>CP139508.1:49643873-50275051 GCA_021014915.2 Artemisia tridentata subsp. tridentata
TTCTAACAAGTAATCATTAAGGGTTTACTCGCCGATAAGATTAGAGCCAACGAGAAAGGGTTAATTATATACACTTCATATAAAACTAGCAATAAAACAAGTGACAAGCTACTTAATTATCAGGACAGGTCTTCTTATTGTCTCGAGTATCTATCTGTGTACGTGTGTGCTAATCGCTGATTCGTGCTCATTAGTTTAGTTTTCTATTTAATCATAACCAAACCATGCCAGTCTCTCAGGCTGAACCCCCTTGCGTTAAATTAGGATTGTATAGCTAACTTAAGATATTAAAATACTGATTAGAATAACTAGATAATACGTTTCACTCTTAGTGATCGACACTCTACTTACCATTATATTCATACTGACCGGGTACACTGCTCGTTAAAGTGTATGTTTTATTGATAAGTCGGCTAAATATAAATTTAAAACTTGAGTAGGCAGTAACTCTGCTAAACCACAACGACACATCACGCGTGCACCAAGTCTTTGGGGCCGCTGCCGTGGATATAAAAGAATTAGAGCAATACACACGCACATCAAGTTTTTTTGGCGTCGTTGCCGGGGAGTGAATTGTTATTATCTGTTAATTTGATTAGTATTTTAATTAGGTTTTCTTTTTAATTTTTAGATTCTAACCACTAACTCCGTTGTATATTAGATAAATTGAATTCATTGTATTATTTGCATATTTTCTGTTTTTGTGTGTGTTTTTTTTAATTTTCTTTAATTTTTGTTTCTTTTTGTTTGTTTTTAGTTTTGATTTTAATTTTCTGCATTCTGCTATCGTTGTATTGTGCTGATATAAACAATACGGCGCATCTGTTTTCACAGATACGACGTATTGCGTTTAATTTTTATAAAATACAACGCGTTTAATAAATTCGAGTAAGACGCATCTTTCCCCAAGATACGGCGTATTCTGTTTTTAATTAAAAAAAAATTACTAAACCCTAACGCCATACGACGCATCTGTTTTAACAAGATTTGGACACAAATTAACTAAGTGTTAATTAAACCGAGAACAATTCAAGTCACTGAGTGAACAGTCACTCAGTGAGTCATCTTTAGGATGCTTAAGGCTAATTCAAGAAGAAGGATTCACTACTCAGGTAGGCGGTACTCCCTGAGTAGGACTTAAGCCAAAGAAGAAGATGATGGTTCAATGAGTGTTGGACAAGAACTCACTGAACCCCAGTCTCCTCAACAACAATAAGTGATTGAAGAATGAAGAAACCAACGCCTGAAATAAAGGCGGGAATAAGTGGGAAGTATTTGAGAAATAAGAATGTCAGAACAAACACTCTTATCTTGTCAGATACCAACCTTCCCAAAGACGGCTAAAAGTCATGGAGTGTCAGACCAAACACTCCTAAAGACTTTTAGTCCATTCCTATTGGTTCTTGGAAATGAAAATTACTGTTGTAATTGTCAGACACGCTTCCTCAACTAGTTGAAGTATTTTAATCACTTTTACTCTTTTATACTTGTGTATAAATAGGTTCAGAAGGAGAGAAGTTATGTGTGTTTTGTACATTGAAAGCCTTAGACTTTTGCAAAACAACTTCTCTCCTACAAAGAGTAACCAGTCCCTGAGATAGCTCAGTGAGGCATATTGTTACCACTTAAGCATAGCTTAAGTTTAGATAGGAGACACCATAACTTGTCTATTCAATCCCAAGTGTTTGTTCCGCAAAACACTTGGGTAATAGATTCTTTGATTCATTTCTAACAAGAATTTAAACGTTGAAAAATACTTTGTGTTTTTACATTTACGTTTCATTAACTGATAGAAAGAATCATTACATTATATTAGTCATAAACACAAATAGATTAACTTTCTAGTTAACTCTAAGCGTGTTAAGGGAACAACATATATAGTATAGGTGTAAGTTAATTATTTTAAAGAGTATTTTGGGGAATAAACTTTACTCATTTTTAAAAGATTTTAAGTTTTCAAGAATAGGCAAATTTGTTTTATAAATAGTAGAGATATAAAGCAAAATGGTCAAACATTAGTATTTGCTTAAAACTTAAGTGAGTAATGTTGTTAAACTAAAACACTTTAACTTAAAAATGGCAACACAATCAATTAATTATTAATTACAATTAAACTCACAAACTTTCTCCACTCTCATTTATTTCACGACAGTTGACACCGTCGCCGTTATGCACGAGTATCGTCAATTATATTGTGAGAGGGGAGTAAGACTATCATATTATTAAACTTGTTTCCAAACACCCTCCTTTCCTAAAACCCACTACCACCAAAAACCCCGCACATTAAAATCTGACAGTACCATCTCCTATTCTCCCCCGTCACCACTGGAGTTGTTACACCGTTGTGACCAACACTAAAACCCACCTGGTCCATGTGAGTGCCTGTTCTTGTGCTGTATATGACTTGTCAACAATTTTAGCTTTATGTGTCTACTTGTTTTTAATTTTGATTTGGGTTCTTACTTTATATATTTATGTGTCTTCCAAATCGCCTAGTGGTAAGGTCCTTGGTTTCTCACAAAAGTTCAAAACTTGCTAGGAGTGAACATTTGGGATTAACCCGGTGAGGCCGTGTACATCTCGCGCTCCCCGGGTGCCCTGAACATGGAAAACCTCATTCGTTTATGCGTTTATATTGGAATTGTGGGTTTTGATTCTTTTTAGTTGATGTGTGGTGTGGTCATTCTCATTTTGTCTCTTTAGTTTCTATCTATAGGGTCAGGTCATGGGTCTTAGTGGGTTTTGGGTCTACGTGAGTTATTTGGGAGCACGAGTCTAAACGGGTGTGCGTCGTATGGGTCTAGGGTCTGGTTTACCCATCCGTTTTCATAAATGAAAATTTTACTGTAGTTATGAGTTAAAAAAAAAAAAAAAAAAAAAAAAAAAAAAAAAAAAAAAGAGTGAAAAAAAGCTAAATTTTCATTGACCTGCTAGACCACCATGAACCCGTTGGTTAATTGTTTTGCAATTGAGCTTTACATCAAATACTCAATTTCACCCATCTCATAATGAATATTTACTCAACTTAACACATATGTAACCAACTTGTCTTAAATTGACACCTCTAGTTCTATTTGTATTTGTATGTGTTCTCGGTGTTTGATGTGTATTTTTGTGAGCGAGACGAGGGTGCATGGGAATAGGTTTAATCAGCCAATCAATCAAGAATTATGCTAATTATTTGTTACAAAGTGACATGTCATCATTTTTTGCAAATCTCGTGATTTAGTACACAATAGGAGGATTAGCAAGTTTAATATATTTAATATTGTGCGATACATTTTCAACTAATTATCCCTTTTCTATCAGTTTTGGTTAAAATTTGCTTTACAAGTTAGTCTTTCTTAGCTGCTAAGTAGATCTTCGAGTTGATCATGGTTGACGTTTTGTAGGTGAATATTTTTTAAATATGTTCACATGCATAATTCATTATATATAGTTGCTCTGATTAGTGTATATATGATGATTCGTTGACATAGTTTTCATAACATACCTGTATGTACTTTTTGTTTATCAAACATTATTGCATCAGTTAAGTTTGAAATTTTGTCATGAACATCTAGATGGAGCAGAACCAGATTTCTTGTGGTCCAGTATATGAGCAACTTCCTCTCCTATCGGCAAAATATCAATGGTTCGTTGCTCAAAGCCCCGAAGCTGACAAAGACGACACTGGAGACCAGTTTTTCTACAACATACATGAACCACAGTCTTATTATCGATGTAGAATCCCTGAATTGCTCGGGAAACATATTCGAGGCAGCTTTCATGGTTGGTTGATTCTTTCCAACGACAACATGTGGTCTCTTTGGAACCCTGTTAGTTCTAATATCATACGTCTCCCTCCCTTGATTTTGAAAGACGGGGAGTCAGCATTTATCAAAGAATGTTGTTTGTCGTTACCGCCTGAGGATCCCAAATCAATTCTACTGCTAACGAGAACAGATAAACCTACATTTGTTTTTTGCCGGCTAGACCGTAAAAGAAAGAGTTTAAGGTGGATTGAAATGTCATACGATAAACAACTCAAGAGATTAAGCCGGGATGGTTGTTTATTACATAGCCTAAGTTGTTGCAATGGTAAAGTATATGCTGTATGTCAAGAAAATTGTATTATGCCTTTTTTCATTGAGATTGACATCATGGTTAAGGCTGGAGAAGTTGTGATAGAACTTATGTTATTTGCTACATGCCCTCATTCTCTCAAGCATTGCGGTTATGATTACATGTATTTTCTGAGAGGATCTAATACAGAATTGTTCTGCATTATAATAGCTTTTAAGTATTGCGTGGAAACTTATGATACAACATTTTCTTTTGTGACTTTACATAAAGTAGATATGTCTTGCATAAACTGGGCTGGATTGGAGGGCCTCAAAAAGTGGGAGATAACTGGTATAGAGCCTGAAGGACTGGAACATGAAGATGGCTAACAAGTTGTACAGGAGTAGGAAACTCTGAGAAGAAATGGAAGACCTAAAAGATGCTAACTTTTTTGTGGATCTTGCTCGTGATAACTCGGTGGCTTATAGTCCTGCAATTGCCTCAGAGTTTGGGGGTAACATACACATTCGTAGCAAAATGGGGAAAATAATATATTCTTACAATTTGAATGACAGAACAATCTTGCTGAATTCTATGTTTCCTCCTCGGGTGCTACCAACGAGCCATGTCTCAGTGTGGGAATGCAGGTATTTCTTTTTATTGATTGGTGTTTATTCATTGTAGCATTTAAAGAGAACGGATATGTTAACCTTAAAAATCTTATCTTGTGTAGGTTAGCAGGTGATTATGCTAAATCTAAACAAGGAGTAGAGGACAAGGACCGTGAAATAGTGGTAAGATTAGTTACTGATGATGATGTTGAACTTAATGAATTACAACTACTGGATCTTTCACTCGGTGTTTTAGAGATGATTATGAAGTTTTGTATTGGCCTGGAATACTTGAACTTTCGCGCTACATGCAAAAGTTGCCATTTAGAAGCGCCTGTTTTACAATGGAGGGATGAAAAAGCATTAAAGAGATTGCAGAATTATTCTTTAATTTCGCCGTGGCTAATGGTGGTAGACCAAAAACGAAGCGTTGTCACTTTTGAAGATCTGTTGGGATTACGTGTAAACATTATAAAGTGTCGGTCATTTAGTATATGTAATAGGTCGTATAATCGTATATTATATGGCTTGTATGTTAGTTACAAGGCCCGCTCATGAAGCAAACCCATGAGCGGCCCATTACTTGTTATTAGGGCAACTCCCCCTTATGTTCATGTAACTATAAATAGCCCTTCTCACTAGGAGAAGGGTGTTGGTTCTTGGTTAATGAAACTTTTCTTATTACATATACAAGTTCCTTTCATCACTCTCTCTCTTACTTTCTCTCTCTAGAAATATCTATTCATACCAAGTAACAATAGTAAATTAGAGAACCTACAAGTGGTATCAATCGCCTAGGGGTGTTTAGGTAGTGTTTTAGCGGCCAAAGTATAATTTTTTTTGGTTTTTATACCGTTCGCAACACATGTTTTCTGTATCAAAAATTTTGAATTTTAGAGTTTAAAAATCAAAAAGTTTGCAACTTTCCATTAGATTAGATAGTTTTAAGGTTAGTTCCGTGGTTACTTTGTATTAAATTCATCGTTCCTAGTGTTTTTAAGAGTTTCCAAAAATCTACAAAACTTGCGTTTTTCCGAGTAACAAAACCCTCAGTCTCCAAGTAGCTTAAACCCTAATTTTCCGAGTATCAAAAATCTTCACTTTCCGAGTAGGACTTTTGGAAATCTTCGAGTAACTGTTTCCGAGTAACATTATCCGAGTACGGACTATTCCGAATAACTACTTATTATTTATCTTTGGAAACATTACTCTGTCTGAGTATTGGGTTGACTCCGAGTAAAACGCATCCGAGGACGAATTATCCGAGTAAGACAATTTTCGAGTACGGAACGGTTACTATTACTTCATTTTCTTACCGAGTTCGAAATGAAACTCTGTCCTAATATTCACCAACACTCCGAGTAAGACCTCTCCGAGTAACAACTTTGAAAGTCTCCGAGTATCTACCTCAGAACACACTTAATTAAACTTTAACACTTCACACCTAAATCATCCTTAAAAGATAAATATCATTGTTACTACTATGTCTCAACCACCTTACTTCAACTATTATTATCATCAACAAAAGCAGTATCCTCAACAGCAGCTATATCCTCAACAACAACTATTCATGCAACAATATCAATTCTTCCCACAACAACAATTCCCTCAACAACAACCATACCAACAACAACCAATGCAATCTTACCCACTACCGGCAAAACAACGACATTTGTTCGATCAATTGTGTGACGCCATCAGCAGCCAACAATCTAGACATGAAGCTGGATCACTTGACACACCTCCAATGCTCACTTCTGGAAATTATGTTCAATGGGCAAGTCGATTCTTAAGGTTCATAGAACTCAAGAAACCTCATGGAAAATATCTAAAAAAAGGCTATACTTGAATGTCCTTTCCAAACGCCAACTACAATGGTTCCAGGTGATGCAACCGCTGTTCCTCCAAGAGAAGCAACTGTGACCCCTATTCCTGAGACTCAACTTACTGTAGAGAAAATACTTCAACGTGAAGAAAATGAACTTGCAATGTCATATATTCTTCAAGGAATACCTAATCTGATTTTTCGAAGCATTGATGCTCAGAAAACTACTAAGGATATGTGGGAACACGTTCATCTCTTAATGGAAGGCACTGAACTGAACAAAGAAGACATGGAATCCAAACTTTACCTCAAATATACAATGTTCATGATTGAATCAGGGGAGTCACTAGAGTCTTATTACCATCGGTTCACAAACATCATCAATGACTTGGGCAGACAAAACATTGTTTTACCAAGGATTGCAATCAACACTAAGTTTCTCAGCTGTCTTGGTCCTGATTGGCAAAAATATGTCACGTTTGTTCGTCAAGCCAAAAATCTACACAATGCATCTTATGGGTTGTTGTATGATTATCTGAAGCACCATCAATCTGAAGTTGACAAAGATCGAGCTCTTCGTGGAAGTTATTCACCTCCTACAGCTCCAAATTCATTGGCACTGATAGCTCAATCTCACTTTGCTCCACCTCTACAGTCAAACCATGCTTATGTCCAACAACAACATCATTTTAACTATCCTCAACAAATCTCTTCCACCCAACTCATTCCATATGATTCGACATAGCAATCAACTGAAAATCAACTAGTCCCCTATGACAACACTGACACCATGTTCTACATAAATACAAACAATCACGAAGACAATGCATTCAACTCTTTGAATGAAGGATTTGCACTCATTGCTCGTGCTTTCAGCAAATTTTCAAACAAATCTAACAATCGTCTCCGCACTTCATCTAACACAAGGAATCAAGCCATTGTACAAGATGGACGGGTTGAAATACAGAATCATACTTATGGAAGAACTGGATCAGGAAGTTATATGAGAAATTCAGGAAATGGACAACGGTTTAATGCAGCTAGTGGAAGTAGGAATAATGCAGGTGCTCCTCAAAATAGGGTTGAAATTGTTGAAACTGGGAATACAGAGACTGGGAATACTATGGTTAAGTGCTATAACTACAATGGGAAAGGTCATCTGGCTAAAGCATGTCCCAAACCTAGAGTCAGAGGCAGTGAGTTTCATAAGCAGGCACTACTTCTAGCTCTAAAGGATGAATCCGGGGGCACTCTCACTGACAAAGAAAACAGCTTCATGGCAAATGCATATTCAGATGATGACATGGAGGATTTGGAAGCAAATGCAGCTGTGATGCTAATGGCAAACATGCAGGAACTTCACATGAATGACACAGACCCAGTGTATGATACTGATGGTCTGTCTCAGGTACCTGATCCAATAACATGTCTAATACATGAAATTGCATCACCATCTGCATCTGCATCAGACGAGGAGCAAACTGTTCAAAATGATTCATTATTATCTCCTCAAGAAGATGAACAAATGAACACAGCTGTTACATTTGATGATGATCAAATTAACCCAGTTGTTACATTTGATTATCCAATTGATGACGATAACAATGATCAAATTGAACAAAATGAACCTTCGCTCGGTCCAGATCTAGAACTCATGACCTTACTATTGACCACCCAATCCCAATTGGACTCATAAAAATCTCATATTGAAAAATGCAATGAAATCAACAGAACATTAAAAGCAAAAGTTGCATCATTAACTGCGGACCTTGAGTGCTGTAAAATACAACTCACAAATTTTGAAACAAAAGAAAAACGAGAACAAGGTTTTGAAGTTGCATTTCAAAAAGCTTATGTCAAAGAACAAGATTTACAACATCAAATACGAGAATTAATTGTTTCTAACAGTAAATTGGTTTCTAAATTGGAACAAGAAAAAAGTGAGCTCAAACAACAAGTTGAACATCTCAATTCCAAACTTTTGAAAACAACAACCGAGATGTCCACTTGTCAAGCTAGTTTTTCTGAACACAAACAAAAGTTACCTTGATGAAATTGTCGAACTGGAATGCAAATTAAAAGAGTTTCAAAACGTTGTTTACAAAACTGGTGAGTCTATCACAACAATACAAAAGTTCACTTTGAAACCAAGTCCCAAAGGTCATGGTTTTGCTCTAGGTGATAATAAACCACATTTTCTACACACAGCACTCAAAGAAAATCCAAAGTTGTATAGTGCAGACCAATTATTTGATGAATCAATTGTGCGTGTTGTTGTACATGATTGTGAGGAAGAACAGGAACAGGAAGAAGAGAGTCGATCAAAAATGAGCTTTAAACCATATGGTATACCTTTTGATTATTCAAACGTGCCTCATATTTCTGACACCTTCGTTCCTCAAAAGATAAAACAGAACAACCATGGTTTGTAATGCAAATTCATGAATCTTCTTATGACGTTGGTCCTGTTAAACCAGTGGCACAAATAAATGGTCCTTTACCAACTTCTGGAGTACTTGCACCATTACCTAAACGATGTCTTGTACTTAGATACTTTAATACGTTTATGGAAGACATCAACCTTTTAGAACAAGCAATTGAACGTAACTCTGAGATAAAAGTTTCCACTTTTCAATCTGCTTACGAAAAAGAAAAGAGAAAAAATTTTCAAAAACAAATTTTACCATACGTTAAACATTTGCGTCTTTGTGCTACACACTGGGAACAGGAACTTCAAACAGAAGTAACATCCATGATAAACACTTTCAATGCAACAGAAAATTCGATCTCAAAACAAAAATATCGAAACAAAGTTTTACAAAATGAATCTTATCGACTCTTGGAAGATGGTCTAAGTTCTAATATTATCTCTGTGATTATGAATTCGATTTATGAATCTTGCAATTCTATGCTTGTTGATGATCACACTGCTGACACTGATACGTTGAGACACGAAATTGAGACTTTAAAAAGAGAAAATGAGAGAATCATTAAACACAATGATGATGTGCAAAGTAAACTTTCAACAGAAATTTTTCAACTTAATCAGAAGCTACAATGGTGTCAAACTCAGAGTCTTGATTTTGAATTAAAATTGCAAAGTCAAAATGAAATGATGTCCTTTCATAACAGTCACACATCCAAAGTTGAGAATCTTGATGATGAAAATGATGTTTTAAAAAGTCAAATTTTCAAATATGAAAAGGAAATCGAGCATTTAAAAACTGAGTACAAAATCATTTATGACTCATTGAAAACGACTCGATCTCAGCTTTTGAAGGAAATCGATGAATGTCGTCAAAATCTAAATGACACCGTTCGCTTAAATAGAGAACTCGATTCTAAAATTCAACAAAAGAATCACATCATCATTGAACTTAAAGAGAAAATTCAGTTACCAGAAAAAGGAAAGTTTGTTAACACAAATGTGATTGCATCGGGAATGTACAAAATGGACACAACACCTAGGCAAACATCCCCTCAGACTACTAATTTGAGTCCTTCCACTTCTACAGGAATAGTCCCCACTACTAGCGTTAGCAGATCAAAGCGTAAGAGCAACAAACAGCAGAATAGGATCTGGCAACGTAGAAGCGGAAAACTAGCTAGAAGCACCAGAAGTAGAAGATTAACTTAGTAATTTGAATAAAACTCATGTTGCATCTGATTTAGATTCTAATTTGGCAAATTGTAATCATACTATCAGTGTAACGAATGATGAACCTTTGAATGTTTTGAATATTAATGCATCTTGTGTGTTTTTTCGTAATAGTATGTTATCTGGTGATCATACAAAATGTATCGCCAGCTCTCTTTTAACTCGTAACAAGAAACGTACATCTGGCATTCCCTCTAGGCCCACTATTGCTTCTAAGTCTGTGCTAGGAAAACTGCCAAGTTTAGTTTCTAAAATGCCTTAGACATACCCATAGTTGCGAATACAACTCCTAAGACAATCTCATCAACTAGCGAATTCACTAAGAAGAAAGCTAAAACTAGTTGGACATGGCAACGTTGGTTACAAAGAAAACCTAGTTTTACATGGCTACCTAAAGTTATTAATAACTCCGTTACTAACCCAACGGAACCCACAAATTCTCTGGGTTCTACCGTTACCATCACTCCATCTTCATCGTCTTCGTGTGATGCAGGTGGTACAAATTGTTCTATGGATTGTTGATAGCGGTTGTTCCCGACACATGACAGACAACCTCAAATTGTTAGTAAACTTTGTTTCAAAGTTCATCGGCACTGTCAGATTCGGGAATGATCATTTCGCTGCTATCATGGGCTATGGAGATTACGTCAATGGCAACATCGAAATTAGTCGTGTCTATTATGTCGAAGGCCTTGGTCACAACCTTTTCTCCATCAGTCAATTTTGTGATGGGGATTTGGAAGTAGCATTTCGGGAGAAAACTTGTTTCGTTCGTGACTTACAAGGAAATGATCTAATGTCGGGCACTCCTGGAACTAGTCTTTAGACCATCTCAATGTCTGATATGATTGCTTCTTGTCCTATATGTCTGCTCTCCAAAGCACATTCGACAAAATTATGGTTACGGCACAAACAACTATCTCATCTGAATTTCAAAACCATGACTGAACTCGCACGTCACAAACTAGTCGATGGTTTTCCACGGTTTCGATATTCAAAAGATCACTTATGTCCAGCTTGTGAACAAGGAAAAAGTACTCGTGCACATTTCCCTTCAAAAACAGAACACAATACAGATCACGTTCTTCAACTACTTCATATGGATTTGTGTGGCCCTATGTGGGTACAAACGATAAACGGTAAACGCTACATTATAGTAATTGTCGATGACTACTCCAGATGGACTTGGGTCTATTTTCTCCGAAGCAAAGATCAAGCTCCCTCAATGATCATCACCTTTCTCACAAAAATTCAAGTTCAGCCTCGTAATACGGTCAGAAAAGTTAGATCAGACTATGGAACTGAATTCAAGAATCAAACTCTTCGATTTTATTTTGAGAAAGTGGGAATTGAACATCAAACATCCATTGCAAGAAGTCCAGAACAGAATGGGGTTGTCGAAAGACGCAACAGGACGTTAGTGGAAGCTGCAAGAATGATGCTAATCAATGCTCAATTACCATATTACTTATGGGCAGAAGCTGTATCAACTGCATGTTATACCCAAAACCGTTTTATGATCACCAAACGACATCACAAAACTCCTTATGAGATTGTTCACAACTGCAAATCGAAGATTAACCACTTTCATGTATTTGGTGCTCTTTGCTATTGTGACAAATGGTAATTTTCCCGTGCTATTATTTTAATAGTAAAAATATTTATTTTATCAGAAAATGCACATTTTATATTTTCTGACACTTACTGACAATTGAAATTTTAAAAATGAGAAGTTATCTCATTTTTTTTGAAAATGACCCCACACGCGTACCGACACTCAATTAGTTATGGCAATAATTAAATAAACTCATGTTCGAGTCCACAAAACGTTTTTATAATACTTATATAAAAACACTCCCGAAAATGTATTTTATACATTTCTAATTATAGTGTCAAACCGGGACACCGCAACTCACATTTAAACTCAACAAGACACGAGTTACACTCCGTAAAAAAAATCACTAAATCATTAATGGACTTATAGCAAACCAACACTTATGCTGCATGTGAATCATACAAACCCAACGTATATTTTTTGGACTTGTGGCCTGTGTAACTGATGAAGTGAAAAGTGTACCGCTTTTAGGGGGTCATTTAAGCCCTAAATCGTATTTATTTGATCAAATATTGCCCTAAATCGTTCCTTTTGTCATTTTAGGTACTTTGGAGAAGAAATCTGGAAAAGGAAGCATTTTGGACGTTTTTGGAGCATAAAAGTGAAGAAAACGACAAAGTCTCCAAAGCTGCTGGAAAAGTACATGTGACGGCGTCAAGGATTGCTCCTGACGGCATCACGGCTTGGCAAAAGAGGTGGATCTGACAAATACACATGACGCGCCAGAAAGTTTTACAATGGAAGTCTGACGGCGTCACCCTTTGAGGTGATCAAGGCTGTCACGGTTTAAGTTAAAAAGAGACGGCGTCAAGGACTATTGTGATGGCGTCAACCCTTGACGCGCCAGAATGGATTTTGGAGGATTAAAGAGGGACGGCGTCAGGAAGACCATCCGGGAACCCTAGCCGCGGCGAGGTGACGGCATCACCTCCTACAACGTGACGCCGTCAGCCCCTAAATTCTATATATAGTTTTGCAATTTTTAGTCATTAGTGTGCAACTTTGTGAGGAGAAACCCTAAGACGAATTTTCTGCCATTTTTAAGGGTTTTATACCCTTGGATCTCCCATGTTTAATTGAAGATAAGTAATCAATTAATCATTCAATATGTATATGTGTTGTTTGATTATATCTTGTTCTTGTCTTTTAATTAACATGCTAGGCTAGATTTATCTTGTGTTTGCTTAGATCTAATGAAACCTAACTATTGATTATTGGTTGTTGGTGTGTTATCAATTGTATTGGATGATTGTTTATCGATGTTAGGCTTAAGAAAACTGGCTAACCTCCTATACGGTAATTTGCTTGAACGTCTTAAGAAACATGAACCAATGCGTACTAAGGTTTTTATAGTTGTATTTAATGCATGAGCGAATTCTAGTGATCCCATGTTAGGAGCTTCTTAGCCGGCTCGACATAGGAGTGAAGTAGGAGCTTGTAGAGTTGGGGAAATACGTACGCCACCCCACGATTGGTATTAAGGAATACACCCGTCATCCACGCAATTAATACACACTAATCAACCGGTAAAAGATAGTTAGGGAGTAAGGAAATCTAAGTAAACACATTTCTCCCCATATAAGTTCCACGACCTTTTTATTTTCAGTTATTTTATTTTATTTGAAATTGTAGTTATTTGGGTTAGTTGACTAGCAACTAATTCCGCCCATTCCTTCAAACCCGAGATTTTACTTGCTTTCATAAAAATATAAAAATACAAAAAGAATCTTCCCTCACCCTTAGACCTATTAGAGTAGTTTTTCAATCCTAACGACACTATTCCCCTAGAGAACGATCAATCCCCCGGTACTTGCCACTACACTATACTACATCGGTCAGGTACACTGCCTGGTGGGGATTGCAAGCCTCTTGAGATCCCTCGAGAGGTAAAACCTGTTGTAAGGTCGCAAAACCACGCATCAAGTTTTTGGCGCCGCTGCCGGGGAATAGTTATTGTTTAGGTTGAATTTTTATTTTATTAGGTCTACTCACTAGATTCCTTTCTAGTGAGATTTTTATTTTATTTTTCTAGGTTTTTCTTTAGTCTATCTTTTTTCTTCGTTTCTTTGTTCGTAACCATTACCATCCGACATCATGGAAGGTGGTAATATCCTCGATCCCAACAACCCACCACCACAACAACACCCACCTCCTAGAGCCCGTACCTTAGGAGACTACTCCCGTCCTAGCCACCATGGCTATCGAAACACCATTGAGCTCACTCAAGGAGCCAATGTCACTCCCTTGCGATCCGACACCATCCGGTTGGTGCAAAGCGGATGCGCATTCCATGGACTTCGTTCCGAAGATCCTAATCAACATCTCAAGGACTTTCTCAAAATCGTTGATTCCATAGACCTTGATGTTGCCACTCGAGAGACGACCCGACTGCGTCTCTTTCAATTCTCTCTGCGGGACCAAGCTAGTCAATGGCTAGAGCGTCTACCCGCAGGATCCATCACCTCTTGGGATGATCTCACCACTCGTTTCCTCGCTTAGTTTTTCCCACCAGGAAGAACTACCAAGCTAAGGAATGATATCTTGATGTTCCAACAACGTCAAGGCGAAACCCTCTACGAGGCATGGACTCGATTCAAGGACTTACTCCAAAAAGTCC
Organism: Artemisia tridentata subsp. tridentata; assembly: GCA_021014915.2. Taxonomy (NCBI): domain Eukaryota; kingdom Viridiplantae; phylum Streptophyta; class Magnoliopsida; order Asterales; family Asteraceae; genus Artemisia; species Artemisia tridentata. The sequence continues at coordinate 49,658,244 of CP139508.1, forward strand.
CTCACCATGGCATAGAACTTTGGCTCCAAGTCCAAATCTTCTATGACCATATCAATCTCTCCACGAGGCAAACCATTGACCAATCGGCCGGTGGTAAGCTACGTGATCTAAGTGCGGAACAATCATGGGCTCTCCTGGAAGATCTTGCTCTTTATGACAACGAAAGTTGGAGTGATCCCCATGATTTGAATAAAACGGTCAAGGCAATATCTTTGCCTTCGAACAATTCAAGCACTTCCGACCGTAGGATCATAGAACTTGAAGACCAAGTCAAGTTTCTTATGAAATCCTACGAGGCTCCTAAACCTTCAAGCCAAGTGAACAAAATCACTTCTTCATGTGAATTATGTAGTGGTCCCCATGACACTCGTGATTGCGTGGAACTCCCCGAACAAGCTTTTGCGGACTACGCATCCTCGCGTACCGACGGAGCGGGAGACAAGTGGTACACTTTCAAACCCGAGCCAAACCCCTACGGTGATTCATACAACCCCTCATGGAAAAATCACCCGAACCTTAGGTGGAAACAAAACCAAAACGCACAACAAACCAATTCTTCCAACCCACCGAATCGTTTCCAATCAAGCGGTTCCAACTCGAACCGTACTTTCAACAACAATCCTTCCAGCAATGGTAGTACCAATAACTTTGAAGGATTGATGTCCCAATTTATGGCATCTCAAGAAGCTCGTTTGGCCCAGTTGGAATCCGATTTCAAACAAAAACAAAGCGAGATGACCAATAAGATTGACACTTTGTTGAAAGTCCTCAATGACCGAGAAATGGGAGCACTCCCTAGCAACACAGTCAAGAACCCGAAACTAAATGTCAACGCCATTTCATCGGTTTCGTCTCCTAGTTCTTGTCCACAATATTATTCGGTCAATTCCATGAGCACGTGTTTCAAACAAACCCAAGTCATCCAAAAGGACCAACAAGTTAAGATATCCAACATTAAATTGGTCAACAACATAGTTGAAACACCTTCCACTCAAAACCTTGACGAAGAATTCAAGGAGCTCCACCTTGAAAGTCCGGTTATTGATGTGTTGGATGAGAAGAAGCTCAAGTTAGGCGAAAAAGGGACCGCCTTTGTTCAAAACAAGCTACCTAAGAAATTAGATGATCCGGGCCTATTTGTTCTACCTTGTAAGATCGGTAATTCGGAGGCTTATGACACATTAGCCGATCTTGGATCAAGCCTTAACCTACTTCCGTTACCTCTCTACACCTCTCTAAAACTAGGAAAACTTGAAGAAACCGAGGTGATAATAGGCTTAGCGGATGGGAGTGTCGCTTACCCAGTTGGAGTAGTCAAGGACGTGTTAGTACACATAGGAAAACTAACCATTTTAGCCGATTTCCACGTCCTTGATATGGTTAGCGACCCTACATGCCCCTTGTTGATAGGTAAAGGATTTTTGGCGACCGCTAGTGCTATGATTGATTGTAAGGAATCTAAGATAGCGGTAGGAGAAGGTGATACTTGGTCAGTCTATGATGTGAAGAAACATGCCTATGATACTAGTGAGGAACCAACACCCCATTGGTTAGAATTAAATAGGAGACCATCTAGATATGGACCTTGGATCGATAGAGACTTCATAGGACCCCAACGCCCATTTTACCTAGAAGAGGACTTTGTGAACCGAACACATGCGGTAGAACAACTCTTGGCTAGGGACGCCGAATTGGATCCATTTGAAGACCCTCTAGTTTTTAGGAAGATGATTGATTTCCTAGGAGTTTTGCCAATTAACCTAGGGATGAATAAGTGAACTTGTGAGGACGATGATCATAAGTGGGATTGGGACAAACCACCCAAAGATGGAGATGGGTTATGGCATATTAAGATGACATTGTATGACCCGGATGGAGAGAGGTTTGAAAAGATATATCGTACTATGCGGACCAATAGAAAACTTCAATCCAAGCTTAACCCTAAAGATGTCCTCGATGACGATCTCACTTAAATAGGTTAAAAGGACTTTGAGTCTAGCTACAAGACTCGTTAATAAAGAAAAGCGCTTCTTGGGAGGCAACCCAAGCTTTATTTGCTTTGTGTGTTTATTTATTTGTTTGTTTGATTTTATTTTCTTCCGTATGTATGTTTAATTTTTATTATTATTGATTCATGTTCGAAACTAAATTGTGAAAATGCTTTATCTTGTTTTTAACTTCGTCTTAACTACATATAAAGGTATTTTGCAAAAGTTAAGTGTAAGGGAAATCCAAATCGGTTTATTAGAACAAATGAACATGAATCATAACAATATTAAATTAACATACATATTAGTAATTGTTTGAGTCAAATGCTTGTATCGAGTCATAATGATATTTTGCAGGATTTCCAGGAAGTAAGGTATAGGTTTTTCCAGAAATTTTCCGGAAACTTAACATGAGAATTCTGTCAGATCATTTCTGACGGCGTCAGGCCTTACAACCTGACGGCGTCAGGTTTTAATTTTTTGAAATTTTTGAAAGTTTTGTTTTTCTACCGGAATCATAAAAAGTTTTTATTAAATCTCTAACTTATAAACTCCAGGAATCTGCAAAATAATCATTCCACAAGCATTATATCCTTATACAGATTTATCCCGCCGTTGTTATGCAGGTTTTCGTGTTTGTTTCCTCAGGTTTAACAGGTTATTTTGGACAAGGAGATGTATGTGAAATCTAGCTTTTGGCGATGCATTAGTCTTGGAGCTTCTACTTTCTCTTGGAAGAAGATCTAACCATGTTACCTCTTTATCCACCAAACGAATCAGGGGAGTATTTGATTTCATTCTTTTACCTCATTTACTTTTACATCTTGTTATTTGAACATTGGGGACAATGTTCATCTTAAGTGTAAGGGGGGGTAAAGTACGATACTTTAGAGAATGCAATTACGCTTGATTTTTCGTTTGTTTAATGGTAGATGTGTAATAAAACTGAGAGAAATACCTGTTAAGGCAATTTTAGTGCCAAATTTAAAATTTTTTACAACATATAGGAGTGAAACTTTGATCTTAATGAGCGTCTCATGGATAGGAATTATATGACTAGCACAAAACCTTACCACTAAAAAAATTTTCCACCCCCAAATATGTGAGGTTCGCCCCTAGAATTGGTAGGAAAAGCATTTATGCTATGATGTGTGTACCGGTAGCACTTAGATTCTAGAACTTGCGTTAGGACCATTCCGAGGCCACAAGTGAGACTACATTCATGTAGTTAGATTTACTACATGATAAGAGGCATTAGGATTAACCCATTGTTTTACACCTGTGTTTTTGTTATAATTACATTGGCTACATTGGTCAAGTAATTCTCCCACACCCTTTGCGTTGTACTCATTTCTAGTACACGATACCCCTAGTACACCCCTCAGAGCCTATCTTTTCATTTCTAACTTTAAGCATTTTACTTAAAGGAAGAATTTGTCTACACCCCACTTAAATGTACACCCAAATCGCCTTAGCCTACCTTGTATGCACTCATTTTTAGTGCATTATTGTGACAACATTTGTTTAAACCCTTAGTTAATTATCTAATTGATTACATGGTTGCTAAGTCGAGTCATATCCTTGTACATATTGTTTTGGGACGATTGGGACTCATGGGTAAATTACTAGTGTAATGGAGTAATGGGGAAGAACAACATTATTACCCCCATATGTGCTAAATATTTTAAAAGTACTCCAAGTGTTTCGATTATCTTAATTCGAGTCATTAGAATAGTTAATTGTAAAGTTATGTAAAAGTTCAAGTGTAAGGGGATACAACGCCCCTACGATGTATTATTTTGGATGATAGGGCAAGAGTGTATGAAAAAAAAAATCGAAAAAATCAAGAAAAATACAAAAAAAAATGAGAAAAGGAAAAGTAGAAAAAAACATACGGACTACCATCCCGTTTCATTTTATGTTTGTTTTATGTTTTTGTTATTTTGTTTTTAGCTTAAGTTGAGTCTAGTCTTGGCTTAGCAACGCCATATTGTACTTGTAATCAACCAAGATCTTTAACTCGCCACCAGTAAAATATCCCTTATCCAACAAAACCGTGTTTATCATATCCCTACACCTAACGTTATAACCCATTTAAAAGCCCTCTTTGATAGTTTATCTTAGGTGCTTACGCCTAGTGGAGGAGGTTTTTGATCCTTTCCCAAGCCTATGGTAATCTATTTTCTATGACAGGTAGTGAGAGATATTATCCATTTTCATTTATGAGATATACTTTTATGACACCTGAGAGATGTGAGTATCCAAACACTACTTGTGAGGTACTAGTTTATAATCTCCGTGCTTATTATGATTAAAGGGGAACGACTATTTGTTGTAATTACTTTTATCTTAGCGTTAAATGACCCCTAACTTGTATTTTGATTAGAATAAAAGCGCATTTGCTTGAGGACAAGCAAATCTCAAGTGTAAGGGAATTTGATGAAGCGAAAAGTGTACCACTTTTAGGGGGTCATTTAAGCCCTAAATCGTATTTATTTGATCAAATATTGCCCTAAATCGTTCCTTTTGTCATTTTAGGTACTTTGGAGAAGAAATCTGGAAAAGAAAGCATTTTGGACGTTTTTGGAGCATAAAAGTGAAGAAAACAACAAAGTCTCCAAAGCTGCTGGAAAAGTACACGTGACGGCGTCAAGGATTGCTCCTGACGGCGTCACGGCTTGGCAAAAGAGGTGGATATGACAAATACACGTGACGCGCCAGAAAGTTTTACAAAGGAAGTCTGACGGCGTCACCCTTTAAGGTGATCAAGGCCGTCACGGTTTAAGTTAAAGAGAGACGGCGTCAAGCACAATTCTGACGGCGTCAACCCTTGACGCGCCAGAGTGGATTTTGGAGGATTAAAGAGGGACGGCGTCAGGAAGACCATCCGGGAACCCTAGCCGCGGCGAGGTGACGGCGTCACCTCCTACAACGTGACGCCGTCAGCCCCTAAATTCTATATATAGTTTTGCAATTTTCTGCCATTTTTAAGGGTTTTATACCCTTGGATCTCCCATGTTTAATTGAAGATAAGTAATCAATTAATCATTCAATATGTCTATGTGTTGTTTGATTATATCTTGTTCTTGTCTTTTAATTAACATGCTAGGCTAGATTTATCTTGTGTTTGCTTAGATCTAATGAAACCTAACTATTGATTATTGGTTGTTGGTGTGTTATTAATTGTATTGGATGATTGTTTATCGATGTTAGGCTTAAGAAAACTGGCTAACCTCCTATACGGTAACTTGCTTGAACGTCTTAAGAAACATGAACCAATGCGTACTAAGGTTTTTATGGTTGTATTTAATGCATGAGCGAATTCTAGTGATCCCATGTTAGGAGCTTCTTAGCCGGCTCGACATAGGAGTGAAGTAGGAGCTTGTAGAGTTGGGGAAGTACGTACGCCACCCCACGATTGGTATTAAGGAATACACCCGTCATCCACGCAATTAATACACACTAATCAACCGGTAAAAGATAGTTAGGGAGTAAGGAAATCTAAGTAAACACATTTCTCCCCATATAAGTTCCACGACATTTTTATTTTCAGTTATTTTATTTTATTTGTAATTGTAGTTATTTGGGTTAGTTGACTAGCAACTAATTCCGCCCACTCCTTCAAACCCGAGATTTTACTTGCTTTCATAAAAATATAAAAATACAAAAAGAATCTTCCCTCACCCTTAGACCTATTAGAGTAGTTTTTCAATCCTAACGACACTATTCCCCTAGAGAACGATCAATCCCCCGGTACTTGCCGCTACACTATACTACATCGGTCAGGTACTGATGAACTCAAATAAGTACATTTTATTACTATCATTTATCCTAATTATTTGACTTGTTTTATTATATTATGTATGAGGATTGATACTTAATCGTTTACTTTTGTAATTCTCAGGTAAAAACAAGCATTTGGTGAAACTTGGCGATTTTGGACTAATTATGGAGCAAAACATGCAAGAAGTTAAGAGTCTACTGAAATGTACAAGATCAAGACAAATCTGCTCCAGATGCGCCGCATCTCGCTTATCACATACGGCGCATCACTATCCAGATTTCACCAGATACGATCCAAGATACAAGAGGACATGCGCCGCATCTACTTATGGAGTTGCGCCGCATCTTCTGGCGTTGTACGAATATTCCTGAATATTATAATCTTGGACCCCACGCGAAGTTAAGTCAATGCGCCGCATCTACTTACTAGATGCGCCGCATCTTACCCTCAGACAGAAACTATAAATACCCCAAGACCAGACGAATTCGAAAGGCATAATATTATATACGGAGTACGAAGTACAGAAACCTAGGACGAATTCAGTCGAATAGGAAGCACAAGACACACCCAAACGAAGATACAAGAGCTGTAAGAAGGTGTTGCATGTGTTTAATTCATTAAGTAGTTTTGTTTTATTGTGTTAGTAAACTTTAATTCATCAAGATTGGTGGCTTGTTTAATGTGACAACGGAAAGATTGCACTCCCTTAAAACTGCTTTCTCATTAATTAAAGTTTATATGTTGATGTCTTTGGTGACTTTTATTAGTGCATTGATAACCTCTGTGTCTAGCTGAGCGTTGATCGGGTCGCCATGCCTCTGCCCTCGCCTATTTATTAGATCGCCTATACATTCTATCGTCTGTAGAAAAGTAGGAAGAAAGATAAATAGGATAGTCATAAGTAATCATTAAGGGTTTACTCGCCGATAAGATTAGAACCAACGAGAAAGGACTTAATCTCGGTGCGTTGCATCGAACTATACACTTCATATAAAACTAGCAATAAAACAAGTGACAAACTACTTATCTATCAGGACAGATCTTCTTATTGTCTCGAGTATTTATCTGTGTACGTGTGTGCTATTCGCTGATTCGTGCCTATTGGTTTAGTTTATTATTTAATTGTAACCAAATCGTGTCAGTCTCTCAGGCTGAACCCCCTTGCGTTAGAATAGGTTGTATAGCTAACTTAATATATTAAAATACTGATTAGAATAACTAGATAATACGTTCCACTCTTAGTGATCGACACTCTACTTACCATTATATTCATACCGGGTACACTGCTCGTTAAGTGTGTGTGTTATTGATAAGTCGGCTAAATATAAATTTAAAACTTGAGTAGGCATTAATACTGCTAAACCGCAACGACACATCGCACCGCATCAAGTTTTTGGCGCCGCTGCCGGGGAGTGAATTGTTATTATCTGTTAATTTGATTAGTATTTTAATTAGGTTTTTAATTTTTTTTTATCTAACCGCTAATTCTGTTGTGTATTAGATTAATTTGCATTCATTGTATTATTTTGCATATTTTCTGTTTTTGTGTGTTATTTGTTTTCTTTGTGTTTATTTTCGTTTGTGTTTTTATTTGTTTTTATTTTTCGTATTTTCTGCATACTGCTATCGTTGTACTGAGCTAAATCGAACGATACGGCGCATCTAATCTCTCAGATACGGCGTATTGCGTTTAATTTTTATAAAATACAACGCGTTTAATTAATTCGATACGACGCATCTTTTCCCCAAGATACGGCGTCTCTGTTTTTGATAAAAAAAATTTTCTAAACGTTAACGCCATACGACGCATCTACCTTAGCAGATACGGCGTATCTATTATTTTAATTAAAAACAGTTTTCGAATTATTAAACAGATACGACGCATCGATATCTGTCGATACGGCGTATCTTCTGAATCAAAAATCTTATATTTTGAAACGTAACGAAAATACGGCGCATTAACTTTTGTTAATACGACGCATTTAATTTTAAATAAATATCGATTTTTGATTATTAAAATTGATACGGCGCATTCTAATTTCTAATCGGCGTATCTATTTTCTGAATAAAAGTCTGATTTAATTTTAACGATTATAAGATACGGCGTATCCAACTTTTTGGATACGGCGCATCGTCTGCAGATATCAGTTATTTTTATTCTTATATCCGTTTCTATATTCATTAATTTCTTTTATAGCGAACAAATCCTACTGATGATTTTACTTGTGATGACAGATTTTGCTATGGAAGATATGTCGAAGAACGGATATCTTGCTATGGAATTCTTGCTTTCGAACTCATCCATGGAAGTTTATGAAAATGTCAACTTCAATGTACTCGAGATTGATACGGATTTATTCTCTTGGGAGACCCCTCTTGAAGCTGCTTTTAAGGAATTCATGCGTTTATGCAACATTGACAAAGGGGTATTCTCTTATGATGTATTTATGAGGTACACTGGAGATGAATTGTCGCTCTTATGGCCTATCATTGAATCCAAAGGATTGGCTTGGACTACTATCGAAGAAGATGATGGGAAATTCTATCTTGCATACATGGACTCAAGCAACAAAAGCTGTGGTGGAGGAAATACCCAAATCTCTTACATGCCTTATTCCGAACAGTACTGGGGATTAAATGAGAACTATCTGGACGATGAAAGAATTTATGCTGTGGCGGAGTTACTATTTCATGGCAGGTTGGTAAGATTGATGGACCTCTCCCTCAATGATTGGCTTGAACTTAAATATGGTAGTCCAAAATTTGCCCCTGCAAATGAAGTCAAGCGGATTACGACTTCATGGTTGACACGGAGTTTTAGGGAGCAATTTAACGAGTTCATGGAGATAAAGAGGAAAATGATTGGAAAGACTTGCTTTGACGTTAACCACGATCCTAACGATGTTGATTTTTCAGATTGGTTGGCTAGTAAGTTCAATAACCATAAGAGCATGGATCGAGCTACTAAGGATGCGTTATGGATATATTGGATGAGAGGTGAAGACGAAGAAGTAGAGAGCGACTACGGGTCGTCACTTCATGATTCAACAATCAATGAGGGCATTGAAGAACTATTCAGAATAGACATTGACGTGTTCGATTATGAGACACCCTTGTGCAAGCAATTCAAGGAATTTAACTACCTTCTTCGAGTTGACGATGATGTGCTAACTGGAGATCTACTTGGATTCAAAACTTATGATGATTTCAAAAAACACCTGGTACTACGAATGGAATGACCAAATACCATGGGTTTGGGATAAACCATGGGAATTTGAGCACATTAATCACACCTGTACACCTTTCGTTTTCAAGGATGGAAGTAGTGTTTGGCCGACCTGTGATTATAAGAGTGACGGAACCTGTAATGGGGGAAGTATAATTGGGATGAAACGGGTTGGAAAAGATGTAACCTTTGAAGACTATGAGTGGTATGATAATGTTGAAGACTGCCCACAAAAAGCGGAGGCTTTGCAAGAAAAGGGTAGAATTGAATACTTGAAAGGACTTAAAGGGACATCAAATACTACTTTTTGGGAATGGGTGCATGAACAATTTGATGATTACACGAAGCTTAGTCGACGGCTACAATGGGAATTGGAAAGAAAGTGGGAGGCAATTCAAGATGATGATAACAATAAGTCATTAATTGATGAACTAGATGACTATTTGATTAAGGATCCTTATTTTAAGTTTGTTGATGAAGATGAGGAAGAATTCACCAAAAGAAAGTGTCAACTACTTGGGATCCCTTATAATGAGCCACCCATGATTATTTTTGAAAAATTTAAAATCATCAAATACTCGTTGGGACCAGAGGAGGAATATGTTGCGACAAAGACCAAGAGTTATAGAAGATTAAGCCGAACGGAAGAAAACGTCGCCAAGCTATACGGGAACATCTTTCGGATGAAGGAAGAAGGATGGACCGTGACAAGGACTAAATGATGAGCTGAACGTGAGTCTAACTTGAAGACTCTGGAATAAAGACAAGTGCTGACCGGGAGACAACCCGGATTTATCTTTTTAATTTTCTGTTCTGTGTCAAGTCAGTCAGGCCGCAGAGGATACGGCGCATCTCAATCCGGAGATGCGAAGCATCTCCTGCAATGGTCATATCTTTATTTTTCTGCATTTTTTATTTTCGACTTTAAAACTTTTTATCAGTTTATTTTAATGCGGCGCATCCCTGGTTAAGGATGCGACGCATCTTCTATTCTGATCCGTACTTATTCCAGGCTCGATACGGCGTATCTTCTTCCATAAGATACGGCGCATCGACTGACCTGATGATTTTCATTTTTTATTTTTATGTTTTATTTTAACTAACTACTAATGTATTATGCAAGTTTGAACCTTTCTTAACTTAGGTGTATTTTAAAGCCTTGGTGGTATTATAGATTCCTGCATTTCCTGTGGATACATTGATTATGAAGCTTAAACGTTCTAATCCACAAGAAAGATGATTTTTGCTCTTATACAAATGGAGGATCATACCGAGCAAATCTCAGGGGAGTTTTTCTGTTCTAATTCTATTATTTCCAGTTTTTTAACCTTTGATACAAACAACGAGGACGTTGTTTAACTTAAGTGGGGGGATTGGAGAATTTGAAGACTTAACACTTACTTGTCCTAAACTTTTCAAAATATGCTTAAAATGTGCTTAATATATCAAAATTTAAAATTTTTTAGCATGTTTTTGTTTAAAGTCTAAGTTGCATAGCTGCACACATGACGTTATTTTCAAAAATTGTGATTTTTCAAAACTCACAAATCTATGAGTGTGCCGGTGACTTGTAAACTTTAGAACTTGGCTTGTATACTATTCGAGACCACCATAATAAGTATTATTTATATAATTGGAATGACTTGTCTAAATTGGTAAAAATTTCTAGGATTACACCCAAATAGCCTTATATGTTATGTGTTATTAGCTAACTACACTGGTTAGTTAACCCCCGTTTAAACCCTTTTGTTACTCTCATTTTTAGAGTAAGATACCCCTAGAAAAACACTCAGAGCCATTCCTTTCGTTTCTTACACCTTTGTTAAAATGTTTCGTTACACCCTTACACCTTAGCCTACCCTGTAGATTAAAATCCGTGGCTGGTTAATTGCTTTAGGCAAAGTGTGTTTCCTTACATTACCTGTGTTCGCGTGTGTAATTTATTATCTATGGTTAGGTCGGGAATTGCACAATGCAATTGGAGTGAAAGTAAATATTGTATATCTTTGAGTTTATTTTTCGTGTGTTTACTACTTTCACTATTACCGTTATTTCTGAAGTCATGAAAAGTATGGAAAAATTATCCAGAATTATCGTTTTGGTGATGTGGTGAAATTTTACACATCTATGTTTATGTTAAAAAAAAAAAAAAAAAAAAAAAAAAAAAAAAAAAAAAAAAAAAAAAAAAAATCGAAAAAATAAGAAAAGAAAAAGAAAAAAAGAAGAAAGTTGGATGTTTGTTTTAACCAACTTATGTAAAGTTATGTAAGTGGTCGATATCACCACTAATTGTTGTATATTATTGAATGGGAGTTGGCAGTTATGGGAACGCCAACTAAGGTTTATTCTTTGATTAAGATCTTGTTGAGTATAATTCGTGTCTACCTAAAGCGTGTGTTTCAAGTGTTAAAGCGTGAGTTATTCTATGATATGAGTCTTATTCATGGGATGGTTGGGATAGTGATTAACCACACTTAGGATTTTAATTTATCTGTTTTGTTTATTTTCTATTTTACACCAATTTGTATCCCAAATATTATCCATACCCTGTATTATTCTTTATCCAACCAAACCTTTGATTTATTGAGATTAGGGATTTGAGCAATCTTAAGTATCGTAGTCGTGGATTCGACTATGTATTTATGATTTTGTCGCCCTTTTTGATATAATATTATTGGTAAAGATTACTTGGTCCTATCTTTAGCCTATTCGAGTTAAGGATTTGAGCAATTGCAAGTATCGTGTTCGTGGATTCGATCATGTATTTGTGATTTTATCGCCTTTTCTGGAATTTGAGATCGATAGAGATTAAGGAGAATGATTAACCCTTAAACCTCAAAACCCTTTTTGCCGCTTTAGACTTGTTATTCCTTGGCTTTAGTGGGGGAGACGTGTATACTTGCCAAGCTTATGATAGAATATTCGCCACGACTGGACAGTTAAACGATTAGATTTGCTTTTATCAAATTATTTTATTTTACTTCTAATTCGTTAAGTGTTTGGTTGTGTGATTATGGCAAAAATGAATACATGCTTAAATATAAAATAAATCCTAATATCTTTTAGGATACATTTTCATAAGATTAATTCTAAGGTTTACTTGGGGACAAGTAAAGTTCAAGTGGGGGGATATTTGATGAACTCAAATAAGTACATTTTATTACTATCATTTATCCTAATTATTTGACTTGTTTTATTATATTATGTATGAGCATTGATACTTAATCGTTTACTTTTGTAATTCTCAGGTAAAAACAAGCATTTGGTGAAACTTGGCGATTTTGGACTAATTATGGAGCAAAACATGCAAGAAGTTAAGAGTCTACTGAAATGTACAAGATCAAGACAAATCTGCTCCAGATGCGCCGCATCTCGCTTATCACATATGGCGCATCACTATCCAGATTTCACCAGATACGATCCAAGATACAAGAGGACATGCGCCGCATCTACTTATGGAGTTGCGCCGCATCTTCTGGCGGTGTACGAATATTCCTGAATATTATAATCTTGGACCCCACGCGAAGTTAAGTCAATGCGCCGCATCTACTTACTAGATGCGCCGCATCTTACCCTCAGACAGAAACTATAAATACCCCAAGACCAGATGAATTCGAAAGGCATAATATTAAATACGAAGTACGAAGTACAGAAACCTAGGACGAATTCAGTCGAATAGGCAGCACAAGACACACCCAAACGAAGATACAAGAGCTGTAAGAAGGTGCTGCATGTGTTTAATTCATTAAGTAGTTTTGTTTTATTGTGTTAGTAAACTTTAATTCATCAAGATTGGTGGCTTGTGTAATGTGACAACGGAAAGATTGCACTCCCTTAAAACTGCTTTCTCATTAATTAAAGTTTATATGTTGATGTCTTTGGTGACTTTTATTAGTGCATTGATAACCTCTGTGTCTAGCTGAGCGTTGATCGGGTCGCCATGCCTCTGCCCTCGCCTATTTATTAGATCGCCTATGCATTCTATCGTCTGTAGAAAAGTAGGAAGAAAGATAAATAGGATAGTCATAAGTAATCATTAAGGGTTTACTCGCCGATAAGATTAGAACCAACGAGAAAGGACTTAATCTCGGTGCGTTGCATCGAACTATACACTTCATATAAAACTAGCAATAAAACAAGTGACAAACTACTTATCTATCAGGACAGATCTTCTTATTGTCTCGAGTATTTATCTGTGTACGTGTGTGCTATTCGCTGATTCGTGCCTATTGGTTTAGTTTATTATTTAATTGCAACCAAATCGTGTCAGTCTCTCAGGCTGAAACCCCCTTGCGTTAGAATAGGTTGTATAGCTAACTTAATATATTAAAATACTGATTAGAATAACTAGATAATACGTTCCACTCTTAGTGATCGACACTCTACTTACCATTATATTCATACTGACCGGGTACACTGCTCGTTAAGTGTGTATGTTATTGATAAGTCGGCTAAATATAAATTTAAAACTTGAGTAGGCATTAATACTGCTAAACCGCAACGACACATCGCACCGCATCAGGTACACTGCCTGGTGGGGATTGCAAGCCTCTCGAGATCCCTCGAGAGGTAAAACCTGTTGTAAGGTCGCAAAACCACACATCAGTAATGAATAACCCAAATGCACCCTGGAAGTAAAGAAGACAACATTGAGGCTTGGTAAAAGTTTTTATAAAAGGTTAACACAAAACCTTTGACCATTAAACAACTTCATTACACAACATATAGACTTATTAAAAGACACATGATTTAACATGTTGGCCTTGCTCCTGCTTACCCTCTTCGAAACAACCAAAACAATAAGCCACCCTACCATTTTTTACCTAGTCATTAAATGTTGGATCGATTGTTTTGGTTGATTATGTGATTCGGGAGGTCGGGGATTATGGAAGTAAAAAGTAGCCATAGTTTGAGAGAGAAAGTAGAGAGACAAGGGAAAACTATGTGTGTTTTATTGATAATAATGAAAGAGTAAAGTTACACACTTAGCATCACCCCTCCATGGAAGTATGGAGGGGTATATATAACCTAACACTAGCTTAACTATTACAATATTACATAACTAGTCCATGTGTTTTGGCTAAACAAGATAGTAAATGTAATCCCGTAAATGTCGTTCCATTTACGTGTTAGAAGCATTCCCAACAATCTTCCCCCAATGGGGCGACATAAGGGATTACTTACAATATTTCCTACAAGTACAAATATAAGTAAAATAAAGTCTTCATAAGCTCTTCAAATGCTGAGGATGACTTCAGTTTACGCTCTTTGTCTTCATCTTGTACCTCGGCTTGAGAACTTTTCTTCACTTGTAGGCAAATGATGTAATATGCATGAACTGGATTAACTTCCCCCCAATTCATGCTGCATGTCTTTAGCAGCTTCTTCGTACACTTCTTTTTGGCAAAGTTTCTGAATCAGCTTCCCCCCAAACTGACAACCGTCTTCAGCAGATTCGAAACTTTGATGCAGTTAACATGTCTTCTAACTTTTGAAGTTTTAAGTACGCAGCGGAATTTGTAGATAACACCGTAAACCATACCAAGCAAATCTGACTAGTCACTTAATTACAATTATACTCAATGTGGAAACTCTGTTCAGGGGTAACATGCAAGAAATCAACAAGATATTCTCACTTATGTAGATGCTTAACATCAAACAAACCACGAAAGACGAAATAATACTTCTTCCCCTGATTTTTGCGGTCTATCGGAATAGTAATTACCTGTGTATATATGAATACTCGATAATATGACCGTGTGTGAGGCATCATAATGCGGTTAAAACATCATATGTAGGTAACTTCACACAAAACAACCCGTGAAAGTTGAGACGATAACACCAAAGTAAGACATTTGAACCACTGACCATCTCATTTCTTCCCCCTGATTGCAGAAACTCGTGGAGGAAAAAGGGTTTTCGCAAAGAATCCAAAGAAAGCCAAAGAACATCCACTCTCTCTTCCCCCACGATGTCTTCGCGGAATCGGAAGCATACACACTATGTTTACGATGGAAACAGAGGCAGCGTAACCCTGTATGTCCAATTAGTCGAATATGTGTGAAGTACCATAAATAGCCCATGAGAATCAACTGCTGATAACATCTCTACTCTTTGATACTCCTCTCAGCTAACTCTTTACCGACCTCATTATCATTCTGACGGCTCTTTGTAGTGACTACTGATGGAGAAAACCCACTATGACTGACTTGAGACTGAAGTAAAATAACCCGAACTTGTGACTTAAACTTGCACTAATGTGTGACTAAGAGCGGTGTAGAGAGTTCGTGCACCTTCGAATCCCTAAGTACTTTATACTCTTCAACCAACCAACCATCAAGTATAAGACGTACATCACCTCTTGACTATCCACAACTTCATGTGATACTGAGCACTATAACGTAACTCCTTAAAGTGAGAGTTATTTTGTGGTAATAGAAAGGAAGAATCACAAAAATAACTAGATATCCAAGTCTTCGTCATTGTAAATGTTAAAGGCTCAAACAAGGATCTCGAAGAATCATGCATCCAACCAACCCCGATATCTTCAGATACTAAGTACACGCGCCCGTGAAATTCCACTTCAACCTCAAATAAACAATAATGAATAAACTCCGTAGTTATCTCGTGCGGTTTAATACCCAAAAACTAGCCTTTTGATGGTTTAAAAAATGAATCTTGATAATGGTTTTTCCCGATCTTGTCAATAAATCACAACCCCAAAATGTCACACCCCCAAATTTCGTGACTTACAGCGGAATAAGTCATTCAGGGGCACGACTGGTCATAGCACCAAAGTTGCAGTTATATTGAACGACCTAAAGTGTCATTTAGAAAATACATCGTTTGATTATTTAAAAACATTCAGAGTTTCAAAGCTAGGTCCCAAAAGGTGAAACATGTTTTCATAAAACAAGTTCATACAATTCAAATGATGGATAAGTGCATAAAATATAAAGTGAGACGCGTCGACTCCGCGACTCCATGATGTCCATATGCAAGCCAACATGCGATACCTTAATTACCTGAAAATACATTGCTAAAAATGGTCAACAAAAATGTTGGTGAGATCATAGGTTTATGTAAATGAAATATCATACGGATACCACAAGTATAAAGTGTATGACAAAACAATGCCACATAAAAAAAAATGATACATTAGCTCTTAAGCTCATGATCCCGAAGCTAGACTGAATGAAATGCCCCAACTGAGTGTTTGCCAATCACTCTAATATGACAGAAATGAAATGCGTTCGTTTGACAAGTTGGCGCTACCAACCCGAACGGAGGAGTCACCCTCAATAGATCTATTCACTCACTCTCGCTTGCTAACAATTAACGGTTCATGATAATAAAAGGGGACTTTAATCTGCGCAATGATGTAACTTAAGCAATGTAATGAGTTTGTATACTTTGGTCCGCATATAAAAATGGTGCAATGTATTCTCCCCCGAGAGTTTAGAAATCAATAAACAAATTAAAACGGGGCTATGAAAACTCACCTGATATGATATAGCAACAATGACAATGATGGATATGATAAAGCTCGGTCTCTAACCGCGACCTATTATGAATGATGTGATTCAATGTAAGCAATGATACAATGCAACACATGCAAATACGTATGTTAACGATACCACTTGTTAGTTTTGAAAATAACGTTTATCGACGAAAAATACACTTTTGACGTCTCGTTAAGTTATAAACTACTTTTCGCGTAAACATGTTGAAAGGGTACTCCACGATCCTTGTTTGGTGTTCTATCGGCAAAATGTAGCGTTTTCATTGCAACTTAATATTTTCCTTAACTTGTGAAAATATGTCCAAATTGGCTTCGTGAAACTAGTCGCGAAATATTGCACGTTAAGTGTTAGTTGATCAAACTCGACGTTTTGAAAACCTTGTAACAATGTATAAATGTCGTTTCATTTAACTTTTGATTGTACACGCCTCGATCAATTAGAAAATCGGCTAACAACGTTATGTTTCGCAAAAACACTAGTTTTATTATTTAAAACACTTTCTAATAGTGGCTGTCAAAATAAACATGGTACGTCGGGCTTCAAATGTGAATAACTCGGCCGTTACAAGCTCATTTTCTACGTTCTTTACATCCACGGCTTCGTATAAACATGAACTAACATAATCCCAGTAGGTCGGGTCATCTAGATCACGTCTAACGCCTCGTTTTGTCCTTTGAATCTCGGCGGTCAGCAACTAAATTTTCAGAAAATTAGTTTTCGTCGTCTAACTTTGAAAAATCATATCTCCTTCGTTATAAGTCGGTTTTTTAGTGATTCTTGCGGCCACAGTTTCTTTTTTGAAAGAACTTTCTGAATATGAAGGCCAAAATATACCAAAAGTTACTGAGTTTTCCAGTTTACACGTTTTTGGACAGAACCTATTTTAGATTGTTAAAAACTCACTTCCTTGGTTCTAAACTTGATCATACTAACTCAAATCAACTCCACAAGTTCGCAAATCCTACCATACACCTTCTTAGGGTGTCATGGGGTCCTAAACATCACCAACCTTGGTGGATTTCATGAGATCATTTGTGAAACTTATAGATCCAGTGATTTAAAGAGTTTATGTTCAAATGTGGTATGTAAAACATAAGTAACTTGCATGGATGACTAATATAACTTGAAAATACATGAACATATATATCAAATGAAAGTATAAAAATGATAAAAACATGTTCTTGAAACTTACTTGATGATTTGATGAGTTTTGGAAAGAAATGAGTAATAAACTTGAGGTTTGATCACAAATCCATAACTAGGAAGGTAAATGGAGTATGATTTTGACTTGATCTTGAAAAATCTATGGATTTTGGGTGGTGTTCTTGGTTTGGCCGAACATAGGGGATGAAGTGGAGAGGTTTTGATCTTTTTTGTTAGCTAAATGTGTATGTGTATGTGTTTATGTTAGTAGGTTTGGAAATTAAATCAAAGGAAATTCATTAATGAAGTTTGGATGTATTAAGCTAAATGGGGGGTGGGGGGTTAGGGGGCGGCACATGTGGGTAGTTTAGGATGGATTTGATGTTAATTGTAAGACTTGTCTCCAATTTGTTTAAACATTGGATGATTAGTGTATACACTGAGTGTTATCGGGTACCGAGTTAACTAGAAATAACTCGTGACGAGGTGAAATGAGATACGACGAATTTGTAAAAATTGTAAAATCATGTTCCTTGCAAGAATCGGGTGTTAGAATGATAATCGGATTGAAATTTCGTAAACTGACGGAGTTATAAGCGTCAAACGAAAAGTATAGCGATTGGTTTAAAAACATCGGGTAAAGTAATAATATAATCTCTATATCATTATAATTAGCTTGAAAATGTGTTAGGATCATTGTCGGGAGTATTGGGTTTACTGTTAGTAGAAATGACTGAGTGGTAATGTTAATTAAACAATTAAGCATACGTTAATGAAAATCACACAAACACATGCATTACTGATATGAAAATGATGTTACTGATAGTATGCAGACTACTCTAGTTTATATGATGTGCCTTTACTGATGATGCATGAATACGCAGCTAAACCTGACTGGTTAAGCGCATTTGAATACCCGTAAACCTAGTTTACGACATGATGAATGATGCCCATGAATAGTGATTTCCCTCTGGGAATGAATAGTGTCATGTGAATAGTAAAATTTTTGACGACTTCTCAAAGTCTCAAACTGACTTAAAAAATGATGAATAGTGATTGATTAATAGTAACTCATGAATAGTAAATTGTCGGGGTTTGGAAAATGACCTGAAATTACGAGTTGTGACACAAAAATTAGTCACTTAGTCATTTTAAGGCTAAAAAATAATCATATAGCCAATAATTGTAATACCAAAAATCAGCCTAAGATATAAGACCTTTTAAATATTTCGAATATTGCACACTAAAAACTACTCCCTCCATCCCAAAATTATTGTCACCCGACAAAAAACACATTCTTTTAGAAAAATGTCACTATCACTATTTTCTCTCTCTTACTTTTTTGCCAAATGACAAGTTTACCCTTAACCAATTAATTAACACTTCTTTAAAGTTTGCAATATTAATTTCAACCAAGAGTAATATAGTAAACTTTACCAAACTCCACTATCTATTCACTTTCTATTTTGGGTATGTGACAATAATTTTGGGACGTCCGAAAAAGAAATAAGTGACAATAAAATTGGGACGGAGGGAGTAACAATCCGTTAAACAATTTTGGCCTAATGTGCTTAACCAACAAAAGTTTGTCTAGGAGGCCCAAAAGGAAAAGCCTGGTCTAAAAAACCCAACACAAGTCCGATACTAACCCTAATAACTAGGATATAAAAGCCACTAATCCCATTCTTACACATTTGATCCAACCCTAATATACGCTTCTCAAACAATCCGCCTACCACATCTCCTCTCACCTTACCATCTCCAAACGGATCTAATCTCAACTATAATCGATCATCATCTAATCTGAAGTCCATCAAACAAGACACTCATATCATCTCGCCGCGTCATCATCAAGATTCTTGTCTCTTTTTGGCTCGTCTTAGGACGAATCATTGATTACAAAGAGATATAAACTGAGATTTTTTTAATCTTTTAAATTTTTTCGATTCTTGTTTGTGTTTGGAGAAGGGATTGTGCTGTTCTCGGTATCGATGGAGGATGGGTATTAGGTTAGATTGGATTTGTTGATTGTTGATGTTGATAAAGGGATGTAGGATTAGATTGATGTCATTTAAGGTGGTTGTTTCTGGTCTTCATCTCGTCATCCCCTTCTTTTTTATTTTTAACTGTTATGGACCAGAGACGAGTGGATCTGAGGTCAAACTAATAGATCTTGGTCAAATTTTCTTACTCGAAGAGTTCAAAAAATTCCTTACTCGAAGGATTGATTATGAGCATGTGTATTTTCCTTACTCGGATAATAATTAAATTTCCTTAGTCGGAAAAAGAGTAAGACATTCCTAACTCGGAAATAGATAGTCTTACTCGGAAATCTTCAAGTCTTACTCGAAGAAACTCGAAAACTGAGTTACTTACTCGAAGATCTTCATAGACTAACTCGAAGATCTTCAAAAATATTCCAGAAAACAGATTCAAAAACTCAGAAAACGAGATCAAAAGCACCCAGATTTGATAGGTTTGACCACAAGACCATCAGAAAACGAGACCAGGCAGACTAGATCTGGCCACTTTTAAACTGTTACGGCCAAAAAATAATAACGAACAGGACAAAACATATTATACCAGTTTAAAAGGGACTTTTTGACAATAATTAGAGAGAAAAGGGAAAACTATGTGTGTTTTATTGATAATAAGGAAAGAGTAAAGTTACACATTTAGCATCACCCCTCCATGGAAGTATGGAGGGGTATATATAGCCTAACACTAGCTTAACTATTACAATATTATATAACTAGTCCATGTGTTTCGGCTAAACAAGATAGTAAATGTAATCCTATAAATGTCATTCCATTTACGTGTTAGGAGCATTCCCAACATTAAACTAATGCACAAGTCTTGACCACCTTTGACTTCATTATCCATAATACAATGTGTTCCCTTCATCAAAACATGACAAGAAAATGCCTTCCCATGCCCATAAAATCAGCCGATTACATGCATGCTTAAACTAAACCAAGTCTCTTTAACTCTTTTGATGAATTCCATGCAAAAAGAAGAATATAAAATAATACCCAAGACCATACCTAAGCTCATCTATAAAAAGGGACTCTTGAACTTATTAAGCTCACACTAGAAACTAAGTACTCACTCATTTACTCACTATACCTTTCGAACCAAGGAGAAAGACTAAGAAGAGAAGGAAGCAAGAGCTTGGGTTTAATATTGGGTGGAAGTTTTAGAGTTTTTGGCTAAAGGAAACTTGGGAAATATTTTGGCTTGACTTTTTTTTCCCTTTGCTCGACTAAACACTCACTGTAAGAACTTTAAGTTTCAAACTAGTGCTTCTTGATTTCTTAGTACACATTCATGTCACACATTAGTTTTAAATATTGCTTTGTATGGGTTAAAGTTTTGGAAAACAAAGATGTATACACTTCGACATACATACACATATATACGTTCGAACCTCCATACATGATTAACAAGATTGGGTTTAAGACTTGTGTGGTACTTTTAAAACTTGCTTAACACTTGAAAGCGTAAATAAAATAAGCTAGTACGTATTGGCTTTCGAAATTGACATACATGTCGAGCTTGTTTAAGGTTTTGGACACAAAATGACTAAGAGAAACATAAACTTATGTTTTGGCTTGTTTAAGTTAACCTTGTTAAACAACTTGGGTTTTGCGTGGTTTACGTTTGGGTCGAAACCCACTGTGGTCGAACCACAGTGGAGGGGTCGCGATGTGTTTTTGTCGAGTGTTGTTTGCCTCGAACCCAAAACTGTGGGATGGCTTTAGTTTATTCTTTATTTGGCCTCTTCCTAGTAAATAGTGAGCTTATTCACAAGCTAAAACACTTATTCGATAACAAAGATGGCAAGATGTGCTGAGAAGAAATACACAAACACAAACGAATACAAGCAACCATATCTTAGTCCACACTCAGATATATGTAACTAAATATGAAACACAGTTGAAAGCCGTTAAATACGATTGGTTTGTAAAACTAGACCAAGAAGAGCTTTTGGCTCAGCTGGTGTGTCTCACACTTGTACACAACAGACCCAGGTTTGAATCCCCCTGGTGTCACTTTGGTATTTTAATTTTTTATAACTCATACTGATATCTTAACTATATATAAAGGAGGAATGGTCAAACACTTGGTCAAGGCTGAAAACTGAATTTTTGTTAATGCCCAAAATGCCCTTCTCAATCTTAACTAAATGCCTGCATTAAACACACATGCCCCCACCACATATTTATCTAACCTAAAATACACATATCTCTCTCTCAACAAATAACATACGCCGCCGCCATTAACCACCGTCTGCCGAAATTGCCACCACCTTTCGGTGGTTTAGGTGGTTTCAGGTAGTCTGGGATGGGTTTTTGGTTGTTGTTGGTGGTTTCGTTTGTCCAACACCGAGCCTCCCATAACCTTCGGAAACCCACAACGAGACCCGGCAACCACTAAAATCTAATTTTGAAGTTTTAAAGGTTCTTTTTTTTATATAAACATATATGTTCCTTACTTTTTTTAGAAGTTATAATAGTTTTGAATTTTTTTATAGATCCGCGGTTGGTGTGCTGGGTTGGTGGTTGTGTGGTAGTTGTTTCAGATCTACAACATTCTGAATATATTTCAGTTCAAAAATGTGGTTTTAAGGTTGTCGGTCTATTTTGCTCCGGGTTTGTTTATCATTTTTTCATGCTCCGCTTCAAGTGTATAATCTGCTCTAACTTTATTTTTGTTGTTATCCATATACATCAGTTTTCATTAAGGTTAGAAAGAGTTTTGGAATTTAAATATTATTGTGGTGCTCACATGAACAAAAAGAGTCGTAGTAATTCATATAGCACGTGTTTTTATCCATATTCATTGTTCAGTTACTTATTTAAGCTTTTTGTGAAAATATTTCTGGCAAGAAGAAAAAGTGTTTGCTGAGACCGAGGCTGTTTCTGAAATGGTTATGAGTGAGAATGAGGCAAATGGATCATCTGAATGGGTTGTTACTGAAGTAGATGAAAGTGGTGATGCTGGGGAAAGTTCTTATCATGTTCCACCAACTATTGCTAATGCAGGTAAAATAATTTTTCTTTACTTAATATGGGTAATATGATTACAGAAAACTATTTGAGAATGTAATGTACAACTCAATCGAGTCAATTTTTAGAGAAGTTCCTACACCTATTTGATATTCACGTACAAAAAATAAATGCTATTACTTGTCATCATAAATTGTGTCCCTTTTTGAGGCTTCAGCGACCAGTAAGTCAGTGAGTTTTGGTGCTTCTAAATGCACCAAAGACTTTTTCCAATGCTGCTTCCAAGCATTGATTTTGACCACTATTTTGAGACTCGCAATAACGACTTTAAGGATGCTTTCTAAGAGTAAAAAACAAGGATGCGGAACTAATGTTTAGAGTAACCTTTCTAGATGATCAGTTCTCCATTAAATTAAGCTGTTAGCTATTTGTGGTTATTAATATGTTATGCAATAGGTTTGTTAAAATCAACAAGATTCTTATTCGATCTGTTTTGATTTACTTATTAGCAATAGTTGAAGAATAGTGTAAGTTTGCAACAATCAGATTTAGTTATTTGTTGTTACTGGGGTGTATCTATTTTATCTATTATCAATCAATCGATCATGTGCTGGACCATTTTTAACCAATATGAATATACAGGTATAACTCATGTCTTACATATGCTACGGATTCTCAACTGACTTGGGAGCCTGAGTCTGAGAAGAAGAAGGGACGTGGTCCAATTAGTTTAATGAAAGTTTCTCTTCGCTCTGTAAGAATACACATTGCCCTTGATATTTTAATATCCAATTAGTTTCTCATCCATTTAATGAATATATATATATTTTCTCTATCGCTGTTGTCGGAATTTTTGCCACCGACTGAGTGTGGTTCCCATATTTGAATTTCATTTACTGGCCAAATGACCTTATACTATATTGCAGTTGCCGACATACTTCTTTGGAGAGATAACAAGCTGACATTCACTGCAATGCTTGCTTTGATTGTATTTTACTTCAGTTTGTTCATGCGAAATTACCCAATCGTTTGTAAGTTATCTTTTTCCATTATAATGTTCAGCACACCAAAGCTTACCAAAACTTGAAATTTTTAGCTTTTTTTTCCATTATAATGTTCAGCACACCAAAGCTTATCAAAATGAAGATGTGGCAGCTGATGTGTTGGTAAAATTTTACCATGTTGACTTCTTTTTGTGATGGTGCAGAATGGGATATACAGTTGAGAAAATTCCGGAATCAAAGTTTCAGTTCTCGGAAGAAATGACACGCAAAACTGCTTTATCATGGCTTCATCATGGAATTGGGCAGTAGATAATTTAAAATCTATTTCCAGTGGGAATGGGAATGACTGGATGCTATTCTTCAAGGTACTTTCATTAAATGCATTCATATCAAAATATTATTAGACTCATTACATGGCAAAGCAATCATGTATTGTACAGAGATCTTTTGGCATCACACGCAAACAACTGCTTGTGGCTAAAGCAAATTTGAACATGTATTTATAGACTTGTGGCAGTGGGCGAAATTTGTCTGTGTGGAATCTTTCTGCTTCTGAAAAAGTTTCAGGGACATCAACTCATGCTTGCATACAAGATTTATGCTTTGACGATAATCAAGTAAGCAATTTAATTTTGCAAGTCATGTTCGAAAATGTTTTCCTGATTCAGCTGGCTTCATTTCTTAACAGATATTAGCCGTGGGAGCAGAACCACTGCTGAGTCGATATGACATCAATGGTGCTATGCTTTCTCAGATACAATGTCTATTTATACTGAAAGATTAAGGATGCAAAAGATGGTGTAGTTGATAACATGTAGTAGGTGTCATAATAAGAGTTAGTATACTAAACTTGTGCCATTAAATTCTAAACTACAAAAAGGTGACCTTCACAGATAATAAAACCACTCTGATTCTTTTTATGCAGTGTTTGTGCTGTTAGTGGCATTCAAATACTATCAACAATCAATGATGAAAGACGAAGTAGTTGAAGAAGAACAAGAAGAAGAAGAAGTAGAGGAGCCAATCATATGGACAAAACGAAGTTCTTGGCAAGAACAGAGAAATGGGAAAATTTTCACCTCAAATGGAAGCACAAAGCTAAAGAAAAGATCTTGAGTTTATTGGTTCAACAAATTGGTTCAACAAATTACGGATAGTAGAGAGAGATATGTTGATAGTGTAATAATTTGTACAATAAAAGAATAAAAATTAATAACATATGTTACTATTTTACAAGAATTCAATATAGTGAAAAAAAGTAGATAGCATTTGTTTGTGTATCATCTTACTTCTGATATGCCGATTAATTTGCCAAACACGCATTTCTTAGAACTTAGTATACTATATTTTAGTGGCTTAGCTATAGTTTTGCTTTAGAATGAGCCATATAACTTACCAAATATCCTATGGACGAAAGACGGTTAATATGACTCTAGCTAACAGAACATTACTAACATTAGTCCTAAAAAAATTCCAATGTAGTCCTAATATCTTAAAAGCTCAAAGACAATGTAGGGTAGTTGGGATGTAACTAAGGTAGATGGAACAGTAGCAAATAATTGATGCCGGTGTCTTGTGCTGGGTCAATTTGTCACAAGCATATGGTCTCGTTTTGTGGCATTGGTGATCTGTTTGCAAGTGCAAGCGTCTATACAATTTTGACCAACAAAATAACAAGGGGTATTTTATACATATGGTACAACCACCTGTAGCTTGCAATCATTTTTTAAAGACTCGAAACAGGGATTATGAGTTTTCCATTTAGAAAAAAAAAAAAAAAAAAGCTAAAAAATGGCATTGAAAAAGGTTACGATTAATATGAGTTTTCCATTACATACACATCTAAAACCACCATATAAGTATGCAAGTATTGTTAAAAAAAATTATAAGTCCATAAAACCGAGGTTCTACAATCTTCGTTTCAAAATAATTGTGTATCAAGAAAACAACATTTTAAGAAATACATCATCATTACATTTTTTTTTTTTTTTTTTTTTTTTTTTTTTTTTTGTAGAATGATAGTTTTAACTTTAATTAATTAATTTAAAACTTCTATAATATTTGAGATAATAAATCAAGTGAAGGTAATATGATAAACTCAAATTAAATTCTTATCTATTTTTGGAAGTGGTTAATCAATTGACAAAACTCGAAATGAAAATATGGACAATAATTCTAGGACGAAAATAGTATATTGTTGTCAAATGATAAATCATGTAACAAGTTCAACAAAGATAGGTTTTGATCCAAAACTAAATTGTGACAACTCTCTTGATGCCCTGTTATACAATCTATCTTGGATATTAAATTGTGATATTGTTTTTATGATTGTTGCTTTTTATTGTGTGCAAGTTTTGGTTGGCACCATAAATTTTCTTGATGATTATGTTGTCTTATGTTTAGCCGCATCTTAAAAAAAAAAAAAAAAAAAAAAAAAAAAAAAAAAAAAAACGCCAGGCCGCAACGCGGTCGGCCGCCGCCATACTTGTTGAATACATAATCAGCCGTGATATTAATAATGTGTTGTAGGAGGCAATGGGTTTTTACTTTTTAACATGTCTTTACAGCTTGAAATATTATAATTTCATTTATATGGTGTTCAAGTTAAGAATTTTTGCTAGATTTGAATTATCGCATGTTACAACTGTTTGCAATTACATTTTGATATTTTCACGTTCTATTTTGAGCTTTATGCGAAACACTTAACACAATATCACATATCGTTAATTGTCTGCCGCCAGAAACCTCCGTTGCTATGCACGGGTACTCGCCTAGTTTTCAAAACCGTTCAAAGAAAGTTATAAACAAAACAGTGGAGAATAATACTAGTAAACGAATAAGTGCTTTGGCCCGCCGGGTAACACGCCTGTTATTTACCCGAGAGACCTATGTTTGAATCCCGTCTTGAACACTTTTGTTATATATTTTTTTTATTTAACATTTTAACTATTATTTTTAGACCCAAACTAGTATAATTTTTTAACCCTTAATAAAAATGCAAAAACTTATATTTTTCAACATATTTGTCTAATATTTCCGTCAAACTAATATATTTAGTATTTATTACTAAAACCCGATTAAAAGACGAAAATTAAAGATGATAAGAAAATATTTATAACAAAAATTAATATAAATACTTTCTAACTTACCATCTAATAACTAAATATATATAAACAAATTTATATATACGCCATTTCACATAACTGTTACTAATATAAATACTTAACATAAAGTATTTATTATTATCGTACCAACAACATATAAATTTTCACAAACACTTATATTGTGAATACTTTCCGTACCTAGTTGTCCGGTTACTCCCAAATTGAAAATTTACCCGTCTCATATACTTTTATATACCCTTATATATATAATCGTACATTCGTCCAATAGCCAATACTTACTAATACGTTTCGTCACTTTTGGAAACTAATATGTTATACACAACTCAATATAACATTTAAAAACATCTTGTTTTTTAACTTTAAGCATTTGCCACA
The DNA here is from genome assembly GCA_021014915.2 of Artemisia tridentata subsp. tridentata. Classification (NCBI taxonomy): domain Eukaryota; kingdom Viridiplantae; phylum Streptophyta; class Magnoliopsida; order Asterales; family Asteraceae; genus Artemisia; species Artemisia tridentata. The sequence goes on from CP139508.1 coordinate 49,685,421, forward strand.
CAAGCAACATTAAACACAACCACTTGTAAACACTTAAACTTGTTTAAACACTTTGAGTCGTGAGTACACAAAATTGTAAACTAAGAGTTGTCATACTAATTTAGGTTGCGTGCCGGTGCCTCACACTGCTACTACTTGAGTTTTCATTTCAGAGGACTATTTTCTGAGGTGTGTTCGTAGCCCCACTTTTAACTTGTATTTGCTTTGCAAACTTGGGGTGAGAAACATGCTTGCTTTTATGTACCATTTAAAGAATACTTTTATTTGAAAAACTATTTTGTGTTAGCCTAAGTACTGTATCCCAAATTCATGCCCATACTCATGTACCGTTAGTTCCCGCTGGGAAGCACGAGTGATATAAATAGATCTATTGAGGGTGACACCTCCATCCGTGTTGGAGAGCCAACTGTCCAGATAAGACAAACGGATGTATACCATGTCGAAATACAAGTGTCACGGGATAGAACACTTGTCGGGCCTTATTATTATGAACTCATTTCATGCACACTATCGTAGCTTCGGTAACATGGAACTTAGCGCAGCGTAGTAGCCTTTCGTATAACATTATGCACATTATAATGTTAACTTGTAAACTTATTGGTCCAACTTTACTGCTTTATGTAAACCTATAAACTCACCAGCTTTTTGCTGACTTTTTAGAATGTTTTTTAATTGTTTGATATATGATGATGCAAGGCAGCGCTTGGCAGAGGCATAGGCATACTTTTGGAGTGTATACATAACACTCATGACCAATGTTTTGTAATATGGGACAACTTAAAACTATTATGGGCCTTGTTTTCCGCATTCATAACTATGTAAAACTTATGCTTTGATTAATGTAACTTTAAAACGGATTAGATAATCCGTTCTCTATTACTAGCGTTGCGATTCCAATACGTAGCACCCCAGATATCACTTCTGCTGCGATCTGATTTTGGTTGTTACAGATTCGCATCAGAGCCTAGGTTATAGAGAACTAGGTACACATAAAACCTAGACTATAACCACTTTTTACAAAACATTAACCTATGACCGCCATGTGCCAGCCTGCCTTACTTGCCACTTTACTTGCTACTTTCCTTATTGTTCCAACAAGCTTAACGCATACTTGCGTGCTATTTTTGATGACACATGCTTACGTGTTATTTTGTTTACATATACATATGTACTTATTTGATGGCTTATACTTTCTAGCCTTATACTATATACTATAAGTATCCCTTATATACTTACACACGTACACCGTCTTTGTCACAGACTATGCCTTCATTTATGAAATCTTACTATTCAACTCCGAGTCTAAACACTCACCACATTCTACATGAACTTTCATTCGACTCTGAGTTTGAACACTCATCTTATTCCTCTAAAACACTTATATTACTATCGTATGGGAACTCACCAATCTATCTGAACGCGCCTTTAACCTATCACTCTATTACATGTCTCCTCGAAACACTTACTCTTAGAACCTACCTTTACTATGACTCACTCGTCTTTACTTATTATGAAGAAACATGTCATCTGAGAGGCAAGACCTAAACTTAGCCGCCATGGAAAAACTCATTACCCAGCAAGTTACAGAGGCTATTATTGCCTATGAGGCAGGGATCCGCATGGCTTGCAACTTGATGGATCAGGAAGAAACTAGGACTCAAACGGGATATCAAAAGGTTGACTTCCCTATACAACAAGGCCTAATTTTAGACCCTCTTAATTTGTATTCCTGTAAGACTTCGTTAGTACTTTCTTGCGAACCTTGTCGTATTGTATGAATTCAGTGTACGTTTATCTTGAGTTCTAAGCTTATTTGACTCACAAGTATCTGAAACCCCATATCAACTAGATGTATCAATCATCGCCCGTTACACTCCATATTTTACCACTTATCTTACAAACTATTGTGGTCGCCGTTTTACAAACTATTTTATTACTATGTATTAAACCGATTCGATACCTTATCACTATTTCATAAACCAACAAACGGTTCACTAGCATCTTGTAAAACTATGTTACAATTATCCCACAAGTCCTACTATGGTCTTATGAACTATTTTGTTCCTCTACGAACTACTTTAGACACTGTTCTATAAAACAATAAACTGCGTTGCTATCACCTTACAAACTATTTCGCGGTTGCTTTACAAGCCATTTTGTCGTCTCCTATGAACTGTTTTATCACAAACCAAATTGCAACTTTACTACTATCTTGCAAATAATAAATTGTTTCCTATTGTCCTATAAAATGATTTGCAAAATCATTTGACTAACTAATCTGCTATCACTCTGTGAACTATTTTTTCTCCTTTGCAAACTAATTTGACTACTATCTCATAAACAGAATAATCGACATGTTTTCAAACTAAACCCAGCATTGCATCGTTGGACCTTGATTATACAAAGCCTGATCACCTATGAATAATCCAGGTAGGACCATACTATGCTAGGAATGGCTGCCTTAAATTTTTATCAAAGGTCAAGTTTTCTATTTCTATTTTTGAAAAATCAAAAACTCGCATGTGTGAGTACATAAAAGTAATGCAACTTATGGGCATTCACACTAGTAAACACCGTAACCAAGTAGACTTTTACACAACCTTATCGCATAAATTCAGCCTTACCCCAAATCACATTCTAATATGAGAATACAAGCTACACCACTAGCCATCGTAAGGCAACTCATCAACAAGCGTAGCCACCAGCAACGATATCACTAATGATTACAACCTTAAGACTACTTACGGAAACTAACCTCATAACATCACGTTTTCCCTTATTTCTCGCGGCTCCGAAAAATCTTATCGTCAAATAGACAACCTCTAAATTCGATAGCTGCCAAATGAATCATAACCCTATGTGTAACTGAAATATGCTATCACTTCCAAGCATCTATGTCAATCGTTACGATGATTACACCCAGTTTCTTAATCGGAATCATAACTTCTGTGTTGGATACAAAGTACACTACTGAGTCAACCAACTGATTGCTAGTAACAATCAACACCATTCTTCAAAATCATACTCTAAACCAATTAAACCACCCGTTCAACATAGATCTTATGCCAGTAGGACTTGGCAGTTTTGACGTTATTATTGGAATGGACTGGTTATCTAAATACCATGCGGTGATCATCTGCGACGAGAAGATCTTTCGTGTACCGTACGGTAACGAAGTATTGGAAGTACTAGGAGATAGGAACGACCATAGAGGTACATCTCGATTGAACATCATATCGTGCACCAAAACTCAGAAGTACATAGAGGATGGATGTCATCTCTTTGTAGTACAAGTTGTGGAGAAAAAGAAGGAGCCTAAAGAAAAACGCCTAGAAGTCGTGCCAATTATGCGTGACTTTCCTGAAGTCTTACCCGAGGACTTGCTTGGACTTCCACAAGTCAGGCAACTCGAGTTTAAAATTTACTTAGTACCAAGAGTTGCACCCGTGACACGAGCACCATACTGATTAGCTCCTTCAGAGATGCAAGAAATGTCGAAACAGCTACAAGAACTCTTAAAGAAAGGTTTCATCAGGCCTAGTTCCTCACCCTGGGGAGCCCTTGTTCTATTCGTAAAGAAGAAAGATGGAACCTTTCGGATGTGCATCGACTATATAGAGCTGAACAAGTTAACAATAAAGAACCGATACCCACTTCCTAGAATTGATGATCGATTCGATCAACTTCAGGGTTCTAGTGTATATTCAAAAATCGACCTTCGATCCGGATACCATCAACTTCGAGTATGAGAATAAGACATCCTGATGAACTCAAATAAGTACATTTTATTACTATCATTTATCCTATTTATTTGACTTGTTTTACTATATTATGTATGAGGATTGATACTTAATCGTTTACTTTTGTAATTCTCAGGTAAAAAACAAGCATTTGGTGAAACTTAGCAATTTTGGACTAATTATGGAGCAAAACATGCATAAAGTTAAGAGTCTACTGAAATGAAGAAGATCAAGACTAATCTGCTCCAGATGCGCCGCATCTCACTCATGACATGCGCCGCATCTCTATCAAGATATCACCAGATACGATCCAAGATACAAGAGGACATGCGCCGCATCTAATCGTGGAGTTACGCCGCATCTTCTGGCGGTGTACGAATATTCCTGAATATTATAATCTTGGACCCCACGCGAAGTTAAGTCAATGCGCCGCATCTACTTACTAGATGCGCCGCATCTTCCCTCAGACAGAAACTATAAATACCCCAAGACCAGACGAATTCAAAGAGCTTTTGGGTACCATATAATACCGAAGACCGAACAGGAGAAACCAAGGACGAATTCAGTCAAGGAGGCAGCACAAGACACACCCAAATCAAGGATACAAGAGCTGTAAGAAGGTGCTGCATGTGTTTAATTCATTAAGTAGTTTTGTTTTATTGTGTTAGCAAACTTTAATTCATCAGGATTGGTGGCTTGTGTAATGTGACAACGAAAGATTGCACTCCCTTTAATACTTGCTTTTCCATCAATTAAAGTTTATATGTTGATGTCTTTGGTTACTACTTATTAGTGCATTGATAACCTCTGTGTTTATTAGTGGCTTGCGGGCATTTGACTGCGGAAAATAATGTGGCTCCCACGGTTATTACTAAATTGATCACTTAGGAATAACTTTTAGACATAAGTAATCATTAAGGGTTTACTCGCCGATAAGAATAGGACCATTGTTATTATCTGTTAATTTGATTAGTATTTTAATTAGGTTTTTCTTTTTATTAGATTAATTGCATCATTGTACTATTTTGCATATTTGTTGTATTGTGTGTTAATTGTTTTCTTTTATTTTTGTGTGTTTATTTTTGTTTGTGTGTTTAATTTTTGTTTTTATTTTTCGTATTTTTTCTGTTCTGCTATCGTTGTACTGTGCTAAATCAAACGATACGGCGCATCTGATTTATCAGATACGGCGTATTGCGTTTAAATTTTTTAAATACAACGCGTTTAATTAATTCGATACGACGCATCTTTTCCCCAAGATACGGCGTATCTGTTTTTAATAAGAAAATTTTTCTAAGCGATAAAGTAATACGACGCATCTGCTTTAGCAGATACGGCGTATCTGTTTTTAATAAAAAAAATTTCTAAACGTTAACGCCATACGACGCATCTGCTTTCGTAGATACGGCGTATCTATTATTTTAATTAAAAACAGTTTGCGAATTATTAAACAGATACGACGCATCGATCTATATCGATACGGCGCATCTTTCTGAATCAAAAATCGATATTTATTTTTAAACGTAACGAAAATACGGCGCATTAACTTTCGTTAATACGACGCATTTAATTTTAATTAGATAAGCTGATTTTTGATTAATTAATTCGATACGGCGCATTCATAAATTCTAAGCGGCGTATCTATTTTCTGAATAAAGTCTGATTTAATTTTAATGTATTAAGATACGGCGTATCCAACTCTTTGGATACGGCGCATCGTCTGCAGACATCAGATATTTTTATTCTCATATCCGTTTCTAAATTCGTTAATTTTTCTTCTTGCGAGCAAATCCTACTGATGCTTTCGTGATTATTTCAAAAGAAAAATGGAAGGATACGGAGAACTGATTGACTTCGACATCGAAGCCAATTTTATGAATGAAGTATTAGTGCATGATAAATCACTCGAACGTTACGATGGGGACTACATTGAACTTAATGACCTTAATGGACCGTTGGAATCCAATGACCTGTTCATGGATGATGCTGAATCTGAGTTAGAAGAAGGAGAAATTGTGGATAGTCCAAAAGTCAACGTTATTAATACTAGGAATTATGATGAATTTGAGGGATATGATGGTTCTTGGGATTATGGTAGAAGGATCCACGCCAATTGTGCTTACAATTTGCAATTCCCATGCATGATTGGATACAAATGTATTGACGCCAATTTCTTTCCTATTTTGCCGATCAATGTTATGTCAAGAAGCTTTTACAATTCTATTATGAGAAATAAAGTGGAGTGCAGGGGAAAGAATGTAGTTGGAGCCTTCATTAATGTCCCGATCTTCGTTGGACGCTTTACTATTGTTACTGAGTTCGCCGTTGTTGAAGACATGAATGCCTATCGTGACAGCAGTATGGGCGACGTGATTGTTGGAAAACCATTCTGTAGGGAGATCACTATTAATGCAAAGCGATTTGAAGGAAAGATCACCTTTCAATGTGGAAGCGACGTTATCACTTATATGATGCCCCGAACTCACCCTGGATTTAAACATGCTACTAATAGGGTCTGCTACAAATTCTCTCCGTTCCTTTTTATTAGTAACGATGACATGAAGAGAGGGATTGAATACCCGTATCAGATGATGGAAGGATTCTATAAAGGAGTTTTGAACTTGGGACCTGAATATATACGTGACGAATTAGTTGCTAAATGGATCCTACGTGGCAATGTAGGAATCAATGATCGATATTAAAGAGCTGAACGTGAGTCTAACTTGAAGACTCTGGAATAAAGACAAGTGCTGGCCGGGAGACAACCCGGATTTATCTTTTAATTTTCTGTTCTGTGTCGAGTCAGTCAGGCCCGCATGAGGATACGGCGCATCTCCATCCTGAGATGCGACGCATCTCCTGCAATGGTCATATCTTATTTTATTTTTCTGCATTTTTATTTTCGACTTTAAAACTATTTATCAGTTTATTTTAATGCGGCGCATCCCTGGTTAAGGATGCGGCGCATCTTTATTCTGATGCGTATTTATTCCAGGCTCGATACGGCGTATCTTCTTCCATAAGATACGGCGCATCGACTGACCTGATGATTTTCAGTTTTAATGTTTAAGTTTTATTTTTCCTAACTACTAATGTATTATGCAAGTTGAACCTTTCTTATCTTAGGTGTGTTTTAAAGTGTTGGTGGTATTATAAGTTTCCTGGATTTCCTGTGGATACATCAAGTATTAAGCTTTAACGCTCTAATCCACAATAAAGATGATTTTTGCTCAAATACAAATGGAGGATCATACCGAGCAAATCTCAGGGGAGTTTTTCCTGTTCTAATTCTTTTATTTTCCAGTTTTTAACCTTTTATACAAACAACAAGGACGTTGTTTAACTTAAGTGGGGGGATTGGAGAATTAGAACACTTAACAATTACTTGTCCTAAACTTTTTCAAAAATTATGCTTAAAATGTGCTTAATATATCAAACTTAAAAATTTTTAGCATGTTTTTGTTTAAGATCTAAGTTGCATAGCTGCACACATGACGTTATTTTCAAAAATTGTGATTTTTCAAAATTCACAAATCTATGAGTGTGCCGGTGACTTGTAAACTTTAGAACTTGGCTTGTATACTATTCGAGACCACCATAATAAGTATTATTTATATAATTGGAATGACTTGTCTAAATTGGTAAAATTCTAGGATTACACCCAAATAGCCTTTATATGTTATGTGTTATTAACTAACTACACTGGTTAGTTAACCCCCGTATAAACCTTTTGTTACTCTCATTTTTAGAGTAAGATACCCCTAGAAAAACCCTCAGAGCCATTCCTTTCGTTTCTTACACCTATGTTTAAAATGTTTCGTTACACCCTTACACCTTAGCCTACCCTGTAGATTAGAATCCGTGGTTGGTTAATTGCTATAGGCAAAGTGTGTTTCCTTACATTACCAGTGTTCGCGTGCGTAATTCATTATCTATGGTTAGGTCGGGAAATTGCACAATGCAATTGGAGTGAAAGTAAATATTGTATATCTTTGAGTTTATTTTTCGTGTGTTTACTACTTTCACTATTACCGTTATTTCTGAAGTATGAAAAGTATGGAAAAATTATCCAGAATTATCATTATAGTGATGTGGTGAAATTTTACACATCTATGTTTATGTTAAAAAAAAAAAAAAAAAAAAAAAAAAAAAAAAAAAAAAAAAAAGGGAGAGTTGGATGTTTGTTAAACCAACTTATGTAAAGTTATGTAAGTGGTCGATATCACCACTATTTGTTGTACTATATCTATGGATTGAATGGGAATTGGCAGTTATGGGAACGCCAATTAAGGTTTATTCTTTGATTAAGATCTTGTTGAGTATAATTCGTGTCTACCTAAAGCGTGTGTTTCAAGTGTTAAAGCGTGAGTTATTCGATGATATGAGTCTTATTCATGGGATGGTTGGGATAGTGATTAACCACACTTAGGATTTTAATTTATTTGTTTTGTTTTGTTTATTTTTCATTTTACACCAATTTATATCCCAAATGTTATCCATACCCTGTATTATTCTTTATCCAACCAAACCTTTGATTTATTGAGATTAGGGATTTGAGCAATCTTAAGTATCGTAGTCGTGGATTCGGCTATGTATTTATGATTTTGTCGCCCTTTTTGATATATTATTATTGGTGAAGTTTGGACCTATCTTTAGCCTATTCGAGTTAAGGATTTGAGCAATTGCAAGTATCGTGTTCGTGGATTCGATCATGTATTTGTGATTTTGTCGCCTTTTCTGGAATTTGAGATCGATAGTGATCAAGAATAATTAACCCTTAAGCCTAAAAACCCTTTTTACCGCTTTAGACTTGTTATTCCTTAGCTTTAGTGGAGGAGATGTGTATACTTGCCAAGCTTATGATAGAATATTCGTCACGACTGGACAGTTAAACGATTAGATTTGCTTTTATCAACTTATTTTATTTTACTTCTAATTCGTTAAGTGTTTAGTTGTGTGATTATGAAATAAACGAATACATGCTTGATATAAAAATAAATCCTAACATCTTTTAGGATACATTTTCATAAGAGAAATTCTAAGGTTTACTTGGGGACAAGTAAAGTTCAAGTGGGGGGATATTTGATGAACTCAAATAAGTACATTTTATTACTATCATTTATCCTATTTATTTGACTTGTTTTACTATATTATGTATGAGGATTGATACTTAATCGTTTACTTTTGTAATTCTCAGGTAAAAACAAGCATTTGGTGAAACTTAGCGATTTTGGACTAATTATGGAGCAAAACATGCATAAAGTTAAGAGTCTACTGAAATGAAGAAGATCAAGACTAATCTGCTCCAGATGTGCCGCATCTCACTCATGACATGCGCCGCATCTCTATCAAGATATCACCAGATACGATCCAAGATACAAGAGGACATGCGCCGCATCTAATCGTGGAGTTACGCCGCATCTTCTGGCGGTGTACGAATATTCCTGAATATTATAATCTTGGACCCCACGCGAAGTTAAGTCAATGCGCCGCATCTACTTACTAGATGCGCCGCATCTTCCCTCAGACAGAAACTATAAATCCCCCAAGACCAGACGAATTCAAAGAGCTTTTGGGTACCATATAATACCGAAGACCGAACAGGAGAAACCAAGGACGAATTCAGTCAAGGAGGCAGCACAAGACACACCCAAATCAAGGATACAAGAGCTGTAAGAAGGTGCTGCATGTGTTTAATTCATTAAGTAGTTTTGTTTTATTGTGTTAGCAAACTTTAATTCATCAGGATTGGTGGCTTGTGTAATGTGACAACGAAAGATTGCACTCCCTTTAATACTTGCTTTCCCATCAATTAAAGTTTATATGTTGATGTCTTTGGTTACTACTTATTAGTGCATTGATAACCTCTGTGTTTATTAGTGGCTTGCGGGCATTTGACTGCGGAAAATAATGTGGCTCCCACGGTTATTACTAAATTGATCACTTAGGAATAACTTTTAGACATAAGTAATCATTAAGGGTTTACTCGCCGATAAGATTAGGACCAACGAGAAAGGGTTAACTACATACACTTCATATAAAGCTATCAATAAAACAAGTGACAATCTACTTAATCATAAGGACAGCCCTCTTATTGTCTCGAGTATCTATCTGTGTACGTGTGTGCTACTTGCTGATTCGTGCCTATTGGTTTATTTTATTATTTAATTGCAAACAAATCGTGCCAGTCTCTCAGGCTGAAACCCCCTTGCGTTAGAATATTAAAATACTGATTAGAATAACGAGATAATACGTTCCACTCTTAGTGATCGACACTCTACTTACCATTATATTCATACTGACCGGGTACACTGCTCGTTAGGTGTGTGTGTTATTGATAAGTCGGCTAAATATAAATTTAAAACTTGATTAGGCATTAAAACTGCCAAAACTTTACTCCAACGCACGACCGCATCACATCCCAAAAATGGAATTTAGAACTCGTTACGGACACTATGAGTTCCAGGTTATGCCATTTGGTTTGACAAACGCGCCAGCGGTATTCATGGACCTTATGAACCGGGTGTGCAAACCTTACCTGGATAAGTTTGTGATAGTGTTCATAGACGACATCCTGATCTACTCCAAGAATAAGAGAGAACATGAGAGACACCTCAAGATGATTATGAAATTGCTCAAGAAGGAGGAATTGTATGCAAAATTCTCAAAATGTGACTCCTGGATTTCCACTGTACAATTTCTCGGTCACGTAATTGACAACCAGGGTATTCACGTAGACCCTGCAAAGATTGAGTCAATTAAGGATTGGGCGACACCAATAACTCCAACTAAAATACGCCAATTCTTAGGACTTGCTAGTTATTACAGGAGATTCATCGAGGGATTCTCCAAAATAGCCAAACCATTAACCACCTTAAATCAGAAGAACGTAAAGTACAACTGGGGTGAATACGAAGAAGAGGCATTCCAGACACTCAAAGAAAAGTTATGTGGTGCACCCATATTGGCTTTACCTAAAGGAAGCGATGACTTTTTTGTATACTGCGACGCTTCGCACAAAGGTTTAGGTGTTGTTTTGATGCAGAGGCAGAAGGTGATTGCTTATGCATCACGATAACTCAAGACACATGAAAAGAACTACACAACCCATGATCTAGAACTGGGAGCAGTTGTGTTTGCTCTTAGGATATGGAGACATTACCTGTACGGCACTAAGTGTACAGTGTATACGGACCACAAAAGCTTGCAACATATCCTAGACCAAAAAGAGTTGAACATGAGGCAACATAGGTGGCTAGAATTACTCAGTGATTACGACTGTGAGATTCATTATCACCCGAGAAAAAGCCAACGTGGTAGAAGATGCTCTTAACTGGAAAGAACGACTCAAACCCTTGAGAGTCAGATCACTAGGGGTGACGATCAGTTCACCTCTACCATCAAAAATCCTTGAGGCTCAGGTTGAGGCACTCAAGGAAGAAAACCGACGAAGTGAAAAACTCTACGGTATGCCAGAGAATGCAAATGGCTTTGTGAAGAGATCAGACGGGGTATTATGCTTCAAGGATAGAAGCTGGGTACCACTCTATGGTGGGATACGAGAGTTAATTACGCACGAGTCGCATAAGTCCAAGTACTCTATTCATCCCGGAGCTGATAAGATGTACCTTGATCTTAAGGAACTATATTGGTGGCCTAACATGAAGGCGGATATTGCACTATATGTCGGTAAATGCTTAACTTGCTCCAAAGTTAAGGCTGAACATTAGAAACCGTCCGGATTACTAGTGCAACCTGAAATTCCTGTATGGAAATGGGAACGAATCACTATGGACTTCATAACCAAACTACCGAGAACATCCAGTGGTTATGATACGATTTGGGTGATTGTTGACAGACTCACCAAATCTGCACATTTTCTTCCCATCAAAGAAACTGACAGTGATGAACTCAAATAAGTACATTTTATTACCATCATTTATCCTATTTATTTGACTTGTTTTATTACATTATATATGAGAATTGACACGTTAATGTTTACTTTTGTAATTCTCAGGTAAAAACAAGTATTATGTGAAACTTGGCGATTTTTGACTAATTATGGAGCAAAACAAGCAAGATGTTAAGAGTCTACTGAAATGTACAAGATCAAGATCATTCTGCTCCAGATACGCCGCAACATACTTCTTACATACGGCGTATCACTATCAAGATTTCACAAGTTACAATCCAAGACAGCAAAGGACATGCGCCGCATAGAGAAATGGAGTTGCGCCGCATCTTAAGGCGGTGTACGAATATTCCTGAATATATTAATCTTGGACCCCACGCGAAGTTAAGTCAATGCGCCGCATCTACTTATCCTATGCGCCGCATCTAACCCTCAGACAGAAACTATAAATACCCCAAGGTCAGACGAATTTCGAAGGTTGGACAGTGCAAGATACCAGAGCCGAATTCAGACGTATTAGCAGCACAAGAAACACCCTGAACGAAGATACAAGAGCTGTAAGAAGGTCCTGCATGTATTCAATTCATTAAGTAGTTTTGTTTTATTGTATTAGTACACTTTAATTCATCAGGATTGATGGGCTGATGTCATGTGACTACGGAAAATCATGTGCACCCCTTAAAATTGCTTTCCCATTAATTAAAGTTTATATGTTGATGTCTTTGGTGACTTTTATTAGTGCATTGATAACCTCTGTGTCTAGCTGAGCATTGCTTGGGTCGCTATGCCCCTTCCTCGCCTATTTGTTTCAGCGTCTCTTTAATAAATAGGATAGACATAAGTAATCATTAAGGGTTTACTCGCCGATAAGATTAGAGCCAACGAGAAAGGGTTAATTATATACACTTCATATAAAACTAGCAATTAAACAAGTGACAAGCTACTTAATAATCAGGACATGTCTTCTTATTGTCTCAAGTATCTATCTGTGTACGTGTGTGCTAATCGCTGATTCGTGCTCCTTAGTTTAGTTTACTATTTAATCATAACCAAACCGTGCCAGTCTCTCTGGCTGAAGCCCCCTTGCGTTAGATTAGGTTGTATAGCTAACTTAGGATATTAAAATACTGATTAGAATAACTAGATAATACGTTCCACTCTTAGTGATCGACACTCTACTTACCATTATATTCATACTGACCGGGTACACTGCTCGTTAAGTGTGTGTGTGTTATTGATAAGTCGGCTAAATATAAATTTAAAACTTGAGTAGGCATTAATACTGCTAAACCGCAACGACACATCGCACGCATCAAGTTTTTGGCGCCGCTGCCGGGGAGTGAATTGTTATTATCTGTTAATTTGATTAGTATTTTAATTAGGTTTTAATTTTTAGATTCTAACCATTAACTCTGTTATATATTAGATAGATTGCATTCATTGTATTATTTGCATATTTTCTGTTTTTGTGTGTTTTTTATTTTCTTTAATTTTTGTTTCTTTTTGTTTGTTTTTAGTTTTGATTTTATTTTTCTGCATTCTGCTATCGTTGTATTGAGCTGATACAAACGATACGGCGCATCTGTTTTCACAAATACGGCGTATTGCGTTTAATTTTTATTAAAATACAACGCGTTTAATAAATTCGAGTACGACGCATCTTTCCCCAAGATACGGTGTATTCTGTTTTTAATAAGAAATTCTTCTAAATCCTAACGCCATACGACGCATCTGTTTTAACAGATACGGCGTATTTTCGATTTAAATTAAAAACAGTTTTCGAATTATTAAACAGATACGACGCATCGATCTGTATCGACACGGCGCATCTACTAAATCAATAATCTTGTATTTTGAAACGTAACGAAAATACGGCGCATTAGCTTTTGTTAATACGACGCATTTAATTTTAATAAATATAAACGATTTTTGATAATTTAAAACTGATACGGCGCATTCTAATTCATAAGTGGCGTATCTGCTTTCTGAATAAAAGTCTGATTAAATTTTAACGATTATAAGATACGGCGTATCCAACTTTTTAGATACGGCGCATCGTCTACTGATATCAGCAACTTTTATTTTACTTTGATTGTTTCACTCTTCTTTTGCACGAGTAAGTTTTATTTCAGGAAGATGGACGATCCGGATATTACAATGGAAGAATATGTCAAGTTTATAGAGGAAAGAGCCTTGAGCAATAATCAGGTGTATGATTGGAAAAGAGCAAGATATGGTGCACAAGTCATTGAGACGAAAGAAATCACTATGGAAGAATACTTGATTTTAGGACAAGAAAAGTCAAGGAAAGAAAGAAACAAATTGCCATTTCAACACACTTGGTGTATGTCAAATGATGATGAAGAAGATTCATATACCGTGAAACCAATTCCGGCAATTGTTATTGATAGTACCTTTTCTCCGGAGATGGCACAAGATGATGTGTATACGGAACCCTACGTTGAAGAATATTCTGCAATCGTATTACCACCATTATACAATCCAACGGATGAAGATGAAAAGTATTCTAATTTTAATTTCGAACCATTTGACGCCATAGTTTATGATGACATACCTCAACCAGATTTTGACCCAACGAGGGATTTTGAAGAAATCTGGGATTACTTATTTAAGAATGAAATTCGGGACGATTATGAAATTTCAAGACCACCAGTTGAAGATGGAGATTCACAAGATGAATTGGAGTCACTTACAACACAAAGTGGTACAAATTTATTTAATATTATTAATCCCGTTACTAATAATCTTGCTAGTTTTCCTAAACAGGTTGCAAAACAAAAGAATGATGAGGTCAAATTTATTACACTCCCTATTGAAGCACATGAAGCACCTGTGATCAACCCGTTTTTGGTGGAGCTCGAGGAAGAATTTGGTGATGAGCTCTTAAACATTTCTATGATTGATGAAGATGATGATTTCGACCCTATGAAAGATATAGAGGAACTCGAACTTTTACTTGCTAAAGACCCTTTCTGATCTTCTGCGGAAGTCAAGGGACGCCTTACTACCAAAGAGACTAACCAAGAAGAAAGGAGACTCATTTTTCCTCAACATACTACTCTTTCAGATGAAGTGGTCAAGTCATCCAATTTATCAACCAAACCGGGTAAGAATAGGGAAGATGTACATATATTGCCAAGGTATGATCTTTATTTATTTCTTCCATCTTTAATTGCAAATTTACACTCTCTTCGTGTTTATTGCTACTATCACCCGCACTTGATCACAAGTGGGGGGAACAACACCCTATTACATAGTAAATAAGGGTGGAGTCAGGCTCGTGACTCGAACAAAAATAAGCGCTTCGTGGGAGGCAACCCATGCTTATCTTTTATTTTATTTTCTGATTTTGTATTGAGTCTGTCAGACCTGCAGAAGATACGGCGCAACTCAATCCTAAGATGCGACGTATCGCCTGCACTGGTCATATCTTATTTTATTTTCTGCATTTTTATTTTTAACTTTAAAAACTTTCTGTCAGTTTATTTAATACGGCGCATCCCTGGTTAAGGATGCGACGCATCTTCTATTCTGATTCGTATTTATTCCAGGCTCGATACGGCGTATCTTCTTCCATAAGATACGGCGTATCGACTGACCTGATGATTTTCATTTTAATTTTTTTAGTTTTATTTTTACTAACTACTAATGTATTATGCAAGTTTGAACCTTCTTAACTCAAGTGTGTTAAAGTCTGAATGGTATTATAGATTCCTGCATTTCTGTGAATACATCATGTATGAAGCTTAAACGTTCTCATCCACAAGAAAGTTGATTTTTGCTCTTATACGAATAATGGAGGATCATACCGAGCAAATCTCAGGGGAGTTTTTCTGTTCTAATTCTTTTATTTTCCAGTTTTTAACCTTTGACACAAACAACGAGGACGTTGTTTAACTTAAGAGGGGGGATTGGAGAATTAGAACACTTACTTGTCCTAAACTTTTTCAAAATATGCTTAAAATACGCTTAATATATCAAAACTTACAATTTTTAGCATGTTTTTGTTTAAAGTCTAAATTACATAGCTGCACACATAACATTATTTCTAAAAATTGTGAACTTATCAAAATTCACAAATCTATGAGTGTGCCGGTGACTTGTAAACTTTAGAACTTGGCTTGTATACTATTCGAGACCACCATAATAAGTATTATCTATATAATTGGAATGACTTGTCTAAATTGGTAAATTTCTAGGATTACACCCAAACATCCTTTATATGTTATGTGATATTAACTAACTACACTGGTTAGTTAACCCCCGTATAAACCCTTTGTTACTCTCATTTTTAGAGTAAGATACCCTTAGAAAAACACTCAGAGCCATTCCTTTCGTTTCTTACACCTTTGTTATAATGTTTCGTTACACCCTTACACCTTAGCCTACCCTGTAGATTAAAATCCGTGGTTAATTGCTTTAGGCAAAGTGTGTTTCCTTACATTACCTGTGTTCGCGTGCGTAATTCATTATCTTTGGTTAGGTCAGGAAATTGCACAATGCAATTGGTATGAAAGTAAATATTGTATATCTTTGAGTTTATTTTTCGTGTGTTTACTACTTTCACTATTACAGTTATTTCTGAAAGTATGAAAAGTATGGAAAAATTATCCGGAAAAATAGTGATAGAAAAGTTGTGAAATTTCACATATATGTTGAATGGGAGTTGGCCGTTATGGGAACGCCAACTAAGGTTATTCTTTGATTGAGATCTTGTTGAGTATAATTCGTGTCTACCTAAAGCGTGTGTTTCAAGTGTTAAAGCGTGAGTTATTCAATGATATGAGTCTTATTCATGGGATGGTTGGGAAAGTAATTTACCACACTTAGGATTTTAATTTATCTGTTTTGTTTATTTTTCATTTTACACCAATTTGTATCCCAAATATTATCCATACCCTACATCATTCTTCATCCAAACCTTTGATTTATTGAGATTAGGGATTTGAGCAATCTTAAGTATCGTAGTCGTGGATTCGGCTATGTATTTATGATTTTGTCGCCCTTTTTGATATAATATTATTGGTAAAGATTAATTGGTTCTATCTTTAGCCTATTCGAGTTAAGGATTTGAGCAATTGCAAGTATCGTGGTCGTGGATTCGATCATGTATTTGTGATTTTGTCGCCTTTTCTGGAATATGAGATCGATAGAGATTAAGAAGGATGATCAACCCTTACCCAACAAACCCTTTTTAACCGCTTTAGACTTGTTATTCCTTGGCTTTAGTGGGGGAGATGCGTATACTTGCCAAGCTTATGATAGAATATTCGTCACGACTGGACAGTTAAACGATTAGATTTGCTTTTATCGAAATATTTTATTTTATTTCTAATTCGTTAAGTGTTTGGTTGTGCAATTAAGACAAAACGAATACATGCTTAAATATAAAAATAAATCCTAATATCTTTTAGGATACATTTTCATAAGATTTATTCTAAGGTTTACTTGGGGACAAGTAAAGTTCAAGTGGGGGGATATTTGATGAACTCAAATAAGTACATTTTATTACCATCATTTATCCTATTTATTTGACTTGTTTTATTACATTATATATGAGAATTGATACGTTAATGTTTACTTTTGTAATTCTCAGGTAAAAACAAGTATTATGTGAAACTTGGCGATTTTGGACTAATTATGGAGCAAAACAAGCAAGATGTTAAGAGTCTACTGAAATGTACAAGATCAAGATCATTCTGCTCCAGATACGCCGCAACATACTTATTACATACGGCGTATCACTATCAAGATTTACAAGTTACAATCCAAGACAGCAAAGGACATGCGCCGCATAGAGAAATGGAGTTACGCCGCATCTTAAGGCGATGTACGAATATTCCTGAATATATTAATCTTGGACCCCACGCGAAGTTAAGTCAATGCGCCGCATCTACTTATCCTATGCGCCGCATCTAACCCTCAGACAGAAACTATAAATACCCCAAGGTCAGACGAATTTCGAAGGTTGGACAGTGCAAGATACCAGAGCCGAATTCAGACGTATTAGCAGCACAAGACACACCCTGAACGAAGATACAAGAGCTGTAAGAAGGTCCTGCATGTATTCAATTCATTAAGTAGTTTTGTTTTATTGTATTAGTACACTTTAATTCATCAGGATTGATGGGCTGATGTCATGTGACTACGGAAAATCATGTCCACCCCTTAAAATTGCTTTCCCATTAATTAAAGTTTATATGTTGATGTCTTTGGTGACTTTTATTAGTGCATTGATAACCTCTGTGTCTAGCTGAGCATTGCTTGGGTCGCCATGCCCCTTCCTCGCCTATTTGTTTCAGCGTCTCTTTAATAAATAGGATAGACATAAGTAATCATTAAGGGTTTACTCGCTGATAAGATTAGAGCCAACGAGAAAGGGTTAATTATATACA
The DNA here is from genome assembly GCA_021014915.2 of Artemisia tridentata subsp. tridentata. Taxonomy (NCBI): domain Eukaryota; kingdom Viridiplantae; phylum Streptophyta; class Magnoliopsida; order Asterales; family Asteraceae; genus Artemisia; species Artemisia tridentata. The sequence continues at coordinate 49,703,489 of CP139508.1, forward strand.
CTTCACATAAAACTAGCAATAAAACAAGTGACAAGCTACTTAATTATCAGGACAGGTCTTCTTATTGTCTCAAGTATCTATCTGTGTACGTGTGTGCTAATCACTGATTCGTGCTCATTAGTTTAGTTTACTATTTAATCATAACCAAACCGTGCCTGTCTCTCAGGTTGAAACCCCTTTGCGTTAGATTAGGTTGTATAGCTAACTTAGGATATTAAAATACTGATTAGAATAACTAGATAATACATTCCACTCTTAGTGATCGATACTCTACTTACCATTATATTCATACTGACCGGGTACACTACTCGTTAAGTGTGTGTGTTATTGATAAGTCGGCTAAATCTAAATTTAAAACTTGAGTAGGCATTAATACTGCTAAACCGCAACGACACATCGCACGCATCAGACAACATGAATCAACTCGCTTGATTTTATCTAAAGGGAGTAGTCTCCAAACATGGAGTACCAATTTCGATCATCTCCGATCGTGACTGTCGCTTCAATTCAAACTTTTGGCAGTACCTCCAGAAAGCTTTGGGGACTCAACTCGACATGAGTACTGCTTATCATCCCCAAACAGACGGACAAAGCGAAAGAACCATTCAAACTTTAGAGGACATGCTCCAAGCTTGTGTTATTGACTTCGGCAAGGGATGGGACAGACATTTGCCCCTTGTCGAATTCTCGTACAACAACAGCTATCATACAAGTATAAAAGCTGCACCATTCGAGGCACTTTATGGACGTAAGTGCCGATCAACCATTTGTTGGACAGAAGTACGAGACAGTTAACTCACAGGTCCCGAACTCGTCCATGAGACAACTGAAAAGATTGTGCAGATTCGCAACAGGATGCAAGCTGCACAAGACAATCAAAAGAGCTATGCTGACAAGAGATGTAAACCTCTTGAGTTCCAAGTAGGGGATTGATAACGCTCAAATTGTACATCTTTTAAGGAGCGTTATCGTGGATTTTATGCATATATAATGATCACTTTTATGAACTTATGGTACTTAATGAAGTATAATTTCTATTTTAGGTTCATGGAAGCTCACGACAAATAAAACCAAGAAAAAGACGAAGAAATGATCAATAAACGAAGATTTATGCATGTACGAAGAATTCCCGACAAATGAAAGTCTCTTGGAGTATATTCAAGAAGATAAAGTCATGAATTTGTCACTCCAAAGACTCAAGAATAAAGCACAAGAGGGAAAACAAGAAAAGAAATGAAGAAAAGAAGCTTAAACGAAGAAATAATGGAAGACTCGTTGTTCCCGACACACCTCCACCATTTTGGCCATAACTTGAGCATACGAACTCGGATTTAGCTGATACAAGAGGCCACGGAAAGCTAAGAGAAAGATCTACAACTTTGGTCTTTATCATTTCTGGCCAGAAGGCTCCATCTGATCGGTAAGAGCCCGCATCCAATTCGGATGGAGCAAACTTGATTTTTACGAGAGCTCCAACCGATCGGTATGGCCCCGCATCTGATCGGTTGGACCATACTGACCTCTCCAAGTTATTTTTAATGCTTATTTAAGTGCCATTAAGCCCCATGTCCGATCATGTCTCCCTAATAACTCCTGAACCTGCTACTTTATGACACTTAGTGCCCAAGTTTCATACTTAGAGGCTAAGGGTTGATCTCTACTACATATAGGAGTGCTTAGGCTTGGTTTTGTGTGTGAAATTCTAGCCTCCACCCTTAAGGACGAATTTTCACCAACTATTATCAACCCCAAAAGACCACAAACCTCTGCCATTTCCAGAAGTAGTGCTCAAGTGCTAAAGAAAGTGTTCGGGTGTGATTTTTCGGCTTGGTTAGAAGTTGTAGTTGATTGGAGGCTTGAAGGTTGCTATAATCCTTCACCTTTACCTATTGTAATTGATACCTTGGGTAAACTCTTGTTACTTTTATGATGTTGAATTCTATTATTCATGTTGAACTTTGGTTATTGATTAATCTTGACATGGAATAGTTTTGTTTACTTGTTTGGATATTATGATAATTTGTGATAATAGGATGTTTGGATATTTGTAGTGTTTGTTTGATAACATCATATTTGGTTAAATTGGATCTTGTTATTGTTTATTGTTTTGATTAAACATTGTTGGGTATACAAGGATTCTCAATAGTGTTTGATTTCAATTCATTAGTCGACGAATGTTTTGGTCTTGTACTTTGTGACGATTGTATGAGAAACTTAATAAACATAACAAGTGAAAGTTTAATTTAGATTAAGGGTCGAAAGGCATCTTTTGAATATGTGTTCTAATCAAGTAAATGGAACTTCACGAATTAATAACATTAAAGTCTACGGTTCGAAAGGATTCTTTCTTGTTATAGGCATAAGGCTCATGACATGACCATTTGATTGAGGCTTATACATATTTGATTTATAAAACACTAAATTATTATTGGTTCTAAAGGTCGAAATGATTACCTTTGATAATATGTTTTCCAAACTAACCATCCTAAAACTAGTAAAGGCTTACACCAAGTCCTTACTAACTTATTATCATTGCCAAACATGTATGTTCTTTGTGTGCTTGTTCTTATATTGCTTTTCTTGTTGGTTTGATCCGTGACAATCATAACCATCAACTTGTTACTTGCTTAAACAAACAAACGACACTTGAGTGCAACCAAGTCTCTTGGGACGACCTTGACTTACCAACTCCTATACTACATCTGACTAGGGTATACTTCCCCGAATGTGTTCCTAGTTAATCGGTAATTCTTGTTATAAATTTAAAACCTCATGCGAACGCATCAGGGATAGAGTTATGCTGAAAGTTTCGCCATGGAAAGGCGTGATACGCTTTGGCAAACGTGGAAAGCTAAATCCTTGTTACATTTGACCTTTTGAAATTCTGGAAAGAATCGGACCAGTAGCTTACCGACTCGAGCTACCGCAAGAACTAAACAATGTGCATGATGTCTTTCATGTATACAATCTAAAGAAATGTCTGAGGAAACTCTGGCTATTCCTATGTAAGAAATCGAGATTGACAACCGACTACACTTTATCGAAGAACCTGTTGATATCATGGACCGAGAGGTCAAGAGATTGAAACATAGTCGAATCTCGATTGTCAAAGTTCGTTGGAACTCCCGAAGAGGCCCTGAATTCATGTGGGAACGTGAAGACGAATTCAAGGCCAAATATCCTCATCTTTTCGCATCTTCATCTGGTAACACGAATTGAATGTCGGGGCGACATTCAAATAAGGCTGGGAGGCTGTGACAAATGGTAATTTTCCCGTGCAATTATTTTAATAGTAAAAATAATTATTTTATCAGAAAATGCACATTTTATATTTTCTGACGCTTACTAACAATTGAAATTTTAAAAATGAGAAGTTATCTCATTTTTTCTGAAAATGACCCCACACGCGTACCGACACTCAATTAGTTATGGCAATAATTAAATAAACTCATGTTCGAGTCCACAAAACGTTTTTATAAGACTTATATAAAAACACTCCCGAAAATGTATTTTATACATTTCTAATTATATTGTCAAACCGGGACACCGCGAATAACATATAAACTCAACAAGACACGAGTTACACTCCGTAAAAAAATAAATAAATAAATTAATACATAAAAAAATAAAAAAAATCATTAATGGACTTATAGCAAACCAACACTTATGGGCTTATCAAAACAAACCAAGGAAACACACCCCGATTGGGCTTGTAGCCCATGTGAATCATACAAACCCAACTTATATTTTTTGGGCTTGTGGCATGTGTAACGAATAACCCAAACGCACCCTGGAAGTAAAGAAGACAACATTGAGGCTTGATAATTTTTTTATAAAAGGTTAATACAAAACCTTTGACCATTAAACAACTTCATTACACAACATATAGACATATTAAAAGACACATGATTTAACATGTTGGCCTGGCTCCTGCTTACCCTCTTTGAAATGTGACAACCCGTAATTTTCCTCGTCAACATTTATTTTCAAGCTCAAATTTACGACCTTGAGATTTTTTTACAAGAACACTTTTTACAAATAACTATTTGGTTAAATAAATATAAAACGAGGAAAACCCCTCTTGAACACTATGAAGTTAGACTATATTTAGTCCACAACGCCCCGGTACCTTGCTTCTACTCCGGTTCACAATTTTAAACCCTAAAATAGTGTCCTTTTCTTTAATTACTTACGGTTGTCAATTCAACGAGCACAATTCGTAGTTCAAAATGTAACACCCGATATACCCAATTCTCTCAACGATTATTTTTAACGCATTTTTTTTTTACTTCCAAAAAGTTGACAAAAGTTCCAAAAATATTTCCTGACACCCAAGGTAAATTCTTTACAACTTACGCTTAATTACGTATAATTTTCGTTAATCACCGAAACAACAACCAATACCTATTTTTAACACCCAATACATACAACATATACATTCTTGTATCAAAACAACACATCTAATCTCATATTTACTTATTGTGCCGCACCCCCCCCCCCCCCCAATATTCCATAATTAATTGTTAGACAACAAGCACATGAGAATTTATTAGCCAACATAACCCTTAAGACATGGAGTCAAGAATATCAAAAGGGTGGCTTGACCTCAAAAATTGTCTCCCCTAGCCCCCAATCGCCCCTCCCCCCCCCCCCCCCCCCTCCAAGCTAGCCAAATGATAACCTTTGACCACACTATTGAATCTTTGAACAAGTTCAAGTATAAATACAAGTATCTAGTCACGTTTTTTTTTGTTCTAATAGCCAAGTGAAAAATAATCCTACCCATATATACTACAAATCGACCCACATTAAGGATCAAGGAAGAAAGGAAAGCTTGTTGGGCTAATTCTAGTGCCATTAGAATACTCTATCAAGGTTTTGGAGCATAATTCTTGTGGTTAAGCTAGTATTTTACAACTCTCACCTCACTAATTACTCTTGTAAGTGATCTTACACTACTAACACTTCATGATTTTCATGTTTTTCATGCTTGTCAAGTATCTATACTTAGTTATCACTTGGTACATGTTGATAAAGTTTCACATTTACAATGATCCTTTAACAAAGAATATGTTCTTAACAAGTTTTGGTTACAAGGAAACTAGTTAGAAAAACTATTCATAAAAAGGTGATAATAAACCTTATAAACATATTTATTAGTAAACTTGTATATATTTGAGCATTCTTGATGATTATTACGTGAGCTTTAAAATATTGTTAAGTTTATGGTTAGATCATTGTTAATATGTTGAGAAGTTGATGGAGGAACTAGGACTAGAATTGAAGTTGTGGTTAAGTGGATATGCTAGCTAGAAGATTAGAAATATAGTTTTGACACTTTTAATAAACAATCTGTCCCGTTTTATAAAAACTAGAAAAATCAGTAGGTTGTGAGTAATTTTTAGCTAGAAATATAGAAAATAGACTTAATAACGAAAACGTAGTCGCTTGAATGAGTTAAAACGGGCTTGTAACGAAAAAGATACGCTATTTTCAATTTAGACGACGAAAACAATTATTTTCAGAAAATTTATGAATCTGTCCAGAATTTGGAAAGACCAAAACTGATGATAAATGGTATCTAGACTAGCCGAGACCTTGAAAAGCCGATAGTATACTTAAATACCTTCGCGGGGATAGGTCAAACTTAAGAAACGAAGCTACGACGCAAAAGTTATGGCTTAATAAAGATTTGCGGCAACATATAGTTTTGACAGCCTATTATTCCTCTATTAGAAAGCTGTTAGGATTTTTAGAAATAGATTTTGGACCTTTTAGTGCACGTTTTGGCTAAAATGAGGTAAACGGAAATGGTAGAGCATTACACATACTTATTAGACGCGTTAGAGACTTTTGAGATAACCATTAACATGACGACAAAAATGTGATTGCGAGATAAACAAGTTACACTTTCTAAAGCGGAAAATTTCTAAATAAAGGATCAAATTGACGCAACTATATTTTTGGCCATAAATATTACAACAAACATGTACAAGTGATAAAGTAGAGTATGAACTTGCATGCACGACATCATTCCATGACTTAAATCATATCATTCGTATTAGGTTACGAGTAGTTTTCGAGTCCGTTGTGCCTGTGTATCTTGGAATTATCTTGCCATATGTCGTTGTGTTTTACTTCTCGATGCCAGCCGTGTCAGTTGTGATCCTTGCATTGCTATGGCTAAGGTGAGTTCATGGCCCCTACTTTTACTTGTTTATTAACTGTTTTGGGGGAGAATACATGCTCGTTGTTTTTCACTAAACTCAATGCTTTACAAAACGTTTTTATGCTGTAAACTACTGTGTTACATGATTTTGGACATATATGTGTGATGAGGTGATTATAAGTTGTGACATGCTTGTTTGTGAGTACATGACTGTGCCACTGTTAACTCTCTGCGGAGGGCCCATGGGTTATAGGTTCAGTTGGTGTAACTGTTAACTATCTGTTGAGAGCCCACATATTATAGGTTCAGTTGGTGTAACTGTTAACTCTCTGTTGAGAGCCCACTTGTTGATAGATCTATCGGGGTAGCTCCCCACGTGATTTGGTTATGTGATTGAGGAACACTATAGGTTCAGTTGGCGCGACACTATATGAGCATGGTAACTGTATGATTGATTTTGGTTCGAAATGTTTTGAATTATGATATTGTTTACAGATTGGTTTTGGAACTGTGATTTAGGCAGTGTGAGCCAATGTTGAACTTGACTTGTTGTGAATGATGTTTGAACTCGAAAACCTTTTGGTTCAACCATATTGTTTTAAACTAAACCTATGAACTCACCAACCTCGTGTTGACCCGTTTTAGCATGTATTTTTAGGTTCTTAAAGTGTTAGCTCACATTTGGCGGCAGTTGGCATGGTATGGCATGGTTATAGGATCATGACACTTGGATATTCATTTGGGGACCGTTGTACTTATTTTATGGGCCTATTTCCGCACAAAAATTTAACAATGTAAATTGATACTTTTGATTAATCAATTATTTTCTAAATGATTGTGGTGAAAAACCGTTCTTTGTACTTGTGTTGTGATACCAATTGAGTAGCACCCCAGGGACATGTATGCTTCCGCTGGACCCGATTTTTGGGGTGTGACAGAAACAACCAAAACAATAAGCCACCCTACCCTTTTCTACCTAGTCATTAAACTAATGCACAAGTCATGTCTTGACCACCTTTGACTTCATTATCCATAATACAATGTGTTCCCTTCATCAAAACTTGACAAGACAATGCCTTCCCATGCCCATAAAATCAGCTGATTACATGCATGCTTAAACCAAATTAAGTCTGTTTAACTCTTTTGATAAATTACATGCAAAAAGAAGAACATAAAATAATACCCAAGACCATACCTAAGCTCATCTATAAAAGGGGACTCTTGAACTTAGTAAGCTCACACTAGAAACTAAGTACTTACTCATTCACTCACTATACCATTCGAACCAAGGAGAAAGACTAAGAAGAGAAGGAATCAACAGGTTGGGTTTAATCTTGGGTGGAAGTTTTGGAGTTTTTGGCTATAGGAAACTTGGGAAATATTTTGGCTTGACTTCTTTTTCCCTTTGCTTGACTTTACACTCACTGTAAGAACTTTAAGATTCAAACTAGTGCTTCTTGATTTCTTAGTACACATTCATGTCACACATTAGTTTTAAATATTGCTTTGTATTGTTGGAATTTAAATATCTTGACATTCAAATAAATAAATAAACATGAAAGCACGTAATAGCGGAAGCAAGGATCTAATTTAACACATAATAGTATTACCGAATATTAAATAAGAAACGTACCTTTAAGATCTTAGCTAAACAAAGATCAAATCTTCTTTCTCTTTCACTTGAACAATCAAACGGATTAACGTGGAACCCCTTACCGTTTTGTTCCATAATCCAAGATTAATAACAAAAGTATGTTATTCCCGAATTCTTGTACACACGTACTATAAAAGCAACCAAGCAATGATGCTAGTGATTAGACACGGTTAACCAAACAATTTGTTAACAAGAAAACTATGGATCGATCCTACAAAGAGGATGTCGACCGGTTTTGAGAGAAAGGGAAGGAGAGAACAATTTTAGGGTTTTAGTTACAATACACTAGGTGAAAAACTAAAGACCCTTGACATTATATTTATAATGAATTGTTGCCTTTGTCCACAAGAAATCGATTTAGGGTTTACAACCCATAAATCCGATCGGCCCTAGCCCAAGCTTGGGTTCTAGATCTTTCTTGAGTCCAAATTTCACTAATAGTCCTTCCACTATTAATTATTTACTTGATCATTCATACGTAAAGTGTGCAATCCCTCGGTCCCGTGTTCGAATCTAGACATATACGATTAATATTTTTCCATTAAACTCTAACAGCTCCCACTTAGAAATCTATTAAAAGTGTAATGACATTGGTTAGCGTCTAGCAACACACCAATGGCCCCAGAACAACTCGGGTGGTGGTTCTCCTGGAAAAAACCATTCGATGATTCATCATCATACTTATCCTTTTGCTTCTAATACTATATTAATAAAGATATGGATCTAAGTCATTCTTTATTAATAATTCTGTTTCTCGTTGTTTATGATTAAATAAGATTACCAAATCTTCTGAACCATTCAGGGAAGATCTTGGGTGTGGCCACACAAACATCTTACCAATCCTACGAGGGGCCCACCAGTATTAAACTCCAAACAGTTTGAAGGAACAAATTCTATCTTGACTACGAGCATAACTCATGCACTTCGCAACGCTTCTGAAAACAATCCTTATAGCTACCAGTTACGTATAGCGGTAGATTGAATCACAGAAATGCACTACATGCATGACAGTTATCTGGCATCTCAAATCTGAGGATAACTATATACTCATGATTTACTTGATGACAAGATCCATAAAGTAAACTCATATCGGCGGGATAAAGTCCTATACTCAAACAATTTGAATATCATGTGAAATTGGTATGACAACACATCAATATACTTTCAAGTATATTATACCAATACTCAGATTTACCTTAATTTAATGATATTCCCATATCATTAACTAGCAACGGACAGTTTAGAATATATAAATATATTCAAGGATATAAACATGCAAATATAGGATATATTATTAAGAAAATGATAACAAAACATAACCATTATTTCATTCCATTAAAATTAATAACTGTTTTACAACATCCCAATATCCAAACACTAATCACAAATATGCATGAAACTACTAGCTAAACGAAGTCCTATGCCATCAGAAAGTTCTTTAAGCTTTCCTCCGGGTAGAGCCTTCGTTAATGGATCTGCTAAGTTGTTATCTATGTGAACTTTGAGTAATTCGATCTCACCAATATCCACTTGTTCCCTAACATAGTGATATCGAATCGGGAAATGTCTGGTGCCCTTCATGATTCCAGGTTCATTAGCAAATGTAATTGCGGCTGAATTGTCACAATACATTTTTATAGGTCTTTCGATTGAGGGCATAACTCCAAGCCCTGAAACGAACTTCCTAATCCAGACTGCTTCCATTGCAGCTTCTGAGGCAGCAATATACTCGCTTTTTGTAGCAGATATAGCAATAGTGCTCTGCTTCTTGCTCTTCCAATCCACAGCTCCTCCATTGATGACAAAGATGTAACCCGTCTGAGACTTCGTATCATCTTTATCACACTTCCAGGATGCATCGCAGTAACCTGTAACACGCATTTCTGCTTTTGGATTTCTCCCATACACTAAAAACATATCCTTCGTAGCTCTCAAATACTTGTGAATATGTTTCACAGCTATCCAGTGGAGTTCACCTGGATTCTGCTGATATCGACTGGTAATGTTCTGAGCAAACGCCACATCGGGCCTTGTACATCTCACCGCATACATTATAGATCCCACAGCCGATGCGTAAGGGACTTTTCTCATGTGTGCCTCCTCTTCAGGAGTTGAAGCACAAGCTTTGCTACTTAAGCCATGATCTACTTGCATTGGCAAAAATCCCTTCTTGGAATTTTGCATATTGAATCTCTTCAATATCTTGTCAATGTAAGTACTTTGACTTAAACTAATTAATCGCCTTGATCTATCTCTATAGATCTTGATTCCCAAAATGTATGCTGCTTCCCCTAGATCTTTCATGGAAAAACATTTCCCAAGATAGGCTTTCACCTTATTCAAACTTGGAATGTCTTTACCCATGATCAATATGTCATCGACATATAGAACTAGGAAAATAACACCACTCCCACTAGCTTTGTGATATACACATGGCTCATCAAGATTCTGAGTAAATCCAAACTTTTTGATTTCTTCGTCAAATCTTTTATTCCATTGACGTGATGCTTTCTTCAATCCATAAATGGATCTTTGAAGTTTGCATACACGGTTTGGATATTTTGGATTCACAAACCCCTCAGGCTGCGCCATATAGATGTCTTCATCTAGACGACCGTTCAAGAAGGCGGTTTTTAAATCCATCTGCCAAATCTCATAATCATAGTATGCTGCTATGGCTATGAGAATCCTAATAGCCCTAATGTCAGCTATAGGAGAAAAGGTCTCCTCGTAGTCAACGTCATATGTTTGAGTAAAGCCTTTAGCTACTAAACGGGCCTTATAGGTGTGTACATTGCCATCCATGTCAGTCTTCTTCTTGAAGAGCCACTTACTCCCAACTACCTTGGCATTGGGAGGAAGGTCTACTTCAATCCAGACTTGATTGTCTTTCATGTATTGCATTTCCCCATTCATAGCAATCTGCCATTTATCCTTTTCAGGATCATTCATGGCAGCTCTATAATTAGCAGGCTCTCCAAGGTCCCCTAATATAGTTTCCTCAACCTCTACGTTAAGACATAGACATTCAGGTGCTTTCACAGTCCTTGCGGATCTGCGAATGGGAATCACATCAACTTCAGGTGGAGGACCCAGACTATCTGGTTCCACAGGAAGTTTACTAGTGTTTTCAGAAGGTAATGTATCCTCTTGATCATCTTCTAGATCATAGAGCCTCCCACTGAATTATTGAGATATTAGATCTTTTTCAAGAAAATCTGCATATCTGGCAACAATTACCTTTTGTTCAGGTGGAAAGTAAAAGTAGTAACCCATCGTTTCCTTTGGGTATCCTACAAAGATACATTTAACAGATCTTTGTTGGAGTTTATCAGCTGAGTCACGTTTAACAAACGCCTCGCAACCCTAGACCTTAAGATAAGACAAGTTTGGCGTTTTCCCAAACCATAACTCATAGGGTGTCTTATCCACCTTCTTAGTTGGAACCATGTTTAATATGTGAATCGCAGATTCCAAGGCATAATCCCAAAAGGATAACAACAGAGTAGTAAGATTAAACATAGATCGCACCATATCTAATAATGTACGATTCCTTCTCTCAGATACACCATTTTGTTGTGGAGTATATGGAGATGTGAGATGCTGAACAATTCCATTCTCACTTAGATAATCTTTAAACTCCTGACTAAGGTATTCACCACCTCTATCGGATCGAAGAGCTTTAATCTTCTTTCCTAGTTGCAATTCTACTTCAGCTTTAAAAACCTTAAATGTTTCAAATACCTCATGTTTATGTTTAAGAAAATAAACATAACCATAACGGCTAAAATCATCCGTGAAGGTTAAGAAGTAGCTAGCACCTCTCTTTGACGTATGTCTAAGTGGTCCGCACACTTCAGTATGTATTAAACCAAGTAGATCATCAGCCTTTTCAATACGGTTATTAAAAAGTTTCTTGGTCATCTTCCCAGATATACAAGATTGGCACTTATCAAATGATTCATCATTGATATCTTTCAAAAGCCCATCACGTTGCAGCTTTTGCATGCGAGTCTTGCCTATGTGGGCAAGTCAACAATGCCAAAGATAAGACGAATCCAAGACATTCTTGACTCTCTTATTGTTGATGCTATACATCGAATTATAATCACTATGTTCATTCATATTAATCTCAAACACACCATTTACAACAATCGCATCAAAATAAAAAAACATTATTTAATGAAACAGAAATCTTATTGCTAGAAATAGTATGATGAAATCCCAAATTCAACAAACAAGCAAAAGAAATAACACCTCTAACAATAGATGGTGAATAATGACAATTATTTAAATTCATTATCAAGCCCGAAGGCAAAACTAATTCAAAAATTCCTATGGCTTCAACTGCTGCTTATGCACCATTGCCCACTTGCAGAAATTGCTCCCCATAGGCGAGTCTCTTTTGCACTCTAAATCCCTGTAGCATATTACAAATGTGAATACCGCATCCAGTATCATATACCCAGGAATTTAATTTACAAGTTAGTGAAAATAATTCAATCATAAAGAAATGGGTTTTTCTAACTTGTGCCATAGGGGCACAAGTTAAGCACACTAAAAGTACACCAAAAGTACACAAGGACCCACATAAAAGTACATTTTTATGTAGGTCCCTGTGTACTTTTTCGTGGGCCCTTGTGTACGTTTGGTGTACTTTTAGTGTGCTTAACTTGTGCCCCTATGGCACAAGTTAGAAAAACCCTAAAGAAATTACCTGAAGTACTGGCTTGCCCAGTCTCACCCTTCAGCTTTTTCCATCGCAACTCCTCGAGATAAAGAGGACAGTTCCTCTTCCAGTGCCTAGTCTCGTGGCAGTGATGACAACCTTGATCCTTCTTATTGGGATTAGGCTTGTTCTTCTTAGGGGCCTTCTTAGGTTCAGGCTGATAAGACATAACTTGTTTACCCTTATTAGCAGCTTTACCTTTCCCCTTATTCTGCGATTTTGGTTTCTGAACCCTACCCCTCTATATTGCTAGTACTTGTGGAGTAGGAGCCTTATCCTTGCCCGGTAGACCTTTCTCATAATCAATGAGCATTGCGAGTAATTCAGTTATTGTCTTCCCCGAGCAATGCATGTTGTAATTTTGAACAAAACCCTTAAAGTCCTTGTTAAGGGACCTATTGATTAAGTTCACATAAACATGGTCGGTTAAGACATAACCCATAGTATAGAGACGATCAATGTAATCTTTCATCAGCAGCACATGATTTCGCACGGGTTTACCTTCCTCTTGCCTACAGCTATGAAATTTATCGATCAAATCATAAAGTTTGATAGCTGGAGGTACCTCATAGGTTTTCTGGAGTTCTTCAAGCATATCTTTAGGAAATTAATGCTCAAACTGTTTTTGCAACTTTGGCACCATGCTATTTAGCATTAAGCATGCTACCTCATTATGCATATCGAACTCCTTTTGCCAATCAGCTTTGACCCCATCAGATGCATCATCAGCTGGTTGCGTAGGGCAAGGCTTAGTCAAATAATCAAGCTTCTTGGTCACTCACAGGACAATCCTCAAGGACCGATGCCAATCATTGAAATTAGGCCCAGTCAGTTTTTCCCTCTCAAAGTGAGCTTTGAAAGCGGAACCAGCTGAAGTGTTGTCGGGTTGAGCCATTTCTACAGAAATAAGTTCAAATATTAGTATTTTCGATTATACACTTTTTCAAGAAAAGAAAACTACCCAGGAAATATAAAATAATCATTTAATTTTCTTGAAAACTAGGATCCAACTTTTCATAGTTCCACTACACCAGTTGATCTGCTAGTAGTGAAAGTACAAAAGATGGTAACTTGTCGTACAATAATCGGCAAAACAATTTCCGACTCCTAGATAGTTATGGGAATTACATTTGCCAAACAATTTGCAGTGTAAGCATGTTTCTTCCCATCTCATGCTTTAAGTCTCAAGGTCTCACTTATAACTTAATTAAGTCGTCTAATTTAGAAACATGTAAATTCACATAATTTTATCACATCAGTTGATCTGCTAGCAATAAAAGTATGTAATTTACCTTGTCATTAATATCTGTGTCAAGGTCTCACTTACGCCAGATATTAACTTCAAGTGTCTCTTATAATTAGATAGCATGGACTTAAATTTTAAGGGTATTTATTTTGATGTGACAATCAAAATATGTACAAAGAAGCATGCACTCATCTTTGTAGCATAAGTTTTCAAAACAATTTTAATTACCAATTCGCTAAGAGTTAAATCAACAAAGTTTTAATTGAGGCGTTGAGTAACTTACAACTTTGCCTTAAGATGCTTCGTACATATAATGGTGTACTTGGTAAGTCTAATTGACGCACAGGCGAGCGGAGAGACAGAATGGAGTCTCTTTAAGGCCACAATTTAATGCGAAACCAACCTTATACCCACTTTATAGTTTGTCAAATTAGGTCCGCCGCTTCGACCATTTGTACAGTTGCATCAATCAATTAAAAGTTTATGATTCTAAGTCTTATAAAATTATGTAGTAAATTATTAAATTGCTAGTCTCGCCTGGGAGCAAATTACCGTACGAAGCGAACCACTGTCGGCACATAAGACTTGGAAATAAATAATTTACCACATTAAGGTTTCATAGTTATTAGGTCTATTTAATTTTTATACCAAAATCACCCTCTTTTTGCTTACAATTCAAGAACAATTTAAACAAATAAGACAAGTAATTTTAACAAAAAATTAAATAAACACAAATAACGCATATAATCTTAACAATTAAATCATATAGCCACATGCAAACCTTTTGATAAATCCTATTAATAATCTATATGTGTAATTATTATGAATATAATTAATAAAACTCCCATTGGTTTTCAAGCGCATTGTACCCAATGGACCACAGACGCCAACAATTGGCCGCGTAAGTTTTAATAATTATATACCACATAGCACATAACTGATTCATTAATTTAATATATTAGGTCTTCCCTAATTTTAGATTTATCTAAAACATGTAGCATATAAAACAAACCCTAATTCATAATTCCTTGCATGAAGAATCATGAATTAAACAGGAACGTAACCCTTATTTAAATAAACACATAAACATGTCCTAATTTAGGGTTACAAAACTAACTTTTTAATTAACAAGGGTCGAACCCCCCCCCCCCCCCCTAAATTATGGATCGAATTAATTTTTAGATCTAGTAATAAAACCCTAAAAAAATCGACTTGCATACATGTAAATCCAAATCTAGATTTGATTTTTAATTATGTGTTTCGATAATAACAATTACATGTTAAATTGGCTCGTGATGCCACTGTTGGAATTTAAATATCTTGACATTCAAATAAATAAATAAACATCAAAGCACGTAATAGCGGAAGCAAGGATCTAATTTAACACATAATAGTATTACCGAATATTAAATAAGAAACGTACCTTTAAGATCTTAGCTAAACAAAGATCAAATCTTCTTTCTCCTTCACTTGAACAATCAAACGGATTAACGTGGAACCCCTTACCGTTTTGTTCCACAATCCAAGATAAATAACAAAAGTATGTTATTCCCGAATTCTTGTACACACGTACTATAAAAGCAACCAAGCAATGATGCTAGTGATTAGACACGGTTAACCAAACAATTTGTTAACAAGAAAACTATGGATCGATCCTACAAAGAGGATGTCGACCGGTTTTGAGAGCAAGGGAAGGAGAGAACAATTTTAGGGTTTTAGTTACAATACACTAGGTGAAAAACTAAAGACCCCTGACATTGTATTTATAGTGAATTGTTGCCTTTGTCCACAAGAAATCGATTTAGGGTTTACAACCCATAAATCCGATCGGCCCTAGCCCAAGCTTGGGTTCTAGATCTTTCTTGAGTCCCAAATTTCACTAATAGTCCTTCCACTATTTACTTAACGACCGTTAGTCAATTCCGTTAACTACTTAACGTCCGTTAGTCCTCATTTCGTGTCCAAATAATTAAAATATATAACTATTATATATATTAATTATTTACTTGATCATTCATACGTAAAGTGTGCAATCCCTCGATCCCGTGTTCGAATTTAGACATATACGATTAATATTTTTCCATTAAACTCTAACATGTATGAGTTAAAGTTTTGGAAAACAAAGATGTATACACTTTGACATACATACACATATATACGTTCGAACCTCCATACATGATTAAGAAGATTGTGTTTAAGACTTGTGTGGTACTTTTAAAACTTGCTTAACACTTGAAAGCGTAAATAAAATAAGCTTGTAAGTATTGGCTTTCGAAATCGGCATACATGTCGAGCTTGTTTAAGGTTTTGGACACAAAATGACTAAAAGAAACATAAACTTATGTTTTGGCTTGTTTAAGTTAACCTTGTTAAACGACTTGGGTTTTGCGTGGTTTACGTTTGGGTCGAAACCCACTGTGGTCGAACCACAGTGGAGGGGTCGCGATGTGTTTTTGTCGAGTGTTGTTTGCCTCGAACCCAAAACAGTACGGGATGGCTTTAGTTTGTTGTTTATTTGGCCACTTCCTAGTAAATATTGAGCTTATTCACAAGCTAAAACACTTATTCGATAACAAAGATGGCAAGATGTGCTGAGAAGAAACACGTACACAAACACAAATGAATACATGCAACCATATCTTAGTCCATACTCAGATATATGTAACTAAATATGAAACACAGTTGAAAGCCCTTAAATACGATTGGTTTGTAAAACTAGACAAAGAAGAGTCTTTGGCTCAGCTGGGTGTGTCTCACACTTGTACACAAAAGACTCAGGTTTGAATCCCCCTAGTGTCACTTTGGTATTTTAATTTTTTATAACTCATACTGATATTTTCAAAACAGTTCAAAGAAAGTTATAAACAAAACAGTGGAGAATAATACTAGTAAATGAATAAGTGCTTTGGCCCGCCGGTTATTTACCCGAGAGACCTATGTTTGAATCCCGTAATGAACACTTTTGTTATACTAGACGAGTACCCGTGCATAGCAACGGGATTTTATAGCGACAGATCGTTTGGTGATAAAAAAAAAGTTTATGGGTTATAAACGGAAAATAATAAAAGTTTGAAGATTTGGGGATTAAACATAATGTTTTGAAACCGGTTCGACCCGGGTGATTCAACCTGTTGAACCGTTTCGTTCAAAAAACGGGTCGATTTAAACCGAGTCAAGACGACGGGTTGGGTCGAAAACGGGTCAAATTAAACCGGGTCAACCCGCCGGGTTTGAAGCCTCTTGGGTCAACCCGGTTTTCGATGTGTATTAATAGTTTCTTTTGAAATATATGTTTTCAACATTTCCTTTTTTAGTTTCAACTTTTCACTTTTTACTTTTTGGTTTTTCCTTTATATATATATATATATATATATATATATATGTTAGCATTAAATTTATGTTTAATGTGAAGTGATGGTCATTTGTAGTTAAGAATCAATGTGTAATGTATAATGTGTACTAAGTGTGTGGGCTTAAGGCATTAGAAAAGTATTGTAACTTTAACATATGTGTAGTGCAAATGTTAAGTCCACACAAAGGTCCAAGTCAAAGCCCATCAAACCCTCTTTGGTTTGATGGCAGTCGTATAAACACACACACACATCTCATTTAGAATATACCTCATTTAGATAAGAAAAAGAGTGTGTGTGTGTGAGAGAGTAACACCCCAAGTCCCTTGTATTATTTCTTTTCTCTTTGAAGATTAATAAACATTTGACTTGAAAATTTACATAAGATCCACATACTACTCTTGTGCTATAAATGTGTTTGTGAGTGTCATCTAGTAAGCTTGTGTTGTGTGATAAAGAGGAGAAGCTTTGGCTGTTACAAGTGGTATACATAGAGCAAGGTTTCAAGGTAGGACTATCTTTATTTTTGTATGATCCTTCAAGAGTAAAAAACATCCTTTGTCATTTTTCTTTCACTAG
This sequence comes from Artemisia tridentata subsp. tridentata, assembly GCA_021014915.2. Classification (NCBI taxonomy): domain Eukaryota; kingdom Viridiplantae; phylum Streptophyta; class Magnoliopsida; order Asterales; family Asteraceae; genus Artemisia; species Artemisia tridentata. The sequence continues at coordinate 49,721,216 of CP139508.1, forward strand.
AAAAATTACAACTTATGTTCTTTTCTTCTAATCGATCCATACAAAAGTTAAAGTAAGTTGTGTTTGTTTTGAGGTTATACGAATTGGTTTCTGTGATATTTTTAGTGTTTCACTTGTTTACAGTTGTGAAAGTTTGGTTTTTTGGTTTGTTCTTCACTTCTTTGATCGAACAAAGGTAGCAAATCTTGTATAAGATTTGTTTATGAATTGTTTATCAAGATTTAATTATTGAAGTGGGTAAAGTAAGTGAAAAGTTGGCAGTGAAAGGACAGAGAAGTATGGGAATTGCATGGCCTAGTAGCTAGAAGTCAAAAAGTTGGTAATAGTTGGTGAAAAAAGTCGTGTTATCGCATTTGGACTGCTTGAGGGTTTTATCGCATTTCACCTGATCTATCGCATTTGGAGACTGCCCAAGGTTATCGCAATTCATTGTAATTATCGCATTTCTTGTACTAGAAATGCGATAGGTATCGCAATTGACTATCGCTGTTGCTTATCGCAATTGACTATCGCTGCCCAAGGTTATCGCAATTCATTCTATCGCATTTGGCGATTTATCGCATTTGGAGACCTATCGCAGTTGAGTATCGCAATTGTCATTTTCAGTCCCTGTACTTTATAGCAGCCTTTGGGAACTTCCAGAATTGGCAGTTTTGGCCCTCGTACTTCTGTGAAACTTCAAACGATCATAACTTTTGAACCGTAACTCCGTTTTCAGCGAAACACCTGTCAAAACGACCGTGAGAACGAGGAGAATGACACGTTGAATTAATTTATTCATTCAACCCAAGTTTCGAGGCCTGAAAACGCTCCAAAATGAAGTTATTGAGGTTTTAAGTTTCCGGACCAAAATTTCCACCGTAACAAAGCTTCACAACGACAACAACCAAGTTCAACCGTCAACAACAACGTCTCCTACTTTGTTGCAAAGATCCTAAATCCACTTTATCATACATTATATTTTAAAGATGACTACACAACAGGACATACATGCCGCAGGTTCAGAAAACCGTCCTCCAATGTTAGAAAAGGGTGGTTACCTTCCATGGACAAGTCGTATGCTTCGATATATGAGATCCAAACCAAATGGACAAGGTATACTCTTGGTTAACTCTGTCAAAAAAGGTCCATTCCAGCCTGGTGAGATTGAAGAAACAGCTGGAAACCCTACTGCAGAACCTCCCGTCGATCCAACGTACCGACCCAAAGAGGAATCGGATTACACTGAAGCAGATTGGAAGCAAATTGAAGCTGATCACCTAGCAATGCATCTAATCCAACTCGGTCTACCACAAGAAATATTTTGTGCTGTAGATAGCTGTGAAACTGCCAAAGAAATGTGGGATCGAGTTAGACGTCTTTGTCATGGTACAGAAATTGGCATTCAAGAAATGGAAAACAAGCTTCTGACAGAATGGGAGAAGTTCACAGCAACACCAGCTGAACAGATTGAATCTTACTACACACGGTTTTGTACTCTAATGAATGAGTTGATCAGAAACAATTTGGCACCTAAGCAAATTGTTCAAAACATCAAGTTCATCAACAACCTTCCAGAAGAATGGGGACGATATGTTACTATTGTCAACCAAACTAAGAATCTTCATGATGTGAACTACGATCAACTCTATGACTTTCTTAAACAAAACCAAGCAGAGGCAAATGAAGTCAGAAAAGAGAAGCAAGCAAAACAACAAGATCCTCTTGCACTCATAGTCCAATCACCTTCACCTGCAACAGTCAGTGCACAACCATCATCATCATCATCCAATCAGCAATTCATGCAACAACAGTATATTCCACAATCACCATTCTACCCACAACAACAACATGTAATCCCACAACAACAATACCCACAACACCCAGATCAAGACGATCAGGATGAGTCAACTGCTGCTTTGACTCAAGCTTTTGCTTACCTATCAAAAGCATTCCAAGGACGTTACTCCACACCCACCAACAACAATCAACGAATCTCATCGAATACTCGCAACAAGCAGATTGCACAGCCGAGTTTCAACATGGGACAGCAAGGACAGATGGTTGGGGGATATGGGAATCAGCAGGGATATGCTCCAAGATTTCAGATGGGTAATCAGAATGCAGGGCAATATGTTGGTAATCAGATGGGTCAGTATGCAGGGAATCAGATGGGTACAGCTGTTGGTAATCAAAGGGTACAGAATGCTGGGAATCAGTTTGGGAATGTTGCTCAGGGAGCTGGGAATAGAAATCAGGGAAATATGATGAAGTGCTTCAACTGTCAGGGTATTGGTCACATGGCTAGGAACTGTCCAGACAAGCCGAATAAGAGGGATCCAGCGTATTTGCAGAAAGCATTAATGTTGGCAAACAAGGAAACGGCTGGGCTTCAGTTGAGTGCAGAAGAGAATGACTTCATGGCCATTATGGATGCTTCAGAAGATCAAGAGGACATCGATGCAAACTGCATTTTTATGGCAAATCTCCAGGAGGCAAAGTACGACACGGACTCAGAAGCACCTCCTGCTTTTGATACTAATGCGGTTTCTGAGGTACAACCATATGCTACATGTCACAATAATGAAATGTTTGATATGTCACCTCAAAATGAACAGCATCCTGAGACTCCTAATCTCATTTATGATACATACATGGACGAACCAAGTTGTAGTAATACTAATTTGGAAACTCCAGATATGGATCCTAATGAAGAATTCGAGTCACAGCATACTGATAATGATGAGGAAACACGTGCTATGTTTGAATCATTATTGCAAAATTGTAGTGTAGAAATAGAAAAGGTCAAAAAGGTCAATCGCGATGTTAAGGCCGCGAATGAAAAATTGACCACTGAGCTTGAGAGATATAAGGTGAATGCAAGAGCTTATGATTTTCATAACAAAAAACAGTCGGAACTTGAGGTTAGTTTAAAAGATTCTGAGTTAAGAGAAAAACGTTTACAAATCAAATTTAACACTCTAGATGTTAATTTGAACAATCAAATCAAATCTCTAAACAAGGAAATTTCTGAACTAACCAACCAACTTTCAAAACAAAAATCAACTTATTCCAATCTTGAAAAAGAAAAGAAGGAGTTGAATGAAAGGTTTTTAAAACGTGAAAAGGATCTTCTTAAAGAGATCAATGACAAAAAGGAAACCATTGCAAAGTTGGATGAGTTGCTTGTAAAAACGGGTCATTCTGCACAAACAGTTAACTTGTTAATAAATGATCCAAACCCGATTTTACATACAATAAAGAAAGTGGCTATCGGTTATGAAAACCCTTGTAATCTCAAGAAAGCTCAGAAAGGACAGAATGTGTTATATGATGGTAGTGTGCTAAATGATAAACATGATCCGATTGAAATTTATGATTCGGATGAAACGATTGAGCGTACTGAAAAGAGACGAGTCAAAATGAGACAAATGAACCCAGAAATTAAACCAATTGATTATAACAAGCTTAATAAAGATTCTGGTATTCATCTTATTAAAAAAGAGTCACAATTGTTTTTTCAAAGACCAGTGGTCTTCACAAAACAAAAAACAGTTTCAAAACATCTGCCTAACATCGAACAAATGGCATCTAAAAACACTTATGATTCAAGTGCAGCTAGACTATATTTGGTCGATCTTAAACAGAGAATTGAGAAACTTCAACGTATTGTGGCTTCCAAAATTAACAATAACAAGTTTGAATGGTTTCCGGGTGTTCAGGATGAACTGAAAAAGATTTTTGCAAAGGAAATTAATCCACATGTTGCTGCAATCTATGCGGTTGTTCAAAATGTGGAAAATAATCTTTTAAAAGAGTCTGCAGAATTCGTTAAGGATCACAAATCCTTAGTGAAGGAAGCAAATGAATACTTGGAACGGATAAAGGTTTTGGAACATCAAAATGACTCTCTCTCTTTCGAAGCTCTCTCGACCGATATCATGTCTATTATTTTCCAAACATATTCTGTTGAGGATGATGAAACACTTCGAGCTGAGACTTCTCAAATTGTTGAAAAATATGAAAAGGCGCTTTTGAAACTTGAAAAACAAAATTGCACATATTTTAAACAACTTGATACAAAAAAGGAAGAATGCAAGTATGACAAACTGTCGTATGAGCGTTCTTACAAACAGTTGAAAGAACAAATTGATATTTTGAAGTCTCAGCTTGAATGTCAAAAAGGGAAGGGTGAGGAAACTACGGGTATTGCACCATTAACCCCCTTGCCTAATGAGAAACAAAAAGAGAATGCTGTTGTCAAGAACACTAATGTTATAGCACCTGGCCTTTATAGGATTAGTCCCACTACTGCGTCTGCCTCTACATCTAAAACATATAGGGCGATAGACAAAAGTAAGAAAGATACTCCAAATGAGTCTAGGAATGCTAATACAACATCAAAGGACAACAACAAAAATTCTGATGAGTGTGCCTTACCTTCTACAGGAATAGAAAGCAACTCTAGGAGCAACAGACAGTCTAGGAGCAATAACAAGAAACCTAGTGTCTCACCTGTTTCTGAGAGTGCAAGCAAGAAAGTAGAAGAACACCATAGGAATTTACCGCTTTCCAAGAAGAAACATGTATCATCTAGTTGTAATGATAAGACTCCTGTTTCTAATGCATGTAATGATTCTGATTGTTTAATGCAAAAGAAAACTTTGTCTGTAAATGCTTGTGATGATAATGTTTCTAATGATGTGAAAAAGAATGATATGCCTGAACAGAAAAAGGTTCCTTTAGTAACTAAGGCTAAGTCTAGATATATTCGACGACTTATTGCAAAAGCTAGAAAAACCACTAGCAGCCTATTGCCTAAGGATCACTCTAAGTTTTGTGTATGGAAACCGACGGGTAGAAAGTTTACACTTAAGAATGGCACATTAGAAATAGTTCCCAATGCATCTAAGGAAACCATATCTAAGTGTGACTCACCTGTTACATCTAACCCCTTGGAACCAAATGTTAAACGGTTTCCATATACAAAATCATCTGTTCTTTGCAGGTCATTGAAATTTGTCTTTGGATCGTCGACTCGGGTTGCTCCAAGCACATGACCGGGAATCTGAAGCTGCTGATCAACTTTGTATGGCAGTTCATGGGGACTGTAAGGTTTGGGAATGATCATGTTGCAGCTATTCTGGGTTATGGTGATCTTCAGTTTGGGAATTACTTGATCACACGGGTCTACTATGTCGAAGGGTTGGGACACAATCTGTTCTCTGTCGGACAGTTTTGTGATGCAGATTTAGAGGTTGCTTTTAGGAGAAACACTTGCTTTGTTAGGAATTTGGTGGGGAATGATCTCTTAATTGGGAATCGTGGCACCAATCTCTATGCAATTGACATAAACCAAATGGCCTCTTCATCACCGATTTGTCTCATGACCAGGGCAGGTGAAACAAAATCCTGGTTATGGCACAGACGTTTGTCCCATCTGAACTTTGACACAATCAACAAGCTTGCCAAAGACAACATCGTCTCCGGTCTTCCAAAATTCAAGTACACCAAAGAACACCTATGTCCATCATGTGAGCAGGGAAAGAGCAAAAGAGCAACATTCAAACCTAAACCCGTACCTAGTTCGGTTGACAGGTTGCATTTGTTGCACATGGACTTATGTGGCCCGATGAGAGTTCAAAGCATAAATGGGAAGAAGTATATTCTTGTAATTGTTGACGACTATTCAAGATATACATGGGTAAAGTTTTTGAGATCTAAGGATGAAGCACCAAGCACCATCATCGCCTTTCTGAAGCGGATTCAAGTTCTACTTCAAGCTCCAGTTAGGATAGTTCGAACGGATAATGGCACGGAATTTGTCAATCAGGAGTTAAGAACATTCTTTGAAAGAAACTGGTATTACTCACCAGACATCAGCTGTTAGAACTCCACAGCAGAATGGGGTAGTTGAAAGAAGGAATAGAACCCTTGTAGAAGCTGCTCGCACCATGCTGATTTATTCCAGTGCTCCATTATTCTTATGGGCTGATGCTGTTTCAACTGCTTGTTTTACTCAAAACCGATCCCTAATCCATCCAAGATTCAATAAAACCCCATATGAACTTGTCAACAACCGAAAACCGGATATTTCTTATCTTCATGTATTTGGCGCTTTATGCTATCCAACAAATGACAGGGAAGATCTGGGAAAGTTGAAGGCTAAGGGTGATATTGGAATCTTCATTGGTTATTCTGAAAACTCGAGGGCATTCAGGGTGTATAACAGGAGAACGAAAAAGATAATGGAGACGATGAATGTGAAGTTTGATGAAATTTCACAAATGGCTTCTGAGAGACTCGCTCTAGAACCCGCGCTTAACCCGATGACTTCCGGACATATCAGTTCGGGACTCGCACCTCAAGGCGCTCAATCAATTCATGACAAACAACCCACAACTCAAGAACTGGATAATTTCTTCGAGTTCATGTACGATGAATACTATGGTGGCGCTTCGAAAAATGCATCTAACCAACATTCCGCTGCAACCACTCACCATCAACAACCACCACCACCTCCACAAAATCAAGATGCATCCACAACATTCGAAGCTGGTGCACCACCTCCCTCACCATCAACATCATCTACATCTACTCCAGCAACTCCATTCATTGAAATTGTTCTACCAAGAATTGATGAGCAAGAACAAAATAATGCTGTGTTAGACGATGAAGTCTTTGAAAACCCGTTTGGAACGGAATCTGGTGAATCATCTTCCAGATTACATGAACCGACTAACACGCAGTTATTCAGTCCAAGGTATCCTTCAACATTACAGTGGACAAAAGACCATCCGATTGAACAGGTTATTGGTGAACCCTCAAGACCAATTCAGACGAGAAAACAACTTCACACCGATTGCGACATGTGCATCTATGTCTGCTCAGTCAGTCTCATAGAACCTAAGAACATTCGGGAAGCAATGGCAGATAATGCCTGGATTGAAGCGATGCAGGAAGAACTTCTTCAATTTCAAATCCATGACACCTGGGATTTAGTTCCAAGACCAATTGACAAACTAGTCATTGATCTTAAGTGGTTATGGAAAAACAAAAAGGATGAAGAAATGACTGTGATTCGCAACAAGGCTCGTCTGGTGGCAAAGGGATTCAGACAAGAAGAAGGAATCGATTTTGAAGAGTCATTCGCACCGGTTGCAAGGCTTGAAGCTGTCAGGATTTTCTTAGCTTATGCCGCTCACAAGAACATCACGGTTTATCAGATGGACATCAAGACGGCGTTCTTGAATGGAACTCTGAAAGAAGAAGTGTATGTGAGTCAACCAGACGGTTTCGTTGACAAAGATCATCCGGAATACGTCTACAAGCTTAAGAAGGCAATCTATGGTTTGAAACAAGCCCCACGGGCGTGGTATGACGAGTTATCATCTTTCTTGTTGTCAAATAATTTCACCAAAGGAACGATTGATCCGACCTTGTTTACAAGAAAATACAAAAATGATATTTTGATTGTTCAGATTTATGTGGACGACATAATTTTTGGGTCCACTAATCCGACACATTCAAAACATTTTGAAAATCTCATGAAAAGCAAATTCGAAATGTCCATGATGGGTGAATTAAAATTCTTTTTAGGCTTACAAATTCATCAATCCCCACGTGGAATTTTTCTTAATCAAGCTAAATACACACTTGAGATTTTGAAAAAACATGGTATGGACAATTGTGACTCTGTTGGTACTCCTATGGTCACTTCACCAAAAATTGGCGCTGACCTATATGGGAAACCCATGGATCCGAAGAAATATCGGAGCATGATTGGTTCTCTCATGTACCTAACTGCAAGCCGACCAGATATTCATTTTGCTGTTTGTTTATTAGCACGGTTTCAGGCAAGGCCTACCGAACTTCACCTCCAAGAGGTTAAAAGGATCTTTCGATACCTTCGAAGAACCATTAACATGGGTCTTTGGTATCCGAAGGATTCGGAGTTTACACTAATTGCCTTTTCAGATGCCGATCATGCTGGATGCCAAGTAACAGCGAAAAGTACATCAGGCGGAGCGCAATTTCTGGGAGAAAAGCTAGTAGGCTGGTCGTCAAGAAAACAAGATTGCACTGCTTTATCAACAGCAGAGGCCGAGTATGTGTCTCTATCTGCGTGTTGTGCTCAAGTCCTTTGGATGAGAACACAACTCACAGATTATGGTTTCTCTTTCAACCGCATACCATTGTATTGCGATTCAAAAAGTGCCATAGCCATCTCGTGCAACCCAGTGCAACACTCAAAGACCAAGCATATTAGAGTCCGCTACCACTTCATAAAAGAGCACGTTGAAGAGGGTACTGTTGAATTGTTTTTCGTTAAGACTGAATACCAGCTCGCCGATCTATTTACTAAGGCCCTCCCAAAAGAGCGGTTTGAAAACTTAGTTCGTCGAATTGGAATGCGAAGCCTAACTCCCGAAGAGTTAGAAAGTCTTCTCGAATCTCATTGATTTACTTCATAAAGCTTCGCATGTAAATATTTCTGTAAATATTTTGGTAAACGTTTTTTTAAATATTTATGTATATATTTTTGGTAAATATATACATACCTTTTAAAAAAAAAAAAAAAAACAAAATATAAAAATAGAAAAGTTCAAAAAGCCATAAAAAATATAAAACATCAAAAACCAAAAATATTCTTCTCACGACATGTCTCTCGTCTAATCAATATTCTGTACGTACTTAGAAATGTCATTCAACAATGATACGGGTATTTACAGATGCTTGAGCGAGAGTTATTTTTTATGTTTTTCTAAAACATGTCGTTTCTCAAATTTTTCTTCAATACGGCTTTCGTGCATTTCAGTACGAAACCCGCGCTACATTGAATGACTTCTGATTATTTCCGATCAGAACTCGCAATGTTAATGGCAAAAAGCTAAAACCCGTGAGCACTTAATCAAAATTATTTCAAAAGATTTTTCAAACTCTTTTTATAAATTTTGTGCTCACAACAACTCCCTCTAAGACCACTAAATGCTTTTAAACTCAAAAGTTTAACCATTTGCTCTGATTAAGGGGGAGTATAAAAAGAAAAATGTTCCATTTTTCATGCTAAACTCAGTCCGTCTCTCCACAAAAAGTTTCATTTTAATCAACTGTTTTCAAAAATACCACTTCATGCTATTTTTGAGGGGGAGATTAAGTGTTTAAATATATGGGGGAGAGGACGTGATTAAAATGTGATCTAAAAGAAGTTTTATCGTTTGAATCTCAAAACGAGTTCTTCAAAAAGACTCAGCATGAACCCTCGAATTGACGAAACTAAATGTCCGTTCTCGAAAAGACATGTCCTGGACGGGTAATAATTTCAAGCTGGTTTACCAGTGATGCAAGCGTGTCTCGCAAAGGACTTGTCTGAGTAGAATGTACCAATTCGAGAGATGATCTTTGAATATGACCGGGACGGGTAATAATTTCAAGCTAGTCTAACTAGTGATGTAAGCGTGTCTCGCGAAGGTCGTGTTCATTGAAAGTCGATCATTTCAAATGTGCGAACTCTACCCAACATGTGCAAGTTATTTCAAAATGCATGAGCACATGTGAAGGGGGAGTGTTTCAAAAATGTAAAACTCTCGATGTGTTAACAAAATGTGTTTTTCTCATAAACACGTTGAGAGATTTTCACAAGGTTTAATGGCATGTGACAAATAATCTAGGATAATCATGGAGCAATAAGGTGATTATGGTTAGGTTATGTCCAATGATCCGCCAGAACCGGAGGGATCTACCCAAGGACAACTCCAATAGCTTAGCATTAGAAGTCCTTAGGTAAGATTGAAAAAAAAGGAGTATAATGAGAAAGGAGAAAGAAGGGGTTGAAGAATGAAAAAGAAAAGTTTTTGTAAGGGTGAAAAGAAATAGCCCTCCATGAAAACTTAGGTCAGAAACTGGGTCAATACATCTGCTATCGGTACTCACTAAGGTGATACTGGTATTGAAGACAAGACGTCATGGACCCAGTGACGCATTTTGCACCACCCCTCCTATCCACTCAGATATCTCTTAAAAGATATTTGTTTCATTTCTCACGGAGAACACTGCATAATCTATCGACCTCTCACTCCGAGAAGTGTTGATATTGAAAAGGTGGCACTCTGCTCCATGCCTCCGACGACTAAAACCAAAACGCACATTATTGAGTCTAGAGACATGAGATTCATCAAAGATCTCTTAGGAACACTTCCTATGCAATACACTTGTGTTCACCTCAAAGGATACAAGTTGTATGAGTCTTAATGAGATCCAAAGATCTTGCCTCACGACATGATGGCCGAAGGACGATTTATTGCTAACTGTTTTATGCAGGTACCGACGAAAGTCCATTCACCATCATCATCTACAACGGCGAAGCAGCTGAACTGAAGATGTAGATCAAAGCGAGGAAGACCACAAGACGACTCTATGAAGATCACAGTGCATGAAGGAACATTGAACGAAGAATATTATACATTGACACACGAAGTTCAAGACGTCAAATGCAAAAGACCATTCACGGGAGCATCATTGAAATGACCATCCCTTAGGGGGAGATTGTTAGCATTAAATTTATGTTTAATGTGAAGTGATGGTCATTTGTAGTTAAGAATCAATGTGTAATGTATAATGTGTACTAAGTGTGTGGGCTTAAGGCATTAGAAAAGTCTTGTAACTTTAACATATGTGTAGTGCAAATGTTAAGTCCACACAAAGGTCCAAGTCAAAGCCCATCAAACCCTCTTTGGTTTGATGGCAGTCGTATAAACACACACACACATCTCTTTTAGAATATACCTCATTTAGATAAGAAAAAGAGTGTGTGTGTGTGAGAGAGTAACACCCCAAGTCCCTTGTATTATTTCTTTTCTCTTTGAAGATTAATAAACATTTGACTTGAAAATTTACATAAGATCCACATACTACTCTTGTGCTATAAATGTGTTTGTGAGAGTCATCAAAGAAGCTTGTGTTTGTGTGATAAAGAGGAGAAGCTTTGGCTGTTACAATATATATATATATATATATATATATATATAGGGAGACTTTCTTGCGATAACCATCTTATCTACGAGAACTGACAGAACCTCCAAAAACATACATGCACGCCTTTTAAAATAAAATAAAAATATATGCAAATCATCAATAATCGTAAGTATCCACCTATGTTCTTCAATATCATCATGAACTCATCCTCTTTTTTCACAAAAACTTTACACACGGCCGCAATATTGTCATTGCACGCCTTATAAGAACATACATGCACACCTTCAAAGAAAAATTTTGTATTTCTAATTTCTTATCAAATTCTTTAGAACAACCATGTTTTTTTAAAAACATATATGTTGTTTTTAGAACATATGTGCAAAAATACAATTATTGAAGGCGTGCATGTATGTTTTTGGTGGTTCTGTCAGTTCTCGCAGATAAGATGGTTCTCGCAAGAAAGTCTCACTATATATATATATATATATATATATATATATATATATAATATATATATATATATATATATATATATATATATATATATATATATATATATATAGGGTACCCACGCGTTTCGGCGACGGATACCCTGTGACGATTAACCGGAGAAATAGATCTCAATGAGACATGATTCACCATTTTGTATCGGTTTCAACGGGTCATCTCTGGTTCATTTTCGGATGGCTTTTATTGGTTAGCCGAATCGGTGGCGACACCGATTCCCGGTTGAACCCGTTGGTCCAGTCCGATTTTCAAAATTATATGTACCATCAACTTGTTAGCATGTATGAAGCTTTGTGTGTTTTATTAATTCGTATAATGTGTATAATAACATATATACTTTTCATTTTAGGGTGTTTTAAAAATAACATTAATTAGTGTGTTTATATTTTATATTTTAGATTATGTCGTAGCTTGTTTAAATTGTACATTGTAAAAATTTTATTGTACTTTTTAGTAAGGGGTGTTTTAATTGATTGTTTTTAATTTGGTATATATGGTTTTAATTGGTTGTACAATGTGAATAAATTATTGTACTTTTAAGTATTGGGGTGTTTTAATAAGAGTATTAATTGTACTATGCATTTCTCTCACGTTTGACTTTCAATATTTCACTTTTCAAGGTTTGACCATATACTCTTTATATGTAGTATAGATATTTTTATTTATTTACCATTTTAACTATTATTTTTAGACCCGATCTAGTATATTTTTTGAACCCTTAATAAAAATGCAACAACTTATATTTTTCAGCATATTTTTCTAATATTTCCGTCAAACTAATATATTTAGTATTTATTACTAAAACCCGACTAAAAGACGAAAATTAGAGATGATAAGAAGATATTTATAACAAAAATTAATATAAATATTTTCTAGCTTACCATCTAATAACTAAATATATATAAACACATTTATATATATACACCGTTTCACGTAACCGTTACTAATATAAATACTTAACATAAAGTATTTGTTATTATCGTACCAACAACATATAAATTTTCACAAACACTTATATTGTGAATACTTTCCGTACCTAGTTGTCCGGTTACTCCCAAATTGGAAATTTACCCGTCACATATACTTTTATATACCCTTATATATATAATCGTAGATTCGTCCAATAGCCATTACTTACTAATACGTTTCGTCACTGGAGAGCCAACTGTCCAGATACGTTTCGTCACTGGGAAGCACGAGTGATATAAATAGATCTATTGAGGGTGACACCTCCATCCGTGTTGGAGAGTCAACTATCCAGATAAGACAAACGGATGTATACCATGTCAAATTACAATTGTCACGGGATAGAACACTTGTCGGGCCTTATTATTATGAACTCATTTCATGCACACTGTCGTAGCTTCGGTAACATGGTACTTAGCGCAGCGTAGTAGCCTTTCGTATAACATTATGCACGTTATAATGTTAACTTGTAAACTTATTGGTCCAGCTTTACTACTTTATGTAAACCTATGAACTCACTAGCTTTTTGCTGACTTTTTTGAATTTTTTTTCTCAGGTGTTTAATTGTTTGATATATGATGATGCAAGGCAGCGCTTGGTAGAGGCATAGGCATACTTTTGGAGTGTATACATAACACTCATGACCAATGTTTTGTAATATGAGACGACTTAAAACTATTATGGGCCTTGTTTTCCACATTCATAACGATGTAAAACTTATGCTTTGATTAATGTAACTTTAAAACGGATTAGATAATCCGTTCTCTATTACTAGTATTGCGATTCCAATACGTAGCACCCCAGATATCACTTTCGCTGCGATCTGATTTGGGGTGTTACAGCTATCCAAATAATGATCGTGATGATTTTGGAAAAATAAAACTAAAGGCTGACATTGGCATCTTTATTGGATATTGTGAAAACTCCAAGGGTTTTTGAATTTGGAATCGTCGAACTAGAGAAATTCAAGAGACTATTCATGCTAATTTTGGTGAGCTTACAGAAATGGCTTCTAAGCACAACAGCTTAGGACCCGCAACCAACCGTCTAAACTTTCCAGATCCAATAACTACACCTCTTTCCCTTAACTGTAAAGAATTGGAAACCTTGTTTGCTCCACTGTTTGATGATTCATTTGAATGTCGTGCACCAGATGTATCACCTATTTTCGCTGCACAACCTGATAATATTCTAATACCTGATACACCTGCTCTAACAACAACAACAACCGTTGCTACAGATGCGCCTCCAATTGAATCCCCATCAACAGCAGAACAAACCGCTTCCAACACTGACAATGCAGCTAAAGATCTTCCATAAAAACCAGTACCCGAACTTGTAGATTATGACCCAAATGCGTTCTTTAATCCATTTGCAGCGACTCCAACTGTTCCTGATATTGCAGAGTCATCCACACGCAATTTGGACCCGTCTAATCTGCATACGTTCTATCAAAATCACCCTTTAACACATCATTGGTCTAAAGAACACCCCTTAGTAAACATCATTGGCAATCCCTCAGCTCCAGTTATGACAAGACGAAAACTTCACACCGATGCTGAAAACTGCATCTACGCACTCACAGTTTGTCAAGATGAACACAAAAACATCAAAGACGCACTAACATACGATAACTGGATTGAGTCAATGCAAGAATAACTTGACCAATTCAAACGACTAGAAGTGTGGGAGTTAGTTGAAAGACCAGATGGGGTCTATGTCATCGGACTGAAGTGGATTTGGAAAAACAAGTTAGATGCAGAAGGCACATTAATTCGTAACAAATCGCGTCTGGTAGCTAAAGGATTCACTCAGCAAGAAGGAATTGATTTTGAAGAGTCCTTTGCTCCAGTTGCTAGGCTTGAGGTTGTCCGTATCTTTCTGGCATACGCTGTACACAAGAATATGGTTGTTTATCAAATGGATGTGAAAACGGCATTTCTAGATGGTCAATTACGTGAGAAAGTTTATATCAGTCAACCAGAGGGTTTCGTCGATCCAGATCATCCCAATCATGTGTACAGACTCAAGAAGGCCCTTTACGGACTTAAACAAGCCCCAAGGGCATGGTACAATAAACTAACTGCTTTCTTGCTTGCCAATCATTTTACTAAAGGCTTAGTGGATCCAACTTTGTTTATTCATAAACACGGGGATTACATTTTAATTGTTCAAATCTATGTCGATGACATTATTTTTGCGTCAACAAACAAAAAATATTCAAATGCTTTTGCAAGATTAATGAAACAAAATTTTGAAATGTCCATGATGGGTGAACTTACATTCTTCTTAGGAATCCAAGTTCATCAATCACCCCATGGAATTTTTCTAAGTCAGTCCAAGTATGCACTTGAGATTTTAAAGAAACATGGCATGACAAGTTGTGATACTTATAAGACACATATGTCTGCATCATCCCCAAAGCTGGATGCTGATTTACATGGTTCACCTGTTGACCCTACAAAATACCGTAATATGATTGGATCCCTCATGTATCTAACAGCCAGTAGACCAGATATAGTTTTTGTTGTATACCTATGCTCCCGTTATCAGTCACGACCAACTGAAAGACACCTCTCTAAGGTTAAAAGAATCCTTCGATACATAAAGGGAACCATCCATTTGGGGATCTGGTATCCGAAGGATTCTAGTTTTGAACTAATAGCTTTTTCAGATGCTGATCATGCAGGAGACACACGCAAAAGTACATCTGGGGAAGTGCAGTTTCTAGGAGACAAACTTGTATCTTGGCAGTCAAAGAAGCAGGATTGCACTTCATTATCATCAACAGAATCGGAATATGTAGCCATGTCAGCATGCTGTGCTCAAGTCATTTGGATGCGATCACAGCTGATAGACTACGGTTACATTTTCAATAAGATTCCCATGTACTGCGACTCCAAGAGTGCCATTGCCATCTCATGCAACACGGTTCAACATTCAAAGTCAAAACATATCGCACTCCGATATCATTTCATCAAAGAGCATGTTGAAAAGGGTATAATTGAATTATACTTTATGGGTACTGAATACCAATTAGCGGACTTATTCACCAAAGCCTTGCCCCATGCAAGATTTGTGGAATTAGTTCACCAAATTGGCATGCGGTGTTTGACTCCAGATGATTTGAAAAACTTTCTTAAACACAATTAAGAATGTCAAACACCAAAATAATTTGTTACCATATTTTAATCACATTATTATTCTCCCCCTCAAAAATAGCATATTGATGTTGTTTTTGGAAAACATTTTGATTAAAATATTCTTTTTGAGGTTTGTGGGAAGAATCCAACAAGAACTTTACGTTTTGAACAAAGATGATTTCAAGTACTCCCCCTCAACAAGTGAAATCACTTTTTGATGTTTTAAACACGAGAGGGAATACTTGTTCTTTTGAGCAGAATTTTAAAAAACTTATCAAAATTTTAATTAATTCTACTCAAAAGTAAGAAGTCTTTGCTCCTTATATTAGGATTGAGGCACTGAGGCGTACCTCAGGGTCCTTTCTTTACAAAGTATGGCTTGTGCACATATAACAGTGTACAACCCGTACTTTGTAAAGAAAGGACCCTGAGGTACGCCTCAGTGCCTCAATCCTAATATAAGGAGCGAAGGCTTCTTACTTTTGAGTAGAATTAATCAAAATTTTGATAAGTTTTTCAAAATTCTGCTCAAAAGAACAAGTATTCCCTCCCGTGTTTAAAACCTCAAAAAGTGATTTCACTTGTTGAGGGGGAGTACTTGAAATCATCTTTGTTCAAAACACAAAGTTCTTGTTGGATTCTTCCCACAAACCTCAAAAAGTATATTTTAATCAAAATGTTTTCCAAAAACAACATCAATATGCTATTTTTGAGGGGGAGAATAATAATGTGATTAAAATATGGTAACAAATGTGTGGAATCTCGTATGAGCTCGACTCAGATTTAACCCATGAATTGACGAAACTCAAATGTTAGTAATCGAAAGGACTTGTCCTGGAAGGGTAATAATTTCAAGCTGGACTAACCAGTGATGTAAGCGTGTCTCGAATAGGACTTGTCTAAGTAGAGTGTACCGTTTCCAGAGATTCTCTTTGAATGTGACCAAGACGGGTAATAATTTCAAGCTAGTCTAACTAGTGATGTAAGCGTGTCTCGAATCGGTCATGTTCACTGAGATTCAATCAATTCAAAAGTGCAAACTCCACCCAACGTGTGTAAATTTCTATTTATAACTTATAAGCACATGTGAAGGGGGAGTATTTCTGAAAAATGCAAAACTCCCAAAGTGTTAACTAAATATGTTTTATAATCATAAACACTTTGAGAGATTTTTCAAATGATTTGTTTATGGAAAGATAGGATAGTCATGGAGTTATAAGGTGACTAAGGTTAGGAAATACGTCCTATGATCTGCCAAATCATGAGGGATCTACCCAAGGACAATACCAATAGTTTAATACTAGAAGTCCTTAGGTATGATTGAAAAAAGGAGTAAAGAAATGAAAGGAGAAAGAAGGGGTTGAAGAATTAAAAAGAAAAGTAAATGAAAGGGTGAAAAGAAATAGCCATCCAAATGATCAACCTTAGGGCAGAAACCGGGTTCAACTCAAATGCTACTGGATGTTACTAAAGTGACACCGGTATTGAAGACAAAGACGTCATAGACCCAGTGACGCACTGCACTTAACCTTCTAACCACTCAAGTATATCTCAAAAGGTGCTTGTTTAATTTCTCACGGAGAACCCTTCCTAATCTATCGACCGTTCACTCCGAAATATGTTGATATTGAAAAGGAGGCAATCTGCTCCATGCCTCCAACGACTTAAAATAAAAGCGCACTAAATCGAGTCTAGAGCCGCGAGATACATCAAAAGATCTCTTAGGAACACTTAATATTTCTACACTGGTTGTTCAACATTAAGGACACCAGTTGTAAATAACAAGAGTCCTACGCAGATCTTAGCAATCTGCCAAGAACATTCATGAGGGAATTCACAATTGTGATTCTCAGTGATTGAATGGAAATTCTTTCCAGGGACAACATCAAACAGCCCTGACAGCAGGTCACTTCGGTAATCCCTTGTGGGTTACGCTTAGTGTTCGCGGTGGTTGCAAACGGTCTACAATCGTGGAGTGATACTTCGGTATACTTCAGCGGCTCACCTGAATCGTTGATGCACTTCGGTGTATCTGTGTATGCCCTCTTGGGGGTATCCGGTTCAGGAACAGCCTTGGCTAGGATTAGAGAAAATTTTCACAATATGCTGTTAATGATCTCGACGTCCGAACCTGTAAGTATTGGATACTTTCTGCTAATGGTTTTCATGCAGGTACTAATGGAGACTGGGAGTTACCTAATCACCATTATGACTCATCAACTCACAATCAAGATCCACATACTCATACCAACACAATAAATGAAAGATAAAGATCAGAATATGTCAAATAAAGTTCTCTCCAAAGATCAAAGACAAGTAAAGTTCAGAATGATTCTACATCAAAGTCAAAGAATCTACAAAGTTAATGGAAATGATCAAAGCAAAGAAATGAGAACTACACAAGTATGAAGATTTACAGTCAAAAGAAGTATGAGCATGTTGGAAAAGAAGTAAAGAAACCAGAGACAAAGACGTTGATGAAAATATGGCGAAACCATCACATGATCACAAAAACAAGAACGAATAACAAAGATACAATGAACTAAAGACGTCTCAAGCAAAGAATGTCAAAGATCAAGATAAGAGATAAAGACGTTAGACGACCTATGTTTTGAAATGACCAACCCTTAGGGAGAGATTGTTGGGATTACGTGTAAGCATTATAAAGTGTCGGTCATTTAGTATATGTAATAGGTCGTATATTATATGGCTTGTATGTTAGTTACAAGGCCCGCTCATGAAGCAAGCCCATGAGCGGCCCATTACTTGTTATTAGGGGAACGCCCCCTTATGTTCATGTAACTATAAATAGCCCTTCTCACTAGGAGAAGGGTATTTGTTCTTGGTTAATGAAACTTTTCTTATTACATATACAAGTTCCTTCCATCACTCTCTCTCTCTCTTACTTTCTCTCTCTAGAAATATCTATTCATACCAAGTAACAATGGTAAATTAGGGAACCTACAAGATCTTTTGTCCGGTTACAAGTACTTTATGAGAAGTCTACCTGATCACATCGATGATGGTGCAAGATGTTATTCTGGATATGGTTGGTTATTGTTTTATGGTGAGTACGGATTGGAGTTCTGTAACCCCTTCACAAATGTTGTCCATGATCTTCCCGAGGTGGCAGGTTTTCGTTTCTATTGGTTATGCTTCTCAGCACCACCTACTTCCCCGGATTGCATGGTTGTTGGATTTGGCAAAGAAGGTATTTACATTCCCTTTATAGGTGGGGAAAAATCCTGGCGTTTGGTCAGTCTGGATTATGATGATGATGATGATGATGATTATCGTTTTCATTTTTTTCCCAACACTGTATGGCCAAGATCTTTATGCTTTGTGTGACAACGGAGAACTCCATGTTTTCAAAATTTTGGCTCAAGAAGATTTCTCCTGGGAGCAAGATGTAGTCGAAGCTCCGAGAAGTTGTTGCAGATATCCGGTGGAATATTTCCTAACTAGATGTGATCAACATCTTTTACTTGTCTTTGTGGACCATTTTGGAGAATCTGTTGAGGTTTTCAAGCTGAATGATTTAAAGAACGAGTGGGAGAAAACAAATGGTATAGGAAGGCACATGATTTATATCTCCGACAGTGCATGCCTCTGCAGAAAAGCCGAAATATCGGAAATGGAAAACAAAATCTTCTTCGCACGATTGTATAATAAGAATGGGAAGGTGGTGTTCTATTCACTCGAAACTGCCATGTATCACACTTTCAATGCCAAAAACATTGAAGAAAGTTTCGTGGATTTTGTCGGAACCAAGCATTATCCTTTCTACCCTCATGTGTGGATTGAACCGAGTTGGTCCTAGCTGATCACTAGATTATTAGTAGTTTCTTATTACTGTTTTTCTTCTTGTTGAAATGACGAATGTGTATTAATAACTCACTAGTACTTACAGATTCTCTGACAGATCATGTTTTGGACAACTTCTGCAGAGTTCTTATCTTTGCAAGATACTCTTTTGAGGTTTTAAATTATCAATAGCAATATCGATTCATAGTCGAACTGATAAACCATTTAAGATCATCTTATATGTATCTTCTCATACACCAACTTCACCAAAAACGTGCACATCCTATATAGTTATGACTTATGAGCGTTCAGCATTATATCTCAAACTTTATCGAAATACGAAAAGTCCAAAACTATGCCTCATGTAAACTACTTCTAAAGCTAAACAACATTGTCCCTGGTGACCATTATCAAACCAAAAGTCGTCGACATTGCAAGTGCTAAAACAAAAAATTAGTGTAGATATGAAGATACTACAAGTGGATAAACATCCACAATAATATGATTAAGGTTATAATGGAAAACTTCTACTACAAAGATATATAAAATACTTGTAAAACACGGGTATTCAGTCGTACATTATCATTTATGACTATGAATTTTGAACCTTCAGAAAACTATCTAATGTAACCACACTTTTCAATCATGTAACAAAAAACCACAGAAGATCACTCTATATTTTGTTGGAATTTAAATAACTTGACAATCAAGGAAATAAATAAACACATCAAATAGCATATAGCGGAAGCAAGGATCTTTAATTTAACACATAAATAGTATTACCGAATAATAAATGGTTACATACCTTTTGATCATAGCCAAACAAGGATCTAATCTTCTCTTCACTTCTCGTGATCAAATAAAAGGATTAACGTGAAACCCCTTACCGTTTTGTTTCACAATCCAAGATGTGTTTACTAAAGTAAGTAAACTACCACGTCTTGTACACATGTACTATAACCGATCAAAGATTGATGCTAGTGAATGAACACGAATTAAACCAAACACTTTGTTTAATTGAAAAGCAAGGATCAACACCCTAAAAGGGATGTACGATCGGTTCTAAGCAAAGAAAGAAGAGAAACAAAGTTTTAGGGTTATAGTTAGTGCACAAGGGAAAATAGCTAAAGACCCAAAGGTTTGTATTTATAGTGGAATTGTTTCTTGGAGCACAAGAAGTTGATTAGGGTTATAGAAACCCTTAGAAATCTGCCCACCCCATAAACATGGGTTCTAGATCCTTCTTGAGCCTCAAATTTCACTAATAGTCCTTCCTTTATTTACTTAACGGTCGTTAGTCAATTCCGTTAATTACTTAACGTCCGTTATTTATCATTTCATGTCCAAATAATTAAATATATAACATTTACATAAATTAATTATTTCATTGATCTTTCATACGTAAAGTGTGCAATCCCATGGTCCTGGGTTCGATTCTAGTCATACACGTTTTAATATTTTTCCATAACTCTAACAGCTCCCACATGGAAATCTATTAAAAGTGTAATTGACATTGGTTAGCGTCTAGCAACACGCCAATGCCCCTAGTACAACTCGGGTGGTGGTCTCCTGGAAAAACCACTTGATGATTAATCATCATACTTATCATTTTGTTTCTAATACTACATTAATAAAGATACGGATCAAAGTCATTCTTTATTAATAATTTTGTTTCTCGTTGTTTTTGATTGAGCAAGATTACCAAATCTTCTGAACATGTTCAGGGGAGATCTTGGGCGTGGCCACACAAACATCTTGCCAACCCTACGAGGGGCCCAACAGTATTAAACTCCAAACAATTTGAAGGAACAAATTCTATCTTGACTACGAGCATAACACATGCACTTCGCAACACTTCCGAAAACAATCCTTATAGCTACCAGTTACGTATAGCGTTAAATAGAATCACAGAAATGCACTACATGCATGACAGTTATCTGGCATCTCATGTCTGAGGATAACTATATACACATGATTTACTTAATGACAAGATCCATAAAGTAAACTCATGAAGTTGGGATAAGTCCTATATTCAAACATTTTGAATATCATGTGAAATTGGTATGACAACGCATCAATATACTTTCAAGTATATTCTACCAATACTCAGATTTGCCTTAGTTTAATGATATTCCCATATCATTAACCGACAACGGACAGTTTAGAATATATAAATATATTCAAGGATATAAACATGCAAATATATGATATATTATTAAGAAAATGATAAATAAACATAACGAGTATTTTATTTTATTAAAAAAATAACTGTTCAATAACATCTCATTATCCAAACACTAAAATAGATCAATGCATGATAATTCTTATTAATGAATTATGCCTCACGTCATGTCAAACATACTTGTTGACAAGGTATAAATCAACTAATCTTGATCTATCGGAATTTTGAGAATACTTATTTCAAGAATTCAATTAATGATGTTCTTGTATGTGTGCATTCAACTATCTTGATAATGCCACATAATATTTCATAAAATGCATGTCATCCTCAACCACGAATTTATAACAACTAAATTATCAAACCTTTTATAGTTTAAAGCATTCTAATTCTTTAATGTATAATGCAACTATGCTTACAGTTAAGCATAACTAGTACACATGGCCATTAACTAAGATGAAATCCTACCATGACTAGTATTGAGTGTCATCTCAATCTTATCAGCATCATTGCATGCAAACAAACAATATGCTCTTTAAAATTCCGTAAACTTTAATTTCCAATGTGCAATGTTTGATACTTTCAAATCTTCCAAGATCTGTTGACTATATCAATTACGCAACAATTGGCATATGGTTCTTACTTAGAATTTTGGAGCAATTCCAGGATGAGGATGTTACTTCTATATCCAACCATATCCATTACACTAAGTTATCTAATAACTTTCAACTAGATATTAATGTTGTCAAATCATCTTTCATCAAGCATGATACAACAAACAACATGATGTACATGAAAAATTCTTGCGTCAAACTTAGATTTATTCATGTTATATCTTTTCAAAGATATGTATCTATCTAGACTTTCTAATAGTATAATCATGTTTATTAGAATCAATAATTTTATCTTTATGGACTGCATCTAATCATTCATAGTATGAGTAACTTGCCAAATTCAATATTTGCAATTCATCAACAGGTTTACCATAATCCTGTAACTCATAATCCTCAACATATTATACAAATATTTGAGATATCCTTGCGGATCTATGAATGAGAATTCCTTCATCTTGAGATTTAACATTAACATGTTTAATCCTCATCATGACTTTACTAGTGTATTTTAGAAGATCATGTATCTTGTAATTTTATCTTTTCAAGATAAAACTCCCACTTGCCTTTTGCAATTTATAGACTATCTATAAATACTTAGCACACAGAGCAACAAAAATTGTTCTCTTTTGGGACGTTACAAATACATATTGACAGTTCCTAACATTAATTTGTTAATAACCTACTCAAAAGCAATTTAACAAATTCAGAACTTCAATTTTAAGACTTAATGTGATTCATCACATATAATAAATGGTGTCTTATTCATCTTCTAGGTTGGAGTCTAATTGAGTATATTCTACCCATACTCAATTTTCTAACCTTGATAACTTTTGGAAGAATAGAAGATATAGTTATCTTTAATCAAACAATGAACGTACCATAACCATTATGTATTTCATTAGGATTAATATTGTAAGACAATCTTACAATATGTAAGATAAATATATTTCGTTTGGCTTATCTATTCACCAACTAAGTCAGCTTAATGGTATAATAGAATTTCCAAGCCAATTGCATGCTATATAACATAAGTACTTTTTAACCAAGTCACTTCATGTCCATGTCTTAACAAGAAGACATAAACTGTTATAATCCCAATCTACGTTATAAATCATTGATCAACTCAATGACTTCTTGTATATGTTTTAATTAAAAACATAACAAGTTAACATCTTACTTAATTATAAGTCTTGTAACAATTAAAAGACTTCATATTTATATCTTTACAATAAAATATAAATATGCATAACTAAAGTAATCATGAACACCACAATTTGGTTTCAATAGTATTTCATGTTAATTTATTACTTCATATATTTATGACATTCCAAGAATACATAAACATTCAAATTTGAAGTAGTATTAGATTACTTCATTTATTTATGCCATTACAAAAATACATAAATATTTAGTTTGAAGTAGTCTTATTATCATATTGACACTTGTTCTAATAATTATCTAATTTAGAAACTTGCAAATTAACATAGTTTCATTACATCAGTTGATCTGCTAGTAATGAAAGTATGTAATTTACCTTGTGATTAATATCTATGTCAAGGTCTCACTTATGCTAGATATTAATTCCAAGTGTTCTATTTATTAGATGTGAATAAAAATCACATTAGAACATTTATTCTCTTACCTTGCAGTTAAGAGAATCCTTTAAATCATATTCCTTTGTGTTGTTCTTTGCACACAATAAAGATTTCTCCCACTTGTGCATGGAACAACATCATGTATCAGATAAACAACACGTCACGCGTTTGTTTAATGTGATCAATATGATTGTGTCATAGATACTAGTAGATATATGACCACCTTGTCTAGTAAGGAAACGTACATGACTATCCTTAAAGCCACAAGTGTCTACAATTGGAAAGTAATTATCTCAAGACATACTAGAGATAATCTGGGTTACTACCAAGATATCACAGCTTGTAGCTCCCACTGAATTACAGATCATTACATTAATATATATAATTCAGTAATTACAACAAAATGCTCCCACTAGATTTGACAATATTATAAGTGTTTCATATCCAGTAAAAGCAAATAATGTGCTATTTACTTTCCTACACCTTTGAGAAATCCCATACGTAACAATTACTTAGGTACTAAAGAATGTATTCTACTTTGTAAATGATGGACTATCCATCAATGCAATTAACTTGGAAATAATTGGGCATGCAATTTCTTCCTTAATTTGACTATCATCCCCACAATGGTATGTAGCATATTTAAGTGGTCAAAGCGCAACAGCTAGATAAATCATGCTATTTTGCCTTTTACCAATTTTGCGGTAACTAGTCTAGCTTCTAATTTAGTAACTCAGTAAATGTGCAATTTCTTAACTATTAAAATTTGCTATGAGTTATTTAGAATTTAGACAATTCTAATTATCCTATCTTACCTTTCTCACTCATGAAAAGGAATAGAATTAAATCTCACTCTTCTCAAAGAAAGTAGACTAGGTTTATTCTTTTAGTAAAATTGACTCTAGCCAAAAACCCCTACGGGTGTAGATCAAATTACTACTAAAAGAATGTCCCACGTTTACGGTTTTAACGTTGCATTAATACATTAAAAGAATTTACAAAATTCAATTTTAGTATTTTCGATAATAATTTTTCAAGAAAAGAAAATTACCCAGGAAATACAATATAACCATTTAATTTCCTTGAAAACTAGGATCCAACTTTCCATAGTTCCACTACATCAGTTGATCTGCTAGTAGTGAAAGTACAAAAGATGGTAACTTGTCGTACAATAATCGGCAAAACAATTTCCGACTCCTAGATATTTATGGGAATTACATTTGCCAAATAATTTGCAATGTAAGCATGTTTCTTCCCATCTCATGCTTTAAGTCTCAAGGTCTCACTTATAACTTAATTAAGTCGTCTAATTTAGAAACTTGTAAATTCACATAGATCCATTACATTCAGTTGATCTGCTAGTAATGAAAATATGTAATTTACCTTGTCATTAATATCTATGTCAAGGTCTCACTTACGCTAGATATTAACTCCAAGTGTCTCTTATAATTAGATAGCATGGACTTAAATTTTTAGGGTATTTATTTTGATGTTACAATCAAAATATGTACGAAGAAGCATGCACTCATCTTCGTATCATAAGTTTTCAAAACCATTTTAATTACCAATTCACTAAGAGTTAAATCAACAAAGTTTTAATTTGAGGTATTGGGTTTACCAATCAAAGAATTACCTTCAATTATCGCCCACTATATCCTACTGTTGCATGAGTCAAATGACTCAAGTTATACGGATAATTACCACAAAAGTGGCACGTGGAATTGAGGTCAATTCACCCTTAAGGTGATTTTGCACAAATAATAGTGGTACTTGGTAAGTCCAATTTGACGCACAAGCAAGCAGAGAGACAGAATGGAGTCTCTTTAAGGTCACAATTTAATGCGAAACCAACCTTATACCCACCTTATAGTTTGTCAACATTGGGTCTGCCGTTCAACTATTGGTGCAAAAAATCATCAATCAAATTAAAAGTTTATGATTCTAAGTCTTATAAAATTATGTTGTAAATTATTACATTGCTAGTCTCGCCTGGGAGCAAATTACCGTGCGAATTGAACCACTGTCGGCATATAAGACTTGGCAATAAATAATTTACCACATCAAGGTTTCATAGTTATTAGGTCCATTTATTTTTTATACCAAAAATTACCCTCTTTTTGCTTACAATACAATGATAATTTTTTTAAAAAAAAAAAAAAGTCAAGTAATTTAACAAAAAATAAATAAACACATAATAACGCATATAATCTTAACAATTAAATCATATAGCCACATGCAAACCTTTTGATAAATCCTATTAATAATCTCTATGTGAATTATTATGTATATAATTACTAAAACTCCCATTGGTTTTCGAGCGCATTGTACCCAATGGACCACAGACACCAACAATTGGCCGCGTAAGCTTTAATAATTATATAACACATTGCACATAACTGATTCATTAATTTAATAGATTAGGTCTTCCCTAATTTTAGATTTATCTAAAACATGTAGCACATAAACAAAACCCTAATTCGTGAATACCTTGCATGAAGCATCATGAATTAATCCAGGAACGTAACGCTTATTCATATAAAACACATAAACCTACATGTTCCTAATTTTAGGGTTACAAAACTAACTTTTTAATTAAGAGAGGATCAACCCCCCCCCCCTAAAATTAGATCCGATTTTTATTGTTTGATGAGTGTGTAAATACTCATCATTTTATACCCATAAATGATACAAAAATGACCAAAAACACCCAAAATGTATTGCAGATATCCTGTGTTTATGTTTTATGTGTTTCAGGTACAAAAGGATTGAAAACAAGGCAAAAGCGGACAAAACCGAGCTTGGTTGGGAAAAAGAGCAAAAACGGACATTTTTGGGTCGACTCGACACCATTTGAGCATCATGTGAAGATGGAGTCAAAATCAAACCCGGGATATAGCATTTGGACGAGCTTGGAAAAACGAACCCGACACCAAAAATCACATTTCACCCATTTACCCTCACCTAATTACCCTAAACCTAAAATTACCTAAACCTTAAACTAATAAATCCCAAAACCAAACCCTAATAAACCAAAATCCGGACCCAAACCAAATCCTAGCCCAATCCACCCACAACCCATTAACCCTTTTAGTTAATAAAATATCAGTCAACCCCTTTTTCCCTCCCACTTGCCCTGCTCTCCTTATCCCTGCAACCCATGTCCTCTCCTCATTAATGCTTCCCCCTCCTTGCCTCTTCACCAGCCCACTATCCTTCACCTCCTGTCCCCCTCCAAACACTCCAGTCCAAACCCTCCCCCACTTGTACTTTACAGCCTGTAAAACCCACAACCCAATTTTCCCGCCAAAATCAAAATGGACGGCTGGGATTAATTGAAGTGAATTAGAGGGCTTGGATGAGTTCGAGAATGAAGACAGAAGGCTTTTGGAAGTATAAAACACCACACACACAGAGACAGTCGAATAGTAGTTAATTTAGATTAGAAGTAGTGTAATTTTAGCAAAATTTAGATAAGCTTTAAGGTTTAGTTCAATTTCATCTTATTATTGTAATTTCAGTCTTAATTAAATTTCAAAGCATTGTACTCTTTTGGCTATAATTCAAGTTTATTTTAACTCAGTAATTCGTATTAGTTGTTACTTAATCTTCAAAAGCTCTATTTACTGTTTCATTAAGCTGAGATAAGCTTAAAATAGCTTTTAATAGCTCATTCAAGTTGATTCATGTTCTGAGTTCAAAAAGGCCAACAAAGTCAGAGAAAGTCAACCAAGGTACTATTCATCAGCTTATTAGTGCTTATTTTCATTTTCTGTGCTTATTTGATCTAGTTAAAGTTAATTCATGTTAATTAGATAGGTGGTTATAGTTTGAACTAGCCTATGCCTTTGTTTGCTCTAAAAGCTTATAAACAGCCAAATAAGCTCAGCTTATTTAACTGCTTATTCCCCTTTGAAAGCTGATAAGTAAGGTTCCATTAAGTTAGTTTACACTTAGTAAGTTAGGTTCATGGCTTAATTAGGTCCTTAGCAGTTTAAAACTCCAAAACAACCCCATAAGGGAGTGTTTGGGTCAATGGGTTAAACGGGTAAATTTTGCATTTCACTATTCATATGTCAATGGGTTGAGTTTGATTATGCTCAATTTGACTTAAATGAGCTAAATTTGGAAGGTGTTAAGCTGTTTTGAGAGATTTTGAGGATTTGAGTAATCTAGTGCAATTTTTGGCTATTTACTGTTCTAAAGAGCTTATTATAGAATAAGCTCTTGTAAGTCCTTGTTTTTGGCATCTTTAAGTTCATTTCTAGTCCATATCAGTAATTGAATAGGTTCCCTAAGCCTTGTTCTAATATGCCTTAATCAGCCCACAACAAGTATAGCAGACTTGAGTTTTTGATTTTCCAATTTGCAGCAGTTTTATTTTATTTATCATTTCTTAAATATAAGTTGTTATAAGCTATAAATTGGCACGAATAGAGTTGGCTAGCTTGTCTATCTATTTATATTTTTTTTGGAATTTTAGGATTTTATTTGAATAGCGTTTCAATGGTTTGAAAACAGCCATTTTTGCCCTGTGTCACACTAGATCAGCAGACCACAGTAGCCTTTGGGCTTATTTTGATCAATGAGTGCTTATTCTGCTTATCTTTATTGCTTTTTCTTAGTTTCTTAGCTTATTTACATTGTACTCACTCCAAGTTAGCTTTTTCCAATCTCCTTTTAGCTTTTGATAGCCAATCTAGCTTATTAGCTTTTCATAGCTCCTAGTATAAGTTCTAGCTTCTCAGCTTATTCTGAGCTTATTCAGTGAGTATTAAAAATATTCTCTTTTCAAAAGTTAAATATTTTTTATAAGTTTCAAAAAGAAAAATAAAAAAAAATAAAATAAAATAAAAAAATTTAATCAAGTCTCTTATAAGCGGCCACCTTAATCTGTTTTTTTCTGTGCTTATTTTAAGTTTTCAAAAATATTGTCTTTTATAAAAAGTGCTTATAATTAAGTACTTTATCAGTTTCAAAAAGCAAAAATCCAAAATCTCTTCGTTTTCACTATTCACGACACGTTTCCACGAATCGAGAACACAAATTCCATTCAAACCTTCGTTGGGGATAACGACCCGGGTTACACATACTTCACTTGTGTCTCCTAGGAAATAATTGTACATTGATTCCCGCGAATCATTTTTCTAATAAACCCTAAAAAAATTGACTCAACATGTATAATCCAAATCAAGATTTGATTTTTTATGTGTTTCGGTAATTACAATTACATGTTAAACGGCTCGTGATGCCACTGTTGGAATTTAAATAATTTGACAATCAACTAAATAAATAAACACATCAAAGAGCATATAGCGGAAGCAAGGATCTTTAATTTAACACATAAATAGTATTACCGAATAATAAATGGTTACATACCTTTTGATTCTATCCAAACAAGGATCTAATCTTCTCTTCACTTCTCTTGATCAAATAAAAAGATTAACGTGAAAACCCTTACCGTTTTGTTTCACAATCCAAGATGTGTTTACTAAAGTAAGTAAACTACCACGTCTTGTACACATGTACTATAACCGATAAAAGATTGATGCTAGTGAATGAACACGAATTAAACCAAACACTTTGTTTAATTGAAAAGCAAGGATCGACACCCTAAAAGGGATGTACGATCAGTTCTAGGCAAAGAAAGAAGAGAAACAAACTTTTAGGGTTATAGTTAATGCACAAGGTAAAATAACTAAAGACCCAAAGGTTTGTATTTATAGTGGAATTGTTTCTTGGAGCACAAGAAGTCGATTAGGGTTATAGAAACCCTTAGAAATCCGGCCACCCCATAAATATGAGTTCTAGATCCTTCCTGAGCCTCAAATTTCACTAATAGTCCTTCCTTTATTTACTTAATGGTCGTTAGTCAATTCCGTTAATTACTTAATGTCCATTAGTTATCATTTCGAGTCTAAATAATTAAATATATAACATTTACATATATTAATTATTTCATTGATCATTCATACGTAAAGTGTGCAATCCCATGGTCTCGGGTTCTATTCTAGTCATACACGTTTTAATATTTTCCCATAACTCTAACAGATCACTCTATATTTTGATGCATTTACTTATAGTTTGGACTGGCCAAGATTGAGAACCCGTACTCCGTCTAATATTTGAGCCACACCTTCAGCTTTGGTTTCACTTGACTTGCCACGATCCGGCCCTGGATACACTGGACTACTGGAGGAGGTCTGATACCTAATTGGTTCATTGTTGTTAGAAACTATTAGTTTATTAAATAAAATCATGCCTTAATGTCTTGCATTAACAGCACGTAAATAAAAATGCGCTGATGTTCTTCATTTGCATTTGATATTCTTAAATTATCATACCATATATGTTTACTTAGTCTCATTTTAGCTCATATCACGTTTTTACTGCCAACAGCCCAACACTCACACTGAAGGTTGTGTTTAAAAAAACAGTATTGACTTTTGTAAGGAGTCACTAAACATATGTTTATAATAATAAAAGATTTGAATAATTTATAGCAGCGATGAACTCAAGGTCAGGAGGAAGGCAACTGATCAAACAGCAAATATTATACTAAAATATAACATGACCATATATAATTGTTAGAGTTATGGAAAAATATTAAAATGTATATGACTAGAATCGAACACGGGACCTTGGGATTGCACACTTTACGTATGAATGACTAACGAAAATAATTAATATATATACAACTATGTTATGTATTTAATTATTTAGGACACGAAATGGTACATAACGAACGTTATGTAATTAACGGTGTTGGCTAACGACCGTTAAGTTAAAAAGGAAGAACTATTAGTGAAATTTGGGAGCTCAAGAAGGATCTAGAACCCAATGCATGGGATTGGCCGGTTCTATCTTAGGGATAATAACCCTAATCGATTTCTTGAAGCAAAAGAATTCCATTCACTATATAACAAACGTATTGGCAGTTAGTTGAAGGACTTTTATGCCATGTACTATACTATTGCCATTAATGTTTTCCTTCTTTTTCTTCCTTTAATCACAGTCGATCTATCATGTCACTATCTTTGTAAAAGAAACTCGACTTCTATTATTTAATTAAGTAGTAGATCGATTTTAATATTAAACAATTGTATATTGGTTTAATAACGTGTCTTTACACTAGCATCTAACGCTAGTTGCTTATAGTACGTGTGTATAAGACCATGGTAATAACTTACTTTAGTTATTCCATCTTGGATTGTGGAAAAAAAATGTAAGGGGTTCCACGTTAATCCTTTTATATATTCAAGAGAAGAGAAGAGAAGATTGATCCTTGTTCTTGCTAGGATCTTGAGGTAACTCTATTTATTATTCGGTAATTCTTTATACATGTTAAATATAATAGATCCTGCTTCCGCTATGCGTACTTGATGTGTTTATTTATTTAGATGTGTATCATGCTATTTAAATTCCAACAATAATGAAATACAACAAAATATACAGTAGATCATATGTGAAGTGCTCGAGCCTGCACGGATGCACATTAATTAGATCCATATCAAAACAATGTGAAACGCACGCTGCATAACAATTCAGTTCTCAGGCCTAAATGTATCTCACTTAAGGCCACATTTTTTGCACAATATATCATGTAATCTCAAACCATAAAAGCGTACATGTAACTTTATGTATAATTCAGAATCGTGAATAAGCAAGAACTGAACAAAATCAAGAGAAGTGCAATACCACAGTCAAAAAGCAATATTCAGTAGAGCTAAACAAACTACGGCTAATCAATGAAATCAAACCGTAAGCATGGATACAAAGGATTAACATAAATGAACTGATGTTATTCGTTTACAGTTGATATTCTTAAACTTAAATGAGCAATTTGTTCAACTAGTCTCATTTTTTGTTAAGGAAACACTAGCCACTTGCAGTAATGTCTCGTTAGGCAATGTGATCTCAAACCATAAAAAACTTATATGTAACTTTAAAAATATGTAAATCCTATGTTTCTAATAAAGTGATGTTTAAAATAATAATAATAATAATAATAATAATAATAATAATAATAATAATAATAATAATAATAATAATAATAATAATAAAAATAATAATAATAATAATAATAATAATAATAATAATAATAATAATAATAATAATAATAATAATAATAATAATAATACGCCACTAAACGTATAATGTCAATTATACAAAGTCAAATATTCAAAATTTTCTGGTTGATTAACAAAACAAAATGTAAGTTACGTGCCTTCCTCTTCATCTATTTATAGTTTTGTACGTACTACTTCTATGGCATTTCGGCCCATTATGCTAGCTATCTTTAGCTTAATTGGAAACTAAGCCCATTATAACAATATTTTATGGCCTACGTTGACCCAACTGGTTGAACAGAGAATCGGTTTGGTCATAAGCCAGTTTTGGACATAAAACAGGTTGAACCATCAATTAAACCGGTTGAACTCGGAATTAAGAGCTCGACCGAGTTGATTAAAAACCGGTGTTAGCATTGAATTTATTTAAAGTGATGGTCATTCATTTATGTAATGTGTGTGTCGATATAATGTATAAGTATAGTGAATGTGGGCTTGTGTTGGTCTAAGCAAAATATGTACTAAGTAATGTCCAACCCAACACAAACCCCACCAATGCCCATTAGGGCATCTCTCTTTGTATTTAGCCCACACTCCCACCATAGTTGAATGGTGCTTTAGAGAGTGTGTGTGTGTATTTCTTCTTTCTTGTACTTCTCTCTCAATCTAATATACTCACATTCCCAGGTTATCCATTCTCTACTGCCACCATCTTCCTCTCTATCTCACCTCATTTATTTCTCTCATATTCCCCATCTATATTATCTCTTTTATCTTGTTCTTAAAGGCCATTCGATCAACAGTGAGTTTATGGTATGATAAGAGAGTGTTTTTCACTCACAACAAGTGGTATCAGAGCTTCACCCAATGGCTTCTAATCATATCGGATTATGACCCGTGCTTAACCCAATGGCTTCTGGACACATCAGTTCAGGACCCGAGCTTCAAAGAAAGGAAAGTGCTCCATCAAAAATTTCGAGCACTTATCCTAAAAATCAATGGTTTGTAAGTATTTCAGCTTACAACCCGGGCTTCAACGTTTTGGCTTATGTACACATAACAGTGCATAACCCGTTTTTCAAAGAAAGGACCCTGTTGTACAATTTATGGCAACAATCCTAAAAGAAAAGAAGTTTTGATGCAATGTTTATTCAAACTTCTTAATCTTAAACAAAATTTTACTCAAAATTTCTCAAAAGGTTTTTCAAATCTTTTCAAAAAATTTTGCTTAAGATTTTCAAACCTTTACTCCCCACTTGCTCCAAAGTTTTCAAAAACGTCAAAACCAATGCAAGTTTTGAGGGGGAGTATTCCAAAAAGAAATTTGTTTCAAGAAGTTCATGCAAAACCGTTTCTCCCTATTAGCTTTCCAAAAACAATGATTTTAATCAAAACGGTATCAAAAATACCATCGAAATGCTATTTTTGAGGGGGAGAAATGTGATTAAAATGTGATCATGGTTCGAATCTCAAAGACGGACTCTTCAAAAAGACTCAGAACAA
This sequence comes from Artemisia tridentata subsp. tridentata, assembly GCA_021014915.2. Taxonomy (NCBI): domain Eukaryota; kingdom Viridiplantae; phylum Streptophyta; class Magnoliopsida; order Asterales; family Asteraceae; genus Artemisia; species Artemisia tridentata. Next base: position 49,754,546 of record CP139508.1, read on the forward strand.
CCCTCGAATTGACGAAACTAAATGTCCGTTATCGAAAAGACTAGTCCGGGACGGGTAATAATTTCAAGATGGTTATCCATTGATGTAAACGTGTCTCGCAAAGGACTTTTCTGAGTAGAATGTACCAATTCGAGAGATGATCTTTTGATATGACCGGGACGGGTGATAACTTCAAGCTAGTCTATCTAGTGATGTAAACGTGTCTCGCGAAGGTCATATTAATTGAAAATCGATCATTTCAAAAATGTGCGAACGCTACCCAACATGTGCAATTCTTTCTGAAATCTCATATGCACATGTGAAGGGGGAGTATTTCAGAAAATGCAAAACTCTCGAAGTGTTATCTAAATTGTTTGAGTCATAAACACTTTGAGAGATTTTCACAAATGGTTTTATGGCAAGTGATCAACAACCCTAGGATAATCATGGTGTTATAAGGTGATTATGGTTAGGTTATGTCCTATGATCCGCCAGATCCGGAGGGATCTTCCCAAGGACAATTCCAATAGATTAGAATTAGAAGTCCTTAGGTATGATTGAAAAAAGGAGTAAATGAGAAAGGAGAAAGAAGGGGTTGAAGAATTAAAAAGAAAAGTTTAATGAAAGGGTGAAAAAAAATATAGCCCTCCATGAAAACTTAGGTCAGAAACCGGGTCAATACATCTGCTATCTGTAGTCACTAAGGTGATACTGATATTGAAGACAAGACGTCATGGACCCAGTGACGCGTTGCACAACCCCTCCTAGCCACTCAGATATCTCTTAAAAGATATTTGTTTCATTTCTCACGGAGAACACTACATAATCTATTGACCTCTCACTCCGAGATGTATTGATATTGAAAAGGTGGCACTCTGCTCCATGCCTCCGACGACTAAAACCAAAACGCACATAATTGAGTCTAGAGACATGAGATTCATCAAAGATCTCTTAGGAACACTTCCTATGCAATACACTTGTGTTCATCAAAAAGGATACAAGTTGTATGAGTCTTAATGAGATCTAAAAGATCTTGCCTTAGTCTTAATGAGATCTAAAAGATCTTGCAATACACTTGTGTTCATCTAAACGGTCTACAGTCTTGAAGTGATACTTCGGTATACTTCAGATGCTCTCAACGGCCTTGGCAAAGATTAGAGAAAGTCATCACTCTATGCTGTTAACGATCTCGAAATCTAAACCTATAAGCGCTGGACGATTTATTGCTAACTGTCTTATGCAGGTACTGAGGAAAGTCCATCAACCATCATATGTTTCAACATCTACAACGTCGACGATATGAATACATGAAGATGTTGATCAAGAAAAAGATCAATCAAAAGTCGATACTTTGAAGATCACAGAGCATGAAGGAACAATGAATCAAGTCTATTCTACATCGACACACAAAGTTCAAAGACATCGAAGACAAAAGACCTAATCACGTGGAGCATCATTTGAATGACCATCCCTTAGGGGGAGATTGTTAGCATTGAATTTATTTAAAGTGATGGTCATTCATTTATGTAATGTGTATGTCTATATAATGTATAAGTATAGTGAATGTGGGCTTGTGTTGGTCTAAGCAAAATATGTACTAAGTAATGTCCAACCCAACACAAACCCCACCAAAGCCCATTAGGGCATCTCTCTTTGTATTTAGCCCACACTCCCACCACAGTTGAATGGTGCTTTAGAGAGTGTGTGTGTGTATTTCTTCTTTCTTGTACTTCTCTCTCAATCTAATATACTCACATTCCCAGGTTATCCATTCTCTACTGCCACCATCTTCCTCTCTATCTCACCTCATCTATTTCTCTCATATTCCCCATCTATATTATCTCTTTTATCTTGTTCTTAAAGGTCATTCGATCAACAGTGAGTTTATGGTATGATAAGAGAGTGTTTTTCACTCACAACAACCGGGTTTTTTAACATTGCATATGAATATGATCCTGTGAACATGCTATTGGGCTTACTCAATTGATTATGAATTTATGATCCCACGGGTCAACACTCAAGTACTCATCATTCATCAACTCAAGCTATTTTATGTAAAGATAAAGATATTCATAATAACATGCGCCAATCAAGAACTGATTAAGCAACCATTAAGCCTTGTATCGATGATATCATGGTCTTCATATTCGTATCAACTATTTAAGATCAACTCGTATAAAGGACCTTGACAACTTACAAGATAACATCGTCGTTAAAGGATGTATTTGTATACATGCACCGACTTCACCAAAATTAAACATACCACATATATACCATATAGTTTTGAATGTTCGGCAATTTATATCAGATTTAGGTAAATCTCTGGTACAACGGTTCATTCATACATTTTTTTTTACAACTATCCTTCATTTTCATTTCTATCAACTGTTGCGTACTTGTGTAGATCATCGGAATATCAATCACACAAATCATCTCTACCAATAAAAGATCAAAAATAACAATCACAACAACTTTTCTCCTAACAGAAACTCAACAACCATTTTGGTACTTTTTGTATCATATTCCATTACTTATTAAACCAATATATATCGGTTGTTTACAAAGAACTTATGATCATCAAGAATATCAATGTTTAATATCTTAGGATTCGATTAAAAAGCTAAATCTACCTTTCTTAAAGATGTTGGAACTATTATTAGTTAGCACACACATATATTTTATCTATGCTTATATCTATTTGAATAATGAATACACAAAGACAATTTGTCGTCAATTTGAAAATGTGTCCCTCGTTATACAACACAAAACTAATGTATTCACATAGGATTCGATCTTTTGATTCCCACAAATTTGGTCCCAAATCAACGGTGGGCCATGTTCCATATAATTGTATGTATATATTTTTGCATACAAAATAAAAAAGTATTAAAAGTTTTTCATTGTTATGTTGATTTGGAATTAATAGCGCTACGTTGGCCTGTTGGTTTATTACAGTAATTTACTAGAGTTGAAGTGTTGTAGCTTGAATGTTGTAAATGAATAGTAGAAACTTTGATGTTAGTTATTGCATGTCTTTCATACATGCATGTACTCCAAGTGAGAGAATCCAGAAATAGAAAGCTTAAAGAAACTTAAAAGTATTTATGTTATCTCAACTACTACATGGAACTTGAACATTTTTGTTAGGAGGGCCGATACATAAATTCTTATATAAGAGAAAATTTCCGAAGAGTGGGATGCAAAAAAAGACGAGAAATAATCCATAGAACGTACACTAGAGATTACAAAGCTAGAGGGATTTTAATGTCTTTAAATTCATTAATTAACTCTGAAACTATTAATACGTGATACTAATAAGATAATCAATAACAAATGTGACCTGATTCGTGGAAATTATCTAAATAGATACGGGATATGATATAATCCATTATATTGTTATTGGATAAAAGTAAGCAACACGAATTTGTTTTAATAGATTTGCAGATGATAAATTTAATTATATAAACTCTAACTAGACCTGATCACAGCAGCATGAACTTAACTAACTATCCTTAAACTTTTAACTTTTCTACACTTTCCAAACTTTGGAGGGCCGGGACCCTCCCCTCCCTCAACATAGTTCCGCCCCTGATCACTTATACGGTAGATAATTGCATCCAAACTTTGAAGATTTTGACGTGTATAAATAGAGAATGTCGGAATTCATATCTACCACTGTTTAGGGTTTAGGGATACTGTGCTGCAATAATCTATTTATAGAACAACAACGACAAGTAGCATAAACATAACTTAAAAGGACCGGATGCATAGATTTTTCGAACCGTAATCAAAAGACATTAATTTAAAATGAGTTTATTTTTCATATATATCTATAGAAACAGAATTTTTAAAACCTGATGCACTTAAAAAAAATCTGATTTGTTTTAGACAACTAACACTACGAGTTAAAATAATTGTACTTAACATCCCAATACTGTTAGTTCAGCCAATAATGTGTCCTGCAAAAGTACCACTACCTCCGTCCCATAATAATTGTCCACTTTGATTTTTTTTAATCTTTTTTATTCAACTTTGACCATAAATATTTTTATTTGTGTAATATAATACTTGATGAAAAATATATGAATAGATTGAGTTTTAAATGTAATTTCATTGGTACAATTTTCATCAAGTATTATATAATACAAATGCAAATTCAGATGATGACATGGAGGATTTTGAAGCAAATGCAGCTGTGATGCTAATGGCAAACATGCAGGAACTTCACATGAATGACACAGGCCGAGTGTATGATACTGATGGTCTGTCTCAAGTACCTGATCCAACAACATGTCTAATACATGAAATTGCATCACCATCTGCATCTGCATCAGACGAGGAGCAAACTGTTCAAAATGATTCATTATTATCTCCTCAAGAAGATGAACAAATGAACACAGTTGTTACATTTGATGATGATTAAATTAACCCAGTTGTTAAATTAGATGATCCAATTGATTACGATAACAATGATCTAATTGAACAAAATGAACCTTCGCTCGGTCCAGATCTAGAACTCATGACCTTACTATTGACCACCCAATCGCAATTGGACTCACAAAATCTCAGATTGAAAAATGCAATGAAATCAACAGAACATTAAAAGCGAAAGTTGCATCATTAACTGCGGACCTTGAGTGCTGTAAAATACAACTCACAAATTTTGAAACAAAAGAAAAACGAGAACAAGGTTCTGAAGTTGCATTTCAAAAAGCTTATGTCAAAGAACAAGATTTACAACATCAAATACGAGAATTAATTGTTTCTAATAGTAAATTGGTTTCGAAATTGGAACAAGAAAATAGTGAGCTCAAACAACAAGTTGAACATCTCAATTCTAAACTTTTGAAAACAACAACCGAGATGTCCACTTGTCAAGCTAGTTTTTCTAAACACAAAAAAAAAGTCAAGGAAACAAATTGATTCTTATCTTGATGAAATTGTCGAACTGGAATGAAAATTAAAAGAATTTCAAAACGTTGTTTACAAAACTGGTGAGTCTATCACAACAATACAAAAGTTCACTTTGAAACCAAGTCCCAAAGGCCATGGTTTTACTCTAGGTGATAATAAACCACGTTTTCTACACACATCACTCAAAGAAAATCCAAAGTTGTATAGTGCATACCAATTATTTGATGAATCAATTGTGCGTGTTGTTGTAAATGATTGTGAGGAAGAACAGGAAGAAGAGAGTCGATCAAAAATGATCTTTAAACCATATGGTATACCTTTTGATTATTCAAACGTGCCTCATATTTCTGACACCTTCGTTCCTCAAAAAGATAAAACAGAACAACCATGGTTTGTAATGCAAATTCATGAATCTTCTTATGACGTTGGTCCTGTTAAACCAGTGGCACAAATAAATGGTCCTTTACCAACTTCTGGAGTACTTGCACCATTACCTAAACGATGTCTTGTACTAAGATACTTTGATACGTTTATGGAAGACATAAACCTTTTAAAACAAACAATTGAATGTAACTCTTTGATAAAAGTTTCCACTTTTCAATTTGCTTATGAAAAAGAAAAGAGAGAATTTTTTCAAAAACAATTTTTACCATACGTTAAACATTTGCGTCTTTGTGCTACACACTGGGAATAGGAACTCCAAACAGAAGTAACATCCATGATGAACACTTTCAATGCAACATAAAATTCGATCTCAAAAAAAAAACGTCGAAACAAAGTTTTACAAAATGAAGCTGATCGACTCTTGGAAGATTTTCTAAGTTCTGATATTATCTCTGTGATTATGAATTCGATTTATGAATCTTGCAATTCTATGCTTGTTGATGATCACACTGCTGACACTGATACGTTGAGACATGAAATTGAGACTTTAAAAAGAGAAAATGAGAGAATCATTAAACACAATGATGATGTGCAAAGTAAACTTTCAACAGAAATTTTTCAACTTAATCAGAAGCTACAACAGTGTCAAACTCAGAGTCTTGATTTTCATAACAGTCACACATCCAAAGTTGAGAATCTTGATGATGAAAATGCTGTTTTAAAAAGTCAAATTTTCAAATATGAAAAGAAAATCGAGCATTTAAAAGCTGAGTACAAAATCATTTATGACTCATTGAAAACGACTCGATCTCAGCTTTTGAAGGAAATCGATGAATGTTGTCAAAATCGAAATGACACCGTTCGCTTAAATAGGGAACTCGATTCAAAAATTCAACAAGATAATCACATCATCATTGAACTTAAAGAGAAAATTCAGTTACTAGAAAAAGAAAAGTTTGTTAACAAAAATGTGATTGCACCGGGAATGTACAAAATGGACACAACACCTAGGCAAACATCCCCTCAGACTACTAATTTAAATCCTTCCACTTCTATAGGAATAGTCCCCACTACTTGCGTTAGCAGATCAAAGCATGTTAGCATTGTTAAAGTGATGGTCATTTTACTTTATTATATCTTTATTGTGTGTCGTATGAATTATAATAGAATAGTATGAAAGGGCTTATGAGTGGACTAAGTAAACTAGCTCATGTATTGTCCAACCCACTCAAAGCCCAACCGATCCATAGTAAAGCCCATTAGGGCATCCCCTTGTACCTATATAACACACACTCCTACCTCATTTAGAGGTGTGCATTAGTAAGGTAAAGGTGGGAGTGTGTGTGTGTGTTTCTCTTGTATTCTCTCTACTCTTCTCTTCTCCTATTCTTAATCTAATATACACGGCTCATATTCATCTTTCCTTCTAGTGTACCATTCGATCTATTCTTATCTTATTCTCTTGTATTGTGGTGTGATAAAGTAGTGATCTTAGACTATAACAAGTGGTATCAACACGCCAGACAACGATTTAGGAATTAGTTGTGTACGTTTTTAGATCAAAGTGAGCTTAAAGTTGCGTTTTTTCCTCAATAAAACGTGTACTTTTTGTGTTAACTTTGATTTGTACGCAAGTTTTTGGGTAAAGGTTGTAGCTTTTATAGTGTATACGTGAGTTTTAGTAGGTTTTGGTTGTTTTTCATTCAAATATTTGCTTCAAAAATTTGGTTGTGCTCGTTAAAAAGATTGAAACTTGGTATCGAAATAATAGTTATAATCATCTAGGCGATAAAAGGTTTGATCTTTATAAGTTTTTACGAGTTGTTGAAGTGTTTTGATCGTGAAAAAGAGCTACAAGTTTGTTTGTGACGCGTTTGAATCTCCATCAACTTGCAACTTTATCGCATTCTTGTATAAGAATTGCGATAAAAGAGGGTTTACCGCATTTTTGTAAGAATTTCGACAGATTTGAGGGTTTATAGGAATTGTATAATTTCTATCGCAATTCTGGTCATTGGAATTCTATCGCAATTGTGCATTTCGTGTTCTATCGCAATTCTGGACTAGGGTTTATAGCAAAGTCAAGTCTATCGCAAATCAGAATTCTTATCGCAATTTTGAATTTTTTTTTTTTATCGTAATTCTGTTTTGGAACTCCTATCGCAAAGTTTTATCGCAAATTTTTGGGCTATCGCAATTCTGTTTTGGGCTATCGCAATTCTCTCGTTTTATCACAATCTTGGATCTTATCGCAATTCTTGGACACTAATCGCAACTGTGAAAAGTTTTTTGGCGGGAAAATTTGAGTAAAATTTAATTTTTACGAGGGACTAAACGTTCAATTTTTTCCCAAAATTCAAATTTTTGTATAACAGTGAAAATTTTGGCCCAAAATTAAAAGTTTTAGGTCAAAATTCGAATTTTTACGGTGAAATTTGGCATCAAAATCTTTAAAACTCAAAATTTTCTTGCAACCTTAGAATTGCATTTTATGGTGTATTTCAAATTCTGGTAGAGATATTTTTCAAATTCAATTTTTGGAGGGAAATCAGAAATCACCATTAATCGATCTTCAGTTAAAGACCAGAACGTCACTACATCAACTGGATTCAACCTTCACCAAACACAACTCCGATTTCGTTGCAACGATCCAACGACAACTTTATCATACCAATCATCATCAATGGCAACTCACCAAGACAATATCACAACCGCTTTGGCAAATGGTTTTACTTTATTCTCCAAGGCATTGAACATCAAACCACATAACGACAACCAATGGATTTCATCGTACACTGACAATACGCAGTTATATATGGGACAAGAAGGTCAAATGGTTGGAGTTATTGACAATCAGCAAGGAAATGCTATGATGGGGAATCAGATGCAATATGCTGGAAACCAAATGGATCAGTTTATGAATCAGAACGGGGTTAATCAAAATGAGAATTACTGTCTTACGACTACGATTCAGAAACCTACATCTGAAATTCACAGTGGTGATATTGGTAAAGATTGCAATGTCAATGAAATGACAAAGCTTCAAAAGCTCCAGTACATGTTGATGCTAGCCAAAAAGGAAGAGTCGGGTACACCGTTAACTGCTGAGGAATATGACTTCATGGTTACAACAAAAATTAATGATAATGCAGCAGATTTCAATGGAAACTTCAACCTTATGGTTCATCAGCAAGAAACAACATCATGCAGTGATTCTGAAATTTCTCCAACTTATGACACAGAACTACTCCATGAGGTACAAAATCCGTTTGCTCATGAAAAGCCACATTCTGTGCCTCTCGAATCAAATTATGATACATATGTGGGGGAGCAAGTTAATTGCAGTATTAACTGTGAAACTCCATATATGGATCCTAATGAAGTTCAAGTTGCACAAAATGATGCTAATGATGAGGAAACCCGTGCTCTATTTGAATCATTACTGAATAATTGTCGCATTGAGATTGAAAAAGTGAAAAAGGTCAATCACGATCTTAAGATCACGAATGTGAAATTAACCGCTGAGCTTGAGAGGTATAAGGAAAACGAAAAAGCTTTTGAGTTTAATAAACAACGACAGTCAGAATTAGAAATTGGTTATCGAAATTCCGTTTCAAAAAAAAACAATTGCAAATCAAGTTTGACACACTTCATGTTAATTTGAATATGAAAATAAAATCCTTAAACGCGGAAATTTCAGAATTGAAAAACCAACTTTCTAAACAAACATCAACTTGTTCTGATCTTGAAAAAGACAAGAAACAGTTGAAAGCAGATTTTTCAAAACGGGAAAATGATCTTCTTGATGAAATCATTGAGAAACAAGAAACAATTAAGAAGTTGGAAGATTTGCTTATCAAAACGGGTCATTCTGCTCAAACAATTCATATGTTAATTAAAGATCCAAACCCGCTTTTGCACACAATGAAGAAAATGGCTATCAGTTATGAAAATCCTTATACACTCAAGAAAGCTCAGTAAGAACAGAATGTTTTGTATAATGGTAATGTGCTGTTAGATAAACATGATCCTCCCGAGGTTAGGGATTATGATGAAACGATAGAGCTTGCCGAAGAGAGTAGAATCAAAATGAGACAAATGAATCCAGAAATTAAACCAATTGATTATAATAAGCTGAACATACTTTCTGGAGTAAATTTTGTTAAACCACAACAAACGCCAAAGGTTTTCAAAAGACCAGTTGTTTCAACAAAACAAAAAGCTGTTTCCAAAAATCTTTCAAAATTAGAACAAATGTCCTCTAGCAACCCTTTTAACACAAGTGAAACTAGAGAATGTTTGGATGATCTTAAAGAGAGAGTAAAAACACTTCAAAGTATTGTTGACTCAAAAACAAATATTAGCATCAGCAACTGGCATTCAAGTTTTCATAATGAAATGAAAAAGGTGTTTGAAACAGAAATTACTGCTCCATTATATGCAGTTCATGCGAGAGTAATTCATGTTGAACAAGCACTTGCTAAGCTTGAAAAAGAAAATGTAACATATTTTAAACAACTTGATCGAAAAAAGGAAGAATGCAAGTATGACAAACTGTCGTATGAGCGTGCATACAAAAACATGAAAGAACAAAATGATCATTTGAAGTCTCAGCTGGAAAGTCAAAAAGGGAAGGGTGAGGAAACTAAGTTTGCAAAACCATCGACTTCGGACAAACCGGTTGTTAAACCAAAAATGTCTATTTCTCAATGTGTTCCAAAAGTTGATGTGAAAAATGATTTGACAAAACCAGTCACTCCAACACCCTTACCTAAGCAAAATGAAAAAGGAAAAAGTGTTGATAAAGGGAAAGCTGTTGTCGAAACACCAAAAGTGATAGCACCTGGCCTTTCTAGGAATAGTACACCAAATGCGACCACAAAACAGTTAAGGAATCTGTTGATTCTAATGATATGGTCCACAATCACTATCTAGAAAAAGCTAGGCAAAAGGCACAAATTCGAAAAGACGAAATTTTAGGTACAAAACCTAGGGTGATGAATTATACAACATTACAAGGCACTGCTAGTAGTAGTAAACCATTACCTAGGAGCACTCTTCAAAAGACTAGGAATTGGCTTGCATCTATAAGTAGTTGCGCAAAAGAAAATGTTATGCATGTAGAATGCAACACTAAGAACTCAAATTCCTCTTCGAACAAGAAACAATTTTCAAATGACAGTAGTGACAAAGTTAAGGTTGCTGTTTTAAACAAGAATGTTGAATTTGTCTGTCCTACGTGTCAAAAATGTGTCTTTTCAGCAAATCATGATGCATGTGTTGCACAGTATCTCAAGAAAGCAAATGTACGTACTCAGGCACAATCCACTAAAACACTAAATAGAAAAAAACCCGTTGATAAGAAGCAAAAGGCTAAGAAACCTACTTGGTGGATCTCTATAGGACGTAGTTTTTCTCAAACTGAGACTTCTGCTGCATCTGAAATGAAAACAACTCCTAGATCTTACCTTAGGTGAATTCCCACGGGAATAGTTTTTAAAACAGTTGGTCTTAGATGGATATCCACAGGGAAGATTGTTGATAGTTGCACCATGACAAATAATAGTAAAAATCATCAGGATAAGGATGTAGAAACCACTACAACCATTGATTGTGAACACCCTGAGAGTGATGATTCTTGTACCTCTAACACTGTTATTTGTGAAAACTCTTCGTCTTTGATTACAAGTGATTCAACTATCTCTGAACCCAATTCTTCAGAGGGTTCCAATTCTGTAAATTCTTCAAAATCATTATTTTATTCTTCTATTTTTGATTTTCCATTTCTTTTATAAAAACAAAAACAAAATACAAAATTTGAAAAACCAACAAAAGCAAAATACAAAAATAGAAAATTTTCAAAAAATACAAAAATAATATAAAATCATAAAAACCAAAAATATTCTTCTCACGACATGTCTCTCGTATAATCGATATTCTGTACGCATCTAGAAATGTCATTCAACAATGATACGGACATGTACAGATGCTTGAGCGAGAGTTCATTTAAATGTTTTTCAAAACATGTCGTTTCTCAAAATTTTCTTCATAATGGCTTCTGGACACATCAGTTCAGGACCCGTGCTTCAAAGAAAGGAAAGTGCTTATTCAAAACAAAGGTTTAAATATTTTTTGAGCACTTATCCTAAAAATCTCTATGGCTTTCGTATACTTCAGTACGAAACCCGCACTTAAGTGATGACTTCTGATTATATCAGATCAGGACTCGTGTTTTCAAAGACAAAACAAATAATTCTTGAGCACATGATCAAGATTTTTCAAAATCTTTCTCAAAATTCTGTGCTCAAGACAACTCTCTCCAAACTCGGTAAACATGCTTTATTTAGGGGGAGTATAAAAATGAAAAACAAAAATGTTCCAATTTCATGCTCAAATCCATCTATCTCTCCAAAAAGCTTTATTTTAATCAGTTGATATCAAAAATATCACTACATGCTATTTTTTAGGGGGAGAAGACGTGATTAAAATGTGATCAAAATGTTTGAAGATCGTGGATTGAATCTCAAAAGAGCTCAACTCAAGATTTTACCCTCGGATTGACGAAAAATTAAATGTCAGTAATCGAAAAGACTTGTCCGAGACGGGTAATAATTTCAAGCTGGTTATCCAGTGATGTAAACGTGTCTCGCAAAGGACTTGTTTGAGTAGAATGTACCAATTCGAGAGATATTCTTTGAATATGACCGGGACGGGTAATAATTTCAAGCTAGTCTAACTAGTGATGTAAACGTGTCTCGCAATGGTCATGTTCACTGAAAAATCAATCATTTCAAATGTGCGAACTCTACCCACCATGTGCAATCTTATCTTAAAAATGCATAAGCACATGTGTAGGGGGAGTATTTCAGAAAATACAAAACTCTCGAAGTGTTAACTAAAATGTGTTTTATTCACAAACACTTTGAGAAATTTTCACAAAAGGTTTTATGGCAAATGATCAACAAATCTAGGATAATCATGGAGTAATAAGGTGATTATTGTTAGGTTATGTCATATGATCCGCCAGAGCCGGAGGGATCTACCCAAGGACAATTCCAATAGAAAAGAATTAGAAGTCCTTAGGTAAGATTGAAAAAAAAAGGAGTAAATGAGAAAGGGAAAGAAGGGGTTGAAGAATTAAAAAGAAAAGTTTAATGAAAGAGGGAAAATAAATAGCTCTCCATGAAAACTTAGGGCAGAAACTGAGTCAATACATCTGCTATCGGTTATCACAAAGTTGATACTGATATTGAAGACAAGACGTCATGGACCTAGTTGTTGGGAATTAAATATTCAAGAAGTTTAATATCGGGTTCTGCTCAAAGAAATACTCTAAGTATCATTCTACTGCTAGAGCATTTGATTCTGCTGCTAGCGTTAAACATTCTACTGCTAAATGATTCTGTTGCTATTGAAGAACTTTCTACTGCTAAGTAGATAACTATCAAGTGATTCTGCTGCTGAGTAGATAAGTATTCCAAGATATTATGTGTATTAAAGTCAACAATACACGGTAGATAATATCTTACCCCATGTGATCAGTCATTATGTTATATTCTCAGAACAAGTTGTAAACATAGATACATGTTGTATCTTAATGACTGACACTCTCAAAGCATGTGTTCGATTAGACTTGACAATATTGTAAAGATCTTTCTTATGCTATAAAAGAGAAATCTTAGACTAGATATTAGTGTGTCTAATAGTGTGAAAATTATTAAGTGCTTAGAAGATAACTGTTAAGAATATAGAACAAACACAATCATATCACAAGTCATAAAAACATAAGATTCAAGGTTTTGTAACCCCAGTGATAGTGAAGATCACTCGTATTATCTTGAATAATATTGAATCGTTTGGTGATAACATTGCATGTTCTTTGTTCAATATACACAAGCATAACTATTCCATTTCCATAACACAAATATCCTTCTAAGTGTGATTAAGTAGATTCCACATACTTGATCATATTAACTCAACTTATCACATACACAAAGCAACAAAGGTTTAACCACCTTCCAGTGTATCGAATCCTCTCAATTGGTATCAGAGCGCCCAGGCTGATATAGTTGATTTAGAAGAAGAAGAAGAAGAAGAAATGGACGTTGAATCTATTCAGACCAATGTTGCTGCAAAACTACCCATGCTTAAATAGAATGAGTTTGAGATGCGGAGGCTGAGGATAGAGCAATATTTCCAAGTGCAAGACTATGCACTTTGGGAAATCATTGAAGACGGAAACTCTTACCAGCCCACCACAATTACATCAACAGTGGACGGAAAAGTGGTGGCAACTCTGCAGACACTCCCAACATCTGTCGAAGACAGAATAAAGAAGAAAAATGACTTAAAGGCAAGAAGCATGCTGATGATGACCATTCCCAATGATCAACTTCTAAACTTCAGCAAGTTCAAAGATGCCAAGTCATTATTTGAAGCTATTGTTGCCAGATATGGTGGAAATGAAGCCACCAAGAAAACCCACAAGACACTGCTCAAGCAGCAGTTTGAAAACTTCTCCTCTACAAACAATGAATCTCTTGACCATATGTTTAATAGGCTTCAAAATATTGTGAGCCAACTTGCTATTCTTGGTGTTGAAATACCTCAAGAAGATTTGAACTCAAAATTTCTGAGAAGCTTACCAGAAGAGTGGGCTATGCATGTTGTTGTCTGGAAGAATAAGCCAGACCTTGATACAATGGAGCTGATAGATTTGTATAGCAACTTTAAGATTGTGGAGCAAGATTTGAAGAAGAATGGAGGTACTAGTTCTAATACTAGGAACATGGCATTTATGTCAACTCCTAGTACCTCAAAATCAAGTGAAGAGGTGAAAGTTGTTGATGGTGTTGGTGCTGCTAGTTCCTCAAGCAGTACCATGGGTATTTTGGATGAAAAGACTTGTTGTGCATTTCTTACAAGTCAAAATGATGGGTCCATGCTCACTTATGAAGACCTCCAAGAGATCAATGATGATGATCTGGAGGAAATGGACCTAAAATGGCAAATTTCTCTTCTTAGCATGAGAGCCAAGAAGTTCTATCAAAGGACGGGGAAGAGGCTCTTAATCAGCAATATTGATAATGCTGGTTTTGACAAGTCAAAGATAGAATGCTATAACTGCCACATGATGGGGCACTTCTCAAGAGAATGTAGAAGGCCAAGGCAGCAAGATAGCAAGAACAAAGGTTTTGGAAGCACATCCAAAACAAGGGAGGTTTTTGAGCCAAACTCAAAAGCTATGGTAGCTATTGATGGGCTAGGTTTTGATTGGAGTTTCATGGCTGATGAAGAAGAAGATTCTTCACAGATGGCATTCATGGCTTTTTCTACTACTGAGGTACAATCTCATAAAGCTTGTTCAAATGCTTGTACTGCTCTTAAAGAATTACAATCTTTAATCAAACATTATGATGAACAAAAGAAAGAGTAAGCAAAACTCATCAAAACTACATTAATTATAAGTGTGGTTTAGAATCAACAGACAAGCAGATCTTATACTACAAAGAAAATGAACTTGCTTTTTCTGATGACAAAGCTCTTCTAAGACAGGACATATTCTTTAGAGATGCTGAAATTAAGCTTTTAAGAGAGGCTTTTGATAGGGTCAAAAAGGAAAATGGAAACATTTACTTGACTACACAAACACTAGAACATGCTTCTAGAGGTGTGACCAACATGATAGAATGTCAAGTGATTAATAGAGCCAAGTCAGGAGTAGGATATAAGAGTGTCCCACCTCCATACAGAGGTATCCCTAAACCCCCAGGGATTGACCTAGAACACTCAGGCTTACCTGAATTTCAACTATCAAAGTTACAATATGGTGTACAACCAAAGACCAATGTAATTGTTGATGAGCCTAAGGAGTTAAGTGAGAGTTTATGTAAAACTTCACTTCAAGAAGACAAGGTGTCTTCTATTAGGAAACCAGATGCTATAGTTGTTGAAGACTGGGTATCTGATGATGATGAAGATGAACAGGTTATGTCTAAACCTGAAGTAGTTAAGAAAGTAGGAACAAGGGTTCCTAAAGTGATCAAAAAGGATACTGTTAAGCCTAGGACCAACACTAAACATGTTAGGCAACCAGTTAAATATTGTGAACAATATAGATCCACTAGCAAGCCCAGAGGTAACCAAAGAAATTGGAATGGCCTCAAGTCTAACCAATTAGGTGATGACTTTTTCTTTTATAATAAAGCTTGTTACACATGTGGTAGTTTTGATCATCTTGCAGCTTTCTGTAACAAATGGGTATCTGGGTATGAAAACAATAGGGTGAATTTCAAAAGGCAAACTCCTCAAACTCACTTTCACTCTAAGTCTAAGAGAACAAAACCCAGAGCAGTTACAAAAGCAGTTTCTGCTGCTAGACCATTCATAACTGTTAACCCAAAACCAACAGTTAAAAATGCAAAATTAACTTCAAAATATGCATCAAAAATTGTTAAAAGGCCCATTAAAACAAGAGCAGTGGTCCAAAAACAAGTTTGGAAACCAAAGGGTACAACTACGAAGCTAGCAGTTTCTGCTGCTAAGCATGTGGTTCATACTACTGCTAGGGAAAATAGGGCAAATGCTGTTAAGGCCTCAGCATGTTGGATTCTTAAATCCAATGTTGCATCAACTGTTCTTAAGAGATTAAATTTCATTGATGCAAGAGGCAAATCCAAGTCAGTAATGGCTTGGGTCCCCAAAGGAAACTAATACTTCTCATTTCTGTGCAGGAACATTCAATTGATAAACAAGAGGATCAAGGATACTCAGATAGTGGATGTTCAAGGCACATGACAGGCAACAAGTCCTATCTTTCTGATTTTCAAACATTAGATGGTGGCTATGTTACTTTTGGAGGAGGTGTTGGTGGCAAAATTTCCGGTAAAGGTACAATTAAAACTTGAAATTTAGATTTTGAAGATGTGTACTATGTACAAAAGCTAAATTATAATCTTTTTAGTGTCTCACAAATGTGTGATAAAAAGAACAAAGTTCTTTTCTGTGACACTGAATGTCTTGTACTTTCTCCTGATTTTAAGATGCTTGATGAAAGTCAAGTGCTTCTTAAAATTCCTAGAAAGGGCAATATGTACAGTGTAGACATGAAGAACATTGTTCCTAAAAAGGCTTTAACTTGTCTTGTTGCAAAGGCCACATTGGATGAATCAATGTTATGGCATAGGAGGCTTGGTCATATTAATTTCAAAACCATAAATCAGATTGTTAAGAATTGTTTGGTAAGAGGTTTACCTCAAAAACGATTTGAAAATGATCAAACATGCATTGCTTGCCTTAAAGAAAAACAACACAAGGCCACTTGTAAGCCTAAAATTTTTAACTCTATCAATCAATCATTGTTTATGCTTCATATGGACTTATTTGGTCCTACAAATGTTAGAAGTATGCAACATAAGAGATATTGTCTAGTTATTACTGATGACTATAGTAGATTTACATGGGTTTTCTTTTTAGTCGCTAAGGATGAGACACCTAGCATCCTTAAGACTTTCATTACAGAGATAGAAAACCTAGTAAGCAAAAGAGTAAAAGTCATTAGATGTGATAATGGGACAGAGTTCAAAAATAGAGTTATGGATGAATTCTGCAAAGAAAAGGGTATTAGGAGAGAATTTAGTGTAGCTAGAACTCCTCAGCAAAATGGAGTTGCTGAAAGAAAAAATAGAACACTAATTGAAGCTGCTAGAACTATGTTAGCTGACTCTAAGCTACCTATAACTTTTTGGGCTGAAGCAGTTAACCATGCTTCCTATGTCCAGAATAGAGTTTATTTGTTAAGCCTCACAATAAGACATCATATGAGCTTTTTGGAGGTAGAACTCCTGCAATAGGATTTCTTAGACGTTTTGGATGTCATGTGACAATTCTCAATACCTTAGACCATCTTGGAAAGTTTGATGGTAAAGCAGATGAAGGATTCTTAGTTGGATATTCTCACAATAGCAAAGCTTTTAGAGTATACAACTTAAGAACTAAGAGAGTAGATGAGAACCTGCATGTGGAATTTTTAGAGAATAAATCCAATGTAGCAGGTCAAGGTCCTAATTGGCTATTTGATCTTGAGTCATTAACCCATTCTATGAATTATGTGCTTGTTGTTGCAAAAACTAATGATTTTTCAGGTCCACAAACAACAAATGAGGCAGGGTTAGACAAGGAGACAAATCAAGATCATGTTTGGATGCCAATAAGTACCAGTGTGGCTTCAACTTCAACAAATGATGAATCTTCTTCTGGTAAAGCTAAATAAGATGTTGAAAGTGAACACAAGGAAGATGGAACAAAGGAACAACAAAATGTTTCTGCTAATGATAGTGCTGCTGAGACAGAGCATTCTACTGCTAGGCTTAATTTTTTTTGCTGTTAGGTCGAATGATTCTACTGCTGGCCCTTCAGACTCAAATGAAGCAGATTTTTCAGTTAGAGAGGTGGATTTGAGCAATATCACACCTAACTATCAAGTTCCTTCAACCCTACACACAAGGATTCACAAAGTCCACTCCCTAGAAAATGTGATTGGAGATGTACAATCAGGTATGAAGACAAGACAACAACTGATGTCTTCAGACCAACAAGGGCTTCTTGATGCCCTTTATGCTTCAAAATAGCATGAGTTTTCAAACTCTTGCTTGTTTGTACGTTTTCTCTCACAAGATGAACCAAAGAACATTCTGAAAGCCTTAGATGATTCAAGCTGGGTAGAAGCTATACAAGAGGAGCTTCTTCAGTTCAAAATTCAGAAGGTATGGGTGCTAGTTGATTTACCTAAGGATGCAAAGGTAATTGGCACTAGATGGGATTTCAAGAATAAAAAGGATGAAAGGGGAATATTGATTAAGAATAAGGCTAGATTAGTAGCCCAAGGGTACACACAACAAGAAGGGATAGACTATGATGAGGTTTTTGCTCCAGTAGCAAGACTTGAGGCAATTAGGCTTTTCTTAGCTTATGCTTCATTTTTAGGCTTCACAGTTTATCAAATGGATGTCTAGAGTGCATTTTTATATGGTACTATTGAAGAAGAGGTTTATGTCTCACAACCTCCAGGGTTCATTGATCCTGACCATCCAGACAAAGTGTATAGAGTAGTAAAAGCTCTATATGGCCTGCATCAGGCACCAAGAGCTTGGTATGAAACACTGGCTTACTATTTAAAAGAGAATGGATTTCAAAGAGGAAAGATTGATCAGACACTTTTCATCAAACAGCACAAGAAGGATCTTCTGTTAGTGCAGGTGTATGTGGATGACATTATCTTTGGATCTACAAGGAAGGAGATGTGTTTGGAGTTTGAGAAGCTTATGCATGATAAGTTTCAGACGAGTTCTGATCCGTGCTAAAGTGTATATATAAATAATATGCAGACGACGGATACACGTGAATAAAGACAAATCAACCCTTTAGGAAAAAGACTAACTTACACAAACTCACGTTTGTGTCTGTGATACCAGGTAAGTGATTACCCGGATCGTTTCCCAACGAGGATGGAATGGACAACCGTGTAAGGTTTGGATTAGAGTGACTGATGATTGAGATATGGAATTTTTGCTTGTATTTATGATTCTGATTAACAAATGAGAAACAAATTCTCAAAGTAAAATTAATATTAACAAATTATATTTAAAAACGCAAAACGGGAAATCTAAAAACGGGATAAAAACTGAAATATTAGAAAACTAATCCTACAAGTGCAAAATTATTTTTCTTAAATCCTAAATAATAAAATAAAATTTTAGAAAAAAGATTTATATTTTTCTGACTTTTATATTTTTTATTATGAATTAAAAACTATTAAATACTAATTAAAAGGTTAAAAAATAGTAAATGACTTAGGAAAAATCTGAAACTTTGCAGGAAAATCTAAAATATTATTCTGAGTCTAGGAAAAATAAAATCAAAAGTTATCTAAACCCTAATAAGCAAATGGGCTAAAGAGCAGTTGGGGAATAAGCACAAAAATAAGCTAAAAAGCTCTAAAAATTACCAAAGGCTCAGAAATAGATTATTATACTAATGGAAGCTTAAAACAACTTAAAAAGCACAAATAATCAAGAGAAATAAGCAGATAAGCAGTTATGCAGATTTACAAATTAGGGCAGAAATGACAGTAAAATGGCCAACTTGCAGATCAAATTAAGCACTCAATAAGCTGATAAGTGGAAACTTTATGGGGGAAAAAGCTACTTGGTACTACAGGGTATACAAAAATACTAAAAGCCCTAATTCTAATAAGCCAATTGAACTCCAATTAAGCTCTAGATCAGATACTGTGTGAAAAGCAAAACTGATGCAGGATTAGATCAGTGTACAAGGGCTATTTGCAGACTTATTTTAAGCTAGGAAATAAGCTCAGAAATGGAATCCCAGATCAGAAACTTAAAACCTATACTACTAACTAAAAGCAAACCAAAATTCAAGATCTCAGCTTATCTGGATAAGCCAATAAATAAGCTGAGATAGCAGCTATAAGGTTCAGATCTGCTCAGTATATACTGAGCAGTTTGATGATGAATTGTAGACCAAATCCTAACTAAGCCACAAGATTTTCACTCAACTACTGGATACTGATTTAATAGACCTTAAACAATAGAAACATGACAACAAATAAGCTCAAGCTTATACTGAGCTTATCAGCTCAGTTTTAACCTTAATATTGAACTCACAAATACAAAACCTCAAATAACCTTAAAACAACTTAACATCTAATAACTAAAGCTTTTCTAACCTATTTAATGCAAGATCAAAGCTGATCATAGGGCCAATGAACAGTGATCAGTTCATTTGCCCAAAAATAAGCTTAAACCAAACACTCCTTAATACCACTGATTTGGATTTTTTAACTGGAACAGATTAAATTAAGCTGAAAACTTACTTCTAGGATGACAGCTAGGTATATTAAGCACTAACTAGAAATAGTGAAATGGAATTAAGCAGTTTAATAAGCTAAACTGCTAATAAGCTAATTTTGGCTTTTTATAGAGTTTTTAAGAAAAATTAAGCAAAGGTTTATTAAATACTGAAAAGACTAATGAAATATGATTATAGACTACTAATAAGCAGAAAACTTATAAAATAAGCTATAATTAAGCTATGTAGCAGTAAACTTATGAAAATAATGCAAAATTGGAAAATAAGCTTACAACTATTGGAAGTTATGAAACAAAGGACACTGATCAGAACTAAACTTGGTTTGTCACTTACCAAGCTTAAACACCACTCAGCTTATCCTCTCCAGCTTAACTCCACCAAATAGCTTATTTGACTGAAATGTTGACTTTTGTTGACTTTTCTTGATTATTGGATTAGAACTGAAATGAGCTTAGAACAAACTCACAAAAAGCTATGAAGAGCTTATATGAGCTTATCTAAATAGTACTGAGGCTTTTAGAACAAAGTAACAACAACAAATTTCTTGATTCGAATTAAAGAGAAAACTTAGAACTTTAATTAATCTTGAACTGAATACAATACTGGATTGATTTAAGAAAATAAGCTTAAAAGTACTTGAATTACAATGTTTAACTGAAATTGGAACTGAAACAAACATTAAATAAATTCTACACTACGAATTGGTCTAAAACATGTGACAATTTCTTCTGTGTTTCATCATCTCTTGAAAAAGCATTCCAAAAGCATCCACTCATCCTTCTGATCAAATCCCAGCCATTGGTTTGGCTTTTAATCAATCCTAGCCTTATATAGCATTTTGGCGGGAAAATGTTTAACTGCTTTTGTGGTTTAGCAGGCCTAGTGAGTGTGGGAAAGCATTAAATGCTTCTTTGGATTGTTAGGAAGGTGTATTGGGAAGGAGGAGGGTTGAGGTGATGGGTTATGGGGAAGTGCAGAGGTGAGGTGGGGGGTGGTATGGTTTTAGGCGGGACATGGTATTGAAGATGATGGGTTTGACCAGGTCAAACCTGGTATTAGATTTTGTTAATAAAATGGGGTGGGTTGTGTAGGGATTGGACTTGGGCTGGGCTTGGGTAGTTTGTAGGCTGGGTTTATTTGTTGGGTAGGGATAGGATTATTTAGGATTAGGATTTGGGTTGGCTGGTAATAGAATTTAGTTTGATCCGGTTTTTGTAGATTTAATCACAAGGACCAAATTGTAATTTAGGAAACTTCAAGGACCAAACTTTTATTTTTTGAAAGTCAACTCCAAGGGTTATTCTTGACAAGTAGAGCAATTTCCCGGACCAAAATCATAAATTCCGTCCCCGTCCTCGGCTTTTCACGATATTCCAATCTTGTGCTCGGTTTTGTCTGTTTTTGCCCTGTTTTCGATCCTTTTGTACCTGAAACACATAAAAACACAAACCAAGGATATTTGCAGTATAATATGGTCTATTTGAGTGTTTTCAGTATTTTTATGGTCTAAAATAGGCATAAAATGATGAGTATTTACACACTCATCAATCCCCCACTCTAAGCTATTGCTAGTCCCTAGCAATCCGATCATATAAAGTAATGAGAGGATCAAAAGAATACCAAGCAAACCCCATTTTGATTTTTTATACAATGCACGAAATTTAAAGTTAGAACAAAATATATAACATGCTTGATTTCCAAAAATGGTATCACGGAACAGGATTCACACAAACTGGGTGTCTCCAGGGAATTAAAATCGTCAACCTATTTTTATACTCCCAACTAAGCTTAAACTCAATGCGCAAATGCTTTTGTAAAAATGCTAACACTACTTATATCAATAATCTATGTAAGCCGAAACTTAACTTTTCACTCCCGCATACATTCGAGTTTAGGTGACTGTGCTCATTTTCAAAATTTTGACCGCGAAACTCGACATTTATTATGGTTGTTATTTATTTAAGTTAAATACTAATTTACCGGGAACCTCGAAAATCTAAGGATCAAAAGGGCCTTTTCCATGTAGCGGCTTTCTTCTCAGCACATCCCAAACCAGTTGGTTTTAGGTGACCAGGCTTTTGACACCTCACGGAGAATAGTACCGGAATCAGCGGAATTTCAATATCAAAGATTTAAGATATTCCCACTAAGCTAGTATTAAAATACTTAAATAGGTAACAACAAACGATCATTTAGAGATTAGAGACTCAAAGATGAGATCACTCCATGTAACGGCTTACTTCTCGGCACATCCCAAACCAGTTGGTTTTAGGTGACCAGGCTTTTGACACCTCACAGAGAATAATACCGGAGCTTTCGGGATCTTTGAAATCAACGATCTGCTAAATTACCGTTTAACTTTTATACAAAATTTGACGAATCCAAGTTCAAGTTCCGATTTAAATTTAAGAGAAAGTAATTTTCCTACATTTATTAACAATTACATCTTTATTTTTGCAACATCAAAACTTATTGCATTTTGCAATATCATTCTATTTTATTTTATTTTTTTCTTTTTCATTTTTTCATCATTTTCATCATTTTTTCATTTTTTTTTTAAATTTAATAATATACATACATATATGCTTTCTCAAAAATAAAAATAAAAAAGTTGAACTCGGGCTCTATATCAAAATTGTATAAAAATTTGTTTTGCATAACAACATGATTTTAACGTTCAAACGTTTGAAAACAACACGCATTTAATCAGATTAGTTATCTTCTGGGAGGAAAAGCCATAGATTACTTATATAAGCTCTAAAGAGAACCAACTACTCCACGCTTAGCATTTTCATTTGCACAAATTGTAAAACCTTAGTCTAATAGTTAAGGAAGCAGCCAGATCAATACTCTGGCAGAGTCGGGATTCCCTTTGTTCTAACCTAATCAAGACTAAACACTTCTTTTTTATTGCAATTTTCTTATTTAAAAAACGAAAAAATTTTAAAATTTTGGCCAAAACGGGGTACTAGGGCACTAGAAGGTATATATGTGACAAAATTCGAGAGAATTCCCCCCCACACTTAGAATTGAATATTGCCCTCAATATTCAATGTACCGGCTATTATGCCGACACTTAGAACGTAAAAAGGTAAGACTAATAGCCAAGTGTGTGAAAGAAATCTCTATTTTCACAAACAGGATTAAAAAGATATCCCTAGATAATCGTTAGCAAAAGGATAGGATATTGGGCGGCTGGATTGAAAACGGGCGCGGCAATCATCACAATCCAATGGAAACCTGCAAACAAGAGCAAACAACACACAAAACAAAGCACAGTAGAGGAATTCCCCCTACACTTAGTGTCAGAAAATAGAAAGAAGTCAGAAACATGGGCGTTTACCCATGCAATGCTAATGTTTTTGTTAACCGAGTCACTAGCTTGACTCGACCCCGAATTCATTGGTTCATGGGGGAGCATGTAGAAAAAAAACCATCTCCATCGGACTTTCATTCAAGATGTTTGGATCAACATTGAATTTCTTGAAAGTTCCACTCCGATGAGATACATCCGGCTCAAAAGATTGATAAATGGAGATGTCGGGATCAAAAACTTTGTCCTCATTCCCAAACGAGTGAGGGAAATGACAAGCTACCTTATAAGCACAGAAAGGTAGAAAAACTCGAACGACATATGTGAAGTCAATATAATGGCGATCCTCAACGGGAAATGTCACATATGTCGTAGAAAGATCAATATTAAGAGTTGAGGTCACATCATCAAGTTTATGAACAATAGAGTCCTTGACCTCATCGTTTTCTAACTCTTCATCAAAGAGAGGATTTATTTTGCTAGAAAAGTGCTCATCGTCAAATTCAAAAAGAAAATTTGAATAGACTTTGAAACTTTCGTTTTGAATGTCCTCATCAGAAAGTGATTCGTCATCACTAGAGGAAAAATCATCATTTGAATTGAAAAGGGGATTAGAGAAAATCCCGAAAGAATCATCGTTTGAATTGAAAAGAGGGTTAGAAAACGACCCGAAAAAATCATCAGTAGTGTCAAGAGGTTGATCACTACGAAAAGAACAATCACTTTCACTGTCGGACATATCCTCAAACGCACTTGGGATTGGGATAAGGTTCTCAGCACTAGACTTTATGAATTCGTCCAATTCCTTTTCAGGAATAGTGCTAATATGCTCATCCCCCATAATAAGAGAATCCTTGGAGTCCATAGACTGTAAGAAGGGTGTGATTGTAATGGACTGAGAGAGTTGAAAAATGGATTTATTCAAAGGAATAGCACTCTCCTCGTCGTCCTCCTCATCAATATTGCTAGCATAAATGGCTTTTATACGTTCCATTTGCTCATCTGCTAGCAATTCTGCAATAGTCTTGTCTTCCTGTCTTTTTCTGGACAGGTGTAATTGCAGCTGATGAATTCTCGCAAACTCCCCATATAGAATCTTCATCATCGTCATAGCAAATGAAAGTTTGACGATATTTGGAACTCATTCTAGCTGTTTGTTCTTCTTCAGCTAGAAGCTCTCCAATGGTTTTCTGATGAGGTTCTTCTTGGGCATTTTTAATAGCCAAATCATTAAGTGTATCCATCACATTTTGGAGTTTTTGGAATACATTTTCAAAAGATTTTTCAAGAGGAGATGGCTGAGGTTGAATCATTTGATACTGTGGAGGTTGGTCATGACAAGAATAGTCATAATTGTTACAAGGGACATGCTCATAGATAAGCGGGGTCCTCGTTTGACAATCGGATTCATAATGTGGACCACCACAGTACTCACAACAATACATTTGCTGTGACTGATTCGGTGAATCATATGGATATTGGTCATAACCAAGATTTTGACTGTTACAAGAAACCTGCTCATAGACAAGCATGTTATTTGTTTGACACTCAAAACTTTGGTGAGGACCTCCACAATACTCACAAAGATCATTTGGCATATTTTGAAATGATGTATCATTGAAGTTTTGATAACACGGCTCTTGCCAAAATGAATCTTGAGAAGGGGTACTGAAATCGTTGTGAAAATCTAGATAATCAAGTGTATTTTGGATTTCAGAAGTGCAACATATGCAAAGTCCATGAGTAAACCCACATCCTATGCAAAAACATCGTTCACACTGTGAATCATCCCCCAACGGATCTCCACATATAAAACAATTATGCTGAGTGAATGAAGATGGCTGGGGTTGTGGAGGGTGTTCGGGAAGACTTTGAGTATTATCGATGGAATTAAGCTCTCTTTTGAGGGCTACATTACACCAATAACAAGATCCTTTTGGTGCATGATTTCCATACCGCTCACACTTACACTTGGAACAACGATTATTATCATCCACTAGACCTTTACAATCAAAACAGTGATAGCCCAGTGACGACATGAGAATTAAATATTAAGGAGGGTTAAGAAGATAGAATCAAACGGTTTAAGAGGATGAGGAAAAATATTTTTGGGTTTTTGGTTTTTCAATTTTTTTGGATTTTTGGAAAAAACTTAAACCTTAAATCAAATAATTCAATTAAAACAAGATCGAAGCAAAACACAAGGAACTTAAACCTTAAATCAACAAGCGTACGGTAGCTCTCTGACTGAAAAACGCACAGAGTGGCGGAGAAGCAAAGGTGGGCAATAAATGCTCCTTAAAAATCCGCTTCTTTCGGTTCGACAATTTAATGTCAAACCCTCCTTAAACCTCCGTTAGAGTTTGTTAATCAATCAAAGGTGAGCCGAATTCGCAAGCGACAAAAAGGAAAGTTTTAATCTTTGGTTTGGGAACTTATTATGATAATACCCAAGTTAAGAAATATTATATTAATTTTTCTTTTATCTTTTATTTTACAATAAAACAGAAAATGTTTTTGGATTTTTATTTTTTATATGATATTATATATATATATATATATATATATATATAAGAAAAGGAAAATATTTTTGTATTTTATATTGGTTTATGAAAGTGGAAACTTCTGAAAGAAGGATCTCAAGTCACTAATCGTTAAAAAATCTCAACGATATTGTCGCAACACAACCTCCCCGGCAGCGACGCCAAAATTTGATCCGTGCTAAAGTGTATATATAAATAATATGCAGACGACGGATACACGTGAATAAAGACAAATCAACCATTTAGGAAAAAGGCTAACTTGCACAAACTTACGTTTGTGTGTGTGATACCAGGTAAGTGATTACCCGGGTCGTTTCCCAACGAGGATGGAATGGACAACCGTGTAAGGTTTGGATTAGAGTGACTGATGATTGAGATATGGAATTTTTGCTTGTATTTATGATTCTGATTAACAAATGAGAATCAAATTCTCAAAATAACATTAATATTAACAAATTATATTTAAAAGCGCAAAACGGGAAATCTAAAAACGGGATAAAAACTGAAATATTAGAAAACTAATCCTACAAGTGCAAAATTATTTTTCTTAAATCCTAAATAATAAAATAAAATTTTTGAAAAAAGATTTATATTTTTCTGACTTTTATATTTTTTATTATGAATTAAAAACTATTAAATACTAATTAAAAGGTTAAAAAATAGTAAATGACTTAGGAAAAATCTGAAACTTTTTAGGAAAATCTAAAATATTATTCTGAGTCTAGGAAAAATAAAATCAAAAGTTATCTAAACCCTAATAAGCAAATGGGCTAAAGAGCAGTTGGGGAATAAGCACAAAAATAAGCTAAAAAGCTCAAAAAATTACCAAAGGCTCAGAAATAGATTATTATACTAATGGAAGCTTAAAACAACTTAAAAAGCACAAATAAGCAAGAGAAATAAGCAGATAAGCAGTTATGCAGATTTACAAATTACGGCAGAAATGACAGTAAAATGGCCAACTTGCAGATCAAATTAAGCACTCAATAAGCTGATAAGTGGAAACTTTATGGGGGCAAAAGCTACTTGGTACTACAGGGTATACAAAAATACTAAAAGCCCTAATTCTAATAAGCCAATTGAACTCCAATTAAGCTCTAGATCAGATACTGTGTGAAAAGCAAAACTAATGCAGGATTAGATCAGTGTACAAGGGCTATTTGCAGACTTATTTTAAGCTAGAAAATAAGCTCAGAAATGGAATCCCAGATCAAAAACTTAAAACCTATACTACTAACTAAAAGCAAACCAAAATTCAAGATCTCAGCTTATCTGGATAAGCCAATAAATAAGCTGAGATAGCAGCTATAAGGTTCAGATCTGCTCAGTATATACTGAGCAGTTTGATGATGAATTGTAGACCAAATCCTAACTAAGCCACAAGATTTTCACTCAACTACTGGATACTGATTTAATAGACCTTAAACAATAGAAACATGACAACAAATAAGCTCAAGCTTATACTGAGCTTATCAGCTCAGTTTTAACCTTAATATTGAACTCACAAATACAAAACCTCAAATAAACTTAAAACAACTTAACATCTAATAACTAAAGCTTGTCTAACCTATTTAATGCAAGATCAAAGTTGATCATAGGGCCAATGAGCAGTGATCAGTTCATTTGCCCAAAAATAAGCTTAAACCAAACACTCCTTAATACCACTGATTTGGATTTTATAACTGGAACAGATTAAATTAAGCTGAAAACTTACTTCTAGGATGACAGCTAGGTATATTAAGCACTAACTAGAAATAGTGAAATGGAATTAAGCAGTTTAATAAGCTAAACTGCTAATAAGCTAATTTTGGCTTTTTATAGAGTTTTTAAGAAAAATTCAGCAAAGGTTTATTAAATACTGATAAGACTAATGAAATATGATTATAGACTACTAATAAGCAGAAAACTTATAAAATAAGCTATAATTAAGCTATGTAGCAGTAAACTTATGAAAATAATGCAAAATTAGAAAATAAGCTTACAACTGTTGGAAGTTATGAAACAAAGGACACTGATCAGAACTAAACTTGGTTTGTCACTTACCAAGCTTAAACACCACTCAGCTTATCCTCTCCAGCTTAACTCCACCAAATAGCTTATTTGACTGAAATGTTGACTTTTGTTGACTTTTCTTGATTATTGGATTAGAACTGAAATGAGCTTAGAACAAACTCACAAAAAGCTATGAAGAGCTTATATGAGCTTATCTAAATAGTACTGAGGCTTTTAGAACAAAGTAACAACAACAAATTTCTTGATTCGAATTAAAGAGAAAACTTAGAACTTTAATTAATCTTGAACTGAATACAATACTGGATTGATTTAAGAAAATAAGCTTAAAAGTACTTGAATTACAATGTTTAACTGAAATTGGAACTGAAACAAACATTAAATAAATTCTACACTACGAATTGGTCTAAAACATGTGACAATTTCTTCTGTGTGTCATCATCTCTTTAAATAGCATTCCAAAAGCATCCACTCATCCTTCTGATCAAATCCCAGCCATTGGTTTGTCTTTTAATCAATCCTAGCCTTATATAGCATTTTGGCGGGAAAATGTTTAACTGCTTTTGTGGTTTAGCAGGCCTAGTGGGGGTGGGAAAGCATTAAATGTTTCTTTGGATTGTTAGGAAGGTGTATTGGGAAGGAGGAGGGTTGAGGTGATGGGTTATGGGGAAGCGCAGAGGTGAGGTGGGGGGTGGTATGGTTTTAGGCGGGACATGGTATAGAAGATGATGGGTTTGACCAGGTCAAACCTGGTATTGGATTTTGTTAATAAAATGGGGTGGGTTGTGTAGGGATTGGACTTGGGTAGTTTGTAGGCTGGGTTTATTTGTTGGGTAGGGATAGGATTATTTAGGATTAGGATTTGGGTTGGCTGGTAATGGGATTTAGTTTGATCCGGTTTTTGTAGATTTAATCACAAGGACCAAATTGTAATTTAGGTAACTTCAAGGACCAAACTTGTATTTTCTGAAAATCAACTCCAAGGGTTATTCTTGACAAGTAGAGCAATTTCTTGGACCAAACTCATAAATTCCGTCCCCGTCCTCGGCTTTTCACGATATTCCAATCTTGTGCTCGGTTTTGTCTGTTTTTGCCCTGTTTTCGATCCTTTTGTACTTGAAACACATAAAAACACAAACCAAGGATATTTGCAGTATAATATGGTCTATTTGAGTGTTTTCAGTATTTTTATGGTCTAAAATGGGCATAAAATGATGAGTATTTACACACTCATCAAGTTCCATGGGGGAACTTACATTCTTTTTGGGTTTGCAAGTTAAACAGTCATATGAAGGCATATTTATTAGTCAAGATAAATATGTTGCTGAGATACTAAGGAAGTTCAACTTTGCTGATTCAAAAATGGCAAGCACACCAATGGACTCTGAGAAGCCTCTTCCTAAAGACTTAGATGGAGAAAATGTGGATGTACACACATACAGATCTATGATAGGATCTTTGATGTATCTTACATCATCAAGACCTGACATCATGTTCTCTGTTTGTGCTTGTGCAAGATTTCAAGTAACTCCAAAGGTTTCTCATTTAACAGCAGTCAAGAGAATTTTTAGATATCTCAAGGGTCAACCTAGGTTGGGACTATGGTATTCTAGAGAGTCACCTTTTGACTTGGTAGCATTTTCGGATAGTGATTATGCTGGTGCTAGCTTGGACAGAAAGTCAACAACAGGAGGATGTCAATTCCTTGGGTGTAGACTTATCTCATGGCAGTGTAAGAAGCAAACCATTATGGCTACTTCAACAACTGAAGCTGAATATGTAGCTGCTCCAAGTTGCTGTGCTCAAGTCCTATGGCTTCAAAACCAACTTCTTGACTATGGGTACAATTTCATGGACACTGTTATTCATATTGATAATAGTAACACAATTTTCATTATTAAAAATCCAATACAACATTCTAAAACAAAACACATTGAAATTAGACATCACTTTATAAGAGACTGCAATGAGAAAAGATTAATTCAAGTTCTTAAAATTGCTTCAGAATACAACTTTGCAGATCTGCTAACAAAAGCTTTTGATGTTGGAAGATTTCAGTACTTGGTAGCAAGTATTGGAATGCTTAATCTTTGAATTTTACAATCTAATGTGTTTTTGTATATAAATTTTTGGTTGTACAGCTAACTTTATAAGTTAATGCTGCTATTACAAAAGTTTGTGCTGCTAGTACAAATTTAAATTGTGTTATTCATACAGTTAGTCCTATGATTATTCTAATACAAGACAAGTACTTTGTACATTGTTCTTTTGGTTTTAGACTAACAATTTCAGGTATGAAAAAATAAACACAAAGGATGTTTCAAGTGAAATGGAAGCAGTAGAATGATAATATCAGTTACTGACATAATAGGTTTATGATAGAAAGAGTTTGGGAATTTCAAATCTCCTTAAAACTTCTTTCTTGAAGCTTGATTATGATGTTTCACATTGAATTGATGTCTTTGTTGATCAGAAAGTAACTGATGCAACTCACTTTCTATCATTTTATACTTTTAAGTATAATGAGCAAGTCTAAGGACATCTGATAGAAAGAACAGCTAGTAAAAGTGAATCTAACACTTATGTTAGAGGTAACAATTGCTATGAGCTAGAAACCCTGTCAAGAAAGCCTTTTGAATAGGTTTATCTTTACACAGGCAGTTATTTATAACTGAAAACATTGGTTCTCACATAACCAGAGGTTGCTTCAAACCAAAATCTTGATTAAGTGTCTGTCACACACTTAATCCCTTCAAAATGGTTGAAAGCAGTATGAGTTTTAATAATAAAATCATGAACATACTGCTCAGTCAAAAGTTTCTTAAAAAGGATTTTCAAAAGGACTCAGTAAAACCATCCATTGATGGATAATGAGTCAATGCCCCATGAATCACCTCTTATAGGAGTTAACACACCTAGAAGTGATGAGGGCAGCAAATTAAACTCTTAAGGAATTGATGGCTACATGTATAACATTGTCTGATAACAAGTTCTAATTGATAGCTCAGATGATGGGGAGAAATATTTTGGTACATTGTAAGAGATCTTCCAAAC
This sequence comes from Artemisia tridentata subsp. tridentata, assembly GCA_021014915.2. Classification (NCBI taxonomy): domain Eukaryota; kingdom Viridiplantae; phylum Streptophyta; class Magnoliopsida; order Asterales; family Asteraceae; genus Artemisia; species Artemisia tridentata. The sequence continues at coordinate 49,785,632 of CP139508.1, forward strand.
AGGGGAGGATAAAATGTTATTTACATCTCAAGGGAGGAAATAGAAACCCAAAGAAGGAAGATTAACCAATAAAAGGGAGGAAAAGACAAGAGCATACAAGATGATGACATGGAGTTTGAAAATGACAAGAACAGAGCTTATTCTGGAGTATTATATATATTCAGAAGGGATGAAACATTCCAAAGGAGAAAGTTCTATCTAGGTCAAATGGAGAAAAGTTTCAATTTCAGTTCACTACGTTTGTTCATCACTTGCAAAGGCATGCTGATAGATGATTTCACTTGTTGAAACAAGCATCCAAGATACACAGCACCATTGTCTCTTATAATTCCTCCATCCAAGGAAATTGCACCATCTTTTAGGCTTTGTTTAAAGCTTGAAGATAGGTACTAATATTGTCGAAGTCAAAAGAAAATAGCAGATGAGTTACTGAGAAAGATATTTAATCTTGAAGAACAGAAGATAGCTCAGATCAAGAATCTGACTACAGAAGTGTTTGAAAGATCTTCACAATCCATAATTTAATTCAGAAACATGTTGAAATGGATTCACATGTTTAGGGGAGGATTGTTGGAAATTAAATATTCAAGAAGTTTAATATCGGGTTCTGCTCAAAGAAATACTCTAAGTATCATTCTACTGCAAGAGCATTTGATTATGTTGCTAGCGTTAAACATTCTACTGCTGAATGATTCTGCTGCTATTGAAGAACTTTCTACTGCTAAGTGGATAACTATCAAGTGATTCTGCTGCTGAGTAGATAAGTATTCAAATATATTATGTGTATTAAAGTCAACAATACACGGTAGATAATATCTTACCCCATGTGATCAGTCATTATGTTATATTCTTAGAACAAGTTGTAAACATAGATACACGTTGTGTATTAATGACTGACACACTCAAAGCATGTGTTCGATTAGACTTGACAATATTGTAAAGATCTTTCTTGTGCTATAAAAGAGAAATCTTAGACTAGATATTAGTGTGTCTAATAGTGTGAAAATTATTAAGTGCTTAGAAGATAACTGTTAAGAACATAGAACAAACACAATCATATCACAAGTCATAGAAACATAAGATTCAAGGTTTTGTAACCCCAGTGATAGTGAAGATCACTCGTATTATCTTGAATAATATTGAATCGTTTGGTGATAACATTGCATGTTCTTTGTTCAATATACACAAGCATAACTGTTCCATTTCCATAACACAAATATCCTTCTAAGTGTGATTAAGTAGATTCCGCATACTTGATCATATTAACTCAACTTATCACATACACAAAACAACAAAGGTTTAACCACCTTCCAGTGTATCGAATCCTCTCACCAGTGACGCGCTGCACCACCCCTCCTAGCCACTCAGATATCTCTTAAAAGATATTTGTTTCATTTCTCACGGAGAACACTGCATAATCTATCGGCCTCTCACTCCGAGATGTGTTGATATTGAAAAGGTGGCACTCTGCTCCAAGCCTCCGACTACTAAAAACCAAAACGCACATTATCGAGTCTAGAGCCACGAGATTCATCAAAAATCTCTTAGGACACACTTACATTGTAATACACCTGTGTTCACCAATAAGGACACATGGTGTACAAGAGTCTTAATGAGATCTTCGGATCATGCCATTCATAAACGGTCTACAGTTGTGGAGTGATACTTCGGTATACTTCAGTGGCTCACCTGGATTGTGGGTATACTTCGGTATATCTGTTGCAAGCCTTCTTGAGGGCATCCAATTCAGGAACAACCTTTGTAAGGATTAGAGAGCGTTTTCACAATAGGCTGTTAACAATCTCGAAATCTGAACCTATAAGCGCTGGATGATTTATTGCTAACTGTTTTATGCAGGTACTGACGAAAGTCCATCAACAATCATCATATGTCTCAACATCTACTTCTCCTCATACTCATACTTATGAAGATCATCCTCAACGAAGCTCGAAGTGAAAAAGTTCAAGACAAAAAGATCTAGTTAAAGACCAAGTGTTAAGACAAAGTCAAGAAGCTAATCAAGACGTCAAGAACAAGTTCATGTATCAAGTAAGGATGACACAAGTATGTTCTTGAGATTTTAAAGAAACATGGCATGACAAGTTATGATACTTATAACACACCTATGTTTGCATCATCCCCAAAGCTGGATGCTGATTTACATGGTACACCTGTTGACCCTACAAAATACCGTAGTATGATTGGGTCCCACATGTATCTAACAGCCAGCAAACCAGATATAGTTTTTGCTGGATACCTATGCTCCCGTTATCAGTCACGACCAACTGAAATACACCTCTCTGAGGTTAAAAGAATCCTTTGATACATAAAAGGAACCATCCATCTAGGGATCTGGTATCCGAAGGATTCTGGTTTTGAACTAATAGCTTTTTCAGATGCTGATCATGCAGGATGTTTTGACACACGCAAAAGTACATCTGGGGGAGTGCAGTTTCTAGGAGACAAACTTGTATCTTGACAGTCAAAGAAGCAGGATTGCACTTCATTATCATCAACAGAATCGGAATATGTAGCCATGTCAGCATGCTGTGCTCAAGTCATTTGGATGCGATCACAGCTGATAGACTACGGTTACATTTTCAATAAGATTCACATGTACTGCGACTCCAAGAGTGCCATTGCCATCTCATGCAACACGGTTCAACATTCAAAGTCAAAACATATCGCACTCCGATATCATTTCATCAAAGAGCATGTTGAAAAGGGTACAATTGAATTATACTTTGTAGGTGTTGAATACCAATTAACGGACTTATTCACCAAAGGCTTGCCCCACGCAAGATTTGTGGAATTAGTTCACCAAATTGGCATGCGGTGTTTGACTCCAGATGATTTGAAAAACTTTCTTAAACACAATTAAGAATGTCAAACACCAAAATAATTTTTACCATATTTTAATCACATTATTATTCTCCCCCTCAAAAATAGCATATTGATGTTGTTTTTGGAAAATATTTTGATTAAAATATTCTTTTTGAGGTTTGTGGGAAGAATCCAACAAGAACTTTACGTTTTGAACAAAGATGATTTCAAGTACTCCCCCTCAACAAGTGAAATCACTTTTTGAGGTTTTAAACACGAGAGGAAATACTTGTTCTTTTGAGCAGAATTTTGAAAAACTTATCAAAATTTTAATTAATTCTACTCAAAAGTAAGAAGTCACTGAGGCGTACCTCAGGGTCCTTTCTTTACAAAGTATGGCTTGTGCACACATAACAGTGTACAACCCGTACTTTGTAAAGAAAGGACCCTGTGGTACGCCTCAGTGCCTCAATCCTAATATAATGAGCGAAGGCTTCTTACTTTTGAGTAGAATTAATCAAAATTTTGATAAGTTTTTCAAAATTCTGCTCAAAAGAACAAGTATTCCCTCTCGTGTTTAAAACCTCAAAAAGTGATTTCACTTGTTAAGGGGGAGTACTTGAAATCATCTTTTATCAAAACGTAAAGTTCTTGTTGGATTCTTCCCACAAACCTCAAAAAGCATATTTTAATCAAAATGTTTTCCAAAAACAACATCAATATGCTATTTTTGAGGCGGAGAATAATATTGTGATTAAAATATGGTAACAAATGTGTGGAATCTCGTATGAGCTCGACTCAGATTTAACCCATGAATTGATGAAACTCAAATGTTAGTAATCAAAAGGACTTGTATTGGACAGGTAATAATTTCAAGCTGGTCTAACCAGTGATGTAAGCGTGTCTCGAATAGGACTTGTCTAAGTAGAGGGTACCGTTTCGAGAGATCCTCTTTGAATGTGACCAGGACGGGTAATAATTTCAAGCTAGTCTAACTAGTGATGTAAGCGTGTCTCGAATCGGTCATGTCTCGAATTGGTCATGTTCACTGAGATTCAATCAATTCAAAAGTGCAAACTCCACCCAACGTGTGTAAATTTCTATTTATAACTTATAAGCACATGTGAAGGGGGAGTATATCTGAAAAATGCAAAACTCTCAAAGTGTTAACTAAATATGTTTTATAATCATAAACACTTTGAGAGATTTTTCAAATGATTTGTTTATGGCAACATAGGATAGTCATGGAGTTATAAGGTGACTAAGGTTAGGAAATACATCTTATGATCCACCAGAACCGAAGGGATCTACTCAAGGACAATACCAATAGTTTAGCACTAAAAGTCCTTGGGTATGATTGAAAAAAGGAGTAAAGAAATGAAAGGAGAAAGAAGGGGTTGAAGAATTAAAAAGAAAAGTAGATGAATTGGTGAAAAGAAATAGCCCTCCAAATGATCAACCTTAATTAGGGCGGAAACCGGGTTCAACTCATATGCTATTGGATGTTACTAAAGTGACACCGGTATTGAAGACAAAGACGTCATGGACCCAGTGACGCACTGCACTTAACCTTTTAACCACTCAAGTATCTCTCAAAAGGTGCTTGCTTCATTTCTCACGGAGAACCCTTCCTAATCTATCGACCGTTCACTCCGAAATGTGTTGATATTGAAAAGGAGGCAATATGCTCTATGCCTCCGACAACTTAAAATAAAAGGGCACTAAATCGAGTTTAGAGCCGCGAGATACATCAAAAGATCTCTTAGGAACACTTAATGTTTCTACACTGGTTGTTCAACATTAAGGACACCAGTTGTAAATAACAAGAGTCCTATGCAGATCTTAGCAATCTGCCAAGAACATTCATGAGGGAATTCACAATTGTTATTCTCAATGAATGAATAGAAATTTCTGCCAGGGACAACATCAAACAGCCTGACAGCAGGTCACTTCGGTAATCCCTTGTGGGTTACGCTTAGTGTTCGCGGTGGTTGCAAACGGTCTACAGTCGTGGAGTGATACTTCGGTATACTTCAGAGGCTTTTAATGATCTCGACGTCCGAACCTGTAAGTACTGGATACTTTCTGCTAACGGTTTTCATGCAGGTACTAATGGAGACTGAGAGTTACCTAACCACCATTATGACTCATCAACTCACAATCAAGATCCACATGCTCATACCAACATCATAAATGAAAGATAAAGATCAGAATATGTCAAAGAAAGTTCTCTCCAAAGATCTAAGACAAGTAAAGTTCAGAATGATTCTACATCAAAGTCAAAGAATCTACAAAGTTAATGGAAATGATCAAAGAAAAGAAATGAGAACTACACAAGTATGAAGATTTACAGTCAAAAGAAGTAAGAGCATGTTGGAAAAGAAGTAAAGAAACCAGAGACAAAGACGTTGATGAAAATATGGCGAAACCATCACATGATCACAACAACAAGAACAAAGATACAATGAACTAAAGATGTCTCAAGCAAAGAATGTCAAAGATCAAGATAAGAGATAAAGACGTTAGATGACCTATGTTTTGAAATGACCAACCCTTGGGGGGAGATTGTTGGGATTACGTGTAAACATTATAAAGTGTTGGTCATTTAGTATATGTAATAGGTCGTTTATTATATGGCTTGTATGTTAGTTACAAGGCCCGCTCATGAAGCAAGCCCATGAGCGGCCCATTACTTGTTATTAGGGCAACGCCCCCTTATGTTCATGTAACTATAAATAGCCCTTCTCACTAGGAGAAGGGTGTTGGTTCTTGGTTAATGAAACTTTTCTTATTACATATACAAGTTCCTTCCATCACTCTCTCTCTTACTTTCTCTCTCTAGAAATATCTATTCATACCAAGTAACAATGGTAAATTAGGGAACCTACAAGATCCTTTGTCTGGTTACAAGTACTTTATGATAAGTCTACCTGATCACATCGATGATGGAGCAAGATGTTATTCTGGATATGGTTGGTTATTCTTTTACGGTGAGTACGGATTGGAGTTCTGTAACCCCCTCACAAATGTTGTCGATGATCTTCCCGAGGTGGCAGGTTTTCGTTTCTATTGGTTATGCTTCTCAGCACCACCTACTTCCCCGGATTGCATGGTTGTTTGATTTGGCAAAGAAGGTATATACATACCCTTTATAGGTGGGGAAAAATCCTTGCGTTTGGTGAGTCTGGATTATGATGATGATGATGATGATGATTATCGTTTTCATTTTTTTTCCCAACACTGTATGGCCAAGATCTTTATGCTTTGTGTGACGACGGAGAACTCCATGTTTTCAAAATTTTGGCTCAAGAAGATTTCTCCTGGGAGCAAGATGTAGTCGAAGCTCCGAGAAGTTGTTGCATATATCCGGTAGAATATTTCCTAACTAAATGTGATCAATATCTTTTACTTGTCTTTGTGGACCATTTTGGAGAATCTGTGGAGGTTTTCAAGCTGAATGATTTAAAGAACGAGTGGGAGAAAACAAATGGTATAGGAAGGCACATGATTTATATCTCCGACAGTGCATGCCTCTGCAGAAAAGCCGAAATATCGGAAATGGAAAACAAAATCTTCTTCGCACGATTGTATAATAAGAATGGGAAGGTGGTGTTCTATTCACTCGAAACTGCCATGTATCACACTTTCAATGCCAAAAACATTGAAGAAAGTTTCGTGGATTTTGTCGAAACCAAGCATTATCCTTTCTACCCTCATGTGTGGATTGAACCGAGTTGGTCCTAGCTGATCACTAGATTATTAGTAGTTTCTTACTACTGTTTTTCTTCTTGTTGAAATGGCGAATGTGTACTAATAACTCACTAGTACTTACAGATTGTCTGACAGATCATGTTTTGGACAACTTCTGCAGAGTTCTTATCTTTGCAAGATACTCTTTTGAGGTTTTAAATTATCAATAGCAATATCGATTCATAGTCGAACTGATAAACCATTTAAGATCATCTTATATGTATCTTCTCATACACCAACTTCACCAAAAACGTGCACATCCTATATAGTTATGACTTATGAGCGTTCAGCATTATATCTCAAACTTTATCGAAATACGAAAAGTCCAAAACTATGCCTCATGTAAACTACTTCTAAAGCTAAACAACATTGTCCCTGGTGACCATTATCAAACCAAAAGTCGTCGACATTGCAAGTGCTAAAACAAAAAATTAGTGTAGATATGAAGATACTACAAGTGGATAAACATCCACAATAATATGATTAAGGTTATAATGGAAAACTTCTACTACAAAGATATATAAAATACTTGTAAAACACGGGTATTCAGTCGTACATTATCATTTATGACTATGAATTTTGAACCTTCAGAAAACTATCTAATGTAACCACACTTTTCAATCATGTAACAAAAAACCACAGAAGATCACTCTATATTTTGATGCATTTACTTATAGTTTGGACTAGCCAAGATTGAGAACCGGTACTACGTCTGGTATTTGAGCCACACCTTCAGCTTTTGTTTCAGTTGACTTGCCACTATCCGGCCCAGGATACACTGGACTACTGGAGGAGGTCTGATACCTAATTGGTTCATTGTTGTTAGAAACTATTAGTTTATCAAATAAAATCATGCCTTAATGTCTTGCATTAACAGCACGTAAATAAAAATGCGCTGATGTTCTTCATTTGCATTTGATATTCTTAAATTATCATACCATATATGTTTACTTAGTCTCATTTTAGCTCATATCTCGTTTTTACTGCCAACAGTCCAACACTCACACTGAAGGTTGTGTTTAAAAAAACAGTATTGAATTTTGTAAGGAGTCACTAAACATATGTTCATAACAATAAAAGATTTGAATAATTTATAGCAGCGATGAAATCAAGGTCAGGAGGAAGGCAACTGATCAAACAACAAATATTATAGTAAAAGATAACATGACCATATATAATGAAATACAACAAAATATAGAGTAGATCATATGTGAAGCGCTCGAGCCTGCACGGATGCACATTAATTTGATCCATATCAAAACAATGTGAAACGCACGCTGCATAACAATTCAGTTGTCAGGCCTAAATGTATCTCACTTAAGGCCACATTTTTTGCACAATATATCATGTAATCTCAAACCATAAAAGCGTACATGTAACTTTATGTATAATTCAGAATCGTGAATAAGCAAGAACTGAACAAAATCGAGTGAAGTGCAATACCACAGTCAAAAAGCAATATTCAGTAGAGCTAAACAAACTACGGCTAATCAATGAAATCAAACCGTAAGCATAGATACAAAGGATTAACAGAAACGCGCTGATGTTGTTCGTTTACAGTTGATATTCTTAAACTTAAATGAGCAATTTGTTCAACTAGTCTCATTTTTTGTTAAGGCAAAACTAGCCACTAGCAGTAATGTCTCGTTAGGCAATGTGATCTCAAACCATAAAAAACTTATATGTAACTCTATGTATAGTGCAGTCTCGGGATAATATACTAAACGAAAAGTCAAGTTAATAAAAGAAAAGGGGATTAACTTAGCATACACAACAAAATAATAATAATAATAATAATAATAATAATAATAATAATAATAATAATAATAATAATAATAATAATACGCCACTAAACGTATAATGTCAATTATACAAAGTCAAATATTCAAAATTTTCTGGTTGATTAACAAAACAAAATGTAAGTTACGTGCCTTCCTCTTCATCTATTTATAGTTTTGTACGTACTACTTCTATGGCATTTCGGCCCATTATGCTAGCTATCTTTAGCTTAATTGGAAATTAAGCCCATTATAATAATATTTTATGGCCTACGCTGACCCAACTGGTTGAACAGAGAACCGGTTTGGTCATAAGCCAGTTTTGGACATAAAACAGGTTGAACCATCAATTAAACCGGTTGAACTCGGAATTGAGAGCTCGACTGAGTTGATTAAAAACCGGGTTTTTTAACATTGCATTTGAATATGATCCTGTGAACATGCTATTGGGCTTACTCAATTGATTATGAAATTATGATCCCACGAGTCAACACTCAAGTACTCATCAACTCAAGCTATTTTATGTAAAGATAAAGATATTCATAATAACATGCGCCAATCAAGAACTGATTAAGCAACCATTAAGCCTTGTATCGATGATATCATGGTCTTCATATTCGTATCAACTATTTAAGATCAACTCGTATAAAGGACCTTGACAATTTACAAGATAACATCGTCATTAAAGGATGTATTTGTATACATGCACCGACTTCACCAAAATTAAACATACCACATATATACCATATAGTTTTGAATGTTCGGCAATTTATATCAGATTTAGGTAAATCTCTGGTTCCACGGTTCATTCATACATTTTTTTACAACTATCCTTCGTTTTCATTTCTATCAACTGTTGCGTACTTGTGTAGATCATCGGAATATCAATCACACAAATCATCTCTACCAATAAAAGATCAAAAATAACAATCACAACAACTTTTCTCCTAACAGAAACTCAACACTACAAAATTTGTGACATTTCCTTACTAAAACTTTTGCCTACTAATACTCTTAAAAGTCACTAAACAAAAATAATAAAACAAAAAATATAAGTATATGAAAAAAACAGAGCTCACACAATACATCACTCCCTCAAACTTAACCTACCTCCCAAACTTCTCATTTTCATCTCAAATAAAAAAAAAAAATGAAACCCTAACAGACGATCTCCACCTATCTTCTACCGGATGTTAACGGCGTCAAACCATCGTCTCACCGTCACCATCGCCGTCTTCTCTCCGTCATCACTGTCGATTTCGACACATCCATTTGGTTAATCTCTGATTCCAATTTTTATAATTATCAATCATCTTTGTTATTTTACAATTGAGTTTGACCTAATTTTGCAATTGATATTTTATTGAACTACTTATTGTTATAAATGATGAATTATTATTTTATTTATTGGTACTAATTGAAGAGTTTAGTTATGTAATTCTCTATGAATTTAGTTGTTGAAGTGAGTAGTTTGTATGTGATGATTATAAGTCGTGTGTCGATGTTAGAGTCCTGTTTTTTGAGATCGACATTTCAAATGTGCTAATGCTTTAGAATTTGACGAGAAATGTATCGTTTATAGATGAAAAACCGATAACGTTTTGGTTAATGGAAGTTTTTGTGATAGAAATGTTCGATCCATGAAACTAGGTAGGTTAATAAGGAATTTGAATATGTAAGGAACTAGATACAAATTTTGCATACGATTTGGACTGCCTTGAAAAATGGCGCATTTCAGTTTAGCTTAGGAGACATGGTATCGAATGGTAGGTCTGTCACTTATTATGATATTGATACATGAGGTTGAGAAGTAATTCAAAATGGCGCATTTCGCGCAATGTATGCAGAGAGTATATAATGATCCAAGAAGAAATGGTGATGTTGTCTATTACTTATTATGATATTGATACATGAGGTTGAGAAGTAATTCAAGATGATGAATGGCTATATTATAGAAACTCGTTGTTGAATGGCACAAATGTAAATACTGATTGTAGTGAAATACGTATCGCAGCTGGCTACAAATTGAGTTAGAAAATGCTGAAGTTGATGTGTCAAATGGAGAAAAACAGAGAGTGACTGTTGTAGCTATGGAAACACTATCTCCATATATGGCATTGCTACTGAGTGAGTTTACTTATTCTCTTTGTGCATCTTTGGATTTGTAAGCTTTGACCCATAAGTAGTTGGACTAATCGCTAAATTTTTTATAATAGGGGAAGGAAACCCATGGTTGGTCCCTACTGAGGATCAAATATGTGATTTGGTTTATAATAAATCTAAAAGTGCCTCAAAATGCCTTATAGGAACGCAATAAGCAGACAGCAGTAGATCTCTTGAGCTAACTGCTTGTTTTGTTGCTCTATCAGTTGAACTGAAGAAGCAGAGTTCATGTTCTCTTTAGCTGATCAATAAAACCGACAATCATGTTGCTTTCAAGGTGCTCACCGTTTTTCATGTTTTGGATATTTTTTACTTTTTACTTTTGACCCTTGTTAAAGTTAGTTAACAGTAAACTTAACAACTTGTTTAACATTTTGCAGGTCAAAACTATTAATCCGAAGAAATATTATGTCATACCAAACACTGGCGATATTAATCCCAATTCGGCATGTGAATTTTCAGGTACTGAATGTTTTGGTTTGAAATGGGTCTCCAAGTCACTTTTGTAGTACGGGTCAGTTTAGGTTGGGTTGAGTTTAAATGAATCAATATCGTACCCTCTAGTAGTTCGTGTGGACTTTAGAATCTGAAATAAACTTCTCTTTACTTATGCATCAGTAACTACTATTGGTTGTTAGTCAAGGGCGCAGCTACCTTAGGGAGGGGGTAGGGAGGGGGGGGGGGGGGGGGGGGGGGGGGCGCCCGACCCCCCGAAATTTTTTTTGCGATATAGGGGGTATATAATTTTCGTGTAGAAAAATTTCGGTATATTCGGTTTCGACCCCTATTTTAATTGTGAAATTTCGGTTGGTCTAGCTTCGCCACTGTTGTTAGTCTTCACTATCTGTTAACTACTTCATATTGTTAAAGTTCGTGAATTGCTGTTTTCTGTAGTATGATCTAATTCATGTGGCTGATCTTACATATGTGTCTCAGGATTCTTCTACGATACATTCTTAATGCAAATCTTGAGGTTTGCTAAACCTGTCAGGACCAGGTGACTGTCTTGAACCACAACAGCTGGTTCTTTTGCTGTTTTTTTTTTTTTTTTTTTTTTTTTTTTTTTTTTTTTTTTATTATTATTATTTTTTTTTATCGAAGGGTCTTTTGCTGTTTTATGGTGTCAATGTGAGTATCTGGTTATCTACAGTTTTTTTATTTGTTTAGATTTTATTGTGATCTATTTATGTTACATCTGACTCTCTGTGAGAATTGTTAAGATAAAAAACGTCCATGGACACTTTTATTTGTATTTGTTTATTACTCTTATTTTTTTTTTTATTAGAACTTGTTCACACTACATATACTATGTGAATTGTCCTTACTACCTTATCAATGATATCCTCCCATTAACTGATCGCGTTGCCTCTTGTGATGTGAAGGTCTGTCAAGGTTCTGTTCTGCGTGGTCCCTTAGAAACTGCTACAAATGACGCTGTGAAATTTGGTTGCTCTTTCATAGAGGTGGTATCTACCCATTTACTTGTGAATGGGTTGGTTTTTGTTGTGATTTGTCCCAAATAGGTTGAAACTATATGATTCTATTGTTAATGTATCTATTTATATAAACTTGAATATGGACAAAAATTTGTTTGCGGGTCAACCCTTCCCGTTCGATCTGTTTACTGTACAAAAATGTCTAAATCCACCCATCTTGCCAATTTTACTCTTTTATGATCTTTGCTTTACCGATGCATGATTTATTGGTGTTTTACTGAATCTACTCTATTATTGGATATGATACCAGGACCCGAAATTGAATAGTAATTCTCCAGTATGTTCGGAGGAACTTCTTCGTCCATACGGTGTGATGCTGAACTGCCTTTTCAACTTGGTAGTGGAGGTGGGAATGACTCAACTGCTGGCGGTGGTGTTCTAGGTGTGTGCTAGTCTTTCAATCACATTGTTTTTACTTTATATTTTAATTTTCTTTTGTATACTCCAAAATGTTATGTGCAGTGATTGGTTCGCTGGAGCATCCAGTATCAAGTCTTTCTGTTGATGGATTACTTAATGCTAATGGGGGAATGGCTATGAGCATCTGATAGGATAATAGGATGTTTACTGATGCAGCACAATTGTTCTCTATAATCTTTGCATAGAAGCTGTATCAGATTATAAACATGTGTTTCCAGCAATAAATTTAGTAGTTTCATTATATTGTTGAGTTTGTAATTGTCCAGATTTGTGTATGATAATTGAAATAAAGTAAAATGTAGCTGCATCCTAATTAAAATGGTTTTAGGGACTTTTGCTGACTGAAAATTAGCTATAACTTTCCGTCATTTTAGTGATTTTTATAAAACTGGGTGTACCCGTTAGTGACTAAAAAGGTTGAGTAACTGAATCTTTTGAACTTTTCCTCACTAAAATTTTAGTAACAAAATACCTTTAGTGATCCCTTTGTTACTTACTATTTTCTTTTTAGTGGGAGTTGATGAAATAGCTTTCAGTGACTGTTTTCTTATCTTTTGCTCACACTTGCTTTAGTGAGCAAATGTCATTTATTTTGTAGTGCAACAACCATTTTGGTACTTTTTGTATCATATTCCATTACTTATTAAACCAATATATATCGGTTGTTTACAAAGAACTTATGATCATCAAGAATATCAATGTTTAATATCTTAGGATTCGATTAAAAAGCTAAATCTACCTTTCTTAAAGATGTTGGAACTATTATTAGTTAGCACACACATATATTTTATCTATGCTTATATCTATTTGAATAATGAATACACAAAGACAATTTGTCGTCAATTTGAAAATGTGTCCCTCGTTATACAACACAAAACTAATGTATTCACATAGGATTCGATCTTTTGATTCCCACAAATTTGGTCCCAAATCAACGGTGGGCCATGTTCCATATAATTGTATGTATATATTTTTGCATACAAAATAAAAAAGTATTAAAAGTTTTTCATTGTTATGTTGATTTGGAATTAATAGCGCTACGTTGGCCTGTTGGTTTATTACAGTAATTTATTAGAGTTGAAGTGTTGTAGCTTGAATGTTGTAAATGAATAGTAGAAACTTTGATGTTAGTTATTGCATGTCTTTCATACATGCATGTACTCCAAGTGAGAGAATCGAGAAATAGAAAGCTTAAAGAAACTTAAAAGTATTTATGTTATCTCAACTACTACATGGAACTTGAACATTTTTGTTAGGAGGGCCGATACATAAATTCTTATATAAGAGAAAATTTCCGAAGAGTGGGATGCAAAAAAAGACAAGAAATAATCCATAGAACGTACACTAGAGATTACAAAGCTAGAGGGATTTTAATGTCTTTAAATTCATTAATTAACTCTGAAACTATTAATACGTGATACTAATAAGATAATCAATAAAAAATGTGACCTGATTCGTGGAAATTATCTAAATAGATACGGGATATGATATAATCCATTATATTGTTATTGGATAAAAGTAAGCAACACGAATTTGTTTTAATAGATTTGCAGATGATAAATTTAATTATATAAACTCTAACTAGACCTCACAGCAGCATGAACTTAACTAACTATCCTAATTAAACTTTTAACTTTTCTACACTTTCCAAACTTTGGAGGGCCGGGACCCTCCCCTCCCTCAACATAGTTCCGCCCCTGATCACTTATACGGTAGATAATTGCATCCAAACTTTGAAGATTTTCACGTGTATAAATAGAGAATGTCGGAATTCATATCTACCACTGTTTAGGGTTTAGGGTTTAAGGATACTGTGCTGCAATAATCTATTTATAGAACAACAACGACAAGTAGCAGAAACATAACTTAAAAGGACCGGATGCATAGATTTTTCGAACCGTAATCAAAAGACATTAATTTAAAATGAGTTTATTTTTCATATATCTATAGAAACAGAATTTTTAAAACCTGATGCACTTAAAAAAAATCTGATTTGTTTTAGACAACTAACACTCCGAGTTAAAATAATTGTACTTAACATCCCAATACTGTTAGTTCAGCCAATAATGTGTCCTGCAAAAGTACCACTACCTCCGTCTCATAATAATTGTCCACTTTGATTTTTTTGAGTCTTTTTTATTCAACTTTGACCATAAATATTTTTATTTGTGTAATATAATACTTGATGAAAAATATATGAATAGATTGAGTTTTAAATGTAATTTCATTGGTACAATTTTCATCAAGTATTATATAATACAAATGCAAATTCAGATGATGACATGGAGGATTTGGAAGCAAATGCAGCTGTGATGCTAATGGCAAACATGCAGGAACTTCACATGAATGACACAGGCCTAGTGTATGATACTGATGGTCTGTCTCAGGTACCTAATCTAACATGTCTAATACATGAAATTGCATCACCATCTGCATCTGCATCAGACGAGGAGCAAACTGTTCAAAATGATTCATTATTATCTCCTCAAGAAGATGAACAAATAAACACAGTTGTTACATTTGATGATGATCAAATTAACCCAGTTGTTAAATTTGATGATTCAATTGATGATGATAACAATGATCAAATTGAACAAAATGAACCTTCGCTCGTTCCAGATCTAGAACTCATGACCTTACTATTGACCACCTAATTGCAATTGGACTCACAAAATCTCAGATTGAAAAATGCAATGAAATCAACAGAACATCAAAAGCGAAAGTTGCATCATTAACTGCGGACCTTGAGTGCCGTAAAATACAACTCACAAATTTTAAAACAAAAGAAAAACGAGAACAAGGGTTTGAAGTTGCATTTCAAAAAGCTTATGTCAAATAACAAGATTTACAACATCAAATACGAGAATTAATTATTTCTAATAGTAAATTGGTTTCCAAATTGGAACAAGAAAAAAGTGAGCTCAAATAACAAGTTGAACATCTCAATTCCAAACTTTTGAAAACAACAACCGAGATGTCCACTTGTCAAGCTAGTTTTTCTAAACACAAACAAAAGTCAAGGAAACAAATTGATTCTTACCTTGATGAAATTATCGAACTGAAATGAAAATTAAAAGAATTTCAAAACGTTGTTTACAAAACTGGTGAGTCTATCACAACAATACAAAAGTTCACTTTGAAACCAAGTCCCAAAGGTCATGGTTTTGCTCTAGGTGATAATAAACCACATTTTCTACACACAGCACTCAAAGAAAATCCAAAGTTGTATAGTGCAGACCAATTATTTGATGAATCAATTGTGCGTGTTGTTGTACATGATTGTGAGGAAGAACAGGAACAGGAAGAAGAGAGTCGATCAAAAATGAGATTTAAACCATATGGTATACCTTTTGATTATTCAAACGTGCCCATATTTCTGACACCTTCGTTCCTCAAAAAGATAAAACAGAACAACCATGGTTTGTAATGCAAATTCATGAATCTTCTTATGACGTTGGTCCTGTTAAACCAGTGGCACAAATAAATGGTCCTTTACCAACTTCTAAAGTACTTGCACCATTACCTAAACGATGTCTTGTACTTAGATACTTTGATACTATGGAATACATCAACCTTTTAGAACAAACAATTGAATGTAACTCTGAGATCAAAGTTTTCACTTTTCAATCTGCTTACGAAAAAGAAAAGAGATAAATTTTTTAAAAATAATTTTTACCATACGTTAAACATTTGCGTCTTTGTGCTACACACTGGGAACAGGAACTCCAAAAAGAAGTAACATCCATGATGAACACTTTCAATGCAACAGAAAATTCAATCTCAAAACAAAAACGTCGAAACAAGGTTTTACAAAATGAAGCTGATCGACTCTTGGAAGATTTTCTAAGTTCTGATATTATCTCTGTGATTATGAATTCGATTTATGAATCTTGCAATTATATGCTTGTTGATGATCACACTGCTGACACTGATACGTTGAGACACCAAATTGAGACTTTAAAAAGAGAAAATGAGAGAATCATTAAACACAATGATAATGTGCAAAGTAAACTTTCAACAGAAATTTTTCAACTTAATCAGAAGCTACAACAGTGTCAAACTCAGAGTCTTGATTTTGAATTAAAATTACAAAGTCAAAATGAAACGATGTCCTTTCATAACAGTCACACATCCAAAGTTGAGAATCTTGATGACGAAAATGTTGTTTTAAAAAGTCAAATTTTCAAATATGAAAAGGAAATCCAGCATTTAAAAACTGAGTACAAAATCATTTCTGACTCATTGAAAACGACTCGATCTCAGCTTTTGAAGAAAATCGATGAATGTTGTCAAAATCGAAATGACACCGTTCGCTTAAATAGAGAACTCAATTCAAAAATTCAACAAAAGAATCACATCATCATTGAACTTAAAGAGAAAATTCAGTTAATAGAAACAGGAAAGTTTGTTAACACAATGTGATTGCACCAGGAATGTACAAAATGGACACAACACCTAGGCAAACATCCCCTCAGACTAGTAATTTAAATCCTTCCACTTCTATAGGAATAGTCCCCACTACTAGCGTTAGCAGATCAAAGCGTGTTAGCATTTTTAAAGTGATGGTCATTTAACTTTATTATATCTTTGTTGTGTGTCGTATGAATTATAATAGAATAGTATGAAAGGGCTTATGAGTGGACTAAGTAAACTAGCTCATGTATTGTCCAACCCACTCAAAGCCCAACCGATCCATAGTAAAGCCCATTAGGACGTCCCCTTGTACCTATATAACACACACTCCTACCTCATTTAGAGGTATGCATTAGTAAGGTAAAGGTGGGAGTGTGTGTGTATGTTTCTTTTGTATTCTCTCTACTCTTCTCTTCTTCTATTCTTAATCTAATACATACGACTCATATTCATCTTTCCTTATAGTGTACCATTCGATCTATTCTTATCTTATTCTCTTGTATTGTGGTGTGATAAAGTAGTGATCTTAGACTATAACAAGTGGTATCAACACGCCAGACAATGATTTAGGAATTATTTGTGTACGTTTTTAGATCAAAGTGAGCTTAAAGTTGCATTTTTTCCTCAATAAAACATGTACTTTTTGTGTTAACTTTGATTTGTACGCAAGTTTTTGGATAAAGGTTGTAGCTTTTATAGTGTATACGTGAGTTTTAGTAGGTTTTGGTTGTTTTTCATTCAAATCTTTCCTTCAAAAATTTGGTTGTGCTCGTTAAAAAGATTGAAACTTGGTATCGAAATAATAGTTATAATCATCTAGGTGATAAAAGGTTTGATCTTTATAAGTTTTTACGAGTTGTTGAAGTGTTTTGATCGTGAAAAAGAGCTACAAGTTTGTTTGTGATGCGTTTGAATCTCCATCAACTTGCAACTTTATCGCATTCTTGTATAAGAATTGCGATAAAAGAGGGTTTATCGCATTTGTGTAAGAATTTCAATAGATTTGAGGGTTTATAGGAATTGTATAATTTCTATCGCAATTCTGGTCATTGGAATTCTATCGCAATTGTGTATTTCGTGTTCTATCGCAATTCTGGACTAGGGTTTATCGCAAAGTCAAGTCTATCGCAAATCAGAATTCTTATCGTAATTCTGAATTTTGTTTTATCGCAATTCTATTTTGGAACTCCTATCGCAAAGTTTTGGGCTATCGCAATTCTGTTTTGGGCTAACGCAATTCTCTGGTTTTATCGCAATTCTTGGACACTTATCGTAATTGTGAAATCAGAAATCACCATTAATCAATCTTCAGTTAAAGACCAGAACGTCACTACATCAACTGGATTCAACCTTCACCAAACACAACTCCTATTTCGTTGCAATGATCCAAGGACAACTTTATCATACCAATCATCATCAATGGCAACTCACCAAGACAATATCACAATAGCTTTGGCAAATGATTTTGCTTTATTCTCCAAGGCATTGAACATCAAACCACATAACGACAACCAATGGATTTCATCGTACACTGACAATACGCAGTTATATATGGGACAAGAAGGTCAAATGGTTGGAGTTATTGAGAATCAGCATGGAAATGCTATGATGGGGAATCAGATGCAATATGCAGGGCAGTATGCTGGAAACCAAATGGATCAGTTTGTGAATCAGAACGGGGTTAATCAAAATGAGAATTACTGTCTTACGACTACGATTCAGAAACCTACATCTGAAATTCACATTGGTGATATTGGTAAAGATTGCAATGTCAATGCAATGACAAAGCTTCAAAAGCTCCAGTAAATGTTGATGCTAGCCAAAAAGGAAGAGTCGGGTACACCGTTGACTGCTGAGGAATATGACTTCATGGTTACAACAAAAATTAATGATAATGCAGCAGATTTCAATGGAAACTTCAACCTTATGGTTCATCAGCAAGAAACAACATCATGCAGTGATTCTGAAATTTCTCCAACTTATGACACAGAACCACTCCATGAGATGCAAAATCCGTTTGCTCATGAAAAGCCACATTCTGTGCCTCTCGAACCAAATTATGATACATATGTGGGGGAGCAAGTTAATAGCAATATTAACTGTGAAACTCCATATATGGATCCTAATGAAGTTCTAGTTGCACAAAATGATGCTAATGATGAGGAAACCCGTGCTCTCTTTGAATCATTACTGAATAATTGTCGCATTGACATTGAAAAATTGAAAAAGGTCAATCACGATCTTAAGATCACGAATGTGAAATTGACCGCTGAGCTTGAGAGGTATAAGGAAAACGAAAAAGCTTTTGAGTTTAATAAACAACGACAGTAAAAATTAGAAATTGGTTATCGAAATTCCGTTTCAAAAGAAAAACAATTGCAAATCAAGTTTGACACACTTGATGTTAATTTGAATATGAAAATAAAATCCTTAAACGCGAAAATTTCAGAATTGAAAAACCAACTTTCTAAACAAACATCAACTTGTTCTGATCTTGAAAAAGACAAGAAACAGTTGAAAGCAGATTTTTCAAAACGGGAAAATGATCTTCTTGATGAAATCATTGAGAAACAAGAAACAATTAAGAAGTTGGAAGATTTGCTTGTCAAAACGGGTCATTCTGCTCAAACAATTCATATGTTAATTAAAGATCCAAACCCGCTTTTGCACACAATGAAGAAAATGGCTATTAGTTGTGAAAATCCTTATACACTCAAGAAACCTCAGAAAGAACATAATGTTTTGTATAATGGTAATGTGCTGTTAGATAAACATGATCCTCCCGAGGTTAGGGATTATGATGAAACGATAGAGCTTGCCGAAGAGAGTAGAATAAAAATGAGACAAATGAATCCATAAATTAAACCAATTGATTATAATAATCTGAACATACTTTCTGGAGTAAATTTTGTTAAACCACAACAAACGCCAAAGGTTTTCAAAAGACCAGTTGTTTCAACAAAACAAAAAGCTGTTTCCAAAAATCTTTCAAAATTAGAACAAATGTCCTCTAGCAACCCTTTTAACACAAGTGAAACTAGAGAATGTTTGGATGATCTCTAAGAGAGAGTAAAAACACTTCAAAGTATTGTTGACTCAAAAACAAATATTAGCATCAGCAACTGGCATTCAAGTTTTCATAATGAAATGAAAAAGGTGTTTGAAACAGAAATTACTACTCCATTATATGTAGTTCATGCGAGAGTAATTCATGTTGAACAAGCAATTTTAAAAGAAACAGCCGACTTTGTCAAGGACCACAAATCCCTGGTAAAGGAAGCTAATGAAAACATTGAACAAGTCAAAATTTTGGAAAACCACAATGATACTCTCTTTGAAGTAGCTTTGTCGATTGATATTATGTCCATTATTTATCAAACATATTCTGTGGAAGACGATGAAAGACTCCGAGCTGAGACTTCTGCAATTGTTTTAAAATATGAAAATGCACTTGCTAAGCTTGAAAAAGAAAATGTAACATATTTTAAACAACTTGATCGAAAGAACGAAGAATGCAAGTATGACAAATTGTCGTATGAGCGTGCATACAAAAACATGAAAAAACAAAATGATCATTTGAAGTCTCAGCTGGCAAGTCAAAAAGGAAAGGGTGAGGAAACTAAGTTTGCAAAACCATCGACTTCGGACAAACCGGTTGTTAAACCAAAAATGTCTATTTCTCAATCTGTTCCAAAAGTTGATGTGAAAAATGATTTGACAAAACCAGTCACTCCAACACCCTTAACTAAGCAAAATGAAAAAGGAAAAAGTGTTGATAAAGGGAAAGCTGTTGTCGAAACACCAAAAGTGATAGCACCTGGCCTTTCTAGGAATAGTACACCAAATGTGACCACAAAAACAGTTAAGGAATCTATTGATTCTAACGATATGGTCCATAATCACTATCTAGAAAAAGCTAGGCAAAAGGCAAAAATTCGAAATGACAGAATTTTAGGTACAAAACCTAGGGTGATGAATTATACAACATTACAAGGCACTGCTAGTAGTAGTAAACCATTACTTAGGAGCACTCTTCAAAAGACTAGGAATTGGCTTGCATCTAAGAGTAGTTGCGCAAAGGAAAATTTTATGCATGTAGAATGCAACACTAAGAACTCAAATTCCTCTTTGAACAAGAAACAATTTTCAAATGACAGTAGTGACAAAGTTAAGGTTGCTGTTTTAAACAAGAATGTTGAATTTGTCTGTCCTACATGTCAAAAATGTGTCTTTTCAGCAAATCATGATGCATGTGTTGCACAGTATCTCAAGAAAGCAAATGTACGTACTCAGGCACAATCCACTAAAACACCAAATAGAAACAAACCCGTTGATAAGAAGCAAAAGGCTAAGAAACCTACTAGGTGGATCTCTATAGGACGTAGTTTTTATCAAACTGAGACTTCCGCTGCATCTGAAAAGAAAATAACTCCTAGATCTTACCTTAGGTGGATTCCCACGGGAAAAGTTTTTAAAACAGTTGGTCTTAGATGGATACCCACAGGGAAGATTGTTGATAGTTGCACCACGACAAATAATAGTGAAAATCATCAGGATAAGGATGTAGAAACCACTACAACCATTGATAGTGAACACCCTGAGAGTGATGATTCATGTACCTCTAACACTGTTATTTGTGAAAACTCTTCGTCTTTGGTTACAAGTGATTCAACTATCTCTGAACCCAATTCTTCAGAGGGTTCCAATCCTATAAATTCTTCAAAATCATTCTTTTATTCTTCTATTTTTGATTTTCCATTTCTTTTATAAAAACAAAAACAAAATACAAAATTTGAAAAACCAACAAAAGCAAAATACAAAAATAGAAAATTTTCAAAAAATACAAAAACAATATAAAATCATAAAAACCAAAAATATTCTTCTCACGACATGTCTCTCGTATAATCGATATTCTGTACGTATCTAGAAATGTCATTCAACAATGATACGGACATGTACAGATGCTTGAGCAAGAGTTCATTTAAATATTTTTCAAAACATGTCATTTCTCAAAATTTTCTTCATAATGGCTTCTGGACACATCAGTTCAGGACCCACGCTTCAAAGAAAGGAAAGTGCTTATTCAAAACAAAGGTTTAAATATTTTTTGAGCATTTATCCTAAAAATCTCTATGGCTTTCGTATACTTCAGTACGAAACCCGCACTTAAATGATGACTTCTGATTATATCAGATCAGGACTCGTGTTTTCAAAGACAACAAATAATTCTTGAGCACATGATCAAGATTTTTCATAAAGATTTTTCAAAATCTTTGTCAAAATTCTGTGCTCAAGACAACTCTCTCCAAACTCGGTAAACATGCTTTATTTAAGGGGGAGTATAAAAATGAAAAACAAAAATGTTCCAATTTCATGCTCAAATCCGTCTATCTCTCCAAAAAGCTTTATTTTAATTAGTTGATATCAAAAATATCACTACATGCTATTTTTGAGGGGGAGAAGACGTGATTAAAATTTGATCAAAATGTTTAAAGATCGTGGATTGAATCTCAAAAGAGCTCGACTCAAGATTTTACCCTCGAATTGACAAAAAATTAAATGTCAGTAATCGAAAAGACTTTTCCGAGACGGGTAATAATTTCAAGCTGGTTATCCAGTGATGTAATCGTGTCTCGCAAAGGACTTGTCTGAGTAGAATGTACCAATTCGAGAGATATTCTTTGAATATGACCGGGTTGGGTAATAATTTCAAGCTAGTCTAACTAGCGATGTAAACGTGTCTCGCAATGGTCATGTTTACTGAAAAGTCAATCATTTCAAATGTACGAACTCTACCCACCATGTGCAATCTTATCTTAAAAATGCATAAGCACATGTGTAGGGGGAGTATTTCAGAAAATACAAAACTCTCGAAGTGTTAACTAAAATGTGTTTTATTCACAAACACTTTGAGAAATTTTCACAAAAGGTTTTATGGCAAGTGATCAACAAATCTTGGATAATCATGGAGTAATAAGGTGATTATTGTTAGGTTATGTCCTATGATTCGCCAGA
Organism: Artemisia tridentata subsp. tridentata; assembly: GCA_021014915.2. NCBI lineage: Eukaryota > Viridiplantae > Streptophyta > Magnoliopsida > Asterales > Asteraceae > Artemisia > Artemisia tridentata. The sequence goes on from CP139508.1 coordinate 49,808,490, forward strand.
GCTGGAGGGATCTACCCAAGGACAATTCCAATAGAATAGAATTAGAAATCCTTAGGTAAGATTAAAAAAATAAAGGATTAAATGAGAAAGGGAAATAAGGGGTTGAAGAATTAAAAAGAAAAGTTTAATGAAAGGGTGAAAAGAAATAGCCCTCCATGAAAACTTAGGGCAGAAACCGGGTCAATACATCTGCTATCGGTTATCACAAAGTTGATACTGATATTGAAGACAAGACGTCATGGACCCAGTGACGCGCTGCACCACCCCTCCTAGCCACTCAGATATCTCTTAAAAGATATTTGTTTCATTTCTCATGGAGAACACTGCATAATCTTTCGGCCTCTCACTCCAAGATGTGTTGATATTGAAAAGGTGGCACTCTGCTCCATGCCTCCGACTACTAAAAACCAAAATGCACATTATTGAGTCTAGAGCCATGAGATTCATCAAAATTCTCTTAGGACACACTTACATTGTAATACACATGTGTTCACCAATAAGGACACATGGTGTACAAGAGTCTTAATGAGATCTTCGGATCATGCCATTTATATCATAATGGTTAATATGTCTCAAAACGGTCTATAGTCGTGGAGTGATACTTCGGTATACTTCAACGGCTCACCTGGATTGTGGGTATACTTCGGTATATCTGTTGCAAGCCTGTTGAGGGCATTCAATTCAGGAACAACCTTTGTAAGGATTAGAGAGCGTTTTCACAATAGGCTGTTAACAATCTCGAAATCTGAACCTATAAGCGTTGGATGGTTTATTGCTAACTGTTTTATGCAGGTACTGACAAAAGTCCATCAACCATCATCATATGTCTCAACATCTGCTTCTCCTCATACTCATACTTATGAAGATCATCCTCAACGAAGCTTGAAGTGAAAAAGTTCAAGACAAAAAGATCTAGTTAAAGACTAAATGTTAAGACAAAGTCAAGAAGCTAATCAAGATGTCAAGAACAAGTTCATGTATCAAGAAAGGATGACACAAGTATGAAGTTCAAGATGTATGAGTATGTTGGAGGATACGACGCTGTAAACAAATGAAGATGTTGATCAAAGGCAAGAAGAACCGAAAGACTATTACTTTGATGATCACATAGCATGAAGGAACAAAGAACCAAGACTATTCGACAACGACACACAGAGTTCAAGACATCGAAGTCAAATGACCAAATCTCTATGAGCATCATTTGAATGACCATCCTTTAGGGGGAGATTGTTAGCATTGTTAAAGTGATGGTCATTTTACTTTATTATATCTTTGTTGTGTGTCGTATGAATTATAATAGAATAGTATGAAAGGGCTTATGAGTGGACTAAGTAAACTAGCTCATGTATTGTCCAACCCACTCAAAGCCCAACCGATCCATAGTAAAGCCCATTAGGGCGTCCCCTTGTACCTATATAACACACACTCCTACCTCATTTAGAGGTGTGCATTAGTAAGGTAAAGGTGGGAGTGTGTGTGAGTTTCTCTTGTATTCTCTCTACTCTTCTCTTCTTTTATTCTTAATCTAATATACACGGCTCATATTCATATTTCCTTCTAGTGTACCATTCGATCTATTCTTATCTTATCCTCTTGTATTGTGGTGTGATAAAGTAGTGATCTTAGACTATAACAAAGCGTAAGAGCAACAAACAGCAGAATAGGATCTGGCAACATAGAAGCGGAAAACTAGAAGCACCAGAAGTAGAAGATCAACTTAGGAATTTGAATAAAACTCATGTTGCATCTGATTTAGATCCTAATTTGGAAAATTGTAATCGTACTATCAGTGTAACGAATGATGAACCTTTGAATGTTTTGAATATTAATGCATCTTGTGTGTTTTGTCGTAATAGTATGTTATTTGGTGATCATACAAAATGTGTTGCCAACTCTCTTTTAACTCGTAACAAGAAACGTACATCTGGCATTCCCTCTAGGCCCACTATTGCTTCTAAGTCTATGCTAGGAAAACCGCCAAGTGTAGTTTCTAAAAATGCCTTAGACACACCCATAGTTGCGTATACAACTCCTAAGACAATCTCATCACCTAGCGAATTCACTAAGAAGAAAACTAAAACTAGTTGGACATGGCAACGTTGGTTACAAAGGAAACCTAGTTTTACATGGCTACCTAAAGTTATTAACAACTGTGTTACTAACCCAATGGAACCCACAAATTCTCTGGGTTCTACCGTTACCATCATTCCATCTTCGTCGTCTTCATGTGATGCAGGTGGTACAAATTGTTCTATGGATTGTTGATAGCGGCTGTTCCCGACACATGACAGGCAACCTCAAATTGTTAGTAAACTTTGTTTCAAAGTTCATCGGCACTGTCAGATTTGGGAATGATCATTTCGCTGCTATCATGGGCTATGGAGATTACGTCAATGGCAACATCGAAATTAGTCGTGTCTATTATGTCGAAGGCCTTGGTCACAACTTTCTCTCCGTCGGTCAATTTTGTGATAGGGATCTGGAAGTAGCATTTCGGGAGAAAACTTGTTTCGTTCGTGACTTACAAGGAAATGATCTAATGTCGGGCACTCGTGGAACTAGTCTTTACACCATCTCAATGTTTAGTATGATTGCTTCTTCTCCTATACGTCTGCTCTCCAAAGCACATTCGACAAAATCATGGTTATGGCACAAACGACTATCTCATCTGAATTTCAAAACCCTGACTGAACTACTATGTCACAAACTAGTCAATGGTCTTCCACAGTTTCGATATTCAAAATATCACTTATGTCCAGCTTGTGAACAAGAAAAAAGTACTCGTGCACATTTCCCTTCAAAAACATAACATAGTACAGATCATGTTCTTCAACTACTTCATATGGATTTGTGTGTTCAAACGATAAACGGTAAATGCTACATTCTAGTAATTGTCGATGACTACTCCAGATGGACTTGGGTCTATTTTCTCCGAAGCAAAGATCAAGCTCCCTCAATGATCATCACCTTTCTCACAAAAATTCAAGTTCAGCTTCGTAATACGGTCAGAAAAGTTAGATCAGACAATGGAACTGAATTCAAGAATCAAACTCTTTGATCTTATTTTTAGAAAGTGGGAATTGAAAATCAAACATCCATTGCAAGAAGTCCATAACAGAATGGGGTTGTCAAAAGACGGAACATGACGTTAGTGGAAGCTGCAAGAACGATGCTAATCAATGCATAATTACCAGATTACTTATGGGCAGAAGCTGTATCAACTGCATGTTATACCCAAAACCGTTGTATGATCACCAAACGGCATCACAAAACTCCTTATGAGATTGTTCACAACCGCAAATCGAATATTAACCACTTTCATGTATTTGGTGCTCTTTGCTATCCAAATAATGATCGTGATGATTTTGGAAAACTCAAACCAAAGGCTGAAATTGGCATCTTCATTAGATATTGTGAAAACTCCAAGGGTTTTCGAATATGGAATCGTTGAACTAGAGAAATTCAGGAGACTATTCATGCTAATTTTGATGATCTTACAGAAATGGCTTTTGAGCACAACCGCTTAGGACCCGCAACCAACCGTCTAAACTTTCCAGATCCAACAGCTGCACCTCTTTCCCTTAACCGTAAAGAATTTGAAACCTTGTTTGCTCCACTGTTTGATGATTCATTTGAATGTCGTACATCAGATGTATCTCCTATTTTCGCTGCACAACCTAATAATATTCTAATACCTGATACACCTGCTCCAATAACAACAACAATCGTTGCTACAGATGCACCTCCAATTGAATCTCCATCAACAGCAGAACAAACCGCTTCCAACACTGACAATGCAGCTGAAGATCTTCCACAACAACCAGTACCCGAACCTGCAGATTATGATCCAAATACGTTCTTTAATCCATTTGTAACGACTCCAACCGTTCCTGATATTGTAGAGTCATCCACACGCAATTTGGACCCGTCTAATCTCCATACGTTCTATCAACATCACCCTTCAACACATCATTGGACTAAAGAACACCCCTTAGTAAACATCATTGGCAATCCCTCAGCTCCAGTTATGACAAGACGAAAACTTCACACCGATGCTGAAAACAGCATCTACGCACTCACAGTTTGTCAAGATGAACACGAAAACATCAAAGACGCACTAACATACGACAACTGGATTGTGTCAATGCAATAATAACTCGACCAATTCAAACGACTAGAAGTGTGGGAGTTAGTTGAAAGACCAATCTATGTCATCGAACTGAAGTAGATTTGGAAAAAACAAGTTAGATGTAGAAGGCACAGTAATTCGTAACAAATCACGTTTGGTAGCTAAAGGATTCACTCGGCAAGAAGGAATTGATTTTGAAGAGTCTTTTGCTCCAGTTGCTAGGCTTGAGGCTGTCCGTATCTTTCTGGCATACGCTGCACACAAGAATATGGTTGTTTATCAAATGGATGTGAAAACGGCATTTCTGAACGGTCAATTACGTGAGGAAGTTTATGTTAGTCAACCAGAGGGATTCGTCGATCCAGATCATCCCAATCATTTGTACAGACTCTTGCAAATCATTTTACTAAAGGCTAAGTGGATCCAACTTTGTTTATTAAAAAACACGGGGAAGACATTTTAATTGTTCAAATCTATGTCAATGACATTATTTTTGCATCAACAAACAAAAATATTCAAATGTTTTTGCAAGATTAATGAAACAAACTTTTGAAATGTCCATGATGGGTGAACTTACGCTCTTCTTAGGACTCCAAGTTCATCAATCACCCCGTGGAATTTTTCTAAGTCAGTCCAAGTATGCTCTTGAGATTTTAAAGAAACATGGCATGACAAGTTATGATACTTATAACACACCTATGTTTGCATCATCCCTAAAGCTGGATGCTGATTTACATGGTACACCTGTTGACCCTACAAAATACCGTAGTATGATTGGGTCCCACATGTATCTAACAGCCAGCAGACTCGATATAGTTTTTGCTGTATACCTATGCTCCCGTTATCAGTCACGACCAACTAGAAGACACCAAGACCCCTATACTAGACTATATTTGGTTTAATATCCAATACTCCCCCTAAACTAAATATAGTCTAAGGGACGTCTTCAATTTTCTTCCATATTTGATCACAGCACCATCATGTCTTCATCCTCGTACTTGATCAGGTTTGCCTCCGTCTCTATCTTTGGACATTCGCCTTTGTAGTGTCCAAGTTCTTTGCACTTGTAACATCTTATCTGACTCTTGTCTTGATCACCATCTTTTTTCTTCCATGGTTTCCAATTCTTATCTCGGCCACGTCCTGGTCTTCCTTGACTTGAATTCTCATGACCGCAACGTTCACACTTGTGTTCCTTGGTCTTCTCCTTTTCATCTACTTTGCTGAAAAGTAGTCTACTGGACCCATCTTCTTCTTTGACTGCCTTTTTCGTCCGTTCTTCAAAAGCTTTTAATCTCCCAATGACTTCTTGAAATGGCATCGTATTAAGATCTGCAAACTGCTCTATTGCTGCAACAATCTGCATAAACTTCTCTGGTACAGAACTTAAGAGTTTCCTAACCAGCCTTTTATCGTCCACCGTATGCCCCAAACTGCTTGCTTGTGTTGCAATCTCACTAATCTTCCCGGCATACACATCTAGCGACTCATTGTCATTCATCTTCAATTGTTCAAACTCCGACTCTAGTGTTTGAACGCGCGCCTCCTTAACTCTATCAACTCCAACATGTCGAATCTTCAATGCATCCCAAATCTCCTTTGCCGAATTAAGGTTAGCAACTTGCAATACCATACTTTCTGGAATTGCTTGATATAGCATTGCAATTGCCGAGTTATCCTTCTTCTGATCGACTTCAGTTCCTTGCGTTGGTTCAACCGCTTCCCAAATTCCATGGACATTAAAAATTGCTTTAATTTTTACTGCCCAAATTATGTAATTCGTTGAATTGAGAACCGGGCATCGGAACGTCATTGATGTTCCACTATCCTTCGTAAGTTCGTTCATATTTTTCTTGGATCCGTCGCCTTCCAGTTTCTTTTTCTTCCTTCCTTTTCCAATCTTGAGCTGATTGAAAATTTTACTTTCTACTCGGGTTTTTCCAAACCACTTGATGAAGCGAAAAGTGTACCGCTTTTAGGGGGTCATTTAAGCCCTAAATCGTATTTATTTGATCAAATATTGCCCTAAATCGTTCCTTTTGTCATTTTAGGTACTTTGGAGAAGAAATCTGGAAAAGGAAGCATTTTGGACGTTTTAGGAGCATAAAAGTGAAGAAAACGACAAAGTCTCAAAATCGGCTAGAAAAGTACCTGTGACGGCGTCAAGCTCCATTGTGACGGCGTCAACCCTTAACGCGCCAGAGAGGATTTTGGACGATTAAAAGGGGATGGCGTCAAGAAGGCCATCAAGAAACCCTAACCGCGGCGAGGTGACGGCGTCAGCTCTATAACGTGACGCCGTCAGATCTGATTTTCTATATATATTCTCATAATTTTTAGTCATTAGGGTGCAACTTTGTGAGGAGAAACCCTAAGACGATTTTTCTGCTACTTTTAAGGGTTTTATACCCTTGGATCTCCCATGTTCAATTGAAGATAAGTAATCAATTAATCATTCAATATGTCTATGTGTTGTTTGATTATATCTTGTTCTTGTCTTTTATTTAACATGCTAGGCTAGATTTATCTTGTGTTTGCTTAGATCTAATGAAACCTAACTATTGATTATTGGTTGTTGTTGTGTTATTAATTGTATTGGATGATTGTTTATCGATGTTAGGCTTAAGAAAACTGGCTAACCTCCTATACGGTAACTTGCTTGAACGTCTTAAGAAACATGAACCAATACGTACTAAGGTTATTATGGTTGTATTTAATGCATGAGCGAATTCTAGTGATCCCATGTTAGGAGCTTCTTAGCCGGCTCGACATAGGAGTGAAGTAGGAGCTTATAGAGTTGGGGAAGTACGTACGCCACCCCACGATTGGTATTAAGGAATACACCCGTCATCCACGCAATTAATACACACTAATCAACCGGTAAAAGATAGTTAGGGAGTAAGGAAATCTAAGTAAACACATTTCTCTCCATATAAGTTCCACAACCTTTTTATTTTCAGTTATTTTATTTTATTTGCAATTGTAGTTATTTGGGTTAGTTGACTAGCAACTAATTCCGCCCACTCCTTCAAACCCGAGACTTTACTTGCTTTTATAAAAATATAAAAAATACAAAAAGAATCTTCCCTCACCCTTAGACCTATTAGAGTAGTTTTTCAATCCTAACGACACTATTCCCCTAGAGAACGATCAATCCCCCGGTACTTGCCACTACACTATACTACATCGGTCATGTACACTGCCTGGTGGGGATTGCAAGCCTCTTGAGATCCCTCGAGAGGTAAAACCTGTTGTAAGGTCGCAAAACCACGCATCAAGTTTTTGGCGCCGTTGCCGGGGAATAGTTATTGTTTAGGTTGAATTTTTATTTTATTAGGTCTACTCACTAGATTCCTTTCTAGTGAGATTTTTATTTTATTTTTCTAGGTTTTCTTTAGTCTATCTTTTTCTTTGTGTGTTTGTTCGTAATTTCCATTGACTCTTCCGTTCACCATTATGGAGAACGCGAATCCACCATACCACCAACCACGTAATTCACCCACTCCATATGACATCTTGATGTTTAAACAACATAAAGATGAACCTCTCTATGATGCATGGACTCGTTTTAAATATTTACTCCAAAAAGTCCCTCATCATAACTTCGATTTATGGTCCCTAACTCAAATCTTTTACGATCGTGTCGACCGACATGCCCAAAGGGACATTTACCATTTTGTCGGCAGGGATCTTAGGGAATTAAGTGCTGAAGAAGCATGGGAAGCTATTGAGAATTGTGCCCAATATTATTATATAGTAGACAACCCAACAAACATTAATACAAGTCAATTGACCACAAATTTCAAGGATCATGAAACAAGTTTGTTTGGGGATGAGGGTAGAGTTGAGCCACCTAGCTGCATGTCATGGTTAGGCACTACCATAATACAGGGTGAACACTTAGGTGATCTTGACGTGATGGAGGGTCTAGCCGAGCATGATCACATTGATCAAAAAGACCTAGGTTTTATGATCGATGACGATGAATCTCAAGAAACACATGATGAATCTTTTGGGCAATTTGAATATAGCAGTCAGAATATTGAGGATGATCCTTATGATTCGGACATAGAAGTTGAGATGCCTAGAGAAGCACTTGAGATACTTGGGAAAATGTTAGGGTTAGATCCTACTAAAACACATGATGAGGATATAGGTGATCTTGACACAAGGAATGATGAGGTTAGTAACATAAGCCCGCTAAGTACCTCACAAGTCCTACCATCATTTGAGGCACACACACCACCCGTGACTTACCCAGAAGAAGTAGAAGAGACTATAGGAACCCCAATAGAGGTAGAACCCTTGGACCAAACACAACTAGAGGATATAGGTTTGAATACTTGTAGTCATAACCTTTCTTTTAGTTATATGGAAGTTCCTAGTTTTGATGAACCGGAGCCTCAGCCAAAACCGTTACCTAATCTTCCATCCTTAGATGTGAATTTAGGAATTGAAAAAGGTCCCGATCCACCCATCAAACCATGTAGTCCGGGTAATGTTAAGATTAAGGTAGTAGACTCTAAGCCTTGTAGTGAGGAAGACAATATAGGAGTGAAAAATGACCTTACATGTATACATCACCCATTCATGATTGATCACAAGAAACATTATGGGTTTAAACCGGGTTTATTAGGTCAAGATGGGTTCCCAATTAGGAGTCTCTCGAAGTTGTTAGAAAATGATCCCTTTTTAGGAGAACACTTTAACTCACCCATTGACCAAAGTGAACTAGGTAAGGTTATGATGAAAGGAGCACACCCCTTTGAGCATATAATTCATCCACCAATCTTTCCTCACGTGGCATACTCCTACCGAGCTGGTGTGTATCGCTACTATCACCCGCACTTAACCCTAAGTGTAGGGAAAACCTCCCCTATTTCCGTTAAATAAGGGTAGAGTCAGGCTCGTGACTCGAACAAAAACAAGCGCTTCTTAGGAGGCAACCCAAGCTTTATTTGTTTGTTTGTTTGTTTGTTTGATTTTATTTGTTTCCGTATGCAAGTTTAATTGTTATTGTTTGTGCTCATGTTTCAAAGTAAATTGTGAAAATGCTTTATTTTGTTTTTAACTTCGTCTTCACTACATATAAAGGTATTTTGCAAAAGATAAGTGTAAGGGAATCCAAATTTGTTTACAAGAACAAGATTGAACATGAATCACCTAACGTTATAACCCGTTTAAAAGCCCTCTTTGATAGTTTATCTTAGGTGCTTACGCCTAGTGGAGGAGGTTTTTGATCCTTTCCCAAGCCTATGGTAATCTATTTGCTATGACAGGTAGTGAGAGATGTTATTCATTTTCATTTATGCGATATACTTTTATGACACCTGAGAGATGTGAGTATCTAAACACTACTTGTGAGGTGCTAGTCTGTAATCTCCGTGCTTATTATGATTAAAGTGGAACGACTATTTGTTGTAATTACTTTTATATTAGCGTTAAATGACCCCTAACTTGTATTTTGATTAGAATAAAAGCGCATTTGCTTGAGGACAAGAAAATCTCAAGTGTAAGGGTATTTGATGAAGCGAAAAGTGTACCGCTTTTAGGGGGTCATTTAAGCCCTAAATCGTATTTATTTGATCAAATATTGCCCTAAATCGTTCCTTTTGTCATTTTAGGTACTTTGGAGAAGAAATCTGGAAAAGGAAGCATTTTGGACGTTTTTGGAGCATAAAAGTGAAGAAAACGACAAAGTCTCAAAATCGGCTGGAAAAGTACCTGTGACGGCGTCAAGCTCCATTGTGACGGCGTCAACCCTTGACGCGCCAGAGAGGATTTTGGACGATTAAAAGGGGACGGCATCAAGAAGGCCATCAAGAAACCCTAACCGCGGCGAGGTGACGGCGTCAGCTCTATAACGTGACGCCGTCAGATCTGATTTTCTATATATATTCTCATAACTTTTAGTCATTAGGGTGCAACTTTGTGAGGAGAAACCCTAAGCCGATTTTTCTGCTACTTTTAAGGGTTTTATACCCTTGGATCTCCCATGTTCTATTGAAGATAAGTAATCAATTAATCATTCAATATGTCTATGTGTTGTTTGATTATATCTTGTTCTTGTCTTTTATTTAACATGCTAGGCTAGATTTATCTTGTGTTTGCTTAGATCTAATGAAACCTATCTATTGATTATTGGTTGTTGGTGTGTTATTAATTGTATTGGATGATTGTTTATCGATGTTAGGCTTAAGAAAACTGGCTAACCTCCTATACGGTAACTTGCTTGAACGTCTTAAGAAACATGAACCAATGCATACTAAGGTTATTATGGTTGTATTTAATGCATGAGCGAATTCTAGTGATCCCATGTTAGGAGCTTCTTAGCCGGCTTGACATAGGAGTGAAGTAGGAGCTTATAAAGTTGGGGAAGTACGTACGCCACCCCACGATTGGTATTAAGGAATACACCCGTCATCCACGCAATTAATACACACTAATCAACCGGTAAAAGATAGTTAGGGAGTAAGGAAATCTAAGTAAACACATTTCTCTCCATATAAGTTCCACAACCTTTTTATTTTCAGTTATTTTATTTTATTTGCAATTGTAGTTATTTGGGTTAGTTGACTAGCAACTAATTCCGCCCACTCCTTCAAACCCGAGATTTTACTTGCTTTTATAAAAATATAAAAAATACAAAAAGAATCTTCCCTCACCCTTAGACCTATTAGAGTAGTTGTTCAATCCTAACGACACTATTCCCCTAGAGAACGATCAATCCCCCGGTACTTGCCACTACACTATACTACATCGGTCAGGTACACTGCCTGGTGGGGATTGCAAGCCTCTTGAGATCCCTCGAGAGGTAAAACCTGTTGTAAGGTCGCAAAACCACGCATCACCACTAATCCTGCTTTTAGTCCTAAGCCAACTATCCTGAACAATACCCAGGTTTTCCTTAACCAATTTGTTCTCACACCTGCAGCACCCTGGTTAACCAATGGTTTAGCTACTGTATCCTCCTGGAATAGTACCCTGGTTCCCTGTTAACCAACTATCCTTAATCCTCCTGGTTTCTATAAAAGACCTATTGCTTTCGCCAAAGTTCCTTGTCTCTCTCAAAAACCAAATCCCTGGTTTCACCACAAAACCAAAACAACTCATTGTTTTACCACAAATCCTGTTGTTTAAATACTAAAAACAATATCCTGTTTTCAATCAAAAACTATTGTTTTTAAATCCTCCTGAAACAATTCCCTGTTTTTCACCTCAAAAAACTGTTGTTCCTAATCCAAGAATAGTTTTCTCGGTTGTAAGACAAACCCAAAACAATTATTACAATTTCCTAAGAAATGATACATGATTTTTCGGTTGTCTAACAAATCAAAAAACTACTATTCTAATCCTTGAACAAAACAACTATGTTCCCCTTTTTTTCTTAATTGCAATTGTAAATTGAAAAATCAAAAGAAATAAAACGTATCTGTGATTCTGTTCCTTGATTAAACAAACTGTTTTTCTTCCCCTGTTCTTCCTTCGCACGGCAACAACCAAGAATTAACCGAATCGAACCCTTTGATCTCTCTCTTTCTGTTAAAGATGATGACTTTCTGATCGAATTGTCTACTTCCCCGAATCGAAAAACCGCTCTGATGCCACTGTTGGTCTATAAAGAATAGAATTTGAAGAACAAGTAATAAACAAGAACTATAATTTTATTGCTGTAATTGTTGTTGTTTTGTTGATGATTACAATGAGATACATGAACCCTATTTATACTAATCTAATAAACACCTTCTAACCATCATAACTCTTCAAGGAAAAGTCATGACCTTTTGATGAATCTTGATTGGCGCCTCTTTCTAAATCAGTATGTCCTCCTGAAGGTGTCGATTCCTTTTGATAGAGGTTACTGTTAGCAATCATTTTATGTTAATATAAAGTGATGGTCATTTGATGTTTTAGATGTAATGTGTCAAGTATAATATGTATTAAACAATGTGGGCTTGTAGCATTAGTGTAGTTAGTACGTATTATGTATAAGTGTAATGTATTCATCAAGCCCACTACCAAGTCCAAGTCAAAGCCCAATCACAAGCCATGTGTTGGTTGTCATTCGTATAAACACACAGACACATCTCTTAACAGGGTGCCTCATTATTTACAAAAGAAAAAGAGTGTGTGTGTGTGAAAGAAAAAGAAACCCTCTCTAGTCTTTGTATTATTTTCACACTTTGAATATAATCATTAGACTAGCAAATATCCACATATCTCTTGTTCTTGATTTATATGCTTATGAGTGTCATCAATTTTGTGTTACTTAGTATGATTTAGAAGTGGGTCGATCTCTACAAGTGGTATACATGAGCCTATCAACAAGGTAGAAGGTAAAGTTGTGTTTATGTCTTCTTAAAAAAAATCACAACGAGGGTGATTTTGGTTATATTGGAATCGACATAGCAAAGAATCTTGTGTGAAGGTTGTGTTTGTTATTGGTTTGGCAAACTTGTGATTTTTCTTCACTTGATTGCTGGGAAAAAATTTCACTTTTTGGTGTTCTTAGTTGTTTTTTATCGAAGTTACTCAAAAGCAAAATCACTTTATGTGTTTGTATAATATCTTGGATATTATTGGTTAAAGAAGTGAAAAGTTGTAAGGAATATTGCAACTTGGGTCTGAGATATCCCTTGAAATAAGGCATCACGTGGGTGTGTAAGGGAAAAAGTCAAAAAAGGTGGGAAAAGTACAAACTATCGCACTTGCAAGAAAGATCTGCGTTTTATCGCAATTGGAAGAAACATCTGCGTTTTATCGCATTTCAGGTTTCTATCGCTATTGAGATTTGTCGGTTCTTATCGCAATTGAGCTCTTATCGCACTTCAAGCTTTATCGCAATTCACATCTGACCAGGTCTTATCGCAATTGCAACTGCGATAGTTATCGCAATTGGCCATTTTTAGCCTTATCGCAGTTGGGCTTGTCATAGTGTCATCCGATATCTTTGTACCAAATGCGATATCGGACAAAGAAGGCATCTGGGATATCGGACAACAAAGGATTTTGAGCAGTTTTCAGAATTTGCATTTTCAGTCCCTGTACTTTCCAGCAGCCCTATAGAACTTCCAGAATTGGCAGTTTTGGCCCTTGTACTTGTGTGAATTGATTTCAAAGTTAAATAACTTTTAAGGATTTGATTCGAACGTAATTTCGTCAACTCAAAAGTTTACAAACATTGTAAATTTTGACTTTGTCTTAATTATACTCTAATCAAATTTAGTAACGTTATTTAATTTGTTTCGTTTACATATCTTACATCCTCAACGATCATCACCAACAAACCAAAGCTTCATATCAACCAAGTTCAAGTTCAACCTTCAACGAAAACAACTTCTATTTTGTTGAAACGATCCTCAATCCACTTTATCATACCATATCTTAAAGATGACTACACAACAAGACATTCATGCCGCAGGTTCAGAAAACCGTCCTCCAATGTTAGAAAAGGGTGGTTATCTTCCATGGACGAGTCGTATGAAAAGATACATGAAAACCAAGCCTCTAGGACAAGGTAAACTCTTGATCAAATCCATAGAGGAAGGTCCATTCGTGCCTCGCCAGATTCAAGTCACAGCTGGGAATCCTGATGCATCACCTCCAATTAAAGCAATCTTCCGAACTCAAACGGAAGAGGAATACACATTGGCAGATCAGAAGCAAATTGAAGCAGACGACATGGCAATGCATTTAATCCAACTGGGTTTACCACAAGAAATATTATGTGCTGTAGACAGTTGTGAAACTGCTTATGCAATGTGAGAACGAGTAAAAAGACTCTGCTATGGTACAGACATTGGTAAACAAGACGTGGAAAACAAGCTTCTGACTGAATGGGAGAAGTTCACATCCACTCCAGCTGAGCAGATTGAATCTTACTACACACGGTTTTGTACTCTAATGAATGAGTTGATCAGACACAATTTGGATCATAAACAAATTGTTCAGAACATCAAGTTCATCAACAACCTTCCAGAAGAATGGGGACGATACGTTACTATTGTCAACCAAACTCAAAACCTTTACGAGGTGAACTATGATCAGCTCTATGAATTCCTAAAACAAAACTAAAAGGAGGCAAATGAAGTCAGAACGGAGAAACAAGCTAAGCAACAAGATCCTCTTGCACTCATAGTCCAAACATCTACACCTGCAATAGTCAGTGCACAACCGTCATCATCATCATCCACTCAGCAATTCATGCAACAACAGTATATTCCACAATCACCATTCTACCCACAACAACAACATGAAATCCCACAACAACAATACCCGCAACACCCAGATCAACATGATCAGGATGAGTCAACTCATGCTTTGACTCAAGCCTTTGCCTACCTATCAAAAGCATTCCAAGGACGCTACTCCACACCCACCAACAACAATCAACGAATCTCATCGAACACTCGCAACAAGCAGTTTGCACAGCCGAGTTTCAACATGGGACAACAAGGACAGATGGTTGGAGGATATGGGAATCAACAGGGATATGCTCCAAGATATCAGATGGGTAATCAGAATGCAGGGCAGTATGTTGGTAATCAGATGGGTCAGTTTGCAGGGAATCAGATGGGTAATGCTGTTGGTAATCAAAGGGTACAGAATGCTGGGAATCAGTTTGGGAATGTTGCTCAGGGAGCTGGGAATAGGAATCAGGGTAATGTGATGAAGTGCTTCAACTGTCAGGGTATTGGTCATATGGCTAGGAACTGTCCAGACAAGCTGAATAAGAGGGATCCAGCGTATTTGCAGAAAGAATTAATGTTGGAAAACAAGGAATTGGCTGGGCTTCAGTTGAGTGCAGAAGAGAATGACTTCATGGCTATTATGGATGCTTCAGAAGATCAAGAGGACATCGATGCAAACTGCATTTTTTTGGCAAATCTCCAGGAGGCAAAGTACGACACAGACTCAGAAGCACCTCCTGCTTTTGACACTAATGCGGTTTCTGAGGTCATTGAAATCTGTCTTTGGATCGTCGACTCGGGTTGCTCCAAGCACATGACCGGGAATCTGAAGCTGCTGATCAATTTTGTGTGGCAGTTCATGGGGACTGTACGTTTTGGGAATGATCATGTTGCAGCTATTCTGGGTTATGGAGATCTTCGGTTTGGAAACTACTTAATCACTCGGGTTTACTATGTCGAAGGGTTGGGACACAATCTGTTCTCTGTCGGACAGTTTTGTGATGCTGATTTAGAGGTTGCATTTCGGAGAACACTTGCTTTTTCAGGAATTTGGTTGGGGATGATCTCTTAATTGGGGATCGTGGCACCAATCTTTATGCAATTGACATAAACCAAATGGCCTCTTTATCACCTATTTGTCTCATGACCAGGGCAGGCGAAACAAAATCCTGGTTGTGGCATAGACGTTTGTCCCATCTGAACTTTGACATGATCAACAACCTTGCCAAAGACGACATCGTCTCCGGTCTTCCTAAATTCAAATACACCAAAGAACACCTATGTCCATCATGTGAGCAGGGAAAGAGCAAAAGAGCAACATATAAACCTAAACCCGTACCTAGTTCGGTTGATAGGTTGCATCTGTTGCACATGGACTTATGTGGCCCGATGAGAGTTCAAAGCATAAATGGGAAGAAGTATATTCTTGTAATTGTTGACGACTATTCAAGATATACATGGGTGAAGTTTTTGAGATCAAAAGATGAAGCACCAAGCACCATCATCACCTTTCTGAAGCGGATTCAAGTTCTACTTCAAGCTCCAGTTAGGATAGTAAGAACGGATAATGGCACGGAATTTGTCAATCAGGAGTTAAGAACATTCTATGAAGAAACTGGTATTACTCACCAGACATCAGCTGTTCGAACTCCACAGCAGAATGGGGTAGTTGAAAGAAGGAATCGAACCCTTGTAGAAGCTGCTCGCACTATGCTAATTTATTCCAGTGCTCCGTTATTTTTATGGGCTGATGCTGTTTCTACTGCTTGTTTTACTCAAAACCGATCCCTAATCCATCCAAGATTCAATAAAACCCCATATGAACTTGTCAACAACAGAAAACCGGATATTTCTTACCTACATGTATTTGGCGCTTTGTGCTATCCAACAAATGACAGGGAAGATCTGGGAAAGTTGAAGGCTAAGGGTGATATTGGAATCTTTATTGGGTATTCTGAAAACTCGAGGGCATTCAGGGTGTATAACAGGAGATCGAAAAAGATCATGGAGACGATGAATGTGAAGTTTGATGAAATTTCACAAATGGCTTCTGAGAGACTCGCTCTAGAACCCGCGCTTAACCCGATGACTTCCGGACATATCAGTTCGGGACTCGCACCTCAAGGAACTTAATCAATTCATGTCGAACAACCCACAACTCAAGAATTGGATAATTTCTTCGAGTTCATGTACGATGAATACTATGGTGGCACTTCAAAAAATGCATCTGACCAACATTCCGCTGCAACCACTCAACATCAACAACCACAACCAATTCCACCAAATCCAGATGCATCCACAACATTCGAAGCTGACGCACCAACTCCCTCGACATCAACATCATCTACATCTACTCCAGCAACTCCATTCATTGAAATTGTTCTACCAAGAATTGATGAGCAAGAACAAAATAATGCTGTGTTAGACGAAGAAGTCTTTGAAAACCCGTTTGGAACGGAATCTGGTGAATCATCTTCCAGATTACATGAACCGACTAACACACAGTTATTCAGTCCAAAGTACCCTTCAACAGTACAATGGACAAAAGACCATCCGATTGAACAGGTTATTGGTGAACCCTCAAGACCAATTCAGACGAGAAAACAACTTCACACCGATTGCGACATGTGCATCTATGTCTACTCAGTCAGTCTCATAGAACCTAAGAACATTCAGGAAGCAATGGCAGATAATGCCTGGATTGAAGCGATGCAGGAAGAACTTCTTCAATTTAAAATCCATGACACCTGGGATTTAGTTCCAAGACCAATTGACAAACTAGTCATTGATCTTAAGTGGTTATGGAAAAACAAAAAGGATGAAGAAATGACTGTAATTCGCAACAAAGCTCGTCTGGTAGCAAAGGGATACAGACAAGAAGAAGGGATAGATTTTGAAGAGTCATTCGCACCGGTTGCAAGGCTTGAAGCTGTCAGGATTTTCTTAGCTTATGCCGCTCACAAGAACATCACGGTTTATCAGATGGACATCAAGACAGCGTTCTTGAATGGATCTCTGAAAGAAGAAGTTTATGTGAGTCAACCAGACGGTTTCGTTGACAAAGATCATCCGGAATACGTCTTCAAGCTAAAGAAGGCAATCTATGGTTTGAAACAAGCCCCACGGGCGTGGTATGACGAATTATCATCTTTCTTGTTGTCAAATAATTTCACCAAAGGAACAATTGATCCAACCTTGTTTACAAGAAAATACAAAAATGACATTTTGATTGTTCAGATTTATGTGGATGACATAATTTTTGGGTCCACTAATTCGGAGCATTCAAAACATTTTGCAAATCTCATGAAAAGCAAATTCGAAATGTCCATGATGGGTGAATTAAAATTCTTTTTAGGCTTACAAATTCATCAATCCCCACGTGGTATTTTTCTTAATCAGGCTAAATACACAATTGAGATTTTGAAAAAACATGGTATGGAAAATTGTGACTCTGTTGGTACTCCTATGGTCACTTCACCAAAAATTGGCGCTGACCTATATGGGAAACCGATGGATCCGAAGAAATATCGGAGCATGATTGGTTCTCTCATGTACCTAACTGCAAGCCGACCAGATATTCATTTTGCTGTTTGCTTACTTGCACGATTACAGGCAAGGCCTACCGAACTTCACCTCCAAGAGGTTAAACGGATCTTTCGATACCTTTGAAGAACCATTAACATGGGTCTTTGGTATCCGAAGGATTCGGAGTTTACACTAATAGCATTTTCAGATGCAGATCATGCTGGATGCCAAGTAACAGCGAAAAGTACATCAGGCGGAGCGCAATTTCTGGGAGAAAAGCTAGTAGGCTGGTCGTCAAGAAAACAAGATTGCACTGCTTTATCAACAGCAGAGGCCGAGTATGTGTCTCTATCTGCGTGTTGTGCTCAAGTCCTTTGGATGAGAACACAACTCACGGATTATGGTTTCTCTTTCAACCGCATACCTTTGTATTGCGATTCAAAAAGTGCCATAGCCATCTCGTGCAACCCAGTGCAACACTTGAAGACCAAGCATATTAGAGTCCGCTACCACTTCATAAAAGAGCACGTTGAAGAGGGTACTGTTGAATTGTTTTTCGTGAAGACAGAATACCAGCTCGCCGATCTATTTACTAAAGCCCTCCCAAAAGAGCAGTTTGAAAACTTAGTTCGTCGAATTGGTATGCAAAGCCTAACTCCCGTAGAGTTAGAAAGTCTTCTCGAATCTTATTGATTTACTTCATAAAGCTTCGCATGTAAATATAAATGTGTAAATATGTTTGTAAATAGATATGTATATATTTTTGGTAAATATATATATATACTTTTTCAAAATCAAAAATATAAAAATAAAAAAAATATATATATATATATATATATATATAAATAGAAAACTTCAAAAAAACATAAAAAATATAAAACAACAAAAACCAAAAATATTCTTCTCACGACATGTCTCTTGTCTAATCAATATTCTGTACGTATCTAGATATGTCATTCAACAATGATACGGACATGTACAGATGCTTGAACGAGAGTTATTTTTTATGTTTTTCTAAAAACATGTCGTTTCTCAAATATTCTTCATACGGCTTTCGTGCATTTCAGTACGAAACCCGCGCTACATTGAATGACTTCTGATTATTTCCGATCAGAACTCGCAATGTTAATGGCGAAAAGTTAAAACCCGTGACCACTTAATCACAATTGTTTCAAAAGATTTTTCAAAGTCTTTTTTATAAATTTTGTGGTCACAACAACTCCCTCAACGACCCCTAAATGCTTTTTAAACTCAAAGGTTTAAACCATTTGCTCTGATTAAGGGGGAGTTGAAAAAGAAAAATGTTCCACTTTTCATGCTCAAATCCATCTTGTTCTCCAAAACATCTTGCCTTTCATCAGTTGATATCAAAAATATCAATGCATGCTATTTTTGAGGGGGAGAAGATGAGATTAAAATGTGATCAAAAAGTCTTTGTGGTTTGAATCTCAAGACTCAGAACAACCCTCGAATTGACGAAACTAAATGTCTGTTCTCGAAAAGACATGTCCTAGACGGGTAATAATTTCAAACTGGTTTACCAGTGATGTAAGCGTGTCTCGCAAAGGACTTGTCGGAGTAGAATGTACCAATTCGAGAGATGATCTTTGAATATGACCAGGACGGGTAATAATTTCAAACTAGTCTAACTAGTGATGTAAGCGTGTCTCGCGAAGGTCATGTTCATTGAAAGTCGATCATTTCAAATGTGCGAACTCTACTCAACATGTGCAATTTATTACAAAAATGCATGAGCACATGTGAAGGGGGAGTGTTTCATAAATGCAAAACTCTCAATGTGTTATCTAAAATATGTTTGTTCATGAACACGTTGAGAGATTTTCAAAAGGTTTCATGGTATGTGATCGATAATCTAGGATAATCATGGAGTTATAAGGTGATTATTGTTAGGTTATGTCCAATGATCCGCCAGAACCGGAGGGATCTACCCAAGGACTATTCCAATAGTTTAGCATTAGAAGTCCTTAGGAAAGATTGGAAAAAGGAGTATAATGAGAAAGGAGAAAGAAGGGGTTGAAGAATGAAAAAGAAAAAGTTTTTGTATGGGTGAAAAGAAATAGCCCTCCATGAAAACTTAGGTCAGAAACCGGGTCAATACATCTGCTATCGGTATTCACTAAGGTGATACTGGTATTGAAGACAAGACGTCATGGACCCAGTGACGCATTTGCACCACCCCTCCTATCCACTCAGATATCTCTTAAAAGATATTTGTTTCATTTCTCACGGAGAATACTACATAATCTATCGACCTCTCACTCCGAGATGTGTTGATATTGAAAAGGTGGCACTCTGCTCCATGCCTCCGACGACTAAAACCAAAACGCACATAATTGAGTCTAGAGACATGAGATTCATCAAAAGATCTCTTAGGAACACTTCCTATGCAATACACTTGTGTTCACTCAAAAGGATACAAGTTGTATGAGTCTTAATGAGATCAAAGGATCTTGCCTCACGACATGATGGCCGAAGGACGATTTATTGCTAACTGTTTTATGCAGGTACCGACGAAAGTTCATCTACCATCATCATCTACAACGACGACGCATCTGGACAGAAGAAGCAGATCAAGGCAAGTCAGACCAAAAGACGATTCCTTGAAGATCGCAGCGCATGAAGGAACACTGAATGAAGGATATTATACAGTGACACACGAAGTTCAAGATGTCAAAATCTAAAGACCAATCACGGGAGCATCATTGAAATGACCATCCCTTAGGGGGAGATTGTTAGCAATCATTTTATGTTAATATAAAGTGATGGTCATTTGACGTTTTAGATGTAATGTGTCAAGTATAATATGTATTAAACAATGTGGGCTTGTAGCATTAGTGTAGTTAGTATGTATTATGTATAAGTGTAATGTATTCATCAAGCCTACTACCAAGTCCAAGTCAAAGCCCAATCACAAGCCATGTGTTGGCTGTGATTCGTATAAACACACACACACATCTCTTAACAGGGTGCCTCATTATTTACAAAAGAAAAAGAGTGTGTGTGTGTGTGAAAGAAAAAGAAACCCTCTCTAATTTTTGTATTATTTTCACACTTTGAATATAATCATTAGACTAGCAAATATCCACATATCTCTTGTTCTTGATTTATATGCTTATGAGTGTCATCAAGTTTGTATTACTTAGTATGATTTAGAAGTGGGTCGATCTCTACAGTTACCATCTTTGTTCTTGTCACAATGCACCCTCATACTAATCTATACTTTCTAAATACATATTAAACTTAAATACAACTTTAGATAATGACACCAAGACCCCTATACTAGACTATATTTGGTTTAATATCCAATATATATCTCAAACTTTATCGAAATACGAAAAGTCCAAAACTATGCCTCATGTAAACTACTTCTAAAGCTAAACAACATTGTCCCTGGTGACCACTATCAAACCAAAAGTCGTCGACATTGCATGCAAGTGCTAAAACAAAAAATTAGTGTAGATATGAAGATACTACAAGTGGATAAACATCCACAATAATATGATTAAGGTTATAATGGAAAACTTCTACTACAAAGATATATAAAATACTTGTAAAACACGGGTATTCAGTCGTACATTATCATTTATCACTATGAATTTCGAACCTTCAGAAAACTATCTAATGTAACCACGCTTTTCAATCATGTAACAAAAAACCACAGAAGATCACTCTATATTTTGATGCATTTACTTATAGTTTGGACTGGCCAAGATTGAGAACCGGTACTCCGTCTGGTATTTGAGCCACACCTTCAGCTTTGGTTTCACTTGACTTGCCACGATCCGGCCCTGGATACACTGGACTACTGGAGGAGGTCTGATACCTAATTGGTTCATTGTTGTTAGAAACTATTAGTTTATTAAATAAAATCATGCCTTAATGTCTTGCATTAACAGCACGTAAATAAAAATGCGCTGATGTTCTTCATTTGCATTTGATATTCTTAAATTATCATACCATATATATATGTTTACTGCCAACAGCCCAACACTCACACTGAAGGTTGTGTTTAAAAAAACAGTATTGACTTTTGTAAGGAGTCACTAAACATATGTTTATAACAATAAAAGATTTTAATAATTTATAGCAGCGATGAAATCAAGGTCAGGAGGAAGGCAACTGATCAAACAGCAAATATTATAGTAAAAGATAACATGACCATATATAATGAAATACAACAAAATATACAGTAGATCATATGTGAAGTGCTTGAGCCTGCACGGATGCACATTAATTTGATCCATATCAAAACAATGTGAAAGGCACGCTGCATAACAATTCAGTTGTCAGGCCTAAATGTATCTCACTTAAGGCCACATTTTTTGCACAATATATCATGTAATCTCAAACCATAAAAGCGTACATGTAACTTTATGTATAATTCAGAATCGTGAATAAGCAAGAACTGAACAAAATCGAGAGAAGTGCAATACCACAGTCAAAAAGCAATATTCAGTAGAGCTAAACAAACTATGGCTAATCAATGAAATCAAACCGTAAGCATAGATACAAAGGATTAACAGAAACGCACTGATGTTGTTCGTTTACAGTTGATATTCTAAAACTTAAATGAGCAATTTGTTCAACTAGTCTCATTTTTTGTTAAGGAAACACTAGCCACTTGCAGTAATGTCTCGTTAGGCAATGTGATCTCAAACCATAAAAAACTTATATGTAACTTTATGTATAGTGCAGTCTCGGGATAATATACTAAACGAAAAGTCAAGTTAATAAAAGAAAAGGAGATTAACTTAGCATACACAACAAAATAATAATTAAAAAAAAAATAAAAAATAAAAATAAAATAATAATAAATAATAATAATAATAATAATAATAATAATAATACGCCACTAAACGTATAATGTCAATTATACAAAGTCAAATATTCAAAATTTTCTGGTTGATTAACAAAACAAAATGTAAGTTACGTGCCTTCCTCTTCATCTATTTATAGTTTTGTACGTACTACTTCTATGGCATTTCGGCCCATTATGCTAGCTATCTTTAGCTTAATTGGAAATTAAGCCCATTATAACAATATTTTATGGCCTGCGTTGACCCAACTGGTTGAACAGAGAACCGGTTTGGTCATAAGCCAGTTTTGGACATAAAACAGGTTGAACCATCAATTAAACCGGTTGAACTCGGAATTAAGAGCTCGACCGAGTTGATTAAAAACCGGGTTTTTTATCATTGCATATGAATATGATCGTGTGAACATGCTATTGGGCTTACTCAATTGATTATGAATTATTTATGATCCCACGAGTCAACACTCAAGTACTCATCAACTCAAGCTAGTTTATGTAAAGATAAAGATATTCATAATAACATGCGCCAATCAAGAACTGATTAAGCAACCATTAAGCCTTGTATCGATGATATCATGGTCTTCATATTCGTATCAACTATTTAAGATCAACTCGTGTAAAGGACCTTGACAACTTACAAGATAAATCGTCGTTAAAGGATGTTTAACTTCACCAAAATTAAACATACCACATATATACCATATAGTTTTGAATGTTCGGCAATTTATATCGGATTTAGGTAAATCTCTGGTTCCACGGTTCATTCATACATTTTTTTACAACTATCCTTCGTTTTCATTTCTATCAACTGTTGCGTACTTGTGTAGATCATCGGAATATCAATCACACAAATCATCTCTACCAATAAAAGATCAAAAATAACAATCACAACAACTTTTCTCCTAACAGAAACTCAACAACCATTTTGGTACGTTTTGTATCATATTCCATTACTTATTAAACCAATATATCGGTTATATACAAAGAACTTATGATCATCAAGAATATCAATGTTTAATATATTAGGATTCGATTAAAAAGCTAAATCTACCTTTCTTAAAGATGTTGGAACTATTATTAGTTATCACACGCATATATTGTATCTATGCTTATATCTATTTGAATAATGAATACACAAAGACAATTTGTCGTCAATTTGAAAATGTGTCCCTCGTTATACAACACAAAACTAATGTATTCACATAGGATTCGATCTTTTGATTCCCACAAATTTGGTCACAAATCAACGGTGGGCCATGTTCCATATAATTGTATGTTACAATAAACATTTTGCAAAAAAAAAAAATTAAAAAGTATTAAGTTTTTCATTATTATGTTGACTTGGAATTAATAGTTTCGTTGACCTATTAGCTTATTACAGTAATTTACTAGAGTTAAAGTGTTGTAAATTATTAGTAGAAACTTTGATGTTAGTTATTGCATGTCTTTTATAAGTACTCCAAGTGAGTGAATCCAGAAATAGAAAGCAAAGAAACTTATAAAAGTATTTATGTTTATTTAGGTGCCTCTAGCTACATGAGCTTCGGGTAACCAAATATTAACTGGTACCATGTGTAAATAAAAAATGTCGGAATTCTATTTATAGAACAAAAGTGACCAGTAGTGGAAACGTAGCATAAAATGACTGGGTGCATAGATATTTCGAACTGTAATCTAAAGACACTAAATAAAAATGAGCTTACTTTTGACATATCTATAGAAAAACAATTTTTTGAACCGGATGCGATTAAAAAAATCAAAATCTTTTTGTGACAACTAAACACTACAAATCAAAATTTCACATTAAGATCCCAAAACTCTTAGTTCAGCCACTAATTTGTCCTTGCAAAAGTACGAGAAAGTAAATACGTGATGGTGTGTGGCAATCTACATATTTTAAAGTCTAAAACGAAAGTTTTGCTTATCGACATGGTACCTAGCTTCTAGTTCGTAAACACGTACTCACTTAGTTTCAAAATAAATATTCACTTTCATATTACATAAAGTTTGAGTAAATCTTACTAAACTATATTATCAACCAATCAAATATCATTTATACCCACAAACTTCATTTTGATTAATTGAAACAAAAAAGGAACATTTATTTTAGAACATCTGAAAATAAAAACATGAACATTTATTTTTGGACCGAGGGACTACTAATTACCATTTTTATTCAAGGCTAGGACCGGTTTTCTTTTCTTTCTAAAATTGGAATTGGTCAAACAAATCGATAGGGCAGTTTATAAGGACCCCCTATAGTGGGGTTTCCAATGATTATAAGTTCCGGACGGTTGTACCATATGCTTCGCGGTTTATATAAATAGCCTATTTGGAGGGCATGTATAACATACCCCCAAACATAGACAAAAAAGTCATATCAAATCCCAGAAAAGTAAAACATAACAAATAATTATTCTGAAATCAATCATAATCCCAAAAAACATTATGCTTTATGCTTCATGAATAATTACATTACATTTTACTTTAAATTAATCATTTTCTCGAAACTGAATTATCAAAGCCTGAAAAATTAAACGTCCCGGAATACATTTCCACAAAGAACTTCTCCATGATTTCGCGATAAACGGGAGATGTTAGTCGAGAATAGTAATGAAGAACCTCTTCGATATCAAGAACAAGATCAACATTATTTCTATCCATCATCTTTAACTCCTTTAACTTTCTTGTAACCAAACACTTAGATGATGATTCCTCTTCATCTTTTCCATCATCCATCTTCTTTTTTCCTTGAGAATTCGCGCTATCAACTTCATAGTGAGTATTCATGATCATGTTTGGTTCCTTAACGTTCAAGTATTTAGTGGTTTCTTTGATAGTTGTTGCCACCTTTGTATGGTGGTTAAGGGTGTTTTCTGGTCGTCTATAGATGTGGTTGAAGTGTGTCATGTGTGGTCTAGCACGATGTCGGTTTCCGGTGCATGAAAAAGGGTTGCAAGGTGGTGTTTTGTGTAGTCTTTGGTAGCCTCTTGGAAAATAAGACTTGAAGCTTTGCATGGTTCTTTTAAAGAACCTTTTGGTGTTGGAATATGTGACTCTTAGAGACATTTTAGCAAGTTTGTATATGTGTGAAGGAGTGGAAGTAGGGTTGTGTGTTTTTTTAGTACAATGAGAACTTGAGTTTGAAGATGGTTTGGTGTTTAAGTAGGTGTTTGGTAAGTTTTGTCTTGCATAGTCTCCATTAATTAATTGTTTAATAAATAATCACAATTATTGGATACCAATAGAACGTAGTATTTTAAGCTTTATTTTTCTTGGTATGTTGGAAAAGAATGTAGATGTTAACATTTTACCTAAAACCAATAAATATTCATAAATTACAAAATGTACGTAAATAAATTCCTAGAAGTCACAAATTGACTTATTGACTTGTAAGTTGATGGATTTAGTTTTTTTTTTTTTTTTTTTGAACGGTATATTTCATTAAAAAACCGCCAACCCACAAAATGGGGCGGCACACACAACAACAAAAACAAAAACTACATGATTACAAATTTACACCAATCGCCCCAAGACAAGGACGATAACTTAGCTCTATTTTTTGCCCAAAGGAAAACCAACGCTTTAACTTCTCCAATGATGTCCTCCATCCTAGCCTTCTTACTTTGAAAATTGAGACAATTTCTCGCCCTCCAAATGCTCCAACACCCTATAATAATAATGCCATAAAATGTGTCTTTGGCTCTCCCCGACAACCCAACGAAATTATGGGCTTCCAAAAGATCCTTGAACGAAAAAACAAACAAATTTTGGACCTTGCACCAAGAGGAGATATGTTGCCAAAGCACTGAAGCGAACATACAGCCTGTGAATAAGTGGTCCACAGACTCATCCGCGCCACCGCAGAGCGGACAAGAGACGTCCACAACCGGGTATTTCTATGCCTCAACGCAGTCGCCGTCGGAATCTTTCCCATCTGAGCCCGCCACCCAAAGATGTTGCATTTCTTCGGAATCCATTTACACCACTCGAAAACTAGTACTTATTACTATTTTTATTATGTCAAACTGTGATCGAAACGTAACTAATTATAGACAACATTTTAAGCATGTTTTATGATCAAAAGTCGGTTACTAATATTACAACATAAATCTAAAAAAAAGGTTACAAAAAGAATATTTAAAGGTGGCAGAGTTAAAAATAGGCGACAAAATCTTGTTATCATATGATTTTATGTAGAAAAAATTATATTCTGTTCATAAAAAACTTTCAAAAAAAAGGGGAAGAGCTTTAACTTTTGATGATGGAGTTGACGTGTCTCTTCTTTTTGAATGAATTCTGGGAGCGGTTGTGTGTTAAAGTTAACTTTATCAAGGTAACGTTTGAAATGTGTCCCTTTATACTGTATCTTTTTTCTTTAGAATATTCATGCCATGCAGGAGCCTATGAGGTCACGGTCTTAACTTCTTTCTAGTTTCTACCATCAGTAGTTTGGAACATGTTTAACTTAATGATGCAATTTAAGCTTAAGGTTCATAGTTGTCGTCATGACGTGACAACTGATTTTTGTGATTGTAAGCAGTATGCTGCGCACTGGTGCGCGATGCTACAAGCTTTTATAATACAATGAAAAGGTGTTTATGGTCGGAAGTATTTGTGCGATTGTGCTCATCTACTATTTTCAAAGCTGAAATGCATGTGCTATGTATGGTTAAGTATCTTTGTGACATGCTGAAAACGGATAATACAATATATATATATAGAGATATATGCTATACAGAAATATAATACCTAATGTTTTAGGATCTAAGAATATGACAATTGACAAGCCGGTGTCTTTTTAATATACACAAAAAATAATACGTAAGAATTGAAGCCTCATAAAACGATAAAGAGGTAGGAAGAACACGCGTTAAAGTAGGCGGCTAATTAACAAGTCTTGGTCTGATTGTGATATTAAGATTAACAAAACATATACTCCGTAATATACAACTAAGAATCGAAATTATTGTTTTAAACACAATGTAACATTGCTTCTTCCATTTATATATATAACCGTGCAAAATAATATTACATTTATATATATAACCGTTCAAAATAATACTATAGCATAACAATAACAACGACAATGTGTTACTACTTATAACAACGGGAGTGATAATTACATTATTAGTAATATAATACCCCGGCAGACAAAATAATTGTGGAAATAACAACAAATCAATAATAACTAAAAAACGTGTAACGTGTCATATGCATATGTGCAAGGTTAGGCATATCAACTTTAGATTATAGTTTAAAAAAGCCATGTGTATGAATGTATCTTATTATAAGATATACTAAAACCCAAAATGTAACGGGGTCATTAGCAAAATTTTAAGCGTCCCGTTATACCTTAATATGCCTCCTAATTGGTTGTTCCTTTGTGGGTTGAGAATTATGAGGCCCAATAGTTAATGGGCTTAGATGTTGTCACAATTTGATTGGTCTTTGTGTGGTGATGGACAAACTATTCGTGCCCCGTTTACCCATAATGACTTCCTAAGACGGGTTAATCTTTGTACGTTTACGTTGGGAAGCTAAATAAACCCTTAATCTTTGTACGATACCATGAAAACTATACCAAGTGTACACCAACTAGAAGATTCATGAACACTCTTCGTTCTTGAAAAACATACCAAGATATTAAAACCAATATACAAAACCAAACCCATATTCCAGATTCATCGAACAATACCCTCATCAGATCCACAAATGAAAATGAAGAGGACGAATCATCCTAACACTCACAGTTGTAGGTAAGTTATTCTACCGTAATCAATTAACCAAACTAATTTTGCACCCAAGATTTTTTCCTTAAACACAAAAATCAAAACACACGATTCAGAGAGAAAACCAACAATTTGGGTTTCAGTTATTGTACGAGTTTGTTCATCACCAACCAGTTCATCAGCAGCGGTTGTTTCCAACACAATAATATTGCATGTAAGTGATTTCATTTAGTTGTGTTTTGGAATACATTATCAAAAATTTCTTTCAAAGATTTCTTTTGAAGGTTTCAGTTTTACCTTTAGTTATGGGTTTCAATAATCTATCATGATTGTGTTATGCTCTTTTGTAACAGGAACAGTGAAAGATGAGGAGTTCGAATGTGGTTGATGATGGATAAACAATGGGAAAAAGGGGTTGTGGGGTTGTGTTGTGGTTGTGGTTAATGGTGTAGAAATTGTAGATGGAGCTGTGCCTACAACATGTTTGATGAAAGGCCTAAGAGAATTGGAAGTGTGGTAAGATTGTTTAGCTTCTTATTTTTCTTTAATTTTTGTTGTTTTTAATAAGGGATACATATTAGTTGTGAGATAAAAATCTATAGTGGTTGTGGCCAGTACTTGGTAAGTCGTTTAACATTTGGCCGAAACATCTGGTTTTGAGTCTAATCACACCTAATTCAAATGTACATTCATGATAAATGTGTAAAAGAAAATAACTTTTTCATGTATTTGCATCAAAATTTTTGTTGGTGTGTGGCATCAGTACTGTTTTAGACCTAATTTTGATGTATTTTAATGCAACATATTTTAATTTTAGGAATTACTTATTGGTACCGTTTTGGGGCTTATTTTGATTTTCTATGATTAGAATTTTTACTGAAGCGAATGTCTATTGCAAGTTATCTATGACAGAGTTACCGAAAGAAGTAAGGGTTTTGGCTATAAAGGAGTTGAGGAAGCTGTTAGGAAGTTCAACGGCTATGTAAGTTTATGTATAGTACCCACAAACTCAAGTAGCGTATAGAAAGTTTTGATTTCATAATACAATAAAATTGTATTATGAAATCATAATTATATTGTATTATACTTATATGTAAATGCCCTCCATGCTATTCCAGAATTATGTGCAATAACAAAAAAAGAGTTGGCACATATTCATTCGTTTGCAAACTTGCGAAGTTTCTGACATTTAAATCGATTGGACTGTAAACAAGGTGGCAAGGCGTCACTATTGCTACTCTATGTTCTTTTTGGTTAATTGGAAGTCCAATAGCGCAAAGAGAGAACATGATTACGTGTTAAATTGATTCTTATTGAATATCGATATATATTAAGATTATCCTGATATTTATAAATTTTAACTTTTTGTTATAGGTATGGGATGTTGTAGCTTGGCATGGGCAGCATACGCTCGAGGGTCGTGAAGCTTATGTATAACTCACTATAAAGAACAAATCAAGGTAAGTTTTATCAAAAATAAAACACAACTCATTTAGCTTAGATAAAAAGAACAACCTTATTTGTAACACCCCCAAAAATTTGGATTTGCGGAAGCATACATGTTGGGTGCTACTAAATTGGTAATCACAACACACAGATATAAAGAACGGATTTGAAAATCCGTTTTGAGAATAGTTTACATTTTCAAATTTAAAATGTCATACATCAAGTTCAGTTTATGCTAGGATCCTTGACACATGATTAAGGTGGTTAAACCTTGTAACTTTGTGTGTATGATATGTTGTGTTAAAATGATTAAGTGCGCGGAATTCACTCAACCAAACTTAGAAGGTTGTGTATGTTATGGAAATGGAATTGTTATGTTTGTTAGTTAGCAATGAACACATAAAGATTATCACCAAATGATTCAATATTATTAAAGATAATAATACGAGTGATCTTGAACTATCACTAGGGTTACAACCTTGAATCTTAAGTTTTTCTAACTTGTGATGTTTTTGTGTTTGTTCTTATCTAACAGTTATATGTTCTTGCAAAATAACATATGCATGAACACTTGACTAACTCTCTCAATATTCTATTGCTCTACACTAATATCACAACTAAGATCTCTTTTATAGTCAAAAGATCTTTACATATTGCTTAAAGTCTTAGCCGACTTACTTTGTTAACTTATCATTTTGAGTGTCAGAACATAAGATACAACATGTATCTATGTATACAACTTGTTAACTAAGCACATGAGGTAAGATATTATCTACCGTATATTGTTGACCAAAATACAATAAATATCTTTTCGATCTTATCCACTCAGCAGCAGAATGTTCACTATCAGCAGCAACGAGTTATCGCTATCAGCAGGAACAAGTATCATTAGCAGCAGAATCAATCAGCAGAATGCTCAGCCTATCAGCAGAATCATTTATCACTATCAGCAGAGTGAAATGTTCTATCAGCAGAAACCATTTGCACTAGCAGCAGAATTACACTTAGAGTATTTCTTGGATTAGAACCCGATATTAGACATCTTGAATATTTAATTCCCAACAGTTTAAATAAAACAAGGCCCATTTAACATGATTGTCCCAATCAGAGTTTAATTCATGTGTAAAAACACTTCTGGTAGTTATGACCGATGCCATGTCATGACTTCATCAAATACATACTCAAACACCTGAGATAAACATGCTAAAAGTCAGCTAACGATGGTGAGTTCATAGGTTTATAGTAAATAAGCACATATGGACCATGGCAAATAAATCAGCAGGTACACACTAACAGCATGCTAACACTAAGCTCATACAACCGAGTCTACGACAAACAATATGCCTAAACGGCATAGCATAACAAAGGTGCCCGCGAGTGTTAATCCCCAGACACTCGGCAAATCTGACATGGTATACGTTCGCGTTGACCTGCCGGGCTAACTGAACGGGGGAGTCACCCCCAATAGATCTTTTTATATCATACGCGCTTCTCGCAGGAATTGACGGTTGATGATATTGGGCAATAGTGGGATCATACATACTTAGGTTATCCGCATACTAGTGTGCGAAAAACAAAAGTTCAATTTTTGGTCCATGAAAACAGTTTTGCATGTTTCTCTCCTCAATGTTTATAAAACAATTCATATAAAAATGGGGCTATAAACTCACCTTAATAGTATCAACTCTGCTAGTATACAAATAACGCAGTGCAACCGCTCCGGCACGCGACCTAGATCAGTATGGTAAGTCTAAGTGTACTATTCGTGTTTCAAATGTTTTGACTCATTTGAAAGGTTTACGTGTGTCAAAGTGCTCGTGTATTTCTAGCTTATTGTGTGGTAATGTATATTTCAAAAGTGGTTTATCGTAAAAGACTCTTTAGTGATGGCTCATGGTGAAAGTGTACAGTGAAAATACGTGTGACGGAAACATCCGTGCTTAGTACTCGTCGTCGTAAAATACAAAAGTAATATATATATATATATATATATATATATATATATATATATATATATATATATATATATATATATATATATATATATATATATATATATATATATATATATATGGCTTATGATTAACTAAATAGATATTGATAAATTAATATAACGAGCTGGGAAGCCCGCGTGTTGCTGCGAGAGTATGGTGTTAAGTCTTGTTTGAAAGTTAGTTATTAAGGATTAAATTTTAAAAATATCGATAAAACTAAAGGACTATTTTTTAGACTATTTTTTAAAATTAATGTAAACACATAATTTATGAATCACCTTTGAAACCTAATTATTGGTTATATAAAATCTAATAGCATATAGTTAGGCTATCTCATTGTTTTTATTTTAAAAATTAGAGTGAGTGTCATTTTTGTCTATACAATTTTTAACTATAAAATATTAACTATTGGGGTATTTTTCGTTAGTTAATTACATGGTTGGTCATTCAATTCATATAGTCATTTTTTTTTCAAATAAAGTTTTTTGAAAATGTTTTTTTTTTTAATATTTTTTTTTGAAAATATTTTTTCAAAAACTTTATTTTTCAAAATTTAATTTTTTCGAAAAAAAGAATTTAGAAAAAAGATTTTCGTAAAAAGGGAATTTTGAGAAGGAAAGTTTTTGAAAGATAATTTAAGAGAAAAAAAAAATTAATAAAGAAATTTATTTTAATTTTTTTTCAAATATAGTTTTTTTGAAAACATTTTTTTTGAAGATATTTTTTCAAAAACTTTATTTTTTTTTGAAATTAAAAAATTATTTTTTATAAAAAAAATAATTTGTTTAAAAAATTAATTTTTTTTTAAAATTAATTTTAAAAAATGTATATTTTTTTCCGAAAAATCTAATAGCATATATTTACGCTATCTCATTGTTTTTATTGTAAAAATTAGAGTGAATGTCATGTTTGTTTATACAATTTTTAGTTATAAAATATTGACTATTCACAGAACCGGCAATCTAGAAAGCACGAAACGAATTATATTGGCAACATATATTGATAATCAGGGTACTATTCATTAGTAAATTACATAGTTGGTCACTGAATTCATATAATCATTTTTTTTTCAAATAAAGTTTTTTGAAAATGTTTTTTTTGGAATATTTTTTTTTTTTGAAAATATTTTTTCAAAAAAAAAAAAAAAAAAAAAAAAAAAAAATTGTTCATCCACTGTAGCGTAATTTTTTTTCAAATAAAGCTTTTTTTAAAATATTTTTTCAAAAACATTTTTTTTTTCAAAATTTTATTTTTTCGGAATTATTAAAAAAAAAAATATAAATAAATAAAAAAAATAAAAAATTAAAAATTAAAAAAAAAAAAAAATCGCCATAGTAAAATGCTACAGTAGCTACAGTAAAAAGTGAACAGTGCCGCTACACACAAAATCACTGTAGCGGCAACTGTTTTCTCCTGTAGCCCAAATTCTAGGGGTGCAAACGAGCTGAGCCGAGCCCGAGCTTCACTATAATCGAGCTGGCTCGTCAGGTTTTTTAACGAGCTCGAGCTCGAGCTCGGCTCGATCCGAGCCTTTATTTTTGTGCTCGAGCTCGGCTCGTAAACTTTTCACAAAGCTCGGCTTGCTTAAACGAGCCTTATCGAGCTCGCTTTATCTGCTTCAGAGAAGCTGTAGCAAACGACATCCAACAGTCAACAAACAAAAACTCATTCTAATCTAATCCTGACCTTCAAACATATCAAACAACATCAGAAAGTAAGTTTTATCCTATCTCCAAACAAACTCAAGACTCGAATCATATCATCACAGACCCAAAAAATTACAAGATCTCAGAAAAGTTCAACGTTGTTTTCAATCTCATAAAGATTTTTTTTCGTTGAATTTATATCATCACAGACCACTTTCGAAGACTAAGCTTCACTTAATATCCGAACAAAACAGAAAAGAAAGATATCAACAATGTTATTTCCTTTTCTTGGTTCGTTCTACAACAAAAACAAAAGACAAAACATGTGCCGAACCTACCTGGGACCCTTCGAAGGATCTTCAAACATTTAACTTGATTTCTTAATTGATTCCAAATGAGCAACATAAGAAGACATAGGTTAGAGTATGGTACTGGTTGTGTTTGTGTTCGGTTTTATATAGACGATCGATTTAGATGATAATTAACTGGTTATGATTGATGGGATCGGATGAGTTATCTAGATCTGTGATTGAGATTGTTTGGTGCGAGAAAAGGGTTATGTAGGAGGCGGATGGAAAGTGTGTGTAGGGTTTCACAAAAAGCGTTTGATTAGGGCAAAAAATGAGCGTTTAATACCGCTTATACTAAAAGTATTGGGCTTGCTTATTGGGCTTGGTTATTGGGCTTTATAATTAACGTAAGGCTCGATAAGGCTCGACGAGCCTACTCGAGCTCGATAAGCGAAGCTCGAGCTCGGGCTCGATAAGTAAACGAGTTGATTTTCAGGCTCGAGCTCGGCTCGAGCTCGACAAGGCTCGGCTCGTTTCGAGCTTTTTATCGAGTCGAGCTCGAGTAGCTCGCGAGTAGCTCGGCTCGTTTGCACCGCTACCAAATTCCCACTTTTAAATATATTGATAATGATGTGTATTATATTAAGGTGTACTTAAATAATAATAGGGATAGTGGGGTATTATTATATTACAAATATTATAATTATTTATAATATAATAATAATTATAAAAAGGAAATTATAATAAGTATTTAATTTAAAGAAATTAAATAAAGTGTTAGTGTATAAATATATAAAATATATTTATAAGTCTTATAAAGCCTAAAAATATTAATTTTGAAAAATTAATATTTTTAATAATAAAATAATATATTTTGTCTTTCAGCCGGTTTTTATCCAAAAATATTATAATTGTTGGAATTTTTGAAAAATCGGGCATGACCCATTCGTTTATTCAAACTTTTCCATTTTTTCCAAGTATTGCAATTTACTCAAATAAACCCTTACGTTACTAATAATTACAAATCTAGTCCAAAGTTATATATATTTAGTTATAAATATATATCGTTACGTTTTAATTAAACTAACGTTTATTACTAAAATAATTATAAGTCGCGAAGCAAAATTCGACGTTTAGTCAAAATAGTATCAAAAAGTCAACAACTATAACTTTGGGCCGAAAGTCCATTTATTAGTCTTATTGGGCTTAAAGTGTCCAAACGAGTCCAAAATGGTTTTAATCGATATATATCGTTTTAATAAGTCAAAATATTTGTAGTAAGTCGAAAAATATTCCAAAATTCGTTTTTGCCACCCGGGACCTTTATTGGGCCGAGTAGACCAATATGGGCCCAAAAGTCCACGTTTAGTCCGAAAACAACTTAGCCTTTTTAAGTTACGTTACATATATCGTTAAGTTTCAAAAATCAATTTAGCACATCAAATAAGTCGTTTGGTCAAAAAGTCAACCATTGCCGAAACCAAATGGGCTCGGCCCATTTTGTGTCGAGACCAACATAAGCCCAAAAAAGTAGGTCCAAACCTTTACGCTCAGTTCTCGAGTTCTAATTCCCTTTCCTTTCCGTTTCCTTCCAAAAATGGGATGAAGATTTCACTACCAAAACTTCCTTCCATATTCTTTACCACTTCACTTTCCTCTCTTAAAAACAACTCACGAACACAAAAACATTCCATTTCCTTTCCTCTCAAATTTTAACTCGAGAACTGAGCGTTAAGTCCTTTTCGGTCCAAATAGTTTTCGTAATTAAGTTTTAATTAATCAAATAAGTACTTATAATTAAATAATGTGGTCAAAAAGTCAAACAAGGTCAAAACAATATGGGTTCGACCCAATCTTGTGTCGTACTACCCATTAGACCCCAAAACAAGTCAAAACACAATAAGCTATTCCAAATAAGCCATTAAGCACTAATTTCACCATTTCACCACTTGAGCCAAAATTTTATGTTTTTCAAAACCCCAATTTTTATTGTTGCCAAAAGCTAGCTGATTAGTATATATATACACACAAGTGTATATTTCGTCTTAAACTAGCGTAATTAACACTAATCACATTTGTACTATCAAACTAGCACCACAAGCAACAAGATTTACCACACAAGCAAGAAATAACAAAATTTGTATGTAAGCTTCAAAAAAATCGAGCACACATAATTATATACCAAACCCTAGCTTTTTCAATTTAACAAAACGTAAACATTTAGCACTTGGTAACACTTTTAAACATCACAAGAACATGTAATTTACAAGATTAGCTGAGTTTATGAGTTTCCTTACAATGCTAGTAAAAATTCGAGAGGTATAGGACCAAGAAAGACTCCAAATTGCTCCAAATTTACGCACAATACGTTCCGATTAACCCAAAACACTTGAAAGTACACCCCGGTTTCTTGGAAACTCACTAGATTTTTGTAGATGTTGAAATTATTGATGGTTCGAATGGTTGAAGAGTTTGAGAGAGTTTTGGGAGTTCTTGGATGTAAAAATGAATGTGTGAAATAATGTGTGTGAAGTTTTAATTAAGAAACAAACTAGTTATGTCATCATCCACAATCATAATAAAATTAAGATCAAAACTTTTGTCTTGGTGTGGCTTAGTGGGTGATAAACGACAGCCAAGAGAGGGAGGGAAAATATGTTTGCTCCTCGTTGGTGTATCATGTGTCGGTTTAAGCTTAAATGTTACTGTAAAGTCTCGTTTTGACGTTTTTGGACACGTACACGCAAAATAAAGTTTTATTGACGTTTTTGTCAGAATAACAATAAAATATTATTATTTGCTCAAAAATGTATTTATTTTACTGCTACCATATATACTGTAATGTCGGTACGCGTTTGTGGTTGCTTTTCAGTAAATGCGAGAAAGCTTCTCAGTTAAATACGAAACTTGTCAGTAACTATCAGAAATAGAATAATTTACGTTTAATGACAAAAATACACAGTTTTCAGCAGTGACTGTAAGCTACAGTATGCGGGATAGCTTCCTGAAATGCTCAGAAATACTCAAAAACGTTTAGTTATTCATAGATATGCTCGGTTTAGATATAACAAATAAATATTTATTATTAAAATGAAGTGCAAAAATTACCATTTGGCACAGTCTCCCCAGCTAATGGGGAAATCCGTCCCGGATTTCAGTTTGCGTTACTCGATGAGTTCGAGAAAAGGTGAGGGTACTTTCGCTTGATTTCATCCTCTCGCTCCCAAGTGTACTCGGGACCTCTGCAAGAGTTCCAACGGACCTTCACGATTGGGATACGACTCTTCTTAAGCCGTTTAACTTCCCGATCCATGATTTCAATCAGTTCCTCGATGAAGTTCAGTTTCTCATCAAGCTGGATTTCTTCCAGGGGAATAACAAGGTTGTCATCAGACAGACACCTTTTCAAGTTGCTTAGATGAAAAACGTCATGCACAGCGCTGAGTTCGGAAGGCAATTCGAGTCGATAGGCTACCAGCCTGACTATGGCAAGAATCTCAAAAGGTCCAATATAACGAAGGTTCAACTTCCCACGTTTTCCAAATCTTATCACGCCTTTCTATGGCGAGACTTTCAACATGACTTTATCGCCCACTTGGAACTCAAGGGGTTTTCGCCTCTTGTTGGCATAACTCTTTTGACAGCCACGAGCCGCTTGCATTCAGCTCTTGATCTGCACAATTTTCTCGGTAGTCTCGTGGCGATCTGCACTTACGACCATAAAGTGCTTCATATGGTGCAGCCTTGATGCTGGTGTGGTAGCTGTTGTTGTAAGAAAACTCGGCTAAAGGCAAATGCCTATCCCAGCCATTCCCGAAATCTATCACACATGCTTTGAGCATGTCTGAATGGTCCTTTCACTCTGACCATCAGTCTAAGGGTGGTAAGCTGTACTCATGTCGAGATCTGTTCCCAATGCGTCCTCGAGAGACTTCCAAAAATTCTACGTGAAATGACTGTCTCGATCAGAGATGATAGAAATAGGTACACCATGCCTTGCGACAATTTCCTTCAAGTATAGTCGTGCAAGTTTGTCCATGCTATCATTCTCTTTTATAGGACGGAAATGAGCAGATTTTGTGAGACGGTCCACAATTACCCAGATCGTGTCATAACCACTCGATGTCTTCAGCAGTTTGGAAATGAAGTCTATAGTTATGCGTTCCCACTTCCATTCTGGAATTTCTGGTTGTACAAGTAAACCTGATGGCCTCTGGTGTTCAGCTTTGACCTTTGTACACGTTAAGCATTTACTGACGTACTCGGCTATATCAGCCTTCATATTTGGCCACCAATATAGCTTCTTCAAGTCCAAGTACATCTTGTCGGATCCTGGATGGATGGAGTATTTGGACTTGTGAGATTCGTGCATGATCAAATCACGAATTCCTCCCTATAGCGGGATCCAACTTCTGTCCCCATAACACAAAACTCCATCTGATCTCTTTACGAAGCCATTCTCACTTTCTGGCATTCCGTAAATCTTCTCACTTGGTCGGTTCTCTTCCTTGAGTGCCTCGACCTGAGCCTCAAGAATTTTTGCTGGAAGAGGTGAACTGATTGTCATTCCTAATGATCTGACTCTGAGAGGTTTGATCCACTCTTTTTTGCTGAGGGCATCGACAACCACATTTGCCTTGCCTAGGTGATAACGGATCTCAAAATCGTAATCACTGAGCAATTCTAACCATCGACGCTGTCTCATGTTCATCTCCTTTTGGTTCAAGATGTGTTGTAGGCTTTTGTGGTCGGTGTACACCATGCCCTTTGTGCCATAGAGATAGTATCTCCAGATCCGAAGTGCAAACACGGCTCCCAAACCTTTGTGTGAAGCGTCGCAATAAACGACAAAGTCTTCACTACCTTCAGGTAAGGCCAAAATAGGTGCTCTACACAACTTTTCCTTAAGGAGTTGAAAAGCTTCTTCCTCCTTATCTCCCCAGTCGTACTTCACATTATTCTGTGTCAGTTTAGTTAAAGGCTTCGCTATCTTGGAGAAACCTTCAATAAACCTTCGGTAATAACCGAAAAGTCCTAAGAATTGGCGTATTTTGGTGGGTGTTGTTGGTGTCGCCCAATCCTTTATTGACTCGATCTTTGCGAGATCCACGTGAATGCCTTGACTATCAATCACGTGACCCAGAAATTGCACAGTTGATATCCAGAATACACACTTTGAAAACTTGGCATACAACTCCTCTGATGCGTGGTTTTGCGACCTTACAACAGGTTTTACCTCTCGAGGGATCTCAAGAGGCTTGCAATCCCCACCAGGCAGTGTACCTGACCGATGTAGTATAGTGTAGTGGCAAGTACCGGGGGATTGATCGTTCTCTAGGGGAATAGTGTCGTTAGGATTGAAAAACTACTCTAATAGGTCTAAGGGTGAGGGAAGATTCTTTTTGTATTTTTATATTTTTATGAAAGCAAGTAAAATCTCGGGTTTGAAGAAGTGGGCGGAATTAGTTGCTAGTCAACTAACCCAAATAACTACAATTGCAAATAAAATAAAATAACTGAAAATAAAAAGGTTGTGGAACTTATATGGAGAGAAATGTGTTTACTTAGATTTCCTTACTCCCTAACTATCTTTTACCGGTTGATTAGTGTGTATTAATTGTGTGGATGACGGGTGTATTCCTTAATACCAATCGTGGGGTGGCGTACGTACTTCCCCAACTCTATAAGCTCCTACTTCACTCCTATGTCGAGCCGGCTAAGAAGCTCCTAACATGGGATCACTAGAATTCGCTCATGCATTAAATACAACCATAATAACCTTAGTACGCATTGGTTCATGTTTCTTAAGACGTTCAAGCAAGTTACCGTATAGGAGGTTAGCCAGTTTTCTTAAGCCTAACATCGATAAACAATCTTCCAATACAATTAATAACACACCAACAACCAATAATCAATAGTTAGGTTTCATTAGATCTAAGCAAACACAAGATAAATCTTGCCTAGCATGTTAAATAAAAGACAAGAACAAGATATAATCAAACAACACATAGACATATTGAATGATTAATTGATTACTTATTTTCAATTGAACATGGTAGATCCAAGGGTATAAAACCCTAAAAAGTGGCAGAAAAATCGTCATAGGGTTTCTCCTCACAAAGTTGCACCCTAATGACTAAAAATCATGAAAATATATATAGGAAAACAGATCTGACGGCGTCACGTTATAGAGCTGACGGCGTCACCTCGCCGCGGTTAGGGTTTCTTGATGGCCTTCTTGACGCCGTCCCCTTTTAATCCTCCAAAATCCTCTCTGGCGCGTCAAGGGTTGACGGCGTCACACTGAGGCTTGACGCCGTCACAGGTACTTTTCCAGCAGATTTTTGAGACTTTGTCGTTTTCTTCACTTTTATGCTCCAAAAACGTCCAAAATGCTTCCTTTTCCTGATTTCTTCTCCAAAGTACCTAAAATGACAAAAGGAACGATTTAGGGCAATATTTGATCAAATAAATACGATTTAGGGCTTAAATGACCCCCTAAAAGCGGTACACTTTTCGCTTCATCAAATACCCTTACACTTGAGATTTGCTTGTCCTCAAGCAAATGCGCTTTTATTCTAATCAAAATACAAGTTAGGGGTCATTTAACGCTAATATAAAAGTAATTACAACAAATAATCGTTCCACTTTAATCATAATAAGCACGGAGATTACAAACTAGCACCTCACAAGTAGTGTTTAGATACTCACATCTCTCAGGTGTCATAAAAGTATATCTCATAAATGAAAATGGATAATATCTCTCACTACCTGTCATAGCAAATAGATTACCATAGGCTTGGGAAAGGATCAAAAACCTCCTCCACTAGGCGTAAGCACCTAAGATAAACTATCAAAGAGGGCTTTTAAACGGGTTATAACGTTAGGTGTAGGGATATGATAAACACGGTTTTGTTGGATAAAGGATATTTTACTGGTGGCGAGTTAAAGATCTTGATTAATTACATGTACAATATGGCGTTGCTAAGCCAAGACTAGACTCGACTTAAGCTAATGAAAAAAATTAAAAAAAAAACAGATAAAATAAACATAAAATGAAACGGGATGGTAGTCCGTATGTTTTTTCTACTTTTCTTTTTTTCATTTTTTTTTTATTTTTTATTTTTCTTGATTTTTTTTTCGATTTGTTTTTTTTTTTTTTTTTTTTTTTTCATACACTCTTGCCCTACCATCCAAAATAATACATCATAGGGGCGTTGCATTCCCCATACACTTGAACTTTTACATAACTTTACAATTAACTATTCTAATGACTCGAATTAAGATAATCGAAACACTTGGAGTACTTTTAAAATATTTAACACATATGGGGGTAATAATGTTGTTCTTCCCCATTACTCCATTACACTAGTACTTTACCCATGAGTCTCAATCGTCCCAAAACAATATGTACAAGGATATGACTCGACTTAGCAACCATGTAATCAATTAGATAATTAACTTGGGGTTTAAACAAATGTTGTCACAATAATGCACTAAAGATGAGTGCATACAAGGTAGGCTAAGGCGATTTGGGTGTACATTTAAGTGGGGTGTAAACAAATTCTTCCTTTAAGTAAAATGCTTAAAGGTCGAAACGAAAAGATAGGCTCTGAGGGGTGTACTAGGGGTATCGTGTACTAAAAATGAGTACAACGCAAAGGGTGTGGGAGAATTACTTGACCAATGTAGCCAATGTAATTATAACAAAAACACAGGTGTAAAACAATGGGTTAATCCTAATGCCTCTTATCATGTAGTAAATCTAACTACACGAATGTAGTCTCACTTGTGGCCTCGGAATGGTCCTAACGCAAGTTCTAGAATCTAAGTGCTACCGGTACACACATCATAGCATAAATGCTTTTCCTACCAATTCTAGGGGCGAACCTCACATATTTGGGGGTGGAAAAATTTTTTAGTGGTACGGTTTTGTGCTAGTCATATAACTCCTATCCGTGAGACGCTCATTAAGACCAAAGTTTCACTCCTAAATGTTGTAAAAAAATTTAAATTTGGCACTAAAATTGCCTTAACAAGTATTTTTCTCAGTTTTATTACACATCTACCATTAAACAAACAAAAATCAAGCGTAATAGCATTCTCTAAAGTATCGTACTTTACCCCCCCCCCCCTTACACTTAAGATGAACATTGTCCCCAATGTTCAAATAACAAGATGTAAAAGTAAATATGGTAAAAGAATGAAATCAAATACTCCCCTGATTCGCTCGATGTGGATAATCCGGTAACATGGTTAAATCCTCCTCCAAGAAAATGAACGTTGAAAGCTTCCCTTCCGAAATATAAATCATCTTCTTGTCCAATATAACCTGTTAAACCTGAGAAAACAAACACAAAAAACCCAAAGCATCAACCTGAACAAAGAAAACTCACAACTAGATGTAATTCCAGACTTAGAAATAAAAACAAAACGATTAAAGATATAATGCTTGTAGAATGAATATTTGCAGATTTCCTGGAGTTTATAAAACTAAAGATTTAACAAAAACTTTATGACTCCGGTAGAAAAACAAAACTTGCAAAATTTCCAGAATTTTACACTTGACGCCGTCAGGTGTTAACCTTGACGCCGTCAGAAGTGACCTACAGAAATTTTATGGTTAGTTTCTGAAAAATTTCTGGAAAAACTTATGCCTCACTTCCTGGAAATCCTGCAAAATATTCATTATGACTCGATACAAGCATTTGACTCTAACAATTACTAGTATGCATGCTCATTTAATATTGTTGTGATTCATGTTCAATCTTGTTCTTGTAAACAAATTTGGATTCCCTTACACTTATCTTTTGCAAAATACCTTTATATGTAGTTAAGACGAAGTTAAAAACAAAATAAAGCATTTTCACAATTTACTTTGAAACATGAGCACAAACAATAACAATTAAACTTGCATACGGAAACAAATAAAATCAAACAAACAAACAAACAAACAAATAAAGCTTGGGTTGCCTCCCAAGAAGCGCTTGTTTTTGTTCGAGTCACGAGCCTGACTCTACCCTTATTTAACGAAAATAGGGGAGGTTTTCCCTACACTTAGGATTAAGTGCGGGTGGAAGTAGCGATACACACCCTTAGGGTGGAAATATGCCACGTGAGGTGAAGGGGGTGAGTGAATGGCTTCCTTTATCCTAAAACTACCCGGATAATATTGGTTTATGGGTGGGTCGGTTCCTCTTTTGTCTCCTAGATGTAAATCTAAGGATGAAAAGTTGTGTAAAGGTTGAGGTTCCGGCTCATCAACACTAGGAAATTCCCTAGAACTAAGAGTAAGGTCATCACTAAAAGTGTTCAAACCTATATCCTCTAGTTGTGCTTGGTCCAAGGGTTCTACCTCCATCGGGATTCCTAAAGTCTCTTCTACTTCTTCCGGGTAAGTCACGGGCGGTGTGGGTGCCTCAAATGATGGTTGAGTATTTTGTGGGCTTATGGTGTTTACCTCATCATTCCACGTGTCAAGATCACCTATATCCTCATCAATTGTTTTCTTAGGTAGTGATGATAACAAACCTAGCGCTTCATCCAACTTATGGTTTATTGATTCGGCTCTATCCACAATTCCTTGGCAAATTAGGTCGCTTTTCCTATTGGCCTCACTAAGATGAGATCCTAAACATGGAGGTTGTTCATAAGAATCTATCCTAGGTGAAGGCTCATATGATTCATAGGTGTCTCTAAATGAGGTATTTTGAACTCCTTGGTGTTCTAGCCACTCAACCATATCATGCAATCTTAGAAGTCTAAGTGAAAAGTCCATTTGAAGCAAATTACAAACAAAATCACAAAGAAATGATGAGTGTCTAAATACTCATCATTTCTGTCACATTTAGACTGCAAAAACATTTAAAAACATGCAAATATGCTTCAAAATACAGAAAATATCATTTGATTGTGTTTTTATATGTTCCAGATGCAAAATGATTAAAAACAGATAAAAAATGAATAAAGTTTGCATAAATGGCAAGTCTAGTCCCTTAAGTTTCAAAAGTTGTCAAAATTAGTCCTTGGTTTGCAAAAAATGGAAAATTATATTTTATGGTCCTTGTACTATTGACACTTGGTAAAATAAACCCTTTTGATAACTTTGGTAAAGTTTCAGTTTCAGCCCCTAAAAATCCAAAAATACAAAAATGGTCCTTGTGATTTAACTACAAACCAAACCGGACCATAATCCATACACTAAAACCCTTAACCCTTTTCCCTTAAATAAACCCAACCCACAACACTAATCCTATACCCCAAGCCCAACTAAACCTAAGCCCAAATAAACCCACAACCTTATTTGTGTTTTAACTAAACACTTAGTCAAACCCGGTCAAAATACCACCATCATCCCCTATAAATCCCGCTAAACCCAGGATACCACTGACAACCTACCATGTCCCCCCCTACCTCACAAGACAACTTTGTCTCCACTTTTCATTGATTCACGCCACCCTCCCCCCTCCTTAGCTACCCACTATCCCACGTGTGCTCAGATAGCTAAAATCCCACTTGCTATCTTTTCCCGCCAAAATTGAATCCAACGTTTGAGATTGATTGATGTTAATCCAATGGTGGGGAATGAAAGAGAAGAGGTCAGAGAGCATTTGGAGTAATATAAAAGAGAAAGAAGACCAA
Organism: Artemisia tridentata subsp. tridentata; assembly: GCA_021014915.2. Taxonomy (NCBI): domain Eukaryota; kingdom Viridiplantae; phylum Streptophyta; class Magnoliopsida; order Asterales; family Asteraceae; genus Artemisia; species Artemisia tridentata. Next base: position 49,852,917 of record CP139508.1, read on the forward strand.
AGGAGATAACTGTCACACTTTTAGACCAATTCGTAGTGTAGATTGAGTTATTACTTTATGAAAACTTGTTTCCAGTAGTTATTTAAGTTCTTTGTATTAATTTAAGATCATTTAATCTTCTTGTCTTTAATTTTAATCAATATTGTTTCAATTCCAAGTTTAATATAATTTCAAGTTTTTAACTATCACTGTTAAGTCGAATTAATAGTTAGTTAATGTTCCAAGTTTCAAAAGCTCTTTTCTCAGTCTCATTGAACTTATGTAAGCTATTTTTAGCTTATTATAAGTTCCATTTGGTTCATTTCAGTTTTAATTGTAAAAGTCAAACAAAAGTCAAAGTTAGTCAAGATTTGGTTACTCATCTTAATTCGTTGCTTATTTTGGTTTACTTATTGTTTCTAAGTTTTAATCCAGTTAATTATTAATCTGTTTAGTTTTTATTGCTTATAGTGGTCTAATTCATGTTTAGAAATCAAAACAGTCCTAATGAAGGCTTGTTTGGATCAGTGGTAAAATGGGTCATGACTGAGCCATAACTGTTCATTTGCAGTTGCTTCAGCTTTGGTTAGCTCTAATTTAGCCTTATGAGCTGATATTAAGTTAACTTTAACTGAGTTTGAGAGGAATGCATGATCCCAGTTGACTGTTAAGTTCTCCTTTTTTATTCAGTTGCTGAGGTTAGTCTCACTTTGATTCTTGAATTTGAATATGTTTTTTTTTTTTGGAATTGTTAGGAATGTAAGTTGACTGTTATGAGTTAGGTTAGTATTAGTAGGACACTTGGTATTTTGTTTCATTCTTAGTTCAAAAAAAAAATATATATAACTGTGCATATTGTCTTGCAGACTACACACTCCTATTAGTAGCTCTTTATAAGCCCTCATTCTAGCTTGTTAGTATATGTTTTTCAGTCAAATAAGTAACTTGGTTGGTGTATTCTAGGAGTATTTAGTTTTGTGGAATCTTAGTGTCAATTTACTACCTAAATACAAGTTCAAAATGACCTCAGTAAGCCCATAATAAAGCCTACATATTTGAATAGCCCACTGTTAGCCTTTTTGGTTTATATTCCATCTTATTTGCTCAGATTCAATAAATGTTGTAGTATTAGAAATTGCTTGTTTTTATATATTCTATAGGATTGTTTAAAGAAAAAAAATGTTTTCAAAAAAATGGTAGAGGCCAGGTTCGAACCTGCGACCTCTAGTTCAGTAAGCCACGTCCAATCCATCTGCTCTAGGCTCATACTTTAGTTGTAGTATTCTTATTTAATTATTTAAATATGATTTGACGTAGTATAGCTTATTTAGACTATTTAGCTTATTCCAGCTTATCTGGATAAGCTGGAAATCTCAGCTTATTTTTCGTATAATCCCTACATTATTTAGGACCTTTCTGTATTTTTTCATAATTTTCCCATTTAGTTTCGTATTTTTAATTCATTTATCTTTTTAATTTAGTTTTTAATTCATAGAAAATAAAATAAAAATCAAAAAAATATAATTCTTTTTTCTAAAATTTTCTTTTATCAAATAGGACTTAGGAAAAATAGATTTGTACCCGTAGAGTTTTTATTTCATTATTTTGACGTTTTTAGCTTCGTTCCAGTTCCCGTTTTTCTTATATTCGCGTTTTTAAGTCCGTTTCCGTTTTTAATCATTTATGTTTTTCTTAAATTGTTTTTATTACCTTTTAAATCATTTTTAATTTATGTTCACATGTCGTAGCTTAGAAAACCAAAAATCCCTTTTATTTCACCGTTCAAACACGCAATTACGATTCGAGACGACGAACTCCATTCAGCCTTCGTTGGGGATAACGACCTCGGGTTACATATTTCCTTTGTAATCCTTGGAGAAAAAATAATATGTGTTGATTTTAACGAATCAAATTTTGGCGCCGCTGCCGGGGAGGGCTGACGCGAATTTTTAAATCTCGTTTATCGTTGTGTGTTTTGAATCTTCGTAAATATTTTCCTATAAAAATCCAAAAAGATTTTCATTTCAAAATTTTATTTTTCCTTTTTCAAAATGTTGTTAAAAATCCAAAAAAAATTCTTCTTTGCCCTCTTATCCGTTTAATTCTTTTTCTCACCCTCTGAACGTTTAATTCTATCTTCTTTAACCTCTTGATGGAATCATTGATTCCTTGTGTCGGTTGTGGAGAACCGCTTTTCGGTTTACCGTGTCGTTGGTGTACGTGCGAACGATGCGGTAATGATATTCAAAACGGTAGTTGTTTGTTTTGCGGTTCAAGTAATTCAATTACTTATGATCCAAATGAACCGCCAAATTTCTCCGACTGCTCTCCACAACTCCACATGTCTTCATCTTACAACTATGGTTGTGAACAGTGTGGGGGACCTCTGAATGGTGGGAATTGTCCCAGTTGTAGCATTATAAATTCGGGAAACGGGTTTGTCTATGACCAAAATCCCAGCAATGAAACAACCAATTTCCCTAACCAATCCCCGCACCATGAGATGGAAGCATATTCTTGTGAATTTTGTGGAGGTTGTCCTCATCCGGAATATGATTGTCGAACGGGAAATATGCTTGTCTATGAGCAGAACCCTTATAACAATCAGACATCGTTCGGATTTGACACATCTTCATATTATACACCACCACAACAGTATTACTGTTGTGAATTCTGTGGAATTCCACATTATGAATCCGATTGTCAAACGAGGACCCCGCTTGTCTATGAGCATGGCCCTTGTGACAATTATGATTATTCTTGTCATGACCAATCTCCACAAAATCAAATGATTCAACCTCAGCCATCTCCTCTTGAAGAATCTTTCAAAGATGTACTCCAAAAACTTCAAAATATGAGGGATACACTTAAAAATTTGGCTGTTGAACCTACCCAAGAAGAGCGTCATGGTAAATCTATGGAAGAGTTACTTGCCATAGAGCGAGCTGTACACAATCGTTTCTTATTTAATCAGGCGTGCATGCTCGATGACGACGATGATGACGAGGAGAGTACTATTCCTTTGAGCGATATCATTTCTCAGCTCCCTCAGTCTATTGCAATCACATCATTCTTACCATATATGAACTCCAAGGATTCTCTTATTATGGGGGATGAGCCTCTTAGCACTGTTCCTGAAAAGGAATCGGACGAATTCATAAAGTCTAGTGCTGAGAACCTTATCCCAATCCCAAGTGAGTCTGAGGATATATCGGACAGTGAATGTGATTCGTTCATTTGTAGTGATCATCCTCTTGACACTACTGATGATATTTTCGGGACGTTTTCTAACCCCATTTTCAATTCAAATGATGATTTTTCCTCTAGTGATGACGAATCACTTTCTGATGAGGAAGTTCAAAATGAAAGTCTCAAAGTCTATTCGAATTCTCTTTTTGAATTTGATGATGAGTACTTTTCTATCAAAAATCCTCTCTTTGATGAAGAGTTAGAGAACGATGAGGTCAAGGACTATTTTATTCATGGATTTGATGATATGACCTCGGTTCTTATTCCCGATATTCTTCCTTCTCCGACATATGTGACGTTGCCCTTTGAGGATCGCCATAATATTGATTTCACATATGTCGCTCTAGTCTTTCTACCTTTCTTCTCTTATAAGGTAGCTTGTCCTCTCATTCTCTCGTTTGGGGGTGAGGACAAAGTTTTTGATCCCGGCATTTCCATTTATCATTCTTTGGTGCCGGATGTATCTCATCGGAGTGGAACTTTCAAGTACTTCAATGTTTATCCAAACATTTTGAATGAAAGTCCGATGGAGATTTTCTGTTCCACATGCTTCCCCAAGAACAAATGAATGCGGGGTCGAGTCAAGCTAGTGACTCGGTGATCAAAAACTCAAGCACACCATATGGGTTTTCACCCATATTTCTGTCTTCTTTCTCTTTTCTAACACCTAAGTGTGGGGGAGATGCCCCACATGTTGTATATATGTAAATTTCAAAAAAAAAAAAGAAAAAAAAGTGAGTGTATATAAAATAAAGGCTATTAATATTACCTTTTTACGTTCTAAGTGTCGGCATAATAGCCGGTACTTTGAATATTGAGGGCAATATTCAGTTCTAAGTGTGGGGGGGAATTCTGGCGAATTTTGTCACATTCTAGTGCCCTATTCCCCCATTTTAGCCAAAATTTAAAATAAAAAAAAAAATATTCTCACTTAGAACGCAATAAATGGTTATCAGTCCGCCATGTCTAACCCACATAAGGATTGGCTAATCCAGGAGCAAACGGCTCTTGGTAAAGATATATCAAATCCGTTTATGGCTTGCAATTTGCCCAAAATTGTATGGTATTCGACTCACCATATCTTTATAAGTGAAGAGTTGGCTAGCCCGCAAGGTTATAGCTTGTGGTAAAGGCAGTGGAAAACCATAATTGGTAATCAGCTCACCAAAGATAATAGTTGTAATTTATCTAAGAGTTGGCTAGTCCAGAAGCAAACGGCTTCTGGTAAAGACAAATCAAACCCGTTGACAGTTGATGATTTGCTCAAAATCATTTGGTTATCATTGTACCAAAGTATCACATACTAAAACAGTGGCTACTCCAGAAGTAATGGCTATCTGGTAAAGAGTAAAATCTATTAAGTTTTCATAAAAGATTGCTAGGGACTAGCAATAGTTTAGTATGGGGGATTGATGAGTGTCAAAATACTCATCATTTCTGTCACATTTAGACTGCAAAAACATTTAAAAACATGCAAATATTCTTCAAAATACAGAAAATATCATTTGATTGTGTTTTTATATGTTCCAGATGCAAAATGATTGAAAACAGATAAAAAATGAATAAAGTTTGCATAAATGGCAAGTCTAGTCCCTTAAGTTTCAAAAGTTGTCAAAATTAGTCCTTGGTTTGCAAAAAATGGAAAATTATATTTTATGGTCCTTGTACTATTGACACTTGGTAAAATAAACCCTTTTGATAACTTTGGTAAAGTTTTAGTTTCAGCCCCTAAAAATCCAAAAATACAAAAATGGTCCTTGTGATTTAACTACAAACCAAACCGGACCATAATCCATACACTAAAACCCTTAACCCTTTTCCCTTAAATAAACCCAACCCACAACACTAATCCTATACCCCAAGCCCAACTAAACCTAAGCCCAAATAAACCCACAACCTTATTTGTGTTTTAACTAAACACTTAGTCAAACCCGGTCAAAATACCACCATCATCCCCTATAAATCCCGCTAAACCCAGGATACCACTGACAACCTACCATGTCCCCCCTACCTCACAAGACAACTTTGTCTCCACTTTTCATTGATTCACGCCACCCTCCCCCCTCCTTAGCTACCCACTATCCCACGTGTGCTCAGATAGCTAAAATCCCACTTGCTATCTTTTCCCGCCAAAATTGAATCCAACGTTTGAGATTGATTGATGTTAATCCAATGGTGGGGAATGAAAGAGAAGAGGTCAGAGAGCATTTGGAGTAATATAAAAGAGAAAGAAGACCAAAGGAGATAACTGTCACACTTTTAGACCAATTCGTAGTGTAGATTGAGTTATTACTTTATGAAAACTTGTTTCCAGTAGTTATTTAAGTTCTTTGTATTAATTTAAGATCATTTAATCTTCTTGTCTTTAATTTTAATCAATATTGTTTCAATTCCAAGTTTAATATAATTTCAAGTTTTTAACTATCACTGTTAAGTCGAATTAATAGTTAGTTAATGTTCCAAGTTTCAAAAGCTCTTTTCTCAGTCTCATTGAACTTATGTAAGCTATTTTTAGCTTATTATAAGTTCCATTTGGTTCATTTCAGTTTTAATTGTAAAAGTCAAACAAAAGTCAAAGTTAGTCAAGATTTGGTTACTCATCTTAATTCGTTGCTTATTTTGGTTTACTTATTGTTTCTAAGTTTTAATCCAGTTAATTATTAATCTGTTTAGTTTTTATTGCTTATAGTGGTCTAATTCATGTTTAGAAATCAAAACAGTCCTAATGAAGGCTTGTTTGGATCAGTGGTAAAATGGGTCATGACTGAGCCATAACTGTTCATTTGCAGTTGCTTCAGCTTTGGTTAGCTCTAATTTAGCCTTATGAGCTGATATTAAGTTAACTTTAACTGAGTTTGAGAGGAATGCATGATCCCAGTTGACTGTTAAGTTCTCCTTTTTTATTCAGTTGCTGAGGTTAGTCTCACTTTGATTCTTGAATTTGAATATGTTTTTTTTTTTTGGAATTGTTAGGAATGTAAGTTGACTGTTATGATTTAGGTTAGTATTAGTAGGACACTTGGTATTTTGTTTCATTCTTAGTTCAAAAAAAATATATATATAACTGTGCATATTGTCTTGCAGACTACACACTCCTATTAGTAGCTCTTTATAAGCCCTCATTCTAGCTTGTTAGTATATGTTTTTCAGTCAAATAAGTAACTTGGTTGGTGTATTCTAGGAGTATTTAGTTTTGTGGAATCTTAGTGTCAATTTACTACCTAAATACAAGTTCAAAATGACCTCAGTAAGCCCATAATAAAGCCTACATATTTGAATAGCCCACTGTTAGCCTTTTTGGTTTATATTCCATCTTATTTGCTCAGATTCAATAAATGTTGTAGTATTAGAAATTGCTTGTTTTTATATATTCTATAGGATTGTTTAAAGAAAAAAAAAATGTTTTCAAAAAAATGGTAGAGGCCAGGTTCGAACCTGCGACCTCTAGTTCAGTAAGCCACGTCCAATCCATCTGCTCTAGGCTCATACTTTAGTTGTAGTATTCTTATTTAATTATTTAAATATGATTTGACGTAGTATAGCTTATTTAGACTATTTAGCTTATTCCAGCTTATCTGGATAAGCTGGAAATCTCAGCTTATTTTTCGTATAATCCCTACATTATTTAGGACCTTTCTGTATTTTTCATAATTTTCCCATTTAGTTTCATATTTTTAATTCATTTATCTTTTTAATTTAGTTTTTAATTCATAGAAAATAAAATAAAAATCAAAAAAATATAATTCTTTTTTCTAAAATTTTCTTTCATCAAATAGGACTTAGGAAAAATAGATTTGTACCCGTAGAGTTTTTATTTCATTATTTTGACGTTTTTAGCTTCGTTCCAGTTCCCGTTTTTCTTATATTCGCGTTTTTAAGACCGTTTCCGTTTTTAATCATTTATGTTTTTCTTAAATTGTTTTTATTACCTTTTAAATCATTTTTAATTTATGTTCACATGTCGTAGCTTAGAAAACCAAAAATCCCTTTTATTTCACCGTTCAAACACGCAATTACGATTCGAGACGACGAACTCCATTCAGCCTTCGTTGGGGATAACGACCTCGGGTTACATATTTCCTTTGTAATCCTTGGAGAAAAAATAATATGTGTTGATATTAAAAATTATAAACAAAATCACAAAGAAAAGATAGACTACGAGAAAGCTACAAAATAAAAAGAAAAAATCTCACTTGATAGGAATCTTGTGAGTAGACCAAATAAAAATAAAATTTCAACCTAAGCAATAACTACTCCGCGGGCTGCGGCGCCAAAAACTTGATGCGTGGTTTTGCGACCTTACAACAGGTTTTACCTCTCGAGGGATCTCAAGAGGCTTGCAATCCCCACCAGGCAGTGTACCTGACTGATGTAGTATAGTGTAGTGGCAAGTACCGGGGGATTGATCGTTCTCTAGGGGAATAGTGTCGTTAGGATTGAAAAACTACTCTAATAGGTCTAAGGGTGAGGGAAGATTCTTTTTTTATTTTTATATTTTTATGAAAGCAAGTAAAATCTCGGGTTTGAAGGAGTGGGCGGAATTAGTTGCTAGTCAACTAACCCAAATAACTACAATTGCAAATAAAATAAAATAACTGAAAATAAAAAGGTTGTGAAACTTATATGGAGAGAAATGTGTTTACTTAGATTTCCTTACTCCCTAACTATCTTTTACCGGTTGATTAGTGTGTATTAATTGTGTGGATGACGGGTGTATTCCTTAATACCAATCATGGGGTAGCGTACGTACTTCCCCAACTCTATAAGCTCCTACTTCACTCCTATGTCGAGCCGGCTAAGAAGCTCCTAACATGGGATCACTAGAATTCGCTCATGCATTAAATACAACCATAATAACCTTAGTACGCATTGGTTCATGTTTCTTAAGATGTTCAAGCAAGTTACCGTATAGGAGGTTAGCCAGTTTTCTTAAGCCTAACATCGATAAACAATCATCCAATACAATTAATAACACACCAACAACCAATAATCAATAGTTAGGTTTCATTATATCTAAGCAAACACAAGATAAATCTAGCCTAGCATGTTAAATAAAAGACAAGAACAAGATATAATCAAACAACACATAGACATATTGAATGATTAATTGATTACTTATCTTCAATTGAACATGGGAGATCCAAGGGTATAAAACCCTTAAAAGTGGCAGAAAAATCGTCTTAGGGTTTCTCCTCACAAAGTTGCACCCTAATGACTAAAAATCATGAAAATATATATAGGAAAACAGATTTGACGGCGTCACGTTATAGAGCTGACGCCGTCACCTCGCCGCGGTTAGGGTTTCTTGATGGCCTTCTTGACGCCGTCCCCTTTTAATCCTCCAAAATCCTCTCTGGCGCGTCAAGGGTTGACGGCGTCACACTGGGGCTTGACGCCATCACAGGTACTTTTCCAGCAGATTTTTGAGACTTTGTCGTTTTCTTCACTTTTATGCTCCAAAAAGTCCAAAATGCTTCCTTTTCCAGATTTCTTCTCCAAAGTACCTAAAATGACAAAAGGAACGATTTAGGGCAATATTTGATCAAATAAATACGATTTAGGGCTTAAATGACCCCCTAAAAGTGGTAAACTTTTCGCTTCATCAAGCTCTTTCTCACTCTTAAAGTATATCAGGATGTCGTGAATGAACACGATCACGAATTTATCCAAGTACGGCTTACACACCCGATTCATGAGGTCCATGAATACGGATGGTGCGTGGGTCAAGCCGAATGGCATAACTTGGAACTCGTAATGGCCATATCGGGTCCTTAATGTAGTCTTGAGGATGTCCTCTTCCCGAACTCGGAGTTGATGATAACCTGATCTCAGGTCAATTTAGGAGCAAACAGATGAACCTTGAAGTTGATCAAATAAATCGTCGATTCTTGGGAGTGGGTATCGGTTCTTGATGGTTAGCTTGTTCAGCTTTCGATAGTCGATACACATTATGAAGGATCCATCCTTCTCCTTAACAAACAGGACCGGAGCTCCCCAAGGTGAAGAACTCGGTCTGATAAAACCTTTCTCTGAAAGTTCAGTCAACTGATCTGACAGCTATTGTAATTCCATCAGTGCTTATCGATAGGGTGCTCGCGCTACAGGTGCGGCTCCTGGCACTAAATCGATTTGAAATTCGATATTTCTGGCTGGCAGAAGTCCAGGTAAATCTTCTGGAAAACTTCCGGGAAATCCCTCACAATTGGTACGTCCTCCAATCGTTTCTCTTCGGGCTCCTTCTCTTTCTTCTCAGCAACATGGGCTAGAAAATGGTGGCATCCTTTCTCGATGTACTTTTGCACCTTCGTACACGAGATGATGTTCAATCTTGACGAGCGTGCACGATCGCTCCGATCTCCTTCTATCATCAGAAACTCGTTCCCGTAGGGTATTCTAACGATCTTTTCATCACAGATAATAACGGCATGATATTTTGATAGCCAATCTATTCCCATGATGACGTCAAAACTACCCAACTCTACTGGCAAGAGGTCGATGTTGAACGGGTGGTTTAACAAGTTGAGAGTGCAACCTCTTATAATGGTATCTACCCTTTCTAAATTCCCGTTGGTTAATTCTACGTCAATGACGTTGTCTAAGGTGGTTGGAGCAATATCAATTAAGGAACTAAAAGCAGTCGACACAAAACTTCTATCCGCTCCCGTATCAAATAATACTGATGCATAACGATTATTTAAAAGAAACGTACCCGTCACCACGTTCGGGTCGTCCTGGGCTTCCCTTCTGCCCACAGCATAAACTCTCCCACGGGCTCCTCCTCCATTTCCCTGGTTCCCATTGTTATCTGTTGCTCCCTGGTTACCATGACCACCACTGTTTCCTTGATTCCTGGGTTTCTTGCACTTATTACGGTAATGACCCTTCTCACCACATCCATAGCAGGTGACTTTTGCCCGTCGATTGTTGGGTGGTGCTGCTTGAGCGGTGGCTAGGTGTTAGACCCGTATCCCGGACACAAATAGGCCCCACCCTTGATGAAATTAACTAAAAATAATGTGTTTGACTAAGCGGATAAATGATATTTGAGTAAGTTTTACTACGACTTTTATAAGTTCAAAGGCTTTAAGTGATTGGCTAGTCAACCCGATAGTCAAAGTATGTATAATGTGGCCCTAGATATATCATGTGTCACAATAAGAATGAAAATAGACTTGAAGGGCTAAAGTTGCCAAGTGATAAATGGATTATAAGTTTAATGTGGCCAATCTATGAGAAAAGGGACATGAGGGACTAAAGTTGCCAAATAGGCAAACTTGTCACCACAAATATCTATTGCCTAGAATTTTCTAGGCATTTCTCATAATTTCTAGAGAGGGTGTGTTGTGGTTCGGTTATAGAAGAAAGGAGGGAAATAGATGAGTGGGTTGATCAATCTATGAAGAGTTTAAGAGTTCCAATCCAAAGGTTAAGTTCTAGCTACAATCAATCACAAGTAAGTACTCCCTATCTTGATTCTATTGAGGTTAAGGTTTATGAGTAAGTGGGAATTCATCATATGATCAAGATAAGATCATATGATGATGTAGAAAGGAAGTTGGATAAGTTTAATGGGTTATATAAACCCTTGTTTATGGTATTAATTTAATGTGTTATTAGGTCATGATTTTATTGTGAAGATTGATGTTTGAGTAGGAGCAAGGATGATGATGATGATGATGATGATGCTTTGATTTTACTAGTTATGGATGTGAGGTAAGTAAAATGATAATAATATGTTATTTTATTGATTGTATCATCATAAGTGTTGTGTATGTATTATGTTTATGTTTATGTGAAGATAAGTAAGGACCTTGGTATTTCTTGACTTATGTGATGTGTTAAGGTAGAAGGATGATTTGTTGTTATAGCTAGCCAAGAGGATGGTTATACTTGTTATGAAACAAGTTAAGGTATGTATGTTAGTTGTTATATAATGAGGAAGAGTAAGTGTTTTATGCAAGTAATGGTTGAGACAAGCTTTGATGTATGTATGTGATGCTTATATGATGAATGAAGTATGATGGTATATTATTACTCGTTTTACTTACTAAGCGAAAGCTTACCGTTATAGTTGATAACATTTTTGTAGGTTTATGTGTGTGGAGATGCTACAGCTTGGATTACGGATTAAGGATCAAAGTACGGATTAGAAGGTTGGTATGTATAGGAGCTCAAGTAGAATACCGAGCTCAAAGTTATAGTTGATGCCCGTGAGTTGTTTAAAGGTTATAAGGTTATTGTCGAGTGTCAAAGTTATGTTTTGTTATGTCAAAGTCAAGTATGTATAATGGTGTGTTATGGTTATGATTAAAGGAGTGTTTGGATTAATATATGTTTGTACCCATTTTGGGGTCGAATGGGTCAAGTGACTTTTAAAACTTTATAGTATGTTTGGTTATAGTTTATGAGAGAAATGATTGATGTTTGTAAAGGTTATAGTGTTTGTTTTATGATTAAAAGTGTTATGGTTAAGTTAAAGTTGAAAACGGGTCAAAAACGGGTGTTTGGCATAACACCCGTCATTTTGTAAAAGTACGGGTCCGAGGGTCGAATGGTTATGAAAATGATTTATCATGGTATGTTAATGAGTTCTGGAAGTTTTGGTGTTGTTTCGAGTTATAGAAGTCGTTTTCCGGAAATTATACAAATGTAAAAAGTTAGCTAAAGTGCAGGTCAGAGAGCATACGGCCATATGGAATTTTCCATATAGCCGTATGGTCTAAATCATAGAAACAATAGAATCTGTTGTATGGCCATACGGCCGTATGGTATTTTTCCATACAGCCGTATGGTGCTTTCCCAGATTTTGTCGGTTTTGTTTATTTTGTAGAAAATGAACCGTAAGTCATTAGAAGTCGTGCCACCCATCTTTTTAAAGGTATTTGAGTCTAGTTTCTTTTAAAAATAGTCTCACGGGCTGTTTTATAATAGATTTTTATCAGTTTATAAAGAGTAACAGGAGGTCTGTTACAGTTGAGTCATTTCAACGTAAAAGTTTTAAATTCTGGTCAAAGCAGCCACGGGGTGTAACACTAGGGGTCTGGACCTGCAATTCTTGGCCAAATGCCCCACTCTCTGGCAGTTGTGACATTTAACCGTGCACTTTCCTTTGCGGTGTAGCTTACAACGGTTGCACAGAGGTGCATTCCTATCATACCCCTTTTTCTCACTTGACCCTGCTGTGTAAGCCTTTGCCACTTCTTGCCTCTTGTTTGGAGAGTTACTGTTGTTACCTTTAGAGTGGTCTTCCCACTTTCACTTGTTGTTAGTGTTCTTTTCTAGTACATCCTCCAATTCCTGGTCCATCAACTTGTTGGCCACTTCCATGGTCTCATGGAGATCCGCAGCCTTTGAGGTAGTTACATTTCCCTTTATAGACTTGGGCAAACCTCTGACATACCTCTCAAGCAATCTTGTTTCATTCTGAACCATACCAGGGCATAGCAAAGCCAGTTCCTGAAATCTCTGGTTGTAAGTGGCCATGTTGTTATTCTGTACCTTCAAGTTCCAAAATTCTTTCTCCAACTTCTTGACCTCATAGCATGGGCAATACTTCTGGAGCACCAACTCCTTGAAGTCATCCCACAGCATAGCATAAGCAACATCCATATTGACATATTTCATGTAGTTGTTCCACCAGGTCAAAGCGGCATCCACGAAAGTGAAAGATGCATATTTGACCATGTCATCATCATTACAACCACTGATTTGAAACACGGTTTCCAGCTTTTCGATCCACCTAGTCAGTCCAACAGCTCCCTTTGTTCCTCCGAAACCTTTACCCATGATCTTTCAGAATTTAGAGTAAGTGCAGCCAAGGTTGTTGGTCACTGGCCTAGATGTTCCGGTGTTGGTGGTTGAGTTGTTTGCTGCGGCCACACGATCATTGACAAGCTGATCTAGCATTTCTTGGTTCACCACAGGTGGGTTTGCCGCAGCCCTGGCTGGGGCGGTGTTCTCAGCAGTTCTGCCTCGCATGGCTCTTGCTGGGGTGGCATTCTCAGCAGTTCTACCACTCACAGCTCTTGCTGGGGCAGGTGTGGCAGCAGTCGGTCCTCGTGTGACTCTGGTTGACTTTCGCTTGGGTGCCATTTATCTGCATCACAAGAAGATGACGATAAATGAGATCTCGAGTACAGAGTGAAACTGTCACATGAGTATATGGATATCACAGACAGAATGCAAGAATAAAGTCAACCATAGAGGAAACGAACAATCGAATAGATAAACCAAGCTTGTTATATATATCGAATAGAATATAAGTACACAAAATTACAAGCAAGGTCAATAGTTCATCACTAACTGATAACTCATCAGTTTAGTGGAATACATCATCTAATGAAAACTAATCTAAGCTCGGTCACGCTCAAGGTGTAACTGCTTGAACGCTGCAGTCATCCCTTCGATGGCAGCCTCCAAATGATCCACACGGTGCTGCAGCTCCTGGTTCTCCCTCATCACAGTACCAATTATATACTCGGCATTTATGACCCTCTGCCACTGAGTATGATCAGTGCCTCGAACTCTCCTCACTGCCCGCTCAAGACCACCTAATCTACCAAAGATCCTGGTTTGGCCTCTGCCCAAATCGACAACCCTAGTATCCAATACCTTGAGCTCTCTACCATGTGATCTCTCTAATGCCTCAAATCTGGCTCTCAGGCCAACCATCTCACGCCTATCAGTAAACATGTCCTCGAACAACACACATGCAACCCGGTCGACAGTCCCAACTCTCGCTCGATACCCTAAATGCGATCTGGCTGCTCCAACCTCTCAATCTGATCTGAGTGCACATCAAGCAAACTAGCATGATTCGCCAGCTGTATCCATACCTGCTCCATGACAGTAGGCTCCTCATCCTCAGTTGGTGAGGCTGGCGGAAGTGGAGAAGCCACTGGTGATGGAAGTGGAGAAGGTATCGGAGATGGAGGTGGCACGAATGATGGAGATGATGAAGTGTACTCCGGACTAGCAGCACGCACGCCCGTGCTGGTATCACAAGTAATGTGAATCCACTAAGTATCACTAAAACCCAGCATCTGGGCAGCTCTGGAGCTCTGCCCTATCTCAAATACCCCCTGCACATCCTCCATGATGCCCTTGCCATCTCGTGGCATCATCACCTCATCTGACTCAATCGGCAAACTCCTGTCTCTGTCAACACACTCACAATCAGTAGTGTGCTCGACTGGTGTTGCCTCAGCTGGTGTAGGCTCTGCCTGACCCCACACTGGATCCTCATCCTCATAAGAATAAGACTCAATAGATCTCCGCAATCTCTGGCGGGGAGGGGAATGGTCTGGTGATGACATGGGTGAGTGAGATGATGATGAAATAGAGGTACCCTCATATGCTGATCGGGTCCTCCTCCAGGGTGATGGATCTGGTAAGTCTGAGAATCGTAGGCGGTATCCATAATGTACCGACATACGAGCAGTGCGACGGCTGGTGGTAGGAATCTCAGTGGATGGGGTAGTGTGAGTATGTTGGGTGAGGGTGTAGAGCTGAGCTGGTGAAGAACGGTGATCAGTGGCATAGCGGGGTAGGTATGGTGAGGTAGATGTTGGAGTGGTGTGTATGGTCTGAGTAGCTGCTCGGATAACCTCCATCAACGGGTCATCCGAAAATGGAACTGGTCGTCGAAGCGGGGAAGTGCGTCCAGCAGCGAGTACCTCATCACAAACATTGAAATGGAGAGACATGGTCTGTGACAAATATGGTATGACATGTGCAAGTATGTAGAAAATACTTATATCATATATGTTAAGTAAAATACTCAACATCATAGTATAACACTTAATCATATAGAACAGTTAGCGGTCAAGTCATGACAAACTAGCCAGGCATGCATCTGGCGGTCATAAGGAAATATTTTTGTAAAATCGGTTATAGTTTAGGGTTTATAAGTACCTAGTTCTCTATAACCAAGGATCTGATACCAATCTGTAACACCCCCAAAAATCTAGATTTGCGAAAGCATACATGTTGGGTGCTACTAAACTGGTAATCACAACACAGAGATATAGAGAACGGATTTGAAAATCCGTTTTGAGAATAGTTTACATTTTCAAATTTAAAATGTCATACATCAAGTTATGTTTAATTAAAACAAGGCCCATTTAACATGACTGTCCCAAACAGTGTTTAATTCATGTGTAAAAACACTTCTGGTAGTTATGACCAATAATATGTCATGCCTTCATCAAATACATACTCAAACACCTGAGAAAAACATGCTAAAAGTCAGCTAACGCTGGTGAGTTCATAGGTTTATAGTAAATAAGCACATATGGACCATGGAAAATAAATCATTAGGCACACACTAACCGCATGCTAACACTAAGCTCATACAACCGAGGCTACGACAAACAATATGCCTAAACGAAATAGCATAACAAAGGTGTCCGCGAGTGTTAATCCCCGGACACTCGGCAAATTCGACATGGTATACGTTCGCGTTGAGTTTCCGGGCCAACCGAATGGGGGAGTCACCCCCAATAGATCTATTTATATCCTACGCGCTTCCTGCAGGAATTGACGGTTGATGATATTGGGCAATAGGGGAGATCATACATACTTAGGTTATCCGCATACTAGTGTGCAAAAACAAAAGTTCAATTTTTGGTCCATGAAAACAGTTTTGCATGTTTCTCACAACAAGGTTTATAAAACAATTCATATAAAAATGGGGGTATAAACTCACCTTAACAGTAGCAATTTCGCTAGTAAACAAATAACGCAGTGGAACCGCTCCGACACGCGACCTAGATCAGTATGGTAAGTCTTAGTGTACTATTCATGTTTCAAACGTTTTAACTCATTTGAAAGGTTTACGTGTGTCAAAGTGCTCGTGTATTTCTTGCTTGCTGTGTGATAATGTATATTTCAAAAGTGGGTTTATCGTAAAAGACTCTTTAGTGATGGCTCATGGTGAAAGTGTACGATGAAAATACGTGTGACGAAAACATCCGTGCTTAGTACTCGTCGTCGTAAAATACACAAGTGATATATATATATATATATATATATATATATATTATATATATATATATATATATATATATATATATATATTAAACAAAGTTTAATAATTTATTTAATTAATTAGGGCTTATGATTAACTAAATAGATATTGATAAATTAATATAATGATGTGTATTATATTAAGGTGTAATTAAATAATAATGGAGATAGTGGGGTATTATTATATTATAAATATTATAATTATAATAATAATTATAAAAAGGAAATTATAATAAGTATTTTATTTAGAGAAATTAAATAAAGTGTAAGTGTATAAATATATAAATGTTGGGTTTTAAAGGTTTCTTGAAGTTACTGCTGCTTACATTATTAAGACTGCTCAGGTACTACAAAGGAAATACAACAAGTCAGTACTGCTACTGGTTATGAAGTTAATGCTGCTTATGGAAGATTAATGCTGCTACAAGATTAATACTGCTAGAACAATTAGTTAGTATTGCTAATACATTGTTAATGTTGCTAGAGTATTAGAGTCGGTTATTATGAATAGTATGTTTAGATAAATATAGTAAAGATTCTATAAAGATTTATCTTGTGTAGAAAGTTATTATAAGCCAACTAGGACTCCTTAGTCTATAAAAGGAGGATCTAGGGCATAGATGAACATATAACTTTACGGCTTTAAGATAGAGAACTTTAAGGTTGTAAACCCTAATACTCAAGGAGTATTCGTATTATTAATAATATTGAAGTGTTTAGTTTGATATTCATTGTTCATTGTTTCATTCGTTATCAAGTTCTTCTTAAGATCAAATACAAGATTCCGCATTGTGTTTGATAAACCACAAGGCTGTTTCTATATCTAGTTGTGTTAGATTTTTCTAGCATAACTAAACCTTTACAAGCTAAGGGATTCGATCAAGTGCTCAACTGGGATCAACAAGTGGTATCAGAGCTTGTGATCTAGAGACTGTGAATCAAGAAGAACCTGTTGCAACTCATCTCACTGAAGGAGGAAGACATGGACTTAGAATCTACTCACATGATTACTGCATCAAAGGTTCCCATGCTCAAGCCTGGTGAATATGAGCTATGGAGAATAAGGATAGAACAGTACATCCAGATGGTTGATTACTCTATGTGGGAGGTCATAGAGAATGGTAATCAACTACCTAAGACTGAAACTTCTGCTGAGGGTGTTACCACTATTATGCCTATCAAGACTGCTGAAGACAAGGCACAAAGAAGGCTTGAAGTAAAGGCCAGAAGTACTCTTATGATTGGGATTCCTAATGATCATCAGCTAACCTTCAATCACATCAAGGATGCTAAACAGTTGCTACAAGCAATTGAGACAAGATTTGGAGGGAATGCTGCAACCAAGAAGACAAGGAAGAACCTCTTGAAGCAACAGTATGAAAAGTCTCAATTTCTCAAGAAGATGTCAATCAAAAGTTCTTGAGAAGCTTATCACCAGAGTGGAACACACACACTGTGGTATGGAGAAACAAGGATGATCTTGATACTATGAGTTTAGATGATCTGTACAACAATCTTAAAGTTTATGAACCTGAAGTTAAAGGGTCATCTAGCTCATCAACAAGCACACAAAATTTAGCTTTTGTGTCCTCCTCCAACAACAGTTCTAGCAGTCCTAATGAAGTAGTTAATATTGCTCATGGAGTTAGTACTGCTGGCACACAAGTTAATGCTGCTGGGTCTACAACCCTTGATAACTTGAGTGATGCTGTTATCTATGCTTTCTTGGCTGGTCAATCTACTAGTTCTCAAATTATGCATGAAGATTTGGAGCAGATCCATCCAGATATCTTGAAGAGATTGACTTGAAGTGGCAGATGGCAATGTTGACTGTGAGGGCAAGAAGATTTTTGAACAAGACTGGGAGAAATCTCAAGATTATTGGGAAGGATAACTTGGGTTTTGATAAATCCAAGATTGAATGCTACAATTGTCATAGGAAGGGTCACTTTGTAAGAGAATGCAAAGCTCCAAGAAGCCAAGATTACAAGACTGGAGAAAGCTCTAGGAAAGCTGTGGAAATAACAACCTCTACAGCTTTGGTGTCTCAATGTGATGGTCTTGGAGGATATGACTGGAGTA
Source organism: Artemisia tridentata subsp. tridentata (assembly GCA_021014915.2). NCBI lineage: Eukaryota > Viridiplantae > Streptophyta > Magnoliopsida > Asterales > Asteraceae > Artemisia > Artemisia tridentata. The sequence continues at coordinate 49,871,253 of CP139508.1, forward strand.
ATCAAGCAGCTGAAGGACCTAACTTTGCTCGTATGGCCTACTCTTTTGCATCAAGTTTTGATTTTGAGGTATCTAACAGTTCTAGTTGTTCATTTAAGTCTTGTTTAGATACTATTGAAGAACTTAAGGCTAGGAATTAAAAGCTAATGGAAGAGGTAAAAATGTTAAAATTGGACAATTTAGGCTATAAGGTAGGTCTAAAATCTGTTGAGGAAAGACTTGACTTTTTCGAACAAAATGAGTTTGAATATGTGGAAAAAGTAAATGTTCTTGAAGGTAATCTTTTTGTAAAAGAACATGAAGTTAATGGACTTTCTAAAAGATTAGAAAAGGCTAAAAAAGAAAAAGATGTAGCTTATAAGGAATTAGAAAAATATCAGGTTAAGGTTAATAAGTTTGAGTTTGCATCTGAAAGTGTAAATAAGGCAATTGTGTGTCAGTTAATGAGGAAAGGTAGTGGCATAGGTTATAATGAAGTTCCTCCCTCAATAACTGGAAAGTATGTACCTCCTATTCCAGAATTGTCTTGTTTAAGTGAGTCAAATGTTAAGTCTTTAGGAGAAAGTAGTGAATCTAATAAGGAAAAACCTAAGACTGAAAGAAAGTATTCTGATGCACCTATTATTGAGGATTGGGTGTCTGATGATGATGAGGAACAGGAAAAGGATAAACTTAAGGTTGCAAGTGTAGCAGAAAAACCTAGTGTTGAGCAGATTAAATTTTTCAAACCTAGTTTTGGTACCAAAGTGTCTAAGAAACTTGTTAAGCACACTGAGTAACCTTGGCAGATCACAAACAGGCCTAGAGGTAACCAGAGAAGTTGGAATGGTATGATATCTCAAAGGTTAGGAAGTGACTTTGAGATGATCAATAAGGCTTGTTATCATTGTGGTAGTTTTGAACACTTACAAGATAATTGTTTTTACTATCAAAAACCAGTGTGAAACTATGCTAGGAGGGTGAATCATAAAAGTTTTTCTAAGAATACTCACCCACATGCCAAAAGAAACATGGTTCCAAAAGTAGTACAAATGAGATCTGGTGTAGTATCAGTTACAACTACTAATCAAAATGTTTCTAAACAAGCAATAGTAACTAATACTGCTAGATCAGTTAGTACTACTAACACCAAAAGGACAGTGAATGGTGCAAATAAATTGTCAAAGTCTTCAAACAAAGCACATTCCACTATAAAACAGCCCATTCAAAAGCCAACAACTATTAGTGCTGCTAAGACAAAAATAGTAGTTTCTACTGCTAAGCCAAAAGCAATAACTGATACTATTTTGGGAAATCATTTTTATGCTGTAAAGACCTCAGCTTGTTGGGTCTGGAAACCAAAAGTTAAAGTTTTAGATCATGTTTCCAGAAACAGCAGTGCATCTATAGTTTTAAAGAGATATGATTATGTAGATGCACAAGGCAGATCCAAGTCAGTATTGGCTTGGGTCCCCAAAATGAACTGATTTTCTTATCCCCAAAATGAACTGATTTTCTTACTTTATGTGCAGGGCAATCCACAGGTGGAATTGGAAGATAAAGGAGTATTTGACAGTGGATGCTCAAGGCACATGACTGGAAACATGTCCTATCTTGAAGATTTTGAAGCTATTGATGGAGGATATGTTGCTTTTGGGAGTAATCCCAAATGAGGGAAAATCACTGGTAAAGGTACAATAAAAACTGGTAAATTAGATTTTGATAATGTGTACTTTGTCAAAGAGCTTAAGTTTAATCTCTTTAGTATCTCACAAATGTGTGACAAAAAGAATAGTGTTCTTTTTACTGACACTGAATATATTGTCTCCTGACTTTAAGTTGACTGATGAAAGTCATGTTCTACTTAAAGTTCCTAGAACAAACAACATATACAGTGTTGATTTAAAGAATATGGTTCCCAAAAGAGGTTTGACTTATCTCTTTGCAAAGGCCTCATCAGATGAATCTAAACTTTGGCATAGAAGACTTGGTCATTTAAATTTCAAAACAATGAATAAATTGGTTAAGGGAAACCTTGTAAGAGGTTTACCTTCAAAAGTTTTTGAAAATTTTGAAATCTGTGTTGCTTGTCAGAAGGGAAAACAACATAGAGCTTCTTGTAAGGCCAAAGTAGTGAACTCTATTAGTCAAGCCATTACATATGTTGCACATGGATTTATTTGGACCAACATTTCTAAAGAGTTTAATGAATAAGATGTATTGCCTAGTTGTCACAGATGATTATAGTAGGTTTACTTGAGTTTTTTTTAGCAACTAAGGATGAAACTAGTAGCATTCTTAAGGCTTTCAAAACCAAGGTAGAAAACCTAGTTAATCATAAGGTTAAAGTGATAAGATGTGACAATAGAACTGCGTTCAAGAATAGGGAAATGAACCAGTTTTGTGAGATGAAAGGTATTGAGAGACAGTATAATGTAGCTAGAACTCCTCAACAAAATGGAGTTGCTGAGAGGAGGAATAGGACACTTATTGAGGCTGCTAGAACAATGTTAGCTGATTCTAAATTACCTACTACTTTTTGGGCTGAAGCAGTTAATACTACTTGTTATGTACATAATAGAAGTAAAGTAGTTAAGCCTCATAACAAGACCCCTTATGAACTTTTTCATGGTAGAAAACCATTGCTTGATTTCTTAAGACCATTTGGGTGTCATGTTACTATCTTGAATACCATAGATAACTTAGGCAAGTTTGATGGAAAGGCTGATGAAGGATTTTTTGTTGGATACTCATTAAATAGCAAAGCTTTTAGAGTATTCAGTAGTAGGACCAGGAAAGTGGAAGAGAACTTGCATATTAGGTTTAGTGAGAGTACACCTAATATTGCAGAGAGTGGACCAAACTGGCTGTTTGATATTGATTCTCTAACCAAGACTATGAATTATGAGCCAGTTGTTGCAGGAACAGAGTCTAACAAGTTAGCAGGTACAAAAGCAAGTAATGATGCAGGTCAAGCTGGAAAGGAGCCAAGACATGACAAAGATTATATTTTGCTGCCTATTTGGACTGCTGATCCACCCTTCTCAACCCAAGAGTCAAAGAGTTCACAAGCAGATGACTTTGATGATCAACCAAAGGATGATGTATCAGATGATCAAGAGTTGCATGTAGAAAGGAAGTCTGATGATCAAGAAAAGGATGATGTATCAGATGATATAAACACTAGCAGTTCTAACACAGTTAATACTGCTGAACCAAGTGTTAATGTTGCTGACAAGCAAGGCATATCTTTTGATGCTGATGTCTACCCAGATGATCCAGACATGCCTGTATTGGAAGATATTTATCCTGATACTGATGAAGATGTACTTGGTGCAGAGGCTGACTCATCTAATTTGAATGTAGAATTACCTGTCAGTCCTATTCCAACTACAAGAGTTCACAAGAATCATCCTAAGGAACAGATCATTGGAGAGCCAAAGTCTGCTGTTCAAACAAGGAAAATGGTTAAAGATTTGAAGGAACAAGGTTTCTTTGCAAGATCCCTTCATCAAAGAAACAGTCACAAAGACCTTCAAAATTGTTTGTTTGCATGTTTTCTATCACAAATAGAACCCAAGAATGCTCACAAAGCATTACAAGATCCAAGCTGGGTGGAAGCTATGCAAGAATAACTTCTATAATTCAAGCTTCAAGAAGTTTGGACACTGGTAGATTTGCCTAATAGGAAGAGGGCAATTGGTACTAAGTGGGTTTTTAGATGCAAAAAGGATGAAAGAGGCATTGTGATTAGAAACAAGGCAAGGTTAGTAGCTCAAGGATATACATAAGAAGAAAGAATTGATTATGATGAAGTCTTTGCTCCAATTGCAAGAATTGAGGCTATCAGATTATTCTTGGCCTATGCTTCATACAAAGACTTTGTAGTATATCAAATGGATGTTAAAAGTGCTTTTCTATATGGGACTATTGAAGAAGAAGTTTATGTCTCACAACCACCTGGTTTTGAAGATCCTAATTTTCCTGACAAGGTTTACAAGGTGTAAAAGGAACTCTATGGCTTACATCAAGCTCCCTGAGCTTGGTATGATACATAGTCAGCATACCTGTTGAACAATGGTTTTTGTAGAGGGAAGATTGATGAACTCAAATAAGTACATTTTATTATCATCATTTATCCTATTTATTTGACTTGTTTTATTATATTATATAGAGAATTGATACGTTAATGTTTACTTTTGTAATTCTCAGGTAAAAACAAGTATTATGTGAAACTTGGCGATTTTGGACTAATTATGGAGCAAAACCAGCAAGATGTTAAGAGTCTACTGAAATGTACAAGATCAAGATCAATCTGCTCCAGATACGCTGCAACATACTTCTTACATACGGCGTATCACTATCAAGATTTCACAAGTTACAATCCAAGACAGCAAAGGACATGCGCCGCATAGAGAAATAGAGTTACGCCGCATCTTAAGGCGGTGTACGAATATTCCTGAATATATTAATCTTGGACCCCACGCGAAGTTAAGTCAATGCGCCGCATCTACTTATCCTATGCGCCGCATCTAACCCTCAGACAGAAACTATAAATACCCCAAAGTCAGACGAATTTCGAGTGCAAGATACCATACGTACGAGTACCAAACCAGAGACGAATTCAGACGTATTAGCAGCACAAGACACACCCTGAACGAAGATACAAGAGCTGTAAGAAGGTCCTGCATGTATTCAATTCATTAAGTAGTTTTGTTTTATTGTATTAGTACACTTTAATTCATCAGGATTGATGGGCTGATGTCATGTGACTACGGAAAATCATGCGCACCCCTTAAAATTGCTTTCCCATTAATTAAAGTTTATATGTTGATGTCTTTGGTGACTTTTACTCGCCGATAAGATTAGAGCCAACGAGAAAGGGTTAATTATATACACTTCATATAAAACTAGCAATAAAACAAGTGACAAGCTACTTAATTATCAGGACAGGTCTTCTTATTGTCTCAAGTATCTATCTGTGTACGTGTGTGCTAATCGCTGATTCGTGCTCATTAGTTTAGTTTACTATTTAATCATAACCAAACCGTGCCAGTCTCTCAGGCTGAACCCCCCTTGCGTTAGATTAGGTTGTATAGCTAACTTAGGATATTAAAATACTGATTAGAATAACTAGATAATACGTTCCACTCTTAGTGATCGACACTCTACTTACCATTATATTCATACTGACCGGGTACACTACTCGTTAAGTGTGTGTTATTGATAAGTCGGCTAAATATAAATTTAAAACTTGAGTAGGCATTAATACTGCTAAACCGCAACGACACATCACGCTCCATCAAGTTTTTGGCGCCGCTGCCGGGGAGTGAATTGTTATTATCTGTTAATTTGATTAGTATTTTAATTAGGTTTTTCTTTTTAATTTTTAGATTCTAACCACTAACCCTGTTATATATTAGATAAATTGCATTCATTGTATTATTTGCATATTTTCTGTTTTTGTGTTTTTTTTTTTTCTTTAATTTTTGTTTCTTTTTGTTTGTTTTTAGCTTTGATTTTATTTTTCTGCATTCTGCTATCGTTGTACTGTGCTAATACAAACGATACGGCGCATCTGTTTTCACAGATACGGCGTATTGCGTTTAATTTTTATAAAATACAACGCGTTTAATAAATTCGAGTACGACGCATCTTTCCCCAAGATACGGCGTATTCTGTTTTTAATAAGAAATTTTTCTAAACCCTAACGCCATACGACGCATCTGTTTTAATAGATACGGCGTATTTTCGATTTAAATTAAAAACAGTTTTCGAATTATTAAACAGATACGACGCATCGATTTCAATCGATACGGCGCATCTTCTAAATCAAAAATCTTGTATTTTGAAACGTAACGAAAATACGGCGCATTAGCTTTTGTTAATACGACGCATTTAATTTTAATAAATATAATCGATTTTTGATAATTTAAACTGGATACGGCGCATGCTAAAATTATAAGCGGCGTATCTGTTTTCTGAATAAAAGTCTGATTAAATTTTAACGTAATAAGATACGGCGTATCCAACTTTCTGGATACGGCGCATCAGTTGCAGATATCAGCAACTTTTATTTTTCTTATTCCCGAACGGAAAATATTCTAACTTACCCTTACACTTGGAAGTTTTTACTTTGAAATCTACCTGTCTTTAATTTTCAGGAACAATGTTCGATATTTTCCCCAACTGGTTCGGAAGACCCCAAAGAAACCTTACCATGGAAGAGTTTGCACTACAAATCGCTCAAGCTAATGAAAAAGAACATCATGAAGCAAGAAACCTTATTAATGAATTCAAAGGCAGTCATGAGCTGTTACTAAAGGAACAAAACAACATGATTAATGGATTGGCAATTGAAGTGCACCAATTGTCAACGGTGCTTAACAAGGTTCTTTTGGTAAAACATGATTTGAAAGGGATTACAACTAGAGGCGGAAAGTCAACCTTTCAAATCGGAGAGACACCCGAGGATAACAGTACAAACAAGATTTCCCCTGAATCTATATCATCTGAGCAAGAGCAACCAAAAGAGACTAATCCAGAACCTGTGATTAGAGAAGAACCTTCTGTTAAACTTAAACGATCAACACTACCTTTTCCACATAGGGTAAGGAAGGAGAAAGAAGATGCCTATCAAAGGAAGTTCCTGGAAAATCTCAAGCAGCTGCAGCTAAGCATACCATTTATGGAAGCCCTAGTGCAAATGCCAAAATATGCTAAATATCTGAAGAGCTTGCTTACAAACAAGTCCAAACTTGAAGAGGCTTGCACTGTAACAATGGGGGAAAGAAGCTCAGCAGCATTGCTCAACAAACTTCCATCTAAAGAAAAAGATCCAGGGAGTTTCACTATTCCTTGTCAAATTAAAAATTTACATATTGGAAATGCTTTAGCCGACCTAGGAGCTAGTATAAGTCTTATGCCCTCTTCTATGTATGAAAAATTAGGCCTTGGTGAACCAAAACCTACTAGGATGTGCTTAGAGCTAGCTGATAGGTCAATACAATACCCATTAGGAATAGCTGAAAATATATTAATAAAAGTTGATAAATTTGAATTACCTATTGATTTTGTTATCCTCGATATTCCCGAAAATTCTAGAACTCCTATAATATTAGGACGACCATTTTTAGCCACTGCTAGGGCCATGATTGATGTTTTTAATAAAAAGATAACTCTTACCATAGGAAAAGATGAGGTTGAATTTAATATGGAACAATCTATGAGTAAAACTAATTATGAAGATGATGAATGCTATAATATCGATGTTTCTGATGACACGATTAATCAATTTACTCAGAAATTGTTAAAAAGTAATTTGCTTGATTCTTTTCTGCTTAAAAATTTAGAAAACACAATCGCTATAGAAGATCAAGTTAATGAAAATACTATTGATAATTATTTAGTTGTTGATTCCGCTGTTTGTAACGCCATACGGCGCATCGGAAATATCGATGCGACGCATTTATCTGATGACAGCAACGAAATAATAAAAGAACAAGTTTATTCCGCTAGTGCTAATGAAATTGATGATGTTAAACCTGTGCTTAAGGATCTCCCTTCTACCTTGGAATATGCCTATCTAAATGGGAACACTAATTCGCCCGTTATTATTGCATCTGACTTAACGCCAAAAGAAAAAGAATCCCTTTTGCAGGTACTATATAAACGAAGAGGAGCATTAGCATGGAGTATGTCTGATATTAAGGGAATTAGCCTGTCATTCTGTACACATAAAATCCTTATGGAAGATGAATTCAAACCAACTATCCAACCCCAAAGGCGTTTGAATCCAAAAGTCCAAGACGTGGTGAAAAATGAAATTGTGAAATTACTTGACTCCGGACTTATCTACCCAATTTCCGACAGCTCGTGGGTCAGTCCTATCCACGTTGTACCAAAAAAGGGAGGAATGACGGTAGTACTCAATGACGACAATGAGCTAATCCCTTCAAGAACTGTTACTGGATGGAGAGTTTGCATTGACTACCACAAACTCAATGATGCTACGCGAAAAGATCACTTCCCTCTTCCATTTATTGATCAAATGTTAGAAAGACTATCAGGACATGATTATTATTGTTTTTTAGATGGTTTTTCAGGTTTCTTCCAAATACCCATTGCCCCCGAGGATCAAGAGAAGACGACTTTCACCTGCCCTTATGGAACCTTCGCCTATAGGAGAATGCCGTTCGGACTATGCAACGCCCCTGCTACTTTTCAACGTTGTATGACGGCTATCTTCCAAGATATGGTAGAAGACTTTATGGAAGTCTTCATGGACGACTTCTCGGTGTTCGGTAACTCATTTAGTGATTGTCTCTTTAAACTTGATAAAATGCTTGCTAGGTGTGAAGAAACTAACCTTGTTCTTAATTGGGAAAAATGTCATTTTATGGTTAGAGAGGGAATTATGTTAGGACATAAGATTTCTGGGAAAGGTATAGAAGTCGACAAAGCTAAAATTGATGTAATTGCCAAACTGCCTTACCCCACTAATGTAAAAGGTGTTAGAAGTTTTTTTAGGGCATGCTGGATTTTATCGTAGATTCATAAAGGATTTTTCAATGATATCTAGGCCTATGACCCAATTATTGCTAAAAGATGCGAAGTTTGATTTTTCTGAAGATTGCAAAAAGGCATTTAATATACTTAAAGAAAAACTAACTACTGCACCTATTATAATTTCGCCGGATTGGAATCTACCTTTTGAACTAATGTGTGATGCTAGTGATTATGTTGTTGGAGTTGTACTTGGCCAGAAGATAGAAAAGAAATTTAAGCCAATTTATTATGCTAGCAAAACATTAAATAATGCCCAAGAACATTACACCACCACGGAAAAAGAACTTTTAGCAGTAGTTTTTGCATTCGATAAATTTAGGTCATATCTTATATTGTCAAAAACTATGGTTTACACTGACCATTCTGCTTTGAAGTATTTGTTCAATAAACAGGATGCCAAACCAAGGCTTATTAGGTGGGTTTTATTGCTCCAAGGATTCGATATTGAAATTAAAGATAAAAAGGGTGCTGAGAATCTAGCTGCTGACCACTTATCTAGACTTGAAAACCCTGATATGGAGGTGCTTGATGAAAGGGAAATCGCTAATGACTTTCCTGATGAACACCTTATGATGGTAAGAATTAAGAGCAATAATAATAGACCATGGTATGCCGACTATATAAACTTTATTGTTGCAAATGAAATTCCAAAAGGGCTAACACCCGACGAGAAAAGAATATTTTTAAATCGCGCTAGTGAGTATATTTGGGATGAACCTTTTGCCTTTAAATTATGTCCTGACAATATTATACGAAGATGCGTAGATGGAGATGATGTCCCAGCAATATTAGCACAATGCCATTCAGGGCCAACGGGGGGACATCACGGTGCAGTTATTACAAGAAGAAAAATCCTTGATGCAGGATTTTATTGGCCCACTATGTTGGATGATGCAAAAGATTATATAAAAGGATGTGATGCGTGTCAACGATCCGGAAATATAACATCAAGAAACGAAATGCCGCAAAACTATATCCATGTATGTGAAGTTTTCGACATATGGGGATTGGACTTCATGGGACCGTTTCCTGAATCTAATGGTAATAAGTATATTTTGGTTGCTGTTGATTACGTATCAAAATGGGTCGAAGCGCAAGCATTACCAACAAACGACAGCAAGGTAGTACTTAAATTTTTGCAAAGTTTGTTCGCTAGGTTTGGAGTTCCTAAAGCATTGATTAGTGATTGGGGAACACACTTTTGTAATCACCATCTGGGAAGAGCCTTGCAAAAATATGGAGTGTATCATAGGGTTTCCACTGCATACCATCCTCAATCCAATGGGCAAACTGAAGTAACCAATAGGGTTATAAAGCGGATTCTTGAAAAAAACGACTGGATATAATTCGAAAGGGTGGTTTGACAAGTTAAATGATGCTTTATGGGCATTTCGTACAGCCTATAAGACACCAACGGGATGCACTCCATTTCGTCTTGTATACGGAAAAGCATGCCACCTACCGGTCGAAATAGAACAAAGTGCATATTGGGCTTTAACGAAATGTAACATGGATATGGAAGCTGCGACAAATAACCGTTTCATGGAACTTAATGAACTCTACGAACTAAGAGATGAGGCCTACAGAAATACTAAGATCTACAAAGAAAGAACTAAAAGATGGCATGACTCGAGGTTACATGGGGATAAAACGTTTACTATTGGAGAGAAAGTGCTGCAGTTTAATTCTCGATTAAAGATGTATCCAGGTAAACTTAAATCAAGATGGACGGGTCCGTTCGTTGTCAAGAAAGTGTATCCATACGGGACTATTGAAATATGCGATAAAAATGGTTATATATTCAAGGTAAACGGGCAACGAGTAAAGAAATACTTTGATAATAAAATTGAGGATGCTGAGAACGAGGTGGTGGAGTTTGAACCCGAAGTATTGGAATAAGGAGCTGAACGTGAGTCTAACTTGAAGACTCTGGAATAAAGACAAGCGCTGACCGGGAGACAACTCGGAAGAAAATTTTTACTTTTCTGTTCTGTGTCGAGTCTGTCAGACCTGCAGAAGATGCGGCGCATCTCAATCCTAAGATGCGACGCATCGCCTGCACTGGTCATATCTTATTTAATTTTCTGCATTTTTATTTTTGACTTTAAAACTTTCTGTCAGTTTATTTTAATGCGGCGCATCCCTGGTTAAGGATGCGACGCATCTTTTATTTTATTTCGTATTTATTCCAGGCTCGATACGGCGTATCTTCTTCCATAAGATACGGCGTATCGACTGACCTGATGATTTTCATTTTAATTTTTTAGTTTTATTTTTACTAACTACTAATGTATTATGCAAGTTTGAACCTTCTTAATTCAGGTGTGTTAAAGTCTTAATGGTATTATAGATTCCTGCATTTCTGTGGATACATCATCTATGAAGCTTAAACGTTCTAATCCACAAGAAAGTTGATTTTTGCTCTTATACGAATAATGGAGGATCATACCGAGCAAATCTCAGGGGAGTTTTTCTGTTCTAATTCTTTTATTTTCCAGTTTTTAATCTTTGATACAAACAACGAGGACGTTGTTTAACTTAAGTGGGGGGATTGGAGAATTAGAACACTTACTTGTCCTAAACTTTTGCAAAATATGCTTAAAATGCGCTTAATATATCAAAATTTAAAATTTTATAGCATGTTTTTGTTTAAAGTCTAAATTACATAGCTGCACACATAACATTATTTCCAAAAATTGTGAACTTATCAAAATTCACAAATCTATGAGTGTGCCGGTGACTTGTAAACTTTAGAACTTGGCTTGTATACTATTCGAGACCACCATAATAAGTATTATCTATATAATTGGAATGACTTGTCTAAATTGGTAAATTTCTAGGATTACACCCAAATAGCCTTTATATGTTATGTGATATTAACTAACTACACTGGTTAGTTAACCCCCGTATAAACCCTTTGTTACTCTCACTTTTAGAGTAAGATACCCCTAGAAAAACACTCAGAGCAATTGTATGAAAGTAAATATTGTATATCTTTTAGTTTATTTTTCGTGTGTTTACTACTTTCGCTATTACAGTTATTTCTGAAAGTATGAAGAGTATGGAAAAATTATCCGGAAAAATAGTGATAGAAAAGTTGTGAAATTTTACACATATATGTTGATGTTATGGGAACGCCAACTAGGATTATTCTTTGATTGAGATATTGTTGAGTATAATTCGTGTCTACCTAAAGCGTGTGTTTCAAGTGTTAAAGCGTGAGTTATTCAATGATATGAGTCTTATTCATGGGATGGTTGGGAAAGTAATTTACCACACTTAGGATTTTAATTTATCTGTTTTGTTTATTTTTCATTTTACACCAATTTGTATCCCAAATATTATCCATACCCTACATCATTCTTTATCCAAACCTTTGATTTATTGAGATTAGGGATTTGAGCAATCTTAAGTATTGTAGCCGTGGATTCGGCTATGTATTTATGATTTTGTCACCCTTTTTGATATAATATTATTGGTAAAGATTACTTGGTCCTATCTTTAGCCCATTCGAGTTAAGGATTTGAGCAATTGCAAGTATCGTGGTCGTGGATTCGATCATGTATTTGTGATTTTGTCGCCTTTTCTGGAATGTGAGATCGATAGAGATTAAGAAGAATGATTAACCCTTAACCAACAAACCCTTTTTACCGTTTTAGACTTGTCATTCCTTGGCTTTAGTGGGGGAGATGCGTATACTTGCCAAGCTTATGGTAGAATATTCGTCACGACTGGACAGTTAAACGATTAGATTTGCTTTTATCGAAATATTTTATTTTATTTCTAATTCGTTAAGTGTTTGGTTGTGCAATTATGACAAAACGAATACATGCTTAAATATTAAAAAAAAAATCCTAATATCTTTTAGGATACATTTTCATAAGATTTATTCTAAGGTTTACTTGGGGACAAGTAAAGTTCAAGTGGGGGGATATTTGATGAACTCAAATAAGTACATTTTATTATCATCATTTATCTTATTTATTTGACTTGTTTTATTATATTATATATGAGAATTGATACGTTAATGTTTACTTTTGTAATTCTCAGGTAAAAACAAGTATTATGTGAAACTTGGCGATTTTGGACTAATTATGGAGCAAAACAAGCTAGATGTTAAGAGTCTACTGAAATGTACAAGATCAAGATCATTCTGCTCCAGATACGCCGCAACATACTTCTTACATACGGCGTATCACTATCAAGATTTCACAAGTTACAATCCAAGACAGCAAAGGACATGCGCCGCATAGAGAAATGGAGTTACGCCGCATCTTAAGGCGGTGTACGAATATTCCTGAATATATTAATCTTGGACCCCACGCAAAGTTAAGTCAATGCACCGCATCTACTTATCCTATGCGCCGCATCTAACCCTCAGACAGAAACTATAAATACCCCAAGGTCAGACGAATTTCGGAGGGGAACAGTGCAAGATACCATACGTACGAGTACCAAACCAGAGACAAATTCAGACGTATTAGCAGCACAAGACACACCCTGAACGAAGATACAAGAGCTGTAAGAAGGTCCTGCATGTATTCAATTCATTAAGTAGTTTTGTTTTATTGTATTAGTACACTTTAATTCATCAGGATTGATGGGCTGATGTCATGTGACTACGGAATATCATGATCACCCCTTAAAATTGCTTTCCCATTAATTAAAGTTTATATGTTGATGTCTTTGGTGACTTTTATTAGTGCATTGATAACCTCTGTGTCTAGCTGAGCATTGCTTGGGTCGCCATGCCCCTTCCTCGCCTATTTATTCTATCGTTTCTAGGATATTGGGATAGACATAAGTGATCATTAAGGGTTTACTCGCCGATAAGATTAGAGCCAACGAGAAAGGGTTAATTATATGCACTTCATATAAAACTAGCAATAAAACAAGTGACAAGCTACTTAATTATCAGGACAGGTCTTCTTATTGTCTCAAGTATCTATCTGTGTACGTGTGTGCTAATCGCTGATTCGTGCTCATTAGTTTAGTTTACTATTTAATCATAACCAAACCGTGCCAGTCTCTCAGGCTGAACCCCCCTTGCGTTAGATTAGGTTGTATAGCTAACTTAGGATATTAACATACTGATTAGAATAACTAGATAATACGTTCCACTCTTAGTGATCGACACTCTACTTACCATTATATTCATACTGACCGGGTACACTGCTCGTTAAGTGTGTGTGTTATTGATAAGTCGGCAAAATATAAATTTAAAACTTGAGTAGGCATTAATACTGCTAAACCACAATGACACATCATGCTCCATCAAAGATTGATAAAACTTTGTTTATCAAAAGGCACAAAGATGATATCTTGTTGGTTCAAGTTTATGTTGATGATATCATCTTTGGATCAACACACAAGGCTTTATGTGTTGAATATGAAAAACTTATGCATGAAAGATTTCAGATGAGTTCAATGGGTGAACTTACATTCTTTTTAGGACTACAAGTTAGACAGAAAGAAGTTGGCATATTTATCAGTCAAGATAAATATGTGGCTAAAATTTTAAAGAAGTTTAGATTTACTGATGTGAAGCCTGCAAAGACAACTATGGAAACGTCCAAGCCCTTGCACAAAGATGAAGATGGTGAAGAAGTTGATGTTCATTTGTATAGATCCATGATTGGATCATTGATTTATCTTACAGCTTCAAGACCTGACATAATATTTGCTGTCTGTGCATGTGCAAGATATCAAGTCACACCAAAAGTTTCACATCTTAATGCAGTGAAAAGGATTTTTAGATACTTGAAAGGTCAACCCAAATTAGGCCTTTGGTATCCAAAAGATTCACCTTTTGACTTGATTGCATACTCTGATAGTGACTATGCTGGAGCTAGCTTGGATAGAAAATCAACAACAGGAGGTTGTCAGTTTTTGGGGAGCAGGTTGATTTCATGGCAGTGCAAGAAACAAACTGTGGTTGCAAATTCCACAACTGAAGCTGAGTATGTTGCTGCTTCAAGTTGCTATGGACAAGTGCTCTGGATTTAGAATCAGTTGCTGGATTATGGGTACAATTTTATGCATAATAAAATATATATTGATAATAGCAGTACTATGTGCATTATTAAAAATCCTATTTATCACTCAAAAACAAAACATATTGAGATAAGACATCATTTTATAAGAGATTGTTATGAAAAGAAGTTAATTCAAATTGTTAAAATTCCTACTGATAATAATGTTGCAGATTTGCTCACAAAAGCTTTTGATGTGGGTAGATTTCAATTTTTGGTTGTTAGTATTGGAATGATAAATCTTTGAAAAATTCTTATCTCTTTGTGTCTTTGTAAAGTTTTATAAGGATTAGTACTATTATTAGGACAATAAATTGTTTCTGCTGCTAAGTTATACTTAGTATTGCTAGTTTTCTTACAACTGCTATGTTAATGTTGCTAAGTTATACTTAGTATTGGTAGTTTACTTAGTATTGCTGTGTTAATGTTGCCAGTTATACTTAGTATTGCTAAGTATAATTGATGATGTGATTATTGTAAATTGTGTTATGTTTGTGGTTTTGTGTTTTTGGGACTAATCTTTTGCAGGATAAGCTGAGAAAAGTGCTGGAGTGCTGATTAAAAAGCTGTTTGGAGTGGAAACTGACTTTATGCTGCTAGGCATAAGTTAGTGCGGCTAGGTCTAATTTAGTGCTGCTAGGTTTCTGCTGCTATGTTTAAAAGAACAGGGTAATATTTTATAAATGTGAGCGATTAAGGGTTTATATCCTTCACGCATTCCCAAAAGTGTCTTTATCCGATCAAAACTCTTTCAAACATAAAGCCTAACTCTTTTTCTCCATTAATTGTAAATCCCAGCCAAATCCTACCAAAATTTTCAAAATTCACAATGTTGACTCTGTCATTCGCAGATCAACATAACATGATTGCGTTTTTGCAAAAGCCCAAAGAAAGTGAAGGTTTTACTGAAATTATTGATTTTCTTAATGCTGCTCATATTAGGTACGCATTAACAGTAAATCCTACTATATATGTTTCCAACATCAAACAGTTTTGGGCTACTGCAAAGGTCAAAACTATTGATGAGGAAGTACAGATACATGCCCTTGTGGATGGGCAGAAGATTATTATTACTGAAGCTTCTGTTAGAGATATTCTTCATCTAGAAGATGCTGAAGGTATTAACAATCTTCCAAATTCAACAATTTTTGAAAACCTTGCATTGATGGGGTATGAAAGCCAGAGTACTTCTTTAAAATTTTCAAAAGGTGCTTTCTCTCCACAGTGGAAATTCTTAATTCACACTATCTTACAGTGTCTTAGTCCAAAGACTACTGGTTGGAATGAGTTTAGTAGTAATATGGCTTCTGCTATTATCTGCTTGGCTCAAACTCAAAGAAATCAAAGATTTAATTTTTCAAAATTAATTTTTGATAGTGTGGTTAAGGGCTTGGATAGTTCATCAACTAAACATTACTTATATCCAAGGTTTTTACATCTTCTTATGGACAAACAATTTGTAAATAAAAAGGTTCATAAAAAGGTTTATACTGCTCTCTTTTATACTAAAAAGATTTTTGCTAATATGAAGAGAGAGGGCAAGGATTTTTCAGGTAGAGTTACACCATTGTTGTAACACCCCCAATTTCGTGATACGCAGCGGAATTCAAACTGGGTGTTACTTCATGGCACAACAGTTATAACAATAGAAAACAAACTCTAATGGAGTCGTTTTAAAAGATTTATCATTCGAATTATATAAATATCAGAGTTTACAAAATGAGGTCCCAGATGGTTCCATGTTTACAAAATACATCAAATGAGTTTCCGAATGATAATAAAATTTATAGCCCTCTTGAATATCTGTGCTCCTCCGTGCCAGCCTTGATCATTATGGACCTGAGATAAACATGCTAAAGTGTCAACACAAAGGTTGGCGAGTTCATAGAGTTTGTGGAAATAATTATGGAAATCTTGTAAATAAATCCTGGTAACAAGTATATGCAAATACTAAATGTAGATTTCTAGGATTCCATGTGTATGACTATTGTACTAAATACAAAATCACATGTAGGTAGTGTTTCTGTTGCTCTTAATTCTTGACATCGAAACCTTAAGTTTATGTTTCTGACTGGTTCACAATTTGTACCAAGTCTGTTGGTTTGTTATTATACCAATTCTATTAGTTTCGAGATTATACCAAGTCCATTAGATCTCATAGTTTGTACCAAGTACATGAAATCGTTATTGGACCAAGTCCTGTTTGTTCTGTACGGCTGCCCAAGTATTTGATACTTAGGTTCGCAATGAGTTCTGTACGGCTGCCCAAGTATTTGATACTTAGGTCCGCAATGAGTTATGTACGGCTGCCCAAGTATTTGATACTTGGGTCCGCAATGAGTTCTGTGTATGGGTTACGTTGTTATACACCCAAAGCGTTGAACATTGTTTGTTATCTCGAACATTGTTTGTTATTGCACTATCATTATGAAAACCAAAATGTAAATCTCGTACTAATAGAAATTGGAATAATTGTTGCAATCATAGCCTAGTAGGTAATCTGTTGTTGTACCTAGTGTTCTCAAATGTTTGTTGCTTTTGTTTGCTCTAACTGAGTCAACTTAATAGTTACATTAATCCTAATAGATCTAACCATAATATTCGTGTTCACTACGCATAGTGCTTAATGGTCCATGATATAGAAACTCTAAGTATGACAATAATGTTATCTAGCATAAATAAACATTCAGTTCAGATAAACATGTAGTTGCAAATAATAGTGATTCTCAAAAATAGTTAAGCATATATCTCCCCCAAAGAGTATAAAACAAGCATTAAAAGAGTAGGGGCTACGACTCACGGTAATATGTAAAGCTTTAGAGTACTTATGAAAGTAAAAGCAAGTAGTTGAGCATGTATCTCCCCCAAAGATATTACAAAATAATTGAAAATAAGGGCCATGAACTCACCTCAGAGTTGGATGATGTTAAGGATATAATGAAATCGCTGGATAAGCCGGAAAAATCTCTACGAGCAACCTAGAAATATGATATCGTGTCTTAGGTTCTAAAACAACGAAGTGAATATTTAAACATGCCATATATAGTTTATATATCTCGTACTACTGTTCAGGCCATCATAATCCAGAGGTCATGCAGTAAACGTTCGAGGAGCTAGGACACTTTAATTCGTAAATCCAGCAACTCGTCGATACGTTCACCCAAATGAAACCCCTCACATGAAGCTCCCTACTAACATAGTATTTATATGTGAAACATATATTTTGCTTACTTGATTATATGACATATTAAGAGTTTATGAATACAATAAATAAACTTACAAAGTTTATAAGTATTTAAATAATTTTGAGTCTTATAATTACTTACCTTTATTTAGAATACTTGAGTATTATAGAAAAAGGGAATATAAGCGGAGCTTCGACGTAGAATTTGTATTCTTCAAAAAAAACTCGAGGCTATTTGAAGATTATAACAACGCCTTCTTGAAAACCCGAAGCTATTTGAAGATAATAACAAAGTCTTTTTAGAGACTTGAAGTTATTTGAAGATTATAACGACTCTTTCTTGAAAACTTGAAGCAAAGTAGATCAAAATCTAGCTTTTGCTCAAGAACGCTTGCACGTTCTTGAAAGAAACTTGCTAAAATAGCTAAGCATCGCCTTGGATTTAAGGACTTTAGAGATAAAGAAAGGGGTGGTGCAAGAAATTATGAAGGCTTAGGCTTGGTATTCATAGGGAAAAATTTAGGTTAAAATGGCATTCTTGTAAATACATAGAATGGCATTTTGGTAAATAAAGGACAAGGGTAAAATGGTAATTTCAATAGATTTTTGAAATATCTAGATATTTTTGAGAAAATATCTAGATATTTTAGGTTGGATATTTAATTTGACTTACGGAGTGAGTTTTGGTCTCGTTAATCGCTAACTGTAAGTTGTTAAGTCACGAAACGTAAAACCGGGTATCGTAAAAATACGAACTTATAGAAATGATTAAACTTGTCAATATACTCATTATTATCTTATAAAAATGAGTGATAAGATTAATGGGTCGCGAAAATGCTGATAACGCTGGAAACGTAGGTTTAAAACGCGTTAAACGTAAAACGTACGAAAGTTGCGTAAAACTGAGAAAAGTAAAATGTAACTTTTCTAATATGATTATAATGAACTTAATAGACTTAAAATGTCTAGGCTAGGCTTAGTCTAGTGTCGGTTGGTGTTAAATGTTCTTTAGACCTAAAACCGTAAGTGTTAAAAATCAAGGAATGATTTTATGGTCAAAGGAAGAGGGAAAAATATGTTGAATTTTCCAAAAATGTGAAAGCTTCTAAACGTCTTAGAAAATATGGTGCAGGTATAGGCTAAGGTTGTGGATAAGTAAAAGTGCTTAAAACGCAAGTTTAGTTCTGTAAGACACAGGGTCTATTTGGTAACATTTTAACTTAATTATCGAAAATTCCCTAATTGATTGTGAGTGTACTAAAAATTAATCTGATGCGAGGAAAATTGGCGCAGTTGGTTTTCGTTATGCGCAAGATGTTTAAACGACGTTTAAACCAAACGTATAGTTTCTTATTAACTTTTGCGAAAATGACCCGATGAGCGTCAAACTTTCACTTTATCATGGAAATAATTTAACTTACGAGAATATGAAATAAAAATTTCGGGAATGAATAGTGAAAGTGAATAGTAAAAATGAATAGTAAAAATTTAGGGAATAGAAATTAACCTGAAATGCGAATTGTTACAATTGTTTCAAACAAAGTTGGAACTAGGTCAAATTCAGGGTGAAAGCTCAGCAATCCCAGCTGATGTTTATCCCACACCCACTCTTTTGCCATCCTCATCACCAACATAAAAGACCCATACCCATAGGATCACTCAAAAGGGCACTCAACTACCTCAGGTTAGTGCTAGTATGGCTGCAGATGAGGCTGTGCATAAGGAGAAGGGTCACAGTTTAGAAAGGGCTGTCACTACTGCTACTAGCTTAGAAGCAGAGCAGGACAGTGATAACATAAGTAAGACCCGATCTAAGGCAACTTCTAATGAATCCAGTTCCTCTAGAACTGATTCAGGTGAAGGTCCCAGCCAACCGGATATTATGGGGGTGTAGATGCTCAGGCTAGGTCTGAGGCTATGCCTAACTCACCCAATGATGCACCACTCGGGAGAGGTAACACACTCCGAAGTGCTGAGGGTAGTATTAAACTTATTCATGAATTGACAGCAACTTGTGCAAAATCGTCAAGGGATGTTCTTGATCTCAGAACTGAAGTCACAAGGTTGAAGAGAAGGGTTAGGTATCTTAAAGGTAGACAGAGGTCAAGAACAAAACAAACTAAAAGGTTATACAAGATTGGAACTACTTCCAGCGTTGAATCTTCTAATGAAGCATAGAGTTTGGAGAAGGATGTTTCCAAACAGGGGAGGAATACAAGCAAAGCTTCAGGGGAGGAAACTGGGGTGGATGATGAAACTGGGGAAGATGATGATGTGAATGAGTTTGTTGTTGCTGATCAATAGGGTAATGCAGCTGTTATTGATGATGTTGCTACTACTGCTGATGATGGTATTGAAAAGATGGTTGAAGTAGCTAAAGTGTTACTTGATGCTGCTACACTTAAGACTGCTAATGATGAAGTTAATATTGCTAATGTTGAAGTTAATATTGCTAGTGTAAAGGTTAGTGCTACTGAGACTGAAGTTAGTATTGCTGCTACTCAAGGTAGTGAAGATATGACTATAGCTCAGGTATTAACAAAGTTAAAGAGTACAAGACCTAAGGCAAAAGGAGTTGTGATTAAAGAGCCAGTATCAGTATCAACAACACCATCAACAACTATTTCACCATCATCAAAAGGCAAAGGTTTGTTGATTGAAGAACCTAAGAAGAAACTTTTATCACTCAGTCAACAACAACAACAACTTATTACAGATGAAGAACTTGCAAGACAAGTGCAAGCTGATCTTTTTTGCTGAAGAAGAAGAGGCAAGAAGAAAGCAAGCTCAAAAAGAAGAACAAGCAAGTCTTGAACTTATTAATTCCTGGGATGACATTCAAGCCAAATGTGAAGTAGATCACATGGTAGCCCAGAAGATGTAGGAAGATGAACAGGAAGAGCTATCTATGGAAGATAATTCAAAGCTCTTTATAGAATTCTTGGCTCAAAAGAAGAAGTTCTTTGTACAGAAAAGAACTGAAGCAAAGAGGAACAAACCACCATCTAAAGCAGAACAGAGGAGAATAATGAGTACTTACCTGAGGAACATGGATAATTGGAAGCTCAGTCAACTAAAGAATCTCAGTTATGAAAAGATTAAAGATGGGTTTGACAAGGTGTTCAAAAGGGTAAATACTTTTATTGCCATGAATGAAGAAGAGTTGGTGAGGAGTTCTAAGAGGTCTGGAGAAGAATTAGCAGCTGATGGTAGCAAAAAGCAGAAAACTGGTGATGACCAAACACAAGAGCAGACAGAGTAGTTTCAAGAGAGTGATGTAAAAGAAACAGCTGATCTACAACAAATGATTGCAATTGTAAACAATGATGATACATTTGTTGATGTTGTTCCTTTGAAAACTAAAGTTCCTATCATTGATTGGAAGACTGGTTATAATGGTAAAACTCCTTGGTGGGAGATAATCAGAGTTGGTGGAAAGTCTCAAAGGTTTGTAACATTTTCTCAAATGCTCAGAAATTTTGATAGAGAAGATTTAGAGACCGTATGGGTATTAATCAAGAAAAAATATGGAGATTCAAGGCCATAAAATATTTTGGATACAGTTCTTTGGGGAGACTTGAAGATTATGTTTGAAGTTTATCATGAAGATAAAGTTTGGCATGAGCAATACAAAATTAAAGTTTTGATTTGGAAACTTTTTCAATCATGTGGAGTTCACACTGTAATGAGGAGAGGGCTTCAAATCTACATGCTAGTAGAAAAAGACTATCCTCTGTCAAAGAGTACACTTGATATGATGCTTAATGGATTTGTTAAACTTCAAACTGATTATTGGAGTGAAATGGTATATCAGCTTCTCAAGAAACTGGAGAAACAACTTTATGGGGCTGATTACAAGAAAATGAGAAAGTAAGTGTTTGGAAACATCCTCCTGGTGAAGTTTCAAGCTTAGATTGAAACTTGATGATTTTGGAAGAAAATATCAAGTTTAGGGGAGGATTGTTGGGTTTTAAAGGTTTCTTGAAGTTACTGCTGCTTACATTATAAAGACTGCTCAGGTACTACAAAGGAAATACAACAAGTCATTACTGCTGCTGGTTATGAAGTTAATGTTGCTTATGGAAGATTAATGCTGCTACAAGATTAATACTGCTAGAACAATTAGTTAGTATTGCTAATACATTGTTGATGTTGCTTGAGTATTAGAGTCGGTTATTATGTATAGTATGTTTAGATAAATATAGAAAAGATTCTATAAAGATTTATCTTGTGTAGAAAGTTATTGTAAGCCAACTAGGACTCCTTAGTCTATAAAAAGAGGATCTAGGGCATAGATGAACATATAACTTTACGGTTTTAAGATAGAGAACTTCAAGGTTGTAAACCCTAATACTCAAGGAGTATTCGTATTATTAATAATATTGAAATATTTAGTTTGATATTCATTGTTCATTGTTTCATTCGTTATAAAGTTCTTCTTAAGATCAAATACAAGATTTCGCATTGTGTTTGATAAACCACAAGGCAGTTTCGATACCTAGTTGTGTTAGATTTATCTAGCATAGCTAAACCTTTACAAGCTAAGGGATTCGATCAAGTGCTCAACTGGGATCAACAATAAAATATATTTATAAGTCTTATAAAGCCTAAAAATATTAATTTGAAAAAATTAATATTTTTAATAATAAAATAATATATTTCGTCTTTTAGTCGGTTTTCATCCAAAAATATTCTAAGTGTTGGAATTTTAGAAAAATTAGGCATGACCCATTCGTTTATTCAAACTTTTCCATTTTTCACATGTATTGCAATTTACTCAAATAAACCCTTACGTTACTAAAAATTACAAATCTAGTCCAAAGTTATATATATTTAGTCATAAATATATATCCTGACATTTTAATTAAACTAACGTTTATTACCAAAATAATTATAAGTCGCGAAGCAAAATTCGACGTTTAGTCAAAATACTATCAAAAAGTCAACAACTATAAATTTGGGCCGAAAGTCCATTTATTAGTCTTATTGGGGTTAAAGTGTCCAAACGAGTCCAAAATGGTTTTAATCGATATATATCGTTTTAATAAGTCAAAATATTTATAGTAAGTTAAAAAATATTTCAAAATCCGTTTTTCTCACACAGGACCTTTATTGGGCCGAGTAGGCCAATATGGGCCCAAAAGTCCAAGTTCAGTCCGAAAACAACTTAGCCTTTTTAAGTTACGTTACATATATAGTTAAGTTTCAAGAATCAATTTAGCACATCAAATAAGTCGTTTGGTCAAAAAGTCAACCATTGCCCAAACCACATAGGCTCGGCCCATTTTGTGTCGAGACCAACATAAGCCCAAACAAATAGGCCCAAACCTTTAAGTCCTTTTAGGTCCAAATAGTTTTCGTAATTAAGTTTTAATTAATCAAATAAGTACTTATAATTAAGTAATGTGGTCAAAAAGTCAAACAAGGTCAAAACAAGATGGGTTCGACCCAATCTTGTGTCGTACGACCCATTACACCCCAAAGCAAGTAAAACACGATAAGCTATTCCAAATAAGCCATTAAGCACTAATTTCACCATTTCACCACTAGAGACAAAATTTTATGTTTTTCAAAACCCCAATTTTTATTTTTGCCAAAAGCTTGCCGATTAGTATATATATACACACAAGTGTATATTTCGTCTTAAACTCACGTAATTAACATTAATCACATTTGTACTATCAAACTAGCACCACAAGCAACAAGATTTACCACACAAGCAAGAAATAACAAAATTTGTACGTAAGCTTCAAAAAAATCGAGCACACATAATTATATACCAAACCCTAGCTTTTTCAATTTAACAAAACATAAACATTTAGCACTTGTGTAACACCCCCAAAATTTGGTTTAGCGGAAGCATACATGTTTGGGTGCTACTAAATAGATATCACAACACAAAGTACAAAGAACGGTTTTACATCAACCGTTTAAAATAGATTTCACATTCAAAAGTATTTTGTTTACAACATTTCAAAAATGGTGCGGAAATATAAGCTCATGAAATATTTCAAGTGGTCCCAAATATATATCAGAGTCTTCTATGACCATGCCATGTCATGCCAAAAGCCTTCGCCACTAAGTTATCGCCTTAAACCTGAACATACATGCTAAAGTGTCAACACGAGGTTGGTGAGTCCATAGGTTTTAGTATTCGTAAATGTGGAACACAAATTTATATTGTTTGGTTAATCGGTACACTCGTAATGACCATTACACTTGGTAGTATGTCCGTTACACTCGGTAATGTGACCGTTACACCCGGTCCTGTTATATGTTTTCGCCCAGTACCCCTGGTCAATGTGTGTGTCATGTATACATATAATGCATTCGAGTGAACATTCTAGTATTTCAGCCAAACAGTCAAATATTCAGTAAACAATTTGCATTTTCCAAATAAACAGTCATTGAGTTTAATAAAAGAAAACGAGCATGTATTCTTCCCCAGAAACAGTTTAAAAACTAGTAAAAGTAGGGGCCATGAACTCACCTTAGCTTGCAGCAACGCAAAATATCAGAGTGCTCACAACTGGCATCAAGAGCTAAACACAACGATATCGAGGGTGCAGGCACAACCTAATATATATTTATAGTTTTCTCAGAATACGTCTTGTGAATTAAAAGAGTTTTCAAAAGACAAGCGTCTTAGTTTTCGTGGATTACTCGTATCAAAGTTTGTAAAAAGTTTAGTGTTAACGTTTCATGTGGTGGTAAAACAGTATAGACTCAAGAATACTCACGCCACATAGGAATAGAAAATCGACACTATCGAGAAAAAGTACGGAGGAGAACTTGAGTCGAGAAAGAAATGACAAACGAAGTCAAGGAAAATAGTGATAAAAGAAAATGTCAAAAAAATAAGTCAATTTATACGTGTTCGGTGTTTCCCAATAATCCCAAATAGTTCGGCAATAATCAATAAAGTTTTGGAAAAGGTAATTTAAGTTTTAAAAGAAACTTAAATTAGTATATCACATGGTAAATGTTTTCATGTTAATAAAACTACAAGTTTCGATTATTGTCGGGTTCTATAAGATAAAAGGTTTTTCGACATCAAAGTATAAGTCTAGGAAGTTTTATAAAATTTGGCATGACGCGTCCATTTATATAATCTTCACAAGTTGTCGAGACTTCAATAAAACTCAATTTTTC
This sequence comes from Artemisia tridentata subsp. tridentata, assembly GCA_021014915.2. Taxonomy (NCBI): domain Eukaryota; kingdom Viridiplantae; phylum Streptophyta; class Magnoliopsida; order Asterales; family Asteraceae; genus Artemisia; species Artemisia tridentata. The sequence continues at coordinate 49,896,168 of CP139508.1, forward strand.
AAATAATGTTTTCGGCAAGTTTAAAATCAACAATTCGTTGTTAGTTTAATAAGTATTAAATTCGAATTTTATGTTCGATACAAGTCAAATGATTTGTCCAAATTATTCGAGTCACAATCTATTGTATTCTGTCCGTTAAGTATACGTTTAGTCCATATTCCAGTACCAATCCCAAGAGTAACTGAAATGTTTCCAATAATTTCACGTTATTCAAGTATTTCAATAACCGAAAAATTTGATACATGTTGTTTATCCTTGACAAAATATATAGTGCACATTTAAATATTGGTTAGAATGATCGTCACTAAACTTCATTATACATCTTTAGGGACTATTAGCGGGCCAATATTAAAAAAAAAGAATGTCGACCCTTTGTATGAAAAGGGATGAAGAAGTAAGAAGCATAACTACTTTGAAAAGTACAATAAGGATTTAACAGTGTAAAGATACTTTAACCCTTTTCGTTAGGAAGTTGGACCTTGGAAAGTCAAACACGTTTCGGATTACTTTTATATGTTGGAGCCTGGCAACTTTTGTGAACAATTTATTTTGGCTGCATAAAGGGGCTAACTTGTAGGAATGTTAATTCAAAGTTCAAACTGTATGTGTCGCAACTCCTAAGTCCAGGTTCAAATGCAATTAAAACAAAGACGCACCCTAACTGTGACCATTTTTAAACGCACCCTTGCAGCTCAAAACCATGATACTATATGTTTAACTTTATTTTGAAAATAGGTGTGTATTTCGTATAAATTTACCCTAAGTATTCACAAGCCTGCAAAGTGAAACTCGACATTTGGAACAGACATAAGCTCTCACATGGTTTGTATCCTAAACCGAAACAAATAATTAAACAAACACTCTGATAATCTCACAAGTTTGATGTAAGTTTAATTATGCCTCACATGTACAAAAGGCGCAAATCCAAAGCAAGGATCTAAGACACAACCGAATGGCAAGAGCAACCCAACCCGAGACCATTAATCGCCAATATTCAACCAACAATACGTATAATAGTTACACCTAAGATTGACTCGTGACTCATTACAGGTTACGACCCAACAAGTTATTTGGATTCCAAAACACCGTTCAATACCAATATCTAAAGTTAAGTGTGTTTATGTTATACCAATCCAACTGTTACTAGAACTGGGTCGACCCAACCCACCAAGCAACTGGAATCAACCAAGCAACCATTGCGAGGAATAAGTAGCATAGAACCAGGACGATACCGAGTTAACTCACCCACTAAGTTGACTCAGTGAGTCGACTCGGTTCATTTAACAAACAAACACAACTTTTTAATCCATTGTACCACACGAAACAGTTTTTCAAACATATTAGTCCACCATTTTTATCCACGAAAAATTATTAGTTCGATTATACTTGATTTGAAACAAGGAATATACATATATATATATATATATATATATATATATATATATATATATATATATATATATATATATAGATTTGCGTTCATGTGGTGTACAAGCTTAAAATAGATAAAATAGGTACACATATGGACTGTTGGATCAATCTTGATAGATGAGATCAAAATAAATAATATTAATTAATTAGATAATAATATTAATTAATTAGATATTTAGTTTAAGGGTATTATAGTAATCTTTGTTTTTCATTGTAATCCCATCTTAAATGCTCCACAATCCTTACAAATTAATTTCATACGTTATTTATTTTTATTTTTTTTCATTTTCATTTTAACCATGGCACCAGACGCCATCACTCGTTTGATTTACTTGGAAACATATTAATGCATGATGGGATCAAAAGAGAGTTTTAAGATGTATTATAAGATAATCATCATTTATATGGTACACAGAGAGATACACAAGTGTTTATGTCAATCTAACCCACTTTGGTGTGTGCTGAAAAAACCTACCAATTTTGGATACCAATTTTCAAAATTTTGGTACGATTTCAATAATCAAAATAAGAATCATAAAATCATTAAATAAAGTTATATATGATCAGGTAATTCTAAATGTACCATCAAAAATCAAGTTTCGCACAATGTCATACAACTTCAGGATTTTGAATGTTCTATACAAAAATGAATCTAGCGTCTAGGGTCCGAAATTCCCCGCTAATGTATAGCACTAAAACACATAATATGTTGAGCAAAGGCCCGAAATGGAGCTACTTCATTTCCCTTCATGAATTATGATCTTGGTTGTGATTCACATGTTCTTTTATGAAAGACAAAACAACGGAAATCAGTTCATCTTGATGCTTTGAGAATCCATGGTTGGCTCCTTTAACAACATGTAACTTGTGGTTCGGTATGATCTTTGCTAACTCTGATGCCTCTTTGACTCGGAAAATTGTATCATCAAACCCGTGTACTGTCAACACACTGCAATAACAAACATAGCTTTTTAATGTTACGCATCGTGCCCGATTAGACCAAAAACGTGAAAAATTTTCGCAAAAAGTACATCCCGAACCGACCCTCACTAAGGTCTACAATTTTGAACCAAAAGGTGGATCCAAGACTGAAATCTTGATCCACACTAAGGACTACAATTTTGAACCAAAAGGTGGATCCAAGACTGAAATCTTGATCCACACTAAGGACTACAATTTCGAACCAAAAGGTGGATCCAAATCTGACGGGTTATGCATAAAACCTATTTTGACCCATTTTCACTACATACCACCCATACGACTTCCGTTTTACATCAAACTTGACCAACATCAATAACTTAACATATCAAACATGTTCCAACGACACTTGACCCGTTTACAACCCAAAATAGGTACTTTTACACCTTTGCCAAACACCCCCTTAGACATTAACCATAACCCATTAAACACACTTTGACGCACCATTAGACTCCTAAATCGTTATGACCTCTTTGACATACATTTTGACACCCAACTTTACTTTACAATTACTAAAAGACTTTCGGGGGTACAACCTTGACACTTGAGCTCGGTATCCTATACTAAGATCCTAATGGCATACTACCTTCCAATCCACTTTCCCAAGTCTTTAGGCCATAATCCAAATACTTTCCTCCCGTCGCGCATAAACCTACAAGAATATTGAAACACTAAAACGTAAGCTTTCACTTAGTAAGTAACTAGATTAGTACATGATTAATACTTCCATTCACATTCATATGCATCAAGAGCACTTTTATCCATCCGGCTCATAACCAAGCCGACTTCATTACCATTATCATCTCAACATCATAATCATATCACATTAACATAACAACATTATACACAAAGTAAACATAACATACCTTAGACTTCTGAACCTCATATCCTATCTCTTGACCCTAGCTCATTTACATACCTCCTATTAACCCACTTCCTAATCCAAGGCTTAATCCTATCAACTCATTCAATAACACATAACATGAGAACATTCATATTAAGCATATAGTAATCAAAGTTACTTACCTTAGCTTCCAAAGCTAGCTACCATCATGATACCACCATCATCATCATTATCACCATCATTTCCTAGTTCATAAACATCATTCATAAACACTCAATAACTTATAACCAAAAACTATAACAACCAACACAACCTTTAACATACTTGGTCATCATATGATCATACTTTGATCATATGATGAACACCCTTTAATTTACTAACTAAACCCATACAAACTTACCTCATAATCACTATAACCCATTAATTATCTTGAAACCACCATTTACCCATCTCCCCTAAATTTGGTACATAAACCCTAACCCTTGAATTAATCAATTAACACTAATTAAAGGTTACTTACTTGCCATAATCATGCTAATGAGTAGCCATCTTCAACCCATCTTCATGGCACATCCACCTTCATCATTTTCCCTCTCTTTTTCTCTTCTAAAAACCGGCCTTCCAACTCTCTCTCAATAATGGTAGAAATGTCTAGAATATCTTGGATATATCTAGCTAGACTCAAGTTTGGCCCTTGGGCAAGATTGGTCCCTCTAGTCTCTTTTCTTTTACTTTGGCCACATATAACTTATGACACATTTGATCTATTGCAACTTTAGCCCCTTGAATCTATGTCCTTTCTACTTGTGCCACATAATACTTCCCATAACCTTTTAATCCATTCATAGACTATTAGTTGACTATCGGGTTTGACTGTAACGTAACATTTATCGACTAGCCAACCACGTAAAGTCCTTAGCATATTCCATCTAATGTGGGGCCTATTCGTAACCGGGATACGGGTCTAACAATTCTACCCCCTTATTTAGATTTCGTCCCCGAAATCTTTCGTTCTTTACTATCCAAAATGTAGTCACATTCTAATTCTCATTCCTAGCACCTTAATTCTTAGTTTATTTTGTGCAACGATCTAAGTGATCTTGCAACTCTATAGATACTATAACACATCGCATGTCCTTAATCCACATTGTTTTCCGCTTACTTCTAGAACCATACAACGCTTACTTAGATATTTACATAATACGAGACATACTCACCATTACTAGTTATCATTCTGATCCATTCTATTACCGTTACATCACATTTTCACTTGCTTATACTATATTCTCATTCTTTGACTACATGTTACTAGGGAAAACCAAACTATTTAACTTTTCGTAATTACACTAGGCTAATACTTTCACATTCTATCAACACCACTTAACCATTTCTTTTATGTCTCTACAATTACCTTATTTCTTCCACTCCTTTCTTCATGCCATTTTTGTTTACCTTCTAAGGCTTATAGAAATATTACATGAATTAGCTTTATAGCACCATACTTTAACATTTGTCGTCACATTACACATGACATTTATCATCAACTATTTCCATTACTCACATTTTGCGCCACGGCACGATTACGCATTACAACATTTTTAAACATCATTACAATTCCTTAATTTTTTCAACTTATACTTATCGCTCAAAATGTAGGTTTCTCATAAACCTCAACTAGAAGTCGTACTCTAATTTTAACCCCCTATCTTAGTCCTTATAACTTCTAACTAACTCTAGACTTCCTCTTTCTACTTCTCTAACCCTACTCGTGCCGTGTCGGCAACACATAAGCCCACTCATTTATACTTCCTCATTTACATGGAGAGGCGTCCCAATCGATGTAAATCAAGAAATATAAACTCATGGTTATGTACTTCCGACATAACACTACTACTCCTATTTCCCAATTTAACTTTTATTCTCTCATCCTTTTTATACTTCACATTTTCTTTTTAGACTTGGATCCATATCATTAGCACATTCATTATGGGGATATTTTTATTGCCAATGATATAGGCAACCCCATTTGCCGATGAAGGCAATACTTTTCATCCCGAAGGATTTCTTAACATTCATTTACTTGGTCATCCCGAAGGATACCACCTTTAACATTCATCCCGAAGGATCATTAACATTCATCCCGGAGGATCTTTATCATTCACACTTTATCGCTTTCACATTATAACATTGGATCCAAGCTATTATCGTTTTAACATACACACATTATCTCATCCGTTTTATTTAGTGAACGCAAGCTCATAGAGCATATGAACCTGCTTATTATAATTACACATTTTCTATGTGTTTATCGTCTTACATTCTTAATTCGCATTAATCTTTCTCACATCCTTACTTTACCCTTTAGCCTATCCGCCTTTTTCCATGTTTAAACCTTACATAGGTTTAACTACATTCGTTAGCATCATTCCTTCTTCCTACACATTTTGGTCATTTACACATTTTCATCATGTTTTATTTACCAATACTTTCATTTTAATAATCACCGCTAATGGGGCACATTAGCCGTGATAATGATAATTTCAGGTCATTACCTTAACTTCGTACATACTCATATCATTCTCACTTACGTTCTTAACCTTTCACATTCTTATTCTCGTCCCTTAACTCATCTCATTACTTATCTATGCGTTTAGAGCAATGCCGCTCTTGGTCATCCTTTGCATATCATTTTTGCCTTAGTCTCATTCTATAACTTTTAATTTATTAGACATTTATCAATCAATACGTCAAGTCATTCTTACTTTCATTACCTATAACCATAACGTCGTTATCATTACTACCCATTCATGCACATGCTCAATCCTCCTACCTACTCATCTCGTTCTAGTTTACATTCTTAACTTATCGCATTTAACCTTTAGCATTCAAACTTTTTTCGTTTAAGTTCCATCCTATATATATACCAACACTCTTTATCACAACTTCACGTTCACACTTAGACCTCGCGTACTTTTCCTTACCATCACCCCGTCTCTATACCACCTTAACATTAGTTTTTAGTCACTAAATATAATGAGACCATATGTTGGTCACATTTCGTGCTATCATTCCCTAACCTCATTCTTTAATTGTCAAGTCATTGGACACTTAATCATTATTTCGTTAGTTTCATCTTGTCTTTTCACGCTATACCTTAGTACGCTCAATATCATTACGACCCACACTTAAAGCGTCATTGCTTAATTCGCTTGCTAACCCATCTCTAATACCACTTATCATTCCTACCCATTTTCCATTACCGTTACTTTAACATACATTTATATAATCACTATATAATCACCGGCACTAGTCAAAGTGCACGGTAAATAATTTACCACGTGTCATTACCAACTAGTCGCTTCTAGTTTGCTAATTTTATGCATCACCAATTTATTCATTATTCAAGCATTTCTTTGACTACCACGTTTCCATTTTCTCTTCTCCTTGCCTTAAACACTTTCAATCGTTCATCTATCGTCTTTCATTACCTTGACTCCATTTTTTGTAATACTTATCTTTTTCATACTTTCGAACATATGAATATACGCGTTATATTTCATCTGAGTTATCGCATTATACTTATCATTTCTTGTTAACTTCAGGTTATCCTTTTACTCTATTTCACACGCGTTCATTCTTTTAATGTTGTCTATTTCAATCCCGATTGACTCACCTTCATCTTGACATGGCTTAACCCAACATTAAACATGAATTATTTCTAGACCATATATTGGTCTTACGTTGTAATCTAAAACTCGTTCATCTACCCAGTTTCTAACACTTCATGTCATGACAAGAATTCTAGTCGTGACTTATCTAATTCAAGTTCCCTTGCATTTTACTTTTTCAACTTATTCTATACATCACATGATGACACACATTCATAATCACCTTGCACCTAAACGACGAACACATTGGTACATACTTAATCTCATCCATACTTAAAGATAAACGTCACTAAACACTCATACTTCATTAGTCTATTATCAAATTATAATTTAAAACATTTGAACATGCCTGTCATATCATTTGTCTATTTTTGTTGAGGCAATTTCAATTTTGCCTCATCAATCTATCCAATAGCTACTTCATGTATCCTTCACTACCTATTCATTTCTTTAATATCTTACAGTTACACATTTCATCCATATGTCTTACTCGAGCATCTAAACCTTCTTCACATATCCATACTTAACTATCCTTAACGTTCCCATAAGACAAGTCTCACTCAATCCCTTAACCCTTACCAGGTCATCATTCTTCCAAACACAATACATACAAATCATTCGTCAAACCGCTATCATTGCACTCTAAGTAAATTTTTCTCTTGTCGAATTCAAGTTTTCGTGACGGAGTCGATTCGTGTAGTGAATGGTGTGAAAAGAGTGATTGATTGGTGATTTTACACTACAAACAATGAAATATGAAATGAAAGCAACAAATTAAGCTAAGGGAACAATTAAACTGAGCATGTAATCCTAAAAACGAAATTCGAATTTAAAAACGTACGCGACGAATTATAAAAAACGTGAATAAAAAGTGAAAATCTTAATTTTAAGACCTAAAAATATAAAATAATTTTTCCTAAACTCTAAATGTAAAAATAAAATTTTATAAAAAAAAGAAAAAATATTTTTTTGAACTTTTATGATTTTTTTATGAATTAAAAACTAAATTAAACTATTTAATTGATTTAAAAATATTAAAACAATTGAGAAAAATCTGAAAAATTCTGAGTAAATCTAAAATTAAGTTCTATATCTAGGAAAAATAAAATTAGAACTAAACTACACCTAAATAAGCAGAGCAGTGGACATAAATAGTTTGAAATAAGCCAAAAATAAGCAAAAGAGATCCAGAAATTAACAGAAGCTAGAAAACAGGTTTTCAAACTAAAATAAGCTTAAAACAACCACAGGATACCAAATAAGCTCAAAAGATAAGCTAAAAAGCAGTAGCAACAGTAGCAATAAAAGGTAAAGACAAATGAGTAATAAGCAGACTTGCAGCTGATCTAGAAGCTAGGAATAAGCTAATTAGGGAAAAAAAAGTAGATCCTAAAAGCTAGTACCATAAACTACTCCTAAACTAAAAATCCCCAAATTCTAACATCAATTACTACTCTAATTTGATTCAAAAACAGATGGATATAGAACAAAAATGTTGCAGGCTCAGATCAGGACAGATAGGCTTATTTGCAGACTGTATTAAAGCTACTAAATAAGCTCAAAAGTGAGATACCAGATTATATCCTAAATTCCTATACTACTAGCTATAATTAGAACCAATAATCAGGCAAAAGCTCAAAGGGATAAGCAGTTGTAATAAGGCACAAAAAACTGAAATAAAAACAACAAAGTGCAGGTCTGTACTTGTAAAACTGATGCAGCAGTGGGTAATTGGATCTCAATTCCTATCAAATACTTATGAAACTAAACCATCTTTTGTGACATGACTTAATTCACTAGTTTGAACTTGAAAATACCAAAAATACTAGCTAGATAAGCTCAGCTTAATGGGGGAATCTAAAGGCAGTAATGATTTCCTATTTTTGCACTAATAATACTCAAAACCTCAAATCAATTCAAAACAACCTAAAAACCACTAACCTTAGCTTATCTAACACTAATTAAGCTAGATCAAAAGTTATAGAGTTGCATATGAACAGTACTTAAGGTTTTTCACCTCAAACAATCCTTATGCCAAACACTCTATTTAAAACTGAAATTGCGTCTAACTCATTACTTCTACATTTCACCACATCCACATCACAACATTCACATTACATCTTAGCTATAATCTAATCTCATTATTACTATAAGCATTTCTATGTTATACTACAAAGACACTTACTAGTCGCGTTACTTTAACTTACATTCAACGCGTCTACAAGTGGTTTAAGTCTAGGCAACCTATAGTGGAAACCTAATTCACTTAAACCAAAGCTCTGATACCAAGTTGTTACGCCCCGTGCCCGATTAGACCAAAAATGTTAAAATTTTTTGCAAAAAGTACATCCCGAACTGACCCTCACTAAGTTCTACAATTTTGAACAAAAAGGTGGATCCAAGACTGAAATCTTGATCTACATTAAGGACTACAATTTTGAACCAAAAGGTGGATCCAAGACTGAAATCTTGATCCACACTAAGGACTACAATTTCGAACCAAAAGGTGGATCCAAATCTGACAGGTTATGCATAAAACCCATTTTGACCCATTTTCACTACATACCACCCATACGACTTCCATTTTACATCAAACTTGACCAACATCAATAACTTAACATATCAAACATGTTCCAACGACACTTGACCCGTTTACAACCCAAAATGGGTACTTTTACACCTTTGCCAAACACCCCCTTAGACATTAACCATAACCCATTAAACACACTTTGACGCACCGTTAGACTCCCAAATCGTTATGACCTCTTTGACATACATTTTGACACCCAACTTTACTTTACAATTACTAAAAGACTTTCGGGGGTACAACCTTGACACTTGAGCTCGGTATCCTATACTAAGATCCTAATGGCATACTACCTTCCAATCCACTTTCCCAAGTCTTTAGGCCATAATCCAAATACTTTCCTCCCGTCGCGCATAAACCTACAAGAATATTGAAACACTAAAACGTAAGCTTTCACTTAGTAAGTAACTAGATTAGTACATGATTAATACTTCCATTCACATTCATATGCATCAAGAGCACTTTTATCCATCCGGCTCATAACCAAGCCGACTTCATTACCATTATCATCTCAACATCATAATCATATCACATTAACATAACAACATTAAACACAAAGTAAACATAACATACCTTAGACTTCTGAACCTCATATCCTATCTCTTGACCCTAGCTCATTTACATACCTCCTATTAACCCACTTCCTAATCCAAGGCTTAATCCTATCAACTCATTCAATAACACATAACATGAGAACATTCATATTAAGCATATAGTAATCAAAGTTACTTACCTTAGCTTCCAAAGCTAGCTACCATCATGATACCACCATCATCATCATTATCACCATCATTTCCTAGTTCATAACCATCATTCATAAACACTCAATAACTCATAACCAAAAACTATAACAACCAACACAACCTTTAACATACTTGGTCATCATATGATCATACTTTGATCATATGATGAACACCCTTTAATTTACTAACGAAACCCATACAAACTTACCTCATAATCACTATAACCCTTTAATTATCTTGAAACCACCATTTACCTATCTCCCCTAAATTGGGTACACAAACACTAACCCTTGAATTAATCAATTAACACTAATTAAAGGTTATTTACTTGCCATAATCATGCTAATGAGTAGCCATCTTCAACCCATCTTCATGGCACATCCACCTTCATCATTTTCCCTCTCTTTTTCTCTTCTAAAAACTGGCCTTCCAACTCTCTCTCAATAATGGTAAAAATGTCTAGAATATCCTGGATATATCTAGTGATGAAGCGAAAAGTGTACCGCTTTTAGGGGGTCATGTAAGCCCTAAATCGTATTTATTTGATCAAATATTGCCCTAAATCGTTCCTTTTGTCATTTTAGGTACTTTGGAGATAAAATCTGGAAAAGGAAGCATTTTGGACGTTTTTGGAGCATAAAAGTGAAGAAAACGACAAAGTCTCAAAAATATGCTGGAAAGTACATGTGACGGCGTCAAGCTCTATTGTGACACCGTCAGCCCTTGATAAGCCAGAGAAATTTTGGAAGATTAAAGGGGGACGGCGTCAAGAAGGTCGTCAAGCCTTGATAAGCCAGGGAGGATTTTGGAGGATTAAAGAGGGACGGCGTCAGGAAGACCATCCGGGAACCCTAGCCACGGCGAGGTAATGGCGTCAAGATCTATAATGTGACGCCGTCAGATACTAAGTTCTATATATAGTTTTGCAATTTTTTGTCATTGGTGTGCAACTTTGTGAGGAGAAACCCTAAGACGAATTTCTGCCATTTTTAAGGGTTTTTACACCCTTCGATCTCCCATGTTTAATTGAAGATAAGTAATCATTTAATCATTCAATATGTCTATGTGTTGTTTGATTATATCTTGTTCTTGTCTTTTGATTAACATGCTAGGCTAGATTTATCTTGTGTTTGCTTAGATCTAATGAAACCTAACTATTGATTATTGGTTGTTAGTGTGTTATTAATTGTATGGGATGATTGTTTATCGATGTTAGGCTTAAGAAAACTGGCTAACCTCCTATACGGTAACTTGCTTGAATGTCTTAAGAAACATGAACCAATGCGTACTAGGTTTTTATGGTTGTATTTAATGCATGAGCGAATTCTAGTGATCCCATGTTAGGAGCTTCTTAGCCGGCTCGACATAGGAGTGAAGTAGGAGCTTATAGAGTTGGGGAAGTACGTACGCCACCCCACGATTGGTATTAAGGAATACACCCATCATCCACGCAATTAATACGCACTAATCAACCGGTAAAAGATAGTTAGGGAGTAAGGAAATCTAAGTAAACACATTTCTCTCCATATAAGTTTCACAACCTTTTCATTTTTAGTTATTTTATTTTATTTGCATTTGTAGTTATTTGGGTTAGTTGACTAGCAACTAATTCCGCCCACTCTTTCAAACCCGAGATTTTACTTGCTTTCATAAAAATATAAAAATACAAAAAGAATCTTCCCTCACCCTTAGACCTATTAGAGTAGTTTTTCAATCCTAACGACACTATTCCCTAGAGAACGATCAATCCCCCGGGTACTTGCCACTTCACTATACTACATCGGTCAGGTACACTGCCTGGTGGGGATTGCAAGCCTCTTGAGATCCCTCAAGAGGTAAAACCTGTTGTAAGGTCGCAAAACCACGCATCAAGTTTTTGGCGCTGCTGCCGGGGAATAGTTATTGTTTAGGTTGAATTTTTATTTTATTAGGTCTACTCATTAGATTCCTTTCTAGTGAGATTTTTATTTTTATTTTTCTAGATTTTCTTTAGTCTATCTTTTTTCTTCGTTTCTTTGTTCGTAACCATTACCATCCGACATCATGGAAGGTGGTAATATCCTTAATCCCAACAACCCACCACCACAACAACACCCACCTCCTAGAGCCCGTACCTTAGGAGACTACTCTCGTCCTAGCCACCATGGCTATCGAAACACCATTGAGCTCACTCAAGGAGCCAATGTCACTCCCTTGCGATCCAACACCATCCGGTTGGTGCAAAGCGGATGCGCATTCCATGGACTTCGTTCCGAAGATCCTAATCAACATCTCAAGGACTTTCTCAAAATCGTTGATTCTATAGACCTTGATGTTGCCACTCGAGAGACGACCCGATTGCGTCTCTTTCAATTCTCTCTGCGGGACCAAGCTAGTCAATGGCTAGAGCGTCTACCCGCAGGATCCATCACCTCTTGGGATGATCTCACCACTCGTTTCCTTGCTCAGTTTTTCCCACCAGGAAGAACTACCAAGCTAAGGAATGATATCTTGATGTTCCAACAACGTCAAGGCGAAACCCTCTACGAGGCATGGACTCGATTCAAGGACTTACTCCAAAAAGTCCCTCACCATGGCATAGAACTTTGGCTCCAAGTCCAAATCTTCTATGACCATATCAATCTCTCCACGAGGCAAACCATTGACCAATCGGCCGGTGGTAAGCTACGTGATCTAAGTGCGGAACAATCATGGGCTCTCCTAGAAGATCTTGCTCTTTATGACAACGAAAGTTGGAGTGATCCCCGTGATTTGAATAAAACGGTCAAGGCAATATCTTTGCCTTCGAACAATTCAAGCACTTCCGACCGTAGGAACATAGAACTTGAAGACCAAGTCAAGTTTCTTATGAAATCCTACGAGGCTCCTAAACCTTCAAGCCAAGTGAACAAAATCACTTCTTCATGTGAATTATGTAGTGGTCCCCACGACACTCGTGATTGCATGGAACTCCCCGAACAAGCTTTTGCGGACTACGCATCCTCGCGTACTGACGGAGCGGGAGACAAGTGGTACACTTTCAAACCCGAGCCAAACCCCTACGGTGATTCATACAACCCCTCATGGAAAAATCACCCAAACCTTAGGTGGAAACAAAACCAAAACGCACAACAAACCAATTCTTCCAACCCACCTAATCGTTTCCAATCAAGCGGTTCCAACTCGAACCATACTTTCAACAACAATCCTTCCAGCAATGGTAGTACCAATAACTTTGAAGGATTGATGTCCCAATTTATGGCATCTCAAGAAGCTCGGTTGGCCAAGTTTGAAGCCGATTTCAAACAAAAACAAAGCGAGATGACCAATAAGATTGACACTTTGTTGAAAGCCCTCAATGACCGAGAAATGGGAGCACTCCCTAGCAACACAGTCAAGAACCCGAAACTAAACGTCAACGCCATCTCGTCGGTTTCGTCTCCTAGTTCTTGTCCACAATATTATTCGGTCAATTCCATGAGCTCGTGTTTCAAACAAACCCAAGTCGTTCAAAATGACCAAGAAGTTATGATATCCAATTTGGTCAACAACATAGTTGAAACACCTCCCACTCAAAACCTTGACGATGAATTCAAGGAGCTCCACCTTGAAAGTCCGGGTATTGATGTGTTGGATGAGAAGAAGCTCAAGTTAGGCGAAAAAGGGACCGCCTTCGTTCAAAACAAGCTACCTAAGAAGTTAGATGATCCGGGCTTATTTGTTCTACCTTGCAAGATTGGTAATTCGGAGGCTTATGACACATTAGCCGATCTTGGATCAAGCCTTAACCTACTTCCGTTACCTCTCTACACCTCTCTAAAACTAGGAAAACTTGAAGAAACCGAGGTGATAATAGGCTTAGCGGATGGGAGTGTTGCTTACCCGATTGGAGTAGTCAAAGACGTGTTAGTACACATTGGAAAACTAACCATTTTAGCCGATTTCCACGTCCTTGATATGGTTAGCGACCCTACATGCCCCTTGTTGATAGGTAGAGGATTTTTGGCGACCGCTAGTGCTATGATTGATTGTAAGGAATCTAAGATAGCGGTAGGAGAAGGTGATACTTGGTCAGTCTATGATGTGAAGAAACATGCCTATGATACTAGTGAGGAACCAACACCCCATTGGTTAGAATTAAATAGGAGACCATCTAGATATGGACCTTGGATCGATAGAGACTTCATAGGACCCCAACGCCCATTTTACCTAGAAGAGGACTTTGTGAACCGAACACATACGGTAGAGCAACTCTTGGCTAGGGACACCGAATTGGATCCATTTGAAGACCCTCTAGTTTTTTAGGAAGATGATTGAGTTCCTAGGAGTTTTGCCAATTAACCTAGGGATGAATAAGTGGACTTGTGAGGACGATGATCATAAGTGGGATTGGGACAAACCACCCAAAGATGGAGATGGGTCATGGCATATTAAGATGACATTGTATGACCCGGATGGAGAGAAGTTTGAAAAGATATATTGTACTAAGCGGACCAATAGGAAACTTCAATCCAAGCTTAACCCTAAAGACGTCCTCGATGACGAACTCACTTACATAGGGTAGAAGGACTTTGAGTCTAGCTACAAGACTCATTAATAAAGAAAAGCGCTTCTTGGGAGGCAACCCAAGCTTTATTTGCTTTGTGTGTTTATTTATTTGTTTGTTTGATTTTATTTGCTTCCGTATGTATGTTTAATTTTTATTATTATTGATTCATATTCAAAAACTAAATTGTTAAAATGCTTTATCTTGTTTTTAACTTCGTCTTAACTACATATAAAGGTATTTTGCAAAAGATTAGTGTAAGGGAAATCCAAATCGGTTTATTAGAACACAAATGAACATGAATCGTAATAATATTAAATTAACATACATATTAGTAATAGTTTGAGTCAAATGCTTGTATCGAGTCATAATGATGTTTTGCAGGAATTCCAGGAAGTAAGGTAGAGGTTTTTCCAGAAATTTTCCGGAAACTTAACATGAGAATTCTGTCAGATCATTTCTGACGGCGTCAGGCATTACAACCTGACGGCGTCAGGTTTTAATTTTCTAAAATTTTTGAAAGTTTTGTTTTCATAAAAAGTTTTTATTAAATCTCTAACTTATAAACTCCAGGAATCTGCAAAATTATCATTCCACAAGCATTATATCCTTATATAGAATTTATCCCGCCGATGTTATGCAGGTTTTCGTGTTTGTTTTCTCAGGTTTAACAGGTTATTTTGGACAAGGAGATGTATGTGGAATCAAGCTTTTGGCGATGCATTAGTCTTGAAGCTTCTACTTTCTCTTGGAAGAAGATCTAACCATGTTACCTCTTTATCCACCAAACGAATCAGGGGAGTATTTGATTTCATTCTTTTACCTTATTTACTTTTACATCTTGTTATTTGAACATTGGGGACAATGTTCATCTTAAGTGTAAGGGGGGGTAAAGTACGATACCTTAGAGAATGCTATTACGCTTGATTTTTTGTTTGTTTAATGGTAGATGTGTAATAAAACTGAGAGAAATACCTGTTAAGGCAATTTTAGTGCCAAATTTAAAAAAATTTACAACATATAGGTGTGAAACTTTGGTCTTAATGAGCGTCTCATGGATAGGAGTTATATGACTAGCATAAAACCGTACCACTAAAAAAAATTTCCACCCCCAAATATGTGAGGTTCGCCCCTAGAAATGGTAGGAAAAGCATTTATGCTATGATGTGTGTACCGGTAGCACTTAGATTCTAGAACTTGCGTTAGGACCATTCCAAGGCCACAAGTGAGACTACATTCGTGTAGTTAGATTTACTACATGATAAGAGGCATTAGGATTAACCCATTGTTTTACACCTGTGTTTTTGTTATAATTACTTTGGCTACATTGGTCAAGTAATTCTCCCACACCCTTTGCGTTGTACTCATTTTTAGTACACGATACCCCTAGTACACCCCTCAGAGCCTATCTTTTTGTTTCTAACTTTAAGCATTTTACTTAAAGGAAGAATTTGTTACACCCCACTTAAATGTACACCCAAATCGCCTTAGCCTACCTTGTATGCACTCATTTTTAGTGTATTATTGTGACAACATTTGTTTAAACCCTTAGTTAATTATCTAATTGATTACATGGTTGCTAAGTCGAGTCATATCCTTGTACATATTGTTTTGGGACGATTGGGACTCATGGGTAAAGTACTAGTGTAATGGAGTAATGGGGAAGAACAACATTATTACCCCCATATGTGCTAAATATTTTAAAAGTACTCCAAGCTTTTCGATTATCTTAATTCGAGTCATTAGAATAGTTATTTGTAAAGTTATGTAAAAGTTCAAGTGTAAGGGGAATGCAACGCCCCTATGATGTATTATTTTGGATGGTAGGGCAAGAGTGTATGAAAAAAAAAAAAAAAAAAAAATCAAGAAAAATACAAAAAAATAAGAAAAGAAAAGTAGAAAAAACATACGGACTACCATCCCGTTTCATTTTATGTTTATTTTATGTTTTTGTTATTTTGTTTTTAGCTTAAGTCGAGTCTAGTCTTGGCTTAGCAATGCCATATTGTACATGTAATTAATCAAGATCTTTAACTCGCCACCAGTAAAATATCCTTTATCCAACAAATCCGTGTTTATCATATCCCTACACCTAACGTTATAACCCGTTTAAAAGCCCTCTTTGATAGTTTATCTTAGGTGCTTACGCCTAGTGGGGAAGGTTTTTGATCCTTTCCCAAGCCTATGGTAATCTATTTGCTATGACAGGTAGTGAGAGATATTATCCGTTTTCATTTATGAGATATACTTTTATGACACCTGAGAGATGTGAGTATCTAAACACTACTTGTGAGGTGCTAGTTTGTAATCTCCGTGCTTATTATGATTAAAGTGGTACGACTATTTGTTGTAATTACTTTTATATTAGCATTAAATGACCCCTAACTTGTATTTTGATTAGAATAAAAGCGCATTTGCTTGAGGACAAGCAAATCTCAAGTGTAAGGGTATTTGATGAAGCGAAAAGTGTACCGCTTTTAGGGGGTCATTTAAGCCCTAAATCGTATTTATTTGATCAAATATTGCCCTAAATCGTTCCTTTTGTCATTTTAGGTACTTTGGAGAAGAAATCTGGAAAAGGAAGCATTTTGGACGTTTTTGGAGCATAAAAGTGAAGAAAACGACAAAGTCTCAAAAATATGCTGGAAAGTACATGTGACGGCGTCAAGCTCTATTGTGACGCCGTCAGCCCTTGATAAGCCAGAGAAATTTTGGAAGATTAAAGGGGGACGGCGTCAAGAAGGTCGTCAAGCCTTGATAAGCCAGGGAGGATTTTGGAGGATTAAAAGGGACGGCGTCAGGAAGACCATCCGGGAACCCTAGACACGGCGAGGTGACGGCGTCAAGATCTACAACGTGACGCCGTCAGACCCTAAGCTCTATATATAGTTTTGCAATTTTTTGTCATTAGTGTGCAACTTTGTGAGGAGAAACCCTAAGACGAATTTCAGCCATTTTTAAGGGTTTTTATACCCTTGGATCTCCCATGTTTAATTGAAGATAAGTAATCATTTAATCATTCAATATGTCTATGTGTTGTTTGATTATATCTTGTTCTTGTCTTTTGATTAACATGCTAGGCTAGATTTATCTTGTGTTTGCTTAGATCTAATGAAACCTAACTATTGATTATTGGTTGTTAGTGTGTTATTAATTGTATTGGATGATTGTTTATCGATGTTAGGCTTAAGAAAACTGGCTAACCTCCTATACGGTAACTTGCTTGAACGTCTTAAGAAACATTAACCAATGCGTACTAGGTTTTTATGGTTGTATTTAATGCATGAGCGAATTCTAGTGATCCCATGTTAGGAGCTTCTTAGCCGGCTCGAAATAGGAGTGAAGTAGGAGCTTGTAGAGTTGGGGAAGTACGTACGCCACCCCACGATTGGTATTAAGGAATACACCCGTCATCCACGCAATTAATACGCACTAATCAACCGGTAAAAGATAGTTAGGGAGTAAGGAAATCTAAGTAAACACATTTCTCTCCATATAAGTTTCACAACCTTTTCATTTTCAGTTATTTTATTTTATTTGCATTTGTAGTTATTTGGGTTAGTTGACTAGCAACTAATTCCGCCCACTCTTTCAAACCCGAGATTTTACTTGCTTTCATAAAAATATAAAAATACAAAAAGAATCTTCCCTCACCCTTAGACCTATTAGAGTAGTTTTTCAATCCTAACGACACTATTCCCCTAGAGAACGATCAATCCCCCAGTACTTGCCACTTCACTATACTACATCGGTCAGGTACACTGCATGGTGGGGATTGCAAGCCTCTTGAGATCCCTCAAGAGGTAAAACCTGTTGTAAGGTCGCAAAACCACGCATCATCTAGCTAGACTCAAGTTTGGCCTTTGGGCAAGATTGGTCCCTCTAGTCTCTTTTCTTTTACTTTGGCCATATATAACTTATGACACATTTGATCTATTGCAACTTTAGCCCCTTGAATCTATTTCCTTTCTACTTTTGCCACATAATACTTCCCATAACCTTTTAATCCATTCATTGACTATTAGTTGACTATCGGGTTTGACTATAATGTAACATTTATCGACTGGCCAACCATGTAAAGTCCTTAGCATATTTCATCTAGGGTGGGGCCTATTCGTAACCGGGATACGGGTCTAACATTTAATCATATAGAATATGAAATATTTTGCCATCATCGCATTCATAAAAGGGATACATGACGTCTTGAAATAACAACAAATGAGTCGGATGAAACAGTAGAGTTCACATTTGACTTTTTGGGGTTAGACACATTTGACTGAAGTAATTTTATATATTACCTGCAATCTTTGTCAATTTGCAGGCAAGCTTCATACATATTTGTATTCAAACATTCCATCAAGCTATCCTCAGTCAGACGATATAAAAACTCTCTTATACATCGAGCATTTAATAGTTAGTTTTTGCATTTTAAGGCGCTGGGAATGAAAGTTTCAAAAACTGATCAGCAAGAATACCTGTTTTGCCTTTAACATCTATAAAACCATCTTCTTTCACCTTTTGCAAAAACCCTTTTCCCAAACGCTCTTGCACACCCCCCTCTGTCTTGTACCGTCCAGACACGTTAATGACACGGGGCAAATCATGATACTTAGACGCGAATAAGAGCACCACATTCCCGCCTGCAAGTTAATAACACAAAAGAACCAGATTAGGTTACTAAAAAAACTTAAGAAACAAAAGTGAACCGCTGATGTATAGAATCATATGTTACCTTTACAAACATAAAAAAAGTACTTGACTGTAAATTCATAACTGAAACAATTGAAAGGTCACTGCCTACCAAGCATTCTGTGGATCTGAATCTTATAAGTTTACACACAAGGTTCATGTAACAATTCTACTTAGTAGAGATGCATGTTCATTATGCTGGGACGTTGATATAGCATATAGTTAAGTTTCATATCCTGATCACTACAACTCACAAGTAGAGGTGGCAAATATAGGTAAGTCAGGTGGGTTGGGTAATGGGTCAAAATGAGCAATTTTTACTCGAGTCTGGTTGTTTTCAAATATAAGTTAGAAAGTTGTATGCAACTGTGTATTAAAGATACACTATAAACGAGCTTCGACCTCTTTGATCCATTTTTTTGTTATACATGTTAGACCTGTTAAAAAAGAAAAACATAACCCAAATTGACCCATTATTATGCAGAGATCCAGATTTCCACCTTTACTGCTATGCACAAGACCCATTAGTAAAAGTTTATTTCCTGGTAACAATGGTGCAGGAAGTGCCTAAATAGAATTCCATGTTAAATGGTAAGTCAAAGTAGAGAGAATAAACCTGGGTATCAGATGTAGCTCAAATAAAGCTGAAGTATTCAACACTAGTTTGCATCTGACCATGCAGATATCAAAATTATTACATTTAAAAACATATACAATGTTTAAAGAGCAAGCAGAGTAAAAGAAGCCAAACCTTTAGTGGCAAACTCATTTTATGACTAAATTACAGGTGAACTGAGCAGCAGACAATATATAGCACATTATAGTTCAAAAAGTCGTTCCATTTATATATCCATCTAGTTGAACTTGTAATACTATGGTTATTCTAGTTTCAAGTTTTAATGACATGAGAGAACAAAAAAGCCCATAACACACTGGTGTAATTCAGGTGGACCCAAAATATTGATGTTCCTTTCAGTTCATCAAATTGTCACCAGTCACAAACAAATTGACGCAATCTATGGATATAATTTCCATTTACTTTAGTAGTCTTACCTAAGGGTCATAGAGAACATTAACAAGAGCGCGGAAATATAATTCCAGAAAAATATTATCATATTACATTTCACAGACAAAGGCTCATACCAGAAAGGCCGATCAGTCTCAAACCAACCTGTACATACACAAAGCAAGGGATGTTGAACAACTCTACATCAGAGAAAGCTTAAGTAACTCAACCAAAAAAGATAATACAAACAATGTCATAAACATAACATTACCAAACCCACAAACTAGTTTACAGGCTGCAACAACTACTACACATGAATCATTACACACACAGAGATTTATTCCATCTAATACACATAACTAACTAGCACACATACTCACCTAATAGCTTATACTTAAACACATCAGTACGTAGCTAATGCACAAACAACAACTATATGTACCTAATACACCATTATATCTAATTAGCTACACCACCCAACAACTACAAGTTGTTTATTTCAAAGCACCTAATAACCAATACACAATATATTACTTCAACTAATCAACATAATCAACCAATAACTTATTTCAAAACCCAGCCATACACAACTAACACACATGCTCAGCTAATGGCTTATTTTCAAAACCAACCTGAAACTTATAGTTAGCTAAGTACCTTTCACAACTCAGTCAACTCATACACATCAGTTAGTTTAGAAGCTTACACAACCAATTCAAGTCATACATAACAAGATACTAATACACATAAATCAACTCACTCACAACCCAGTAATTAAAACCGTATATTTATAAGAAGAAATACACAATACCTCGATCGTCTTCACTATCTTCATCAAGAGTTAGATCGATAGTTTCATATTCCTCATTATCTCTGTTTGGTCGTCTACGATTTGACAACCTTCCACTTCGTCGGACTGAAACCAAAAACCAACAATGTACTGATGAAATTACAAAAACCATCTTTATAGACTGAATAAAAAAAAAAGAAAAAAAAAAAGAAAACAAGAAGAACAATGTATCAATTACGAAACATTATTTCTTTTGTATTCCCAAACATACTTGTTTCTTATGATTGGTGCTACACCTTTGCTACCTGTATTTAAAGAAAAAATGTAAAACGAAGATTTGGGGATTTTTGTTTGATTGATCGATTTTGGGATTATGATGTTAATTCCGAATTGCTTGATATCCGGTTGAATTGTTGGGGGTGCATTATTGTGGCTACCTAATTTTTCTGGTAACTGAGAGCTTAATGATCCTCAACACAAGATATACGCTCCCCTAAAAAATTGGTACAAAAAAGCCATTTGTCTGTCACTTAATTACAATTGTGCCACTCATCTATTTAATATCTAATCTCATCTATCAAAATTGATCCAACGGTCCACGTGTGTACCTATTTTATCTATTTTAAGCTTGTACACCACAATAACGCCCCCTATATATATATATATATAGTGAGACTTTCTTGCGAGAACAATCTTATCTGCGAGAACTGACAGAACCACAAAAAACATACATGCACGCCTTCAATAATTGTATTTTTGCACATATGTTCTAAAAACAACATATATGTTTTTAAAAAAAACATGGTTGTTCTAAAGAATTTGATAAGAAATTGGAAATACAAAATTTTTCTTTGAAGGTGTGTATGTATGTTCTTATAAGGCGTGCAATGACAATATTGCGGCCGTGTGTAAGGTTTTTGTGAAAAAAGAGGATGAGTTCATGATGATATTGAAGAACATAGGTGGATACTTACGATTATTAATGATTTGCATGTATTTTTAGTTTATTTTAAAAGGCGTGCATGTATGTTTTTGGTGGTTCTATCAGTTCTCGCAGATAAGATGGTTCTCGCAAGAAAGTCTCCCTATATATATATATATATATATATATATATATATATATATATATATATATATATATATATATATATATATATATATATATATATATATATATATATATATATAACGAGAGTTTCACGATTTACCATATCAATCACAAAAGGGGAAGGAGACGGTGACGATGGTGGCGCGTCTTCAACTCGAGGTGGCCGGAATCCGGTCGAAATGAGAGGCGGCTGGAAACCCAATAGAGATGTGAGTGAGTTATGAGATTTGAGTGTGTCCCATCTACTGCTTCGACCGGAATATAAAGAAAAGAAAAGAGAAATCTTTGACCAAGCTTTCTTGGTGTGATTCCCGTGAAGAGACGCGTTTGGGAAAGGTCGTTATCAGCTTCCCCTTCCAAAGCTCTCTCGCGTGATCTTGTGTTGGGAAGAAGATATGATAGACAAAAGAAATAAATTTGATAGTGATAGATCGGTGCTACTGATGATATCGATGAAGGTACAGTGAAAAAGGAAAGAAGATAAGGGAGATAGTGGGACTGGATTTTATTTATTAGAAGGATATGTTTTGTTTTATCATCATCCCATGTCCCGTTGAGCTAAATTTTAAACGTGATCCCTTGGTTTGGTAAAAATACGGGAAAACACATTTCTGGAAATGTTTTTATAAATATGGTTTAAAAACATGGTCATTGAGTCCGAAAATTAACTATAAAATTTAAGCCATTACTTCCGTGACGTCAGTACGCGTGTGGTGTCGCATTTTTCAGAAAAGCGAGATAACTTCTCGGTTTTGTAAATAAATTGCCAGTAAGTGTCAGGAAGTGATTACTTCACTTTTCTTGATAAAATTCAGTAGCTTGGAGGGTTACTGTATGCTACAGTGTGCGAGATAACTTCCCGAAATAATCATGTAAGCTCAAAAATGCTCAAATAAATTGCCAAATAATAATAAGTTAGTTTTTATCATTAAAATAATGTTTGGAAAAATTAAGGATGGTTACAGTCTACCCTCCTTAACGTGAAATCCGTCCCGGATTTCAGTTTATGTTATCCGATAAATTGGTGTCTTAGAAGAGATGTTGGTACTCAAAACAGATTTGAGTCTCCCCTGACTGTTTAGGGGTTTATCTCTGTTTGTGGGAGGGTACCCAGGTTGTCTACCATTGGTTTTCCCATTTTTGTGAGTTGGTGAGATACATGTTCTGATTTAGAGTGATAAGATAGCATGATGACTGGTTTTCAAGTTTTGATTCGGAGTGGTGTGTTTTTCCTCCTCATAGGGTTGGATACAAATCTTGTTCGAAAATTTATTTGAGTAGGTCTTTATACGAATTTGACCAAAATAACTCTCCAGCTAATACACGTTCCTTTGTTAGAGATCAATAGATATGTAGGGTGACACGGTTTCAAAAGATTCAAAATTTTGTGAAACGGTTCTTAGTCATGGTGTGGATGCGATAATTTCCACAAAAGTTGGCGTTTGACATTCAAAAGTTTGATAAAGTTTGAGCAGAAAAATTTCACGCATCCCAGTGAGTGTTTTAGAAGGATATTACTACAGATTTCATAAACATAAGTCTTCAATTTACTTTAACGGTACCAAGAGGTAGTAATATAAATGCTTTCCAGGTGGGTGGATAGTTCACCGGGTGATTGCAAAATAGTTTACAACGGGTTGTATGACAGTTTATAGAATGAGAGCCATTCGTTGTTTACAAAATAGTTGTAAAGTCGAAATTTTGATTTCATAAAGTAGCAGTAAAACATTTGTAGAGTGACTGCAATATGGTCTGTAGAATAATCGAAAACAGTTTGTATGGTATCAGCGGCATGGTTTATTATCTTATGAGAGGGTAGCAAAAATAACTGGTGTTCCTGAGAGACGAAAGAAAAATTAGGTGATTGTCCCAAGGAACGCGGTTCAGGTTATTCCTTAAAGTCTCAAGGTTTCTGTCGGGCTTAGAATCTCTAAGCCCGACAGAAACCTTGAGACTTTAAGTTCCACAACCTTTTTATTTTCAGTTATTTTATTTTATTTGCAATTGTAGTTATTTGGGTTAGTTGACTAGCAACTAATTCCGCCCACTCCTTCAAACCTGAGATTTTACTTGCTTTTATAAAAATATAAAAAAACACAAAAAAGAATCTTCCCTCGCCCTTAGACCTATTAGAGTAGTTTTTCAATCCTAACGACACTATTCCCCTAGAGAACGATCAATCCCCCGGTACTTGCCACTACACTATACTACATCGGTCAGGTACACTGCCTGGTGGGGATTGCAAGCCACTTGAGATCCCTCGAGAGGTAAAACCTGTTGTAAGGTCGCAAAACCACGCATCAAGTTTTTGGCGCCGCTGCCGGGGAATAGTTATTGTTTAGGTTGAATTTTTATTTTATTAGGTCTACTCATTAGATTCCTATCTAGTGAGATTTTTATTTTCTTTTTATTAGCTTTCTCGTAGTCTATCTTTTCTTTGTGCTTTTGTTCGTAAAGTTTTTCCATTGACTCTTCCGTTCGCCATTATGGAGAACGTGAATCTACCAAATCCGCGACTAGAGTTTTACATGAAGAAATATAATTTTACTAATTTGGATAAATCAAGATGGTGGAATGAAGTAATGAGAACAGGATCTTACATAGATTTTAGTGAGTACCTTGAGAAAAGAGACCAAGTGCATAAAACTTTTGAGGAAATCACCTTAGGAGCCCCATCAAACCCTCAAAATACCTCATTAAGTGAAACCTATGCACCATATGAGCCTTCACCTAGGATAGTTTCTTATGAACCCGACCAAGATTGTGAGATGGTTAATGTTGAACTACCTAGGTGCATGCTTGGATTAGATTTCACCAAGACATATGATGAGTATGAGGAATCCTTTAGGCAAATGGAACATAGTGATCAAGTTATTGAGAATGATTCTTATGAATCGGACCAAGAATTTGAGATGAATAGAAAAGGATTTGAGATACCTAGGTGCATGTTGGGGATAGACTTCAACAAATCACATAATAAGCACATAGGTAATCAAGATAAGATGGAGGATAAAGTAGAAAATCCAAGTCCACCAAGTACTCCACAAAACCCACCATCATTTGAGGCACCCACACCGCCCGTGACTTACCCGGAAGAAGTAGAAGAGACTTTAGGAATCCCGATGGAGGTAGAACCCTTGGACCAAGCACAACTAGAGGATATAGGTTTGAACACTTTTAGTGATGACCTTACTCTTAGTTCTAGGGAATTTCCTAGTGTTGATGAGCCGGAACCTCAACCTTTACACAACTTTTCATCCTTAGATTTACATCTAGGAGACAAAAGAGGAACCGACCCACCCATAAACCCATATTATCCGGGTAGTTTTAGGATGAAGGAAGCCATTCACTCACCCCCTTCACCTCACGTGGCATATTTCTACCCTAAGGGTGTGTATCGCTACTTCCACCCGCACTTAATCCTAAGTGTAGGGAAAACCTCCCCTATTTCCGTTAAATAAGGGTAGAGTCAGGCTCGTGACTCAAACAAAAACAAGCGCTTCTTGGGAGGCAACCCAAGCTTTATTTGTTTGTTTGTTTGTTTGTTTGTTTGTTTGATTTTATTTGTTTCCGTATGCAAGTTTAATTGTTATTGTTTGTGCTCATGTTTCAAAGTAAATTGTGAAAATGCTTTATTTTGTTTTTAACTTCGTCTTAACTACATATAAAGGTATTTTGCAAAAGATAAGTGTAAGGGAATCCAAATTTGTTTACAAGAACAAGATTGAACATGAATCACAACAATATTAAATGAGCATGCATACTAGTAATTGTTAGAGTCAAATGCTTGTATCGAGTCATAATGAATATTTTGCAGGATTTCCAGGAAGTGAGGCATAAGTTTTTCCAGAAATTTTACGGAAACTAACCATAAAATTTCTGCAGGTCACTTCTGACGGCGTCAAGGTTAACACCTGACGGCGTCAAGTGTAAAATTCTGGAAATTTTGCAAGTTTTGTTTTTCTACCGGAGTAATAAAGTTTTTGTTAAATCTTTAGTTTTATAAACTCCAGGAAATCTGCAAATATTCATTCTACAAGCATTATATCTTTAATCGTTTTTGTTTTTATTTCTAAGTCTGGAATTACATCTAGTTGTGAGTTTTCTTTGTTCAGGTTGATGCTTTGGGTTTTTTGTGTTTGTTTTCTCAGGTTTAACAGGTTATATTGGACAAGAAGATGATTTATATTTCGGAAGGGAAGCTTTCAACGTTCATTTTCTTGGAGGAGGATTTAACCATGTTACCGGATTATCCACATCGAACGAATCAGGGGAGTATTTGTTTTCATTCTTTTACCTTATTTACTTTTACATCCTTTGAATGAACATTTGGGACAATGTTCAGCTTAAGTGTATGGGGAGGGTAAATGATGATACCTTAGAGAATACAATTGCACTTGATTTTTGCTTGTTTGATGGTAGATGTGTAATAAAACTAAGATAAATACTTGTTAGGGCAATTTTAGTGCCAAATTTAAAATTTTTTACAACATATAGGAGTAAAACTTTGGTCTTAATGAGTGTCTCACGGATAGGAGTTATATGACTAGCACAAAACCGTACCACTAAAAAAATTTTCAACCCCAAATATGTGAGGTTCGCCCCTAGAATTGGTAGGAAAAGCATTTATGCTATGATGTGTGTACCGGTAGCACTTAGATTCTAGAACTTGCGTTAGGACCATTCCGAGGCCACAAGTGAGACTACATTCGTGTAGTTAGATTTACTACATGATAAGAGGCATTAGGATTAACCCATTGTTTTACACCTGTGTTTTTGTTATAATTACATTGGCTACATTGGTCAAGTAATTCTCCCACACCCTTTGCGTTGTACTCATTTTTAGTACACGATACCCCTAGTACACCCCTCAGAGCCTATCTTTTCGTTTCTAACTTTAAGCATTTTACTTAAAGTAAGAATTTGTTTACACCCCACTTAAATGTACACCCAAATCGCCTTAGCCTACCTTGTATGCACTCATTTTTAGTGCATTATTGTGACAACATTTGTTTAAACCCCAAGTTAATTATCTAATTGATTACATGGTTGCTAAGTCGAGTCATATCCTTGTACATATTTTTTTGGGACGATTGGGACTCATGGGTAAAGTACTAGTGTAATGGAGTAATGGGGAAGAACAACATTATTACCCCCATATGTGCTAAATATTTCAAAAAGTACTCCAAGTGTTTCGATTATCTTAATTCGAGTCATTAGAATAGTTAATTGTAAAGTTATGTAAAATTTCAAGTGTAAGGGGGATACAACCCCCCCTGCGATGTATTATTTTGGATGGGAGGGCAAGAGTGTATGCAAAAAAAAAAAAAAAAAAAAAAAAAAAAAAGTAGAAAAAACATACAGACTACCATCCCGTTTCATTTTATGTTTATTTTATCTTTTTGTTATTTTTTTTTTCATTAGCTTAAGTCGAGTCTAGTCTTGGCTTAGCAACGCCATATTGTACATGTAATTAATCAAGATCTTTAACTCGCCACCAGTAAAATATCCTTTATCCAACAAAACCGTGTTTATCATATCCCTACACCTAACGTTATAACCCGTTTAAAAGCCCTCTTTGATAGTTTATCTTAGGTGCTTACGCCTAGTGGAGGAGGTTTTTGATCCTTTCCCAAGCCTATGGTAATCTATTTGCTATGACAGGTAGTGAGAGATATTATCCATTTTCATTTATGAGATATACTTTTATGACACCTGAGAGATGTGAGTATCTAAACACTACTTGTGAGGTGCTAGTCTGTAATCTCCGTGCTTATTATGATTAAAGTGGAATGACTATTTGTTGTAATAACTTTTATATTAGCGTTAAATGACCCCTAACTTGTATTTTGATTAGAATAAAAGCGCATTTGGTTGAGGACAAGCAAATCTCAAGTGTAAGGGTATTTGATGAAGCGAAAAGTGTACCGCTTTTAGAGGGTCATTTAAGCCCTAAATCGTATTTATTTGATCAAATATTGCCCTAAATCGTTCCTTTTGTCATTTTAGGTACTTTGGAGATGAAATTTGGAAAAGGAAGCATTTTGGACGTTTTTGGAGCATAAAAGTGAAGAAAACGACAAAGTCTCAAAATCTGCTGGAATAGTACCTGTGACGGCGTCAAGCCCCAGTGTGACGCCGTCAGCCCTTGATAAGCCAGAGAGGATTTTGGAAGATTAAAGGGGGACGGCGTCAAGAAGGCCATCAAGAAACCCTAACCGCGGCGAGGTGACGGCGTCAGCTCTATAACGTGACGCCGTCAGATCTGATTTTCTATATATATTCTCATAATTTTTAGTCATTAGTGTGCAACTTTGTGAGGAGAAACCCTAAGACGATTTTTCTGCCATTTTTAAGGGTTTTATACCCTTGGATCTCCCATGTTCAATTGAAGATAAGTAATCAATTAATCATTCAATATGTCTATGTGTTGTTTGATTATATCTTGTTCTTGTCTTTTATTTAACATGCTAGGCTAGATTTATCTTGTGTTTGCTTAGATCTAATGAAACCTAACTATTGATTATTGGTTGTTGGTGTGTTATTAATTGTATTGGATGATTGTTTATCGATGTTAGGCTTAAGAAAACTGGCTAACCTATTATACGGTAACTTGCTTGAACGTCTTAAGAAACATGAACCAATGCGTACTAAGGTTATTATGGTTGTATTTAATGCATGTGCGAATTCTAGTGATCCCATGTTAGGAGCTTCTTAGCCGGCTCGACATAGGAGTGAAGTAGGAGCTTATAGAGTTGGGGAAGTACGTACGCCACCCCACGATTGGTATTAAGGAATACACCCGTCATCCACGCAATTAATACACACTAATCAACCGGTAAAAGATAGTTAGGGAGTAAGGAAATCTAAGTAAACACATTTCTCTCCATATAAGTTCCACAACCTTTTTATTTTCAGTTATTTTATTTTATTTGCAATTGTAGTTATTTGGGTTAGTTGACTAGCAACTAATTCCGCCTACTCCTTCAAACCCGAGATTTTACTTGCTTTTATAAAAATATAAAAAAACACAAAAAAGAATCGTCCCTCACCCTTAGACCTATTAGAGTAGTTTTTCAATCCTAACGACACAATTCCCCTAGAGAACGATCAATCCCCCGGTACTTGCCACTACACTATACTACATCGGTCAGGTACACTGCCTGGTGGGGATTGCAAGCCTCTTGAGATCCCTCGAGAGGTAAAACCTGTTGTAAGGTCGCAAAACCACGCATCAATCATATATGATATTATATTTTTAACTTGAGGCATTTTAAGCATATCACACTCATATCACCGATCAAATCGTTATACGATTTCTCACATCACACTCACTGTTAGTAGTAAGTCAGAATCTTAGACTTCCCTTATATTCAGGTTTCGTATCGAAGACGTTTCCGTGATCGTTTCCATAGATCTAATAATTCTATCTTGTCAGATACGCTCCAGGTGAGTCGTGGCCCCTACTTTTAACACTTGTTTTTAATAACTCTTTTGGGGGAGATACATGCTTTAACTATTTTAAGTTACTTATATACTTTGAAAACTCTCATGATTTACTCAAAATCATCCACTATGCTTTACATGTTCAAATCACCCTTGAGAGGAATATATGTTCGTTATATGTGCAAATTGCTTGCTTTCGTAAACACTGAATTTGAAAGATAACATTTTTAAACTACTTGATGTTACATGATACTGAGACTTATTGTATGCATTCATATAACAAATGAATGTACTGTTACTTTACTATGATATTTCTACATTCCAATTGGAAATAATTGCCAAAACCAGAATACGTGTATTTTATGAACCCTGAGACCTATATTGCCTAAGTTTACTTTATTGCCATAAAGTCCCTCGATCATGAGCCATTAATCACGGCGGTGAGCGCGAATATAGTGAACAGCTTCGAAACCTGTTAGAGGCTGACGACCTATCCCACTAAATACTTTGACGGAATGCCTTATGGTTAGTCGTATTTAGTCGTGATGCACTATATTTGAGAAAAATAGGAATTGGCAAATCACCTATTACATGAGGGCTTAAACACCCATCAGTAACCCTGATGGGACACCGCCGGTTTACGAAAATTGTTAACGTTTTGCGTGTCATGAGGCTTAGGGCAATATAACTTTATAAATATATGAATGTTTCATATATATTAGGATACAACTGTATTTAGTAACCACCACTCCACTGATAGATTTCAGACACTAGATTAATGCTTTCACTATGTGTTATGATTATGAATCATGTACTTGAACCTTAGTTGTTATCATATGTGACTTAATTGTGAATTCTACAAAAGACAACCCAAAATGCTTGGTATATCGTTACATTTAAAAGTTGACCCAACATTCTATTTCAAGCGTATAACATCGTAGCTCATCTTCATTTATAACTTGAAACTTATGATTCTGGAGATCATACATGATTTGTTTGTGGATTTTTATTCAACACAACTTGTTATTTATTTCATGAAGAACTATTATTTATTTCGACAAATCACTATACACCTTTTAAATTCATTGAAAGAAGGTTATTTTCTATCAAACTCCACGAACTCACCAACCATTGTGTTGACGTTTTAAGCATGTTTATCTCAGGTAATTAACGGGCAGGACAAGACACGGAGCAGGCATCTTATACTCTGATAAATAAATTGGTGTAAAATCAAATATGTCATTCTTTCAAAATTACCACACTTTTGTGGGATTTTCAAATCAGATATTTTCCTTTTATACCAAAACTATTATTTCAAATGACATATAACTTTCAAAACGCCTATTCTGGACCGTTTTTCTGAAATTTTAACTCGATCATCACCGTAACACCCTAATTACTTTTCCACTGCCACTAAACAAATTAGGAGCTGTTACAGATTGGTATCAGAGCCACAGTTATAGAGAATCAAATGTTTTAAAACATTGAACTATAACTATATTTTCAAAATAAATGATTCTACGCCTTATCATCTTATGCCTTCCGTGTCTGCAGACTGTCGTGCTCAATACATTACCTACTAAAATTGTTTTGTACTAATCTTTACATGCTTGATGTATACTCTTCACACATTACACACTGCATTATTTCACACTCAACGTTACATCTTGAACGTATAAATACTCATAATTACTATTTTCGATTGTTACAGTAACATGTCTTCCATACCAATTGACATCGCTAAGACTACCCCCTCCTACTACCCATGTATCACCTAGCTATCATATTACACCAAATACTGAAGATCCTTATGTACAAGTGTCACAACCCCAGCCCGACATAGAACTCACTCAGAAATCACCTCCGTCATCACCTACTCAATCACCTCCACGTCAGAAACTTAGGAGAGCAACTGAATCCTATTCAGATGAAGATGTGATTGGTGGTCAACCAACGTTTGAATATGGAAAAAGTTCACAACAAGAAATGACTTGGAAGAATGTTAACTTAAATTCTCCCCTACCCAATACCTCAGATTTTTCCATGCTAGATGCCCCAAACAATGCATCCTCACCCAATCCTCCTGACTACAATGTAGACACCCATGACTCCATATGGATTCACCTTCACCAACACACCAGCATAGTAAACGCTCACTCTGAACAGCTAAAAGAGTTACAACCATTACGATTCGAATGGTATGACCGTAACATTGATACTCTGTTTAAGAGGACAGATGCTGAGAGACGAGAAGTGTTTGGTTTAGGAGTGAATGTTGGTAACATGAAGGACAATTACGAACAAGAACTTAGAAACTTGGATGCCAGAACCCGCTGTTTGGGCAGAGGTCATACTCAAACACATATTAGGATTGAAGACATTGAAAGAGCATTATGGTTGGCTAGAGACGCAGCAAGAACCCAGAGCCAAAAGATTGCAGCCCTGGAAAACATGTTAGCTAATCAGATGAATGCGTGCCAGGAACGTTTCTCAGCCATGGAAGCTGCACAACTGGATCTTGAGGCAGAAGTTAGACGTTTACGTCAGAGACATAACTAATCTTAAGTATCATTGTTGTACTCAATAAACCAAATAGTTTTGGTTAGTATTTCATGTATTTCGCAATAATTCTGTAACTCTCAGAAATTGTAATCGACTTTTAAGCTATGACAGTCTTTTATTATCTTATCGTTCTGTTGTAAACGAATTCCTTCCACCAAGCCCTAGTATAGTGATATAAGTACAAAGAGCCATGCAGAATTTCACCAATTGTTACTCTTTTAGGTAAACAAATAACCCATGTAAATCAATAAGACATTAATAAAAGACCTTGTGTTGGTTGTTTTGCAAAAATCGATCAAACAAGTTATTAGAGTTATGTCGATTTTGATGATTGTATTCAAACTTACTATGACATTATCGGTGATTGTACATCAAATGTACCACAACTAAACAATAAACCATGGAAATTCCAAGAGCAAATATTCAAAAGAGAACTTGATGAATGAAGAGGAAGTTGTTGAACTTCAGCTTTTGTAAAAGAATCCGTTTGTTCCTTAACAATCCCATATCAAGAGATGATCATTATTTTACAATGCTACACAGACACATCGTATTTCTATGAACCTCAGTTGGTTTGATTGTGTATTAAGATCACATTGTTAGCAATAATATGCAAATACCTTATTATTTGGAATTATTCTAATGATAAAGTGAATACTAAATCAGTGTTTCTTGTTGTAGTCATTGAAGATGGCCAACATGAGCAACAACCATACCCCCTCAGCACTTACCACAACCATGACTCCTAAAACCATCGGGGAATTTGAAAACAATATCATTACAGTGGTACATGAAGTGACTACAATAGTTCATCCGAGAAACAATGACATAGACAAGAAAGAGAAAAGGATGGCTATACCTTGTAGAGACAACCATGAAAGTTTCATGGGATGTAGGCCAGTTCGCCTAAAAGATTCAAGAAAGATGACTAAACCTATCCGCACATGTGCCCAAAGGATTAGGCAAGATGTTGCACTTAAGAAAAATAACCAAAAGCGAAAACTTGAGGAAAGAAGATCCTTTATCCTCAATGAATGTGAGTTCCACAATGATGTTTGCATCCGCAATCATCTACAAGACCGCATTGACTATCTTCGCCAACAAAGGCCCAAACCAGAAGCTAGAAGAAACTGTATCACCAACCCTAGTAACAAAAACCAATACTGTGGAAGGAAACCTCTGTGCCTAAGATGTAAGTTGCATCACACCGGACATTGCATTGCTATATGCGGGAGGTGCCGGAAAACAGGCCACAAGACAAGTGATTGTAAAGCCATGGAAGGAAATGAGCAACCATCATCCATAAAATGCCATGGATGTGGTGAAATGGGCCATTACAAGAGTCATTGCCCAAATTATAAAGCCCATTGGGAGCCCAAGAACTGTGCAAGGGAATAAGAACTCAACCGTGTCGAAGAATGACCTCTAGGTTAAGCAGATGAATGGATTCCTGCTGTAAAATAAATAAACTCTAGTTTAGGACTATCTAAGTTGTATTTCCGTTTGTATTTACCTTAGGTACGAGGGATGTAACCTAAGTGTAACAGTTATCGTTCTACCGTATGAATCTTTATCTTGTAATATTTCCATGATAATCTTAATCTACGTCTATTTCCATTTCTATACCACTCTTCCTATTCATAGTTGATATGTAACAATACTTTAATATCACTTTAGGAATTTGACTAAACACGATCAAACAACAGACTAATACCACTTTATAAGAAATCCTCACCTAAAACCTAAGTTTATACCAAGAATATCCAAATGCCACTTTAGAAATTTCTGACTTATCCTCGAAATATGAACAAAAACTTTAAAATTATTTTGAAAATAATCAGAGGGTGTCCGACTTTGTGACGAACCATTATAATTGAACCATATAAAATTCTTTGAAGAAGCATAAACACCATAATGACTGAACCAAGCGTTACATCATTTGGTCCTCAATTATACATAGCCTAGCTACCTATGTATAATTTAGGAAGAATCATGTTATAAATGGAACAGTTATCTTTTCGAAGTTTTTAATAACAATTTTCATTCCAAAAACAGAATCTCGAGACAAAATAAATTGTTCATAAACCTTACCTTTAACCAACCCCAGTAAGATCTACACTCATTACTCTATTATACGGAGTCGAGAAAAATACGAATTTAGAAACTATAAGAATTCACAACAATATGTGGAAAACAGAAATAACATAATTTTTATTAGAACCCATGGAAGTTAATACATAGCGAAATGATTAACATCGGAAGTGCTAATAATACAATAAACACAATATAAGGCATAGAATCTTCGATAGGTTGGCCCGCCATAGCAACAAAAACCACCACCAACCCAGTAATAGCAAGAGCCACCACAGGATGAAGCACCTTGATTATTCTGGAAGATAAATAAAAGCGAACCATTAAAAACGATAACTAAACATAAAGACAAACGAGATTTTATTCCACATTTATTAAGGGTTACACCGACACACAACAAAGATACATTCTAACCACACTAGCTCGAGACCCTCACCCCAACAGCTTATCCACATTAATCGCTAAAATCGTGAGGGGTACGATGAACACCAGAGATGCGATAAAGTAGTCAGAGTTTTCGTCGGGGAAGAAAGCCAGGTACGCGGTGACAAGGACAATGTACACGGTGGCGATAACAATGGCGATCGGCGGCATGTTTTTGGGGAAGACGTTGAATGAAAGGGGCAGAGCAAAAAGGTGAAAAGGGGAAAAGTAAATAGGGTTTAAATAGGGAAAAACTACCCGTTATTTTACTGTTCATGACCGTTGAATTCATTAATTGCCCAAACATATAAATTTACCTCATCCAGTACATATAGGATTAACAAAAATTATGTTACCCAAATTTTCAAATAAAACCTCTCGATAATATTTTCCCTCTCCCTTGAACACAACATTTTGTCAACACATATCTCAGACTGAACTTCGGGACGAAGTTCAAAATTTAGGGGTAGATACTGTAAGATACTATAAAAATCCATTATGATAATCCTCATTAATTAAAGATAACCTCAGATTACTGTCGGATAAAAACCCATTTTTACTGAAAAATTTAAATTTTTATTTACTTATTGTATTATTTCCACCACGTCATGACAATACAACAATTACCAAATAACAACACTAGTTCGCAACGTGCAATTACAGAACATAATTATTACACGAAAATTAGTAGTTCACAAATCACTATTTACTCAAATTACCAAATCCTACTAAGCACAACTAACTCAAATAGATTTATATACAAATCACATTTATATTTCACTAAACACAAAATCAAATGGGTTGTATTTCTTTCCAGCTTCTTACCACCGTAGCCCATCACCAGCCCAACATCATCACACGTCTAGGCCCAACTCCCAAGTTACTTTCCTTTTTGTTATTTCATGTGACTCGACAGGCCAAACACCCTCCAAAATGACTCGTGTTCTCTCGATTATTAAACACAAACCTCGAATATTTTTGGACCACCTCGATCACCACCTACTAGACTATACAAGAGCCATGTTCTAGATTTAGAGGTCACGTTTTACTATGATTCTCAAGACCAATTCGGTTGTCCCATATTATCTCAAAACACATAAGTAAAAATGACAAAACCCAACCATTTCGAAATCCGATTGTTCCTACATCTCACTAATGCTATTTTTAACATATTAGAATGTTTAGAAAATAGTTAGGACAGTAGTAGAAATCGTGGCTCGTTAAATTCAATGGACACCCATTTAGTAATACAAACCGAAATATAAAAGTGTAAAACCCAAAGGATAAGTTATCCACTCTTGTCCTAGCTGTCCAAAGATCTTATCATGTCAAGATTTCATTCCTTAAGGACCCTTAGATCACTGCCATGGCACAGTAGCCATCAATCATTGGGGTTGAATTCTAAGAGTCAATAAAAACGTGTGTAATTTTATTACCTCTATATATACCACCTACATCAGCCACATGCTCACTTCTCACAAATTTCACCTCTCACTAAATACCTTAAAATCCCAGAAAGGAATGTCACGCATTTAGGAAGCATTGGATAAGAAATAAATACGTAAAGATATAGCTCGAACTAGCAAGCCTACTGCCTTCCTTTCTTTGTGCATCCCTTCGATCTACATAGATTCCTTCACCACCCATTTCACTATCACCACTTTATACCACTCACATCTCACTCCCTCTCACTCACAAAATACCCTAGAAAGCCTGGAGTCCTCTGTGGCTAAGTTGGAAGCTTGTCGACTAAAAAGGGTTACAAATATAAAAGCGTATAAGGTGTGCAACGAAGTGGGTTGCCTTCTTTGTGTTTCGTTCATCCTCTCACGACTCTCTACCACCTTTAAGGGGGTAGTAAGTGCCTTAAAACCCATCTCTATTCCATTGTGCACGCTAGTTAGCCACCATGCATCATTTCATCATCTCACTCGATCGTATATATTGACACTTAGTTATTTTACATGCATCATTTTAAGTAACCCACATCATGTGTCGAAAGCTCACATCATTTTCATGTTTAAGATATCACGCCATGTATCACTTTGTTTCCCACTCAAACGTATAACACCTTAATATTTTGAAAACACAGTAACTCGTTTAGAACCATGTAAAATGACAAACTCATTCTTGTGAGGTTTTAACAATCACATGCATACCACACGCATGCCTACATGACCCATTTAAACATCACTCGAACGTATAAAAACCTTACATCCCACGTACAAACTAAAGGCTAAAAATATGCTAAGTGTTTGGTCCATTTGAAACAGCCCAAGACGCCTAGAACATTATTCCTTAACTCACAATCTAACCTAATAACCATGTCATAATTTTACACGACCTGTTAAACCACACTACTAGCTACACTTTTCGTATAAACAACTCATGGAAATACTTGTGTTTCAACCACTAAAAACAGCCAAGTTAAATCTCAAAAATCATTTTCAAAAACAACAAAAACTAGCGAAGTGGGTTTTATAACCCACTGAACTGTTTTGTAAGCTATGAATAATCTGACTTTTTGGCACTTTAATATATGAAATGAGATGTAAAAAGTAGACGTTTGAACTTACCCAACTCACCTCAACGTGTACAAATCAAAACGTGTTATCGGGCTTAGTTATGTAGCTCGTTAACAGGCCCATTAGTAAGAAAATAAGCTACTAGCCGAATAAGCTGTTAAAATAAGCTTCATTTATCTTAAATATAACTTATAAAAAGTCGCCCATCTTTTTCCCACAATATTTACACTTTTGGACTAAAAATGTAACGCGATCTAACTTGAGGGACTGAAACTGCCAAACTATGAAACTTATGGACTGAAGCTGTAAAAACAGTTTATAGAGGACCTAGATTGACATATCATTGAACTCCAAGCCTTATATGGACATATGGACAAATATTGGACTATTATGGACTTTGGACTTAACCGAGGACTAACGATGTAACGCAAGCGCAGTTAGGGTAAAAAGTACAAAATCTGAAAAGGACAAGGACCAATTAATTTCACTTGACATTCTTATTTTATTTTCTATTCTTCACCCCTCACTTCATATGCATTTTATATTTTAGTTATGCATTATTTAGTATTCGTTATTTATTATAACTAGGAATTTAGCGATTCACTTTGCATATAATTTCAGCATATTTTGAGAAGGTAATATTTTGAGTCAAATGACATAAGAATCAAGATAATATCATATATGATATTATATTTTTAACTTGAGGCATTTTAAGCATATCACACTCATATCACCGATCAAATCGTTATACGATTTCTCACATCACACTCACTGTTAGTAGTAAGTCAGAATCTTAGACTTCCCTTATATTCAGGTTTCGTATCGAAGACATTTCCGTGATCGTTTCCATAGATCTAATAATTCTATCTTGTCAGATACGCTCCAGGTGAGTCGTGGCCCCTACTTTTAACACTTGTTTTTAATAACTCTTTTGGGGGAGATACATGCTTTAACTGTTTTAAGTTACTTATATACTTTGAAAACTCTCATGATTTACTCAAAATCATCCACTATGCTTTACATGTTCAAATCACCCTTGAGAGGAATATATGTTCGTTATATGTGCAAATTGCTTGCTTACGTAAACACTGAATTTGAAAGATAACATTTTTAAACTACTTGATGTAACATGATACTGAGACTTATTGTATGCATTCATATAACAAATGAATGTACTGTTACTTTACTATGACATTTCTACATTCCAACTGGAAATAATTGCCAAGACCAGAATACGTGTATTTTATGAACCCTGAGACCTATATTGCCTAAGTTTACTTTATTGCCATAAAGTCCCTCGATCATGAGCCATTAATCACTGTGGTGAGCGCGAATATAGTGAACAGCTTCGAAACCTGTTAGAGGCTGACGACCTATCCCACTAAATACTTTGACGGAATGCCTTATGGTTAGTCGTATTTAGTCGTGATGCACTATATTTGAGAAAAATAGGAATTGGCAAATCACCTATTACATGAGGGCTTAAACACCCATCAGTAACCCTGATGGGACACCGCCGGTTTACGGAAATTGTTAACGTTTTGCGTGTCATGAGGCTTAGGGCAATATAACTTTATAAATATATGAATGTTTCATATATATTAGGATACAACTGTATTTAGTAACCACCACTCCACTGATAGATTTCAGACACTAGATTAATGCTTTCACTATGTGTTATGATTATGAATCATGTACTTGAACCTTAGTTGTTATCATATGTGACTTAATTGTGAATTCTACAAAAGACAACCCAAAATGCTTGGTATATCGTTACATTTAAAAGTTGACCCAACATTCTATTTCAAGCGTATAACATCGTAGCTCATCTTCATTTATAACTTGAAACTTATGATTCTGGAGATCATACATGATTTGTTTGTGGATTTTTATTCAACACAACTTGTTATTTATTTCATGAAGAACTATTATTTATTTCGACAAATCACTATACACCTTTTAAATTCATTGAAAGAAGGTTATTTTCTATCAAACTCCACGAACTCACCAACCATTGTGTTGACGTTTTAAGCATGTTTATCTCAGGTAATTAACGGGCAGGACAAGACACGGAGCAGGCATCTTATACTCTGATAAATAAATTGGTGTAAAATCAAATATGTCATTTTTTCAAAATTACCACACTTTTGTGGGATTTTCAAATCAGATATTTTCCTTTTATACCAAAACTATTATTTCAAATGACATATAACTTTCAAAACGCCTATTCTGGACCGTTTTTCTGAAATTTTAACTCGATCCTCACCGTAACACCCTAATTACTTTTCCGCTGCCACTAAACAAATTAGGGGGTGTTACAGAGACGGTGACGATGGTGGCGCGTCTTTAATTCGAGGTGGCCGAAATCCGGTCGGAATGAGAGGCGGCTGGAAACCTAATAGAGATGTGAGTGAGTTATGAGATTGGAGTGTGTCCCATCTACTGCTTCGACCGGAATATAAAGCAAAGAAAAGAGAAATCTTTGACCAAGCTTTCTTGTTGTGATTCCCGTGAAGAGACGCGTTTGGGAAATGTCGTTATCAGCTTCCCCTTCCAAAGCTCTCTACCGTGATCTTGCGTTGGGAAGAAGATATGATAGATAAAAGAAATAAAGTTGATAGTGATAGATCGGTGCTACTGATGATATCGATGAAGGTACAGTGAAAAAGGAAAGAAGATAAGGGAGATAGTGGGACTGGATTTTATTTATTAGAAGGGTGTGTTTTGTTTTATCATCATCCCGTGTACCCCGTGTCCCGTTGAGCTAAATTTTAAACGTGATCCCTTGGTTTGGTAAAAATACGGGAAAACACATTTCTGGAAACGTTTTTATAAATATGGTTTAAAAACATGGTCATTGAGTCCGAAAATTAACTATAAAATTTAAGCCATTACTTCTGTGGCGTCAGTACGCGTGTGGTGTCGCGTTTTTTAGGAAAGCGAGATAACTTCTCGGTTTTGTAAATAAATTGCCAGTAAGTGTCAGAAAGTGATTACTTCACTTTTCTTTATAAAATTCAGTAGCTTGGAGGGTTACTGTATGCTACAGTGTGCGAGATAACTTCCCAAAATAATCATGTAATCTCAAAAATGCTCAAATAAATTTCCAAATAATAATAAGTTAGTTTTTATCATTAAAATAATGTTTGAAAAAATTACAGGTGGTTACAACTTGGTAACACTTTTAAACATCACAAAAACATATAATTTACAAGATTAGTTGAGTTTATGAGTTTCCTTACAATGCTAGTAAAAATTCGAGAGGTATAGGACCAAGAAAGACTCCAAATTGCACCAAATTTACCCACAATACGTTCCGATTAACCCAAAACACTTGAAAGTACACCCCGATTGCTTGGAAACTCACTAGATTTTTGTAGATCTTGAAATTATTGATGGTTCATTTGGTTGAAGAGTTTGAGAGAGTTTTGGGAGTTCTTGGATTTAAAAATGAATGTGTGAAGTAATGTGTGTGAAGTTTTAAGTAAGAAACAAACTAGTTATGTCATCATCCACTATCATAATCAAATTAAGATCAAAACTTTTGTCTTTGTGTGGCTTAGTGGGCGGTAAATGACAGCCAAGAGGGGGAGGGAAAATATTTTTGCTCCTCGTTGGTGTATCGTGTCGGTTTAAGCTTAAATGTTACCGTAAAGTCCCGTTTTGACCTTTTTGGACACGTACACGCAAAATAAAGTTTTATCGACGTTTTTGACAGAATAGTAATAAAATATTATTATTTGCTCAAAAATGTATATATTTGATTGCTACCATATATACAGTAGTATCGTTACGCATGTGGGGTTGCTTTTCAGTAAATGCGAGAAAGCTTCTCAGTTAAATACGAAACTTGTCAGTAACTATCCGAAATAGAATAATTTACGTTTACTGACAAAAATAGACAGTTTTCAGCAGTGATTGTATGCTACAGTATATGGGATAGCTTCCCGAAATGCTCAGAAATACTCAAAAACATTCAGTTATGCATAGAAATGCTCGGTTTTAAATAATAAATAAATATTTATTTTTAAAATAAAGTGCGAAAATTACCATTTGTCACATTATTGGTTAACTTATCTGGTCTTTTTCATCTTTGACACCCCAGATTTCGATCACAAGAGGGCCAACACGATTCATAGACAAGTGATCACTTCTTATGGAGTACTTTTTATTAGTGGTGGTGCTGGTAGCTGAATATAAATGTGCAAACACAAACCTAACAACAGACAACTTTTTTTTTCTTTTTTTGTTAATTTCCTAAATAAATAACGGGTTTTAAACCATTTGTTGCAGCAACAAATGGAAGTCTGATCTTTGGCATAGGGGTCATGGTGGATCAAAATCAGATAAGTCGACTGATCGGTCTGAAACGGTCAACCCAAATTAACCAGGTAAGTGGTCAATAAAAGTCAAACAATCTAGGGCACGATGCAATTTACCAAAGGAGTTTAGTGTTTCCCCGGGTCGTTAAGTCCCAACGAGGTGTGAACACTTTAATAGAACGAATTTGTGATCGGGTGAAATTGAATTGGAAAAAGGGGTGTGAGTGATTAAACTAAGGAATTATAAAAG
The DNA here is from genome assembly GCA_021014915.2 of Artemisia tridentata subsp. tridentata. Lineage (NCBI taxonomy): Eukaryota > Viridiplantae > Streptophyta > Magnoliopsida > Asterales > Asteraceae > Artemisia > Artemisia tridentata. The sequence continues at coordinate 49,938,156 of CP139508.1, forward strand.
AAAATAGCTTAAACAAGCTATAAGAACGATTACGTAAAAGAAAATGACTTAGAAACGTTTAAAACTTAAAAACGTACGTTTAATTAAAAATTACGTAAACGTACAAAATAAAACGTGAATTCTGACCAATATAAATCCCACGGATGTGAAAATTATATTTTTAGAATCCAAATGATAAAATAAAATTATAAGAAAAAGAAAATTAATTATTTAACCATTTAATTAATTATTATTAATTAATAACTATTTATTAATTATTTAAAATGCACTAAATTAAAAGAAAATAGGAAATTATCCTAGAAAATTAAAATTTTAACTTAGATAAATCTAAAATAACCTAAAACTTATTTTAAAACTGAAAATATATTTATTACAATTTTTATGTAATTATTATTAATTAATTACTATTTAATAATTATTTAAACTATTTTAAATTGTAATAAATACTAAATGAACAGTAATAATTCTAAAATTTTTTCTATAAATACTCTAAGGTGACAGAAAGATAAGAAAAATATAAAAATGAAAAGTGCTTAATGAAAAAGCAGAAAAATAAGCCAAAAGGCTTAAATAGAACCTATCACTTCTTTTTTTTTTTTTTTTTGATTTTCTTGGTTTTTCTTTTACAAATCTATTTAACTACTGATAATAACAAACTTTAATAAAGAAAAAAACTTTGGAACTTAAAAATAAGCAGATTTAGAGCTTATGAGCTTATCAGTATGAGCTTTGGGCTCTTCTTGATGGTTTAAGCTCAAATAAGTGACCAAATAAACTAAACAAAAGGAAACAAAAGTGAAATAAAATGAAAATAAGTAAAAGGTACAGGGAATGAGTAAAAAGTACAAAAGATAAGCACTGATAAGCTTGGAATAAGCAAATCAGCAAGGTATTGCTAGAGTACCAAAGGTACTGCTAGAGTATCAACCTGCTGCTGACTTTAGAGGCAAAATAAGCTTATGAAATAAGCTATAAAGCACAAAGTGAAGATTGGAGTAGCAAGATGGGTTGGTTAGCTTTCCAAAAAGTCCAAGCTCACCCTGTGGGGTCCACTGGTGAGCTTTTGAGGAGCTTATGAAAAAGCTTAAATACACTGAATTGCTCAGTATATACTGAAAAATGGGACAAGTTAAAAACCACTAGCAGGCTTATTAAATAAGCTGCAAAGCCAAAGATAAGCTCTGAACCTTTGAGCTGGGTAGGTTAGCTTCTCAAGAAGCCAAAATACACAAGCTTAAGAGTACCAGAGAGCTTTTGAGAGGCTTGTGAAAAAGGCTCAACTGCACTGATGACTCAATGCAGTGAGTGGTTTTTGAGAAAACATGAGAGCATAATAAGCATTCATAATAAGCATAAAATGAAAAGCAATAGCATGCAGAGCAAGGTAGCCAGATAGGCTTCACAAAGCAACAAGACTCACAAGCTAACATGCAACAGAGAACAATCTAAGAGCTTATGAAAGTAGCTAGTGAACCTGTGCACAGGGCACTATTTGACTTTTGCAATTTAAACTATTTAGTTGACTTATATGAACTTTGATCCTACTCTACTTACTGATTATGTAATATTATGCTATTATAAGATGAAATTAAGCTAGATAAACAACTTTTAAGCTAATATGAAGATTATTGTACCAATATTCCTAACAGTGAACTATTAAATAGAGATCAAAAGCTATTTTGACTATTTATCAAATAAGGACTGTATTTTATGGTTTTACTGAGCTATTATGACCTAATGTGACATACATCAAACAAGAACAACACCACATACTCAGTATAACAACAGGAGATCAGCAAATCCAAACAACCCTTCAACACACTGAATTTGTGATTTCCAAAGCAAATAAATGATTTGGACCTCAACACTGTTTTCAGACTTTATATTATCATAACACAAGACCAAATAAGCATAAAACATCAACAACAACAGCAAGAAACATGGAAATGACAAATCTACCTATTTGACTGTGAAAATGGAATTTTAAGCAACAACCAATATCAAAGAACAAGCTACTTATTTTAAACAATATTATGACTGATTAACACTAAATAAGCACAAAAGAACAAGATTAAGCAGCTAAGTAATAATAGAACAATAAAATGCTAAACTTGAGAAAATGGCTTACAACTGCTTATCCAGCAGAAAACACAGAACCAAGAGCAAGGACCAACCCTATAAGCTTGCCAATAAGCTACTAACCCAAAGGCAATCCAATATAAACCTTGCTCCAGCTTTCTTTCACCATTAACACTGATTTTTCATTTTTCATTGATTTTCTTGATTTCTTTTTGGTATTTTTGCTTTAATGACTATAACTTGTTTTAAGGTTTCTAAAAGCTAAATAAGCTTTGTCAGGAGCTTATGTGAGCTAAGAAGTCCAATAAACAACTACAATCAACAATATTGAAATGACTTGAAATTTAAGTACGAATTAAGCATAACTTGAAATGTAAAGATAGATTGAAATTGGTACTGTAAATAGGTTTACTACAATTTGTCAAAGAGTAATAAAACACTGAAAGCTTTTAAATGACAAGATAATAAAGTTAAGCAGTAAAATGACAATAAGTAAAATGAACATAAACTATGAAATCTATGATATTCCATTACATTGCTCTTTTTTTATATATATATTGACTTCAAAAGCTTCCCCACTTGTTTCTGAGCATTTCCCACTTGATCTTGACCTTTGGTTCTCTGTAATTCATCATAACCACACATGTTGCTTTTTGGCGCCAAAAATATCCAAAGCAGGTTTTTAACAATTAAGGATTTTTGGTTAGATGTGGAGGTGGAAGGGAAGCATTAATTGCTTTTTTGGTTTGTTAGGTGAGTGGGATAGGAGGGGGAGGGTGGTGTCAGGATAAGGGCGGTGGAGATGGTGGTATTGGTTTGGCGGTAAATGGTATTGAAGGGGATGAGTTTGACCGAAGGTCAAACCTTCGGGTTAACTAAAAAGGGTCGGTTGGGGTTGGGCTAGTTGTGTGGATTGGGTTGGGTTGTTTATTTATTTGGGTTGGGTTTATTTAAGGGTTGGGTTTATTTAGTTTTAGGATTAGAAGTGGAATTGTTTTAAACTTTAAGGACCATAGTTGTAACATTCTGAAATTCCAGGGACCATTCTAGCAAAATCTGAAATTTATCTCCAAGGACCAATCATGCCAAGTTTCAATAGTACAAGGACCAAAAAGATAATTTTCCATTTTTGAAAACCGGGGGACTTGTTTTGCCATTTTTGAAACTTCAGGGACTGAAATTGCCAATTATGCAAACTTTATTTGTTTTCACCTGTTTTCAATCCTTTTTCACTTGCAACACATAAAAACACAATCAAATGATATTTCCTGTATTTTGAAGCATAATTGCATGTTTTTAAATGTTTTTGCAGTCTAAATGTGACAGAAATGATGAGTATTTAGACACTCATCAATCCCCCACACTAAACTATTGCTAGTCCTTAGCAATCTTTTATGAAAATTTAATGGATTTTACTCTTTACCAAAAGCCATTACTTCTGGAGTAGCCAATGTTTTAGTATGTGATACTTTGGTACAATGATAACCAAATGATTTTGAGCAAATCATCAGCTGTCAACGGATTTGATTTGTCTTTACCAAAAGCCGTTTTCTTCTGGACTAGCCAACTCTTAGATAAAATACAGTTATTATCTTTGGTGAGCTGAATACCAATTATGGTTTTCCACTGCCTTTACCACAAGCCATAACCTTGCGGGCTAGCCAACTCTTCACTTATAAAGATATGGTGAGTCGAATACCATACAATTTTTGGCAAATTGTAAGCCATAAACGGATTTGAGATATCTTTACAAAGAGCCGTTTGCTCTCGGATTAGCCAATCCTTATGTGGGTTAGACATGGCGGACTGATAACCATTTATTGCGTTCTAAGTGAGAAAAAAATTTAAAATTTTGGCCAAAATGGGGGTACTAGATGGTACTGATATGTGTCTAAATACACATATATTTACCTTGTTCAAACCCACATAAACAGCCAAAAACACTCTGAAAAGTCAAATAATACAGAAAATATCATAAAATGTGTTTTTATTTGATTCAGGAACAAAATATTGAAAACAAGTGAAAAACGAACAAAGTTTGCATAATTGTCATTTTCAGTCCCTGAACTTTCATAAATTGGCAAAACTAGTCCCTGGTTATTCAAAACATGTTAAATATCATCAAAGGTCCTTGGGGATTCATAAGTTGTCAAGATTAGTCCTTTAAGGTTCAAGTTTTCAAAATTACAACTTTGGTCCCCCAAGTTTGAAAAATGTCAAAAATAGTCCCCGGATGTTTTAAAATGGAAAATTATATTTTAGGGTCCTTGTACTATTGACACTTGGCAAGAAATACCTTTTTGATAACTTTTGGAAACTTACAACTCAGCCCCTCAACTATGCAGAAATTACAAGATAGGTCCTTGTGCTAAATTAACAAATAAATCCGGATCCTATCTAAACCTTAACCCAAAAATAAAACCCAATCACTAAATAACCCAACCCAGTTTATTACCCAAGCCCAAATAACCAAAGCCCAACCTTTGACTGAGTTAACCACTCAGTCAAACCCAGTCAAACCCTTCGTCTAAACCACCCAACGCGCCCAAAACCAGACAGTCATCCCCCCACCTCACAAATACCACGCACCACCTCATCCCCCCTCCAATACACGTTACCTAACAATCCAAATGCAATTAATGCATCTTCCCCACTCCCACTAGCTAAAACAGACGAATTAGCCATGTGTCCTGTTTTCCCGCCAAAAGTGGAAATGGACGAATGAGATCAAATTGAGTTAATCCAAGGGTGCAGAAAGATGAAGGGATGTCGACTAGGGTTATCCCAATTTAATTATGTATATATAGAAAGCAATGTAGCTCAAATAGAGCAAGTAGGTAAAAAAGTAGCATAATCGTATTTCCTTTCCAGTAGTGATAACTTGTAATAGCTTGTTTCAGTAATCAATAAAAAGTAAGTTAAGCTTGTTTGATATCAATCTTTGTCCAATTTCAGTAGTTAGTGATAATTTCAAATTCCATGTTGTACTGAGAAATCAAACATAAATAAGTAGTATTGAAATAGCTTCTCAGTTATTTCTATAAGCTTGTATAAGCTTTATATAGCTTGTTATAAGTTTATTTTAGCTTAATCATGTTCTGAATTCAAGAAATCAAGATGGTCAACAAAGTCAACTGAAGAGCTAATAAGCTATTTCTGGGAAAAAAGCTAATCAGGAAGGCTTTTTTGTGGTTTTCTAGCTTGTGTTGACAAGCTAGATTGGTTCTTGGTCCTTGTTCTTTGTTCCATTCTCAATAGCAGTTGTAAGCTTAATTCTCAATATTTTGCTTTATCTTCTTGTTTACTGTAGAAGTGCTTGTTGTTAGCTTATTTCTGTAATTTCTTACTTATTAGTAGTTTCTAAGTTCATATCTTCAATTGTACCAGTAGTTTAATAGTTTTTTCTTTATTTCTCTTAAAATCACTTAATTAGCCATAATTAAGCCTTTTATAGCAATAGTTTAATAATAAGCTCAGTCCATTTGATAAATACTTTTTAATACTTCAATAAGTTAACTAGAGTTAGTTTATTAGATATCTTAGCTTAAAAATCCATTTTCAGTTGAAAATTACCAAAACAGACCCATTAAGGGCTGTTTGGCATAACCTAGTCAAATAGGTTAATTTAGCTTTTACTGTTACTTTGCCAATTGTCCAACTTTGATCTAGCTTTTGTAAGCCATAATAAGCCATTTCCAAGTTCAAAATAGCCATTTAGATAGATTTGATAGATATGTGCAGTCTGTGGTGAAAATCAGACCTCAAAAGGGTCAAATAAGCCATTTTAAGCCATGGCCTCATTTTTGCCTTTTTCTTGGTTTTTCTGAGTCACTCATAGTCATATTAGAATAGTCAAATAGAGTTAAATTGGTTTGCACAGGTGTGTGCAATTCTGCACAACTTTGTATAACACAGACCACCATACCAAGCCTACTCAGTTTCACCACCTGATCTAGTGATCAATTGGACCTCAATTGGTGTGATTGTGATAGGGCTTTTAGTGTTTTTATATAGCCAATAGTATAGGGTAGCTTTTGCCCCCATAAGATTGCATCTCAGAAGCTTATTACACTGCTTAATCTGCCTTGCAATTTAGCATTTTTCTGAAGTTTCTGTTTGAAAGTTGAAACAGATTTGGTGTTGAATTTGCTTATTTGTTGGATTATCTGTTGGATTTAAGTTGTTTTGTGCTTATTAGAGTTGGTTAAACTTGTTCTGAGCCTTTGGTTAATATTTGTGCTTTTTAGCTTATATTTGGGCTTATTTGCTAACTGCTTATCTGCCCAAATTAGATTATTAGGCTTAGATAACTTTTGATTTTAATTTTCCTAACTTTTTAATAATATTTTAGATTTATCTGTAAAGTTTCATAATTTTTTGAATAGTTTTGATATTTTTAATCTTTTTAATTAGTTTCTATTAGTAATTAAATCATAATAAATAGAATAATAATCATAAAAATATAATTTTAATTTTTATAATTTTCTTTTGTCATTTTTAATCTAGGAAAAATATAATTATATTTTTAGACCTTAAGAAAACCAAAAATAGAAAAATAGTGATAGCTTCTATTTAATAGAATTTATCTTTTTAAATTTTAATTAAGTAATTTTCATTTTTATAATTTTCTTAGCTTCTTTTCATCTTATAATATTTTTAGAAAAAGTTTTAGAATTTTCCTTGTTCATTTAGTATTTTTTATAAATTTAAATAGTTTAAAAAGTTATTAAATAATAAATAATTAATAATAAATAGAAATAAAGTGTAAAAAATATAATTTAAGTTTTTATATAAGTTTTAAGTAATTTTACATTTTTAGGTTTTAAATTTCATAAATTTTATAATATTTCAGTTTTTGTCCCATTTTAGATTTTCTGTTACGCGTTTTCTTAATTTAATTCGCGTTTAATTTTATTTTGTATATCTGTTTTTAATTTGTTATTTAGAATTGTTAAAAAAACAAAATCTCAAATATCTCCTTTTCCATTCAATAGCACTTGATCACAATTCGTCTCTAAACACAATTTCACGCTTCGCTGGGATATAACGACCCGGGAAAACACTATACTCCAGGGAGATCGTGCTCAATTGGTTTGACTATTGTTGACTATTATCTTGGTCCATATTAGTTGACTGTTTAGCACGTATCAGGTACATTTGATCAAATTCGCTAGAATTCCCCCCCACACTTAGAACTGAATATTGCCCTCAATATTCAAAGCACCGGCTATTATGCCGACACTTAGAACGTAAAAAGGAAATACTAATAGCCCCCTTTTTCTTTTCTTTTTTTCTTTTTTTTTTTTTTTTTTGGTTCTGTACATATATACAACATGTGGGGCATCTCCCCCACACTTAGGGTGAGACATGGGTGAAAACCCATGTTTTACTACTGTTTTTATTAACCGAGTCGCTAGCTTGACTCGACCCCAAATTCATTTGTTCATGGGGAAGTAAGTGGAAGAGACCATCTCAATCGGACTTTCATTCAAGATGTCTAGATAAACATTTGAAGTATATGAAAGGTCCACACCGATGAGATATATCCGGCTTTAAACCAATGTTAGATGGAAAATGCCGGGGTCAAAGGTAATATCCTCACTCCCGAATGAATGAAGGATAGGGGAAATCACCGGGTAGGTGAAGGGAAGAAGGGAGATCTGAATAGCAATTAAGATAAGAACTTCCTCCTCAAGAATTGCATATTCAAGTGGAGGAGGCAAGTCCTTAAACTTGATCTCAGTAAATTTATCAGTTTTCTCAACTGACTTGATTTCCTCATTATGAAGTTCAACGGGAGGGAGTGGAGGAGAATTGTCCTGATTCAACAATTTCTCAAGAAGAAGAATATCTCCCTCCAGATTAATCTCAGCGTTATCAATTCCTTCAAGAAATGAATCACACTTGAGAAAAGCCTCGATCTCTTCCAAAATGCAATCACTTCCCTCAAACGGAGTAAGAGAAGGGGAAGAGTCAGAAATGATAGGTAGAGAAGATGTGGTGGGAACCCCACTCACAGAATTATGAGAATAACCAAGAAACTCTTGAGAGTACTCCTCTGAAGCAATATCAATGACATCGATTCGGTTAACCGATTCAGAATCATAATTTGAGGAGTATCTCGAAGTTTGATCATGGTTAATGGTAACAGCTTCATTATCCACACGCAATGTGATCTCATGCTTAAATACATCAATAAGAGCATGGCCCGTTTTTAGGAATCCTCTTCCAAGAATGAGAGGAACCTTTTGATCTGCGTCGAATTCAACAACCACAAAGTCAGCAGGAAAATGGAACTTTCCTACTTTTACAAACACATCCTCGGCAATGCCGAGAGGAAGTGATATAGTGCGATCTGCAAGCTCAAGAGTCATGCAGGTAGGAGTAAGAGCTGGAAGAGAAAGTTTCTTCCACACTGAATGAGGCATCAGGTTGATGCTTGCACCAAGATCGGCCAAGGCATAGCATTCAACCATTCCCGGAAATACACAAGGTATTAGAAACTTTCCAGGATCTCCAAGCTTCTCGGGAAGCTTTTTCAAGATAACTGCTGAGCAGTTCTCATTTAATGGAGTTTTAGCCATTTCAATCAGTTTTTCCTTGTTGCTTAACAAGTGTTTGATCGTTGATGCAAACTTAGGCATCAGAATGATAGCATCCGCAAAACTTATGTCAAAATGTAATTCTTTAAAGATTTGAAAGAATTTATCCATTTGTTGACTAGCCTTTTCGCGGAGCTTTTGCTCATTTAAGCGCGATGGGTAAGGAATATAAGGTTTGGATTTAGGGGTAGCAACTTCAGGAGTCTCAACAGATTCAAAGACAACTCCTGGTTTGGATCTCTTTTTCGGGACAACCGGAGGATGGACTTGTGCTGTACTTTGTGGGCTAGGAATTTTCACTTTTTCCGTTATATCCTCCGTCTCTTTTTCCATTTCATACAACGGAGGAGGAATAGGACCAGAGGGTCCCTCATAAGCAGCACCACTACGAGTGGTGATAGCTTTGATGAAATTGGTATTTTCATCATCATCACTGTCATCAAGCACACTGATAGGAGCAGCATTTAGCATATTGGAATAAGCTCTGGCTGTTCTTTGCTCACTAAGTTTGCTTGACAAACTTTTAACCGTAAATCGTGAAAGAGTAGAATCTATTCTTGACGGTTTAGGAGCAATTGTGGGTGTAGAATTTTGGACAACCATAGGTTGGACGTATTTAGCACTTCCATTGTTAGAGGGAAGTACCGGGTCCTTTGTCACCTCGAGTCCATCATGAGCTTTACCACTACGTGTAGTGACAGCTTTGAGTTCACCCCTTGGGTTGACAACAGTGTTACTTGGGAGACCTTCCGAGGTAGAAGGTGGATTGAGATGGTCCATGAGACTGGCAAGCGTATTCTTAACTTCGCTTTGAGAATGATCAATTTTGTTTGAAATTTCATTCTTTAGCTCAGTTCCTTGCTTGTGTATTGAAGATTGAAATTCATTCTTCAAATTAGAGATTTGATTTTGCATTGCCCTCATTTTGGTCTCATTAACCTTGATGTAGTTATCAAGTTCATTTGAGAGAGGTCCTTGGTGATTAGGAGCTGAATACCCTTGATTACCCCTTTGGGGTGGGTATTGATTGTTCGGGGCATGAAATTGATTTTGCGTGTTTTGCCCTCTTTGTTGATTAGGATTAATCCTATTTGGATTGTTGGGAGGAGGAAATCCGGGTGGTCCAATTTGGTTGCTAGCACGGTAGTTTGGTTCCACTTGAGGACGGTATTGATTACCTCCTTGATTGGAAGTTCCGGCTATAGCATTAACATCAAATGGAGTGCCATCAGTGGCAGTACAATTGTAGTAAGCGTGAGGACCACCACAAGTAACACAAACTTCTACCTTTTTGATTTCAGCAGTGTGAGAAGTTTGCGGAGCGGACTCTTTCTTTTGTGAAGAGAAAACCAAAGCTTGAATAGCCTTTGTGAGTTCAGCAAGCTGAGTATCAGTACTAGACTGACTCACGGGAGATGAAGTAGAAGGACCAGCACTAGCCTGAGAATTATATGGTCTGGCTCGTGCAGTGCGGACCTTTAACTTATTTTCAATGAGTGCAATGGCTTCCTTAGTGGATTTGCTCAGTAAATTACCTCCAGCTGAGGCATTAAGAGAATCTTGGTCAGATGGGTTTAACCCATTGTAGAAAGTGTCCATTTGCGTCAAATCGGTGAAACCGTGATGAGGACATTTGCGGAGCAATTCTTTGAAACGATCCCATGCCTCTCCAAATGGTTCATCAAACCTTTGAGAGAATTTCATGATTTCATTCTTGAGATACGTGGTTTTAGAAGGAGGAAAGAATTCATTTACGAACTTTTGAACCAAATCTTCCCATGTTTCAATCGATCAAGGGGGTTGTTTGTCAAGCCAAATCCGGGCTGCCCCATCGATGGAAAATGGGAAAAGAAGAAGTTTGATTGATTCCTCAGGGACATTTTTGCATTTGATGGTGCAAGTGATTTTGTTAAACCATCTAATGTGATCTTGAGGATCGTCCCTATCAAAACCATAGAATTGCCGCTGGGTTACCAGGTTTATCAACCCAGTCTTAAGCTCAAAATTCTCAGCCACGATGGCTGCAACAACAATGGCATCTCCGTACCCATCGGAGGGTGCCTGGAGAAGCTCATTCATCGGACGATCTTCTGTCATGATGACAGGAGTTTTAGGATCAGTGCGTATCTCGGTACGACTGATGGAGCAGAACGTCTACGACGTCTTCGAGGTATGTTTACAAGCTCACGAAAAGGGCTCGATGACCTAGAAGAACGAGTGCGCATGCACTAAGACGAGTCTAAGAATCCTTTAGAATGATGGAAACTTAGAAAAGGGTAAGAAGATTCTTTTTGGATTTTATTTGTTTATAGAAATTTGAAATACGATATTTTTGGTTATCGATCAGTCAAACGAATTAACTTAACGATAATTTTGGTTTTATATATATATATATATATAAATAAGAGAATATGAACAAGGATGGAAAATATACAATGGATGTATATTCAACAACACTGATACTGCAAATGCGTTCTACGCAGCACACCTCCCCGGCAGCGGCGCCAAAATTTGATCGGTCTGAAACGGTCAACCCAAATTAACCAGGTAAATGGTAAATAAAAGTCAAACAATCTAGGGCACGATGCAATTTACCAAAGGAGTTTAGTGTTTCCCCGGGTCGTTAAGTCCCAACGAGGTGTGAACACTGTAATAGAACGAATTTGTGATCGGGTGAAATTGAATAGGAAAAAGGGGTGTGAGTGATTAAACTAAGGAATTATAAAAGAAAATAGCTTAAATAAGCTATAAGAACTATTACGTAAAAGAAAATGACTTAGAAACGTTTAAAACTTAAAAACGTACGTTTAATTAAAAATTACGTAAACGTACAAAATAAAACGTGAATTCTGACCAATATAAATCCCACGGATGTGAAAATTATATTTTTAGAATCCAAATGATAAAAGAAAATTATAAGAAAAATAAAATTAATTATTTAACTATTTAATTAATTATTATTAATTAATAACTATTTATTAATTATTTAAAATGCACTAAATTAAAAGAAAATAGGAAATTATCCTAGAAAATTAAAATTTTAACTTAGATAAATCTAAAATAACCTAAAACTTATTTTAAAACTGAAAATATATTTATTACACTTTTTATCTAATTATTATTAATTAATTACTATTTAATAACTATTTAAACTATTTTAAATTGTAATAAATACTAAATGAACAGTAATAATTCTAAAAATTTTTCTATAAATACTCTAAGGTGACAAGAAGATAAGAAAAATATAAAAATGAAAAGTGCTTAATGAAAAAGCAGAAAAATAAGCCAAATGGCTTAAATAGAAGCTATCACTTCTTTTTTTTTTTTTTTTTTTTTTTTTTTTGTTTCTTGGTTTTTCTTTTACAAATCTATTTAACTACTGATAATAACAAACTTTAATAAAGACCAAAACTTTGGAACTTAAAAATAAGCAGATTTAGAGCTTATGAGCTTATCAGTATGAGCTTTGGGCTCTTCTTGATGGTTTAAGCTCAAATAAGTGACCAAATAAACTAAACAAAAGGAAACAAAAGTGAAATAAGATGAAAATAAGTAAAAGGTACAGGGAATGAGTAAAAAGTACAAAAGATAAGCACTGATAAGCTTGGAATAAGCAAATCAGCAAGGTACTGCTAGAGTATCAAAGGTACTGCTAGATTATCAACCTGCTGCTGACTTTAGAGGCAAAATAAGCTTATGAAATAAGCTATAAAGCACAAAGTGAAGATTGGAGTAGCAAGATGGGTTGGTTAGCTTTCCAAAAAGTCCAAGCTCACCCTGTGGGGTCCACTGGTGAGCTTTTGAGGAGCTTATGAAAAAGCTTAAATACACTGAATTGCTCAGTATATACTGAAAAATGGGACAAGTTAAAAACCACTAGCAGGCTTATTAAATAAGCTGCAAAGCCAAAGATAAGCTCTGAACCTTTGAGTTGGGTAGGTTAGCTTCTCAAGAAGCCAAAATACACAAGCTTAAGAGTACCAGAGAGCTTTTGAGAGGCTTGTGAAAAAGGCTCAACTGCACTGATGACTCAGTGCAGTGAGTGGTTTTTGAGAAAACATGAGAGCATAATAAGCATTCATAATAAGCATAAAATGAAAAGCAATAGCATGCAGAGCAAGGTAGCCAGATAGGCTTCACAAAGCAACAAGACTCACAAGCTAACATGCAACAGAGAACAATCTAAGAGCTTATGAAAGTAGCTAGTGAACCTGTGCACAGGGCACTATTTGACTTTTGCAATTTAAACTATTTAGTTGACTTATATGAACTTTGATCCTACTCTACTTACTGATTATGTAATATTATGCTATTATAAGATGAAATTAAGCTAGATAAACAACTTTTAAGCTAATATGAAGATTATTGTACCAATATTCCTAATAGTGAACTATTAAATAGAGATCAAAAGCTATTTTGACTATTTATCAAATAAGGACTGTATTTTATGGTTTTACTGAGCTATTATGACCTAATGTGACATAAATCAAACAAGAACAACACTACATACTCAGTATAACAACAGGAGATCAGCAAATCCAAACAACCCTTCAACACACTGAATTTGTGATTTCCAAAGCAAATAAATGATTTGGACCTCAACACTGTTTTCAGACTTTATATTATCATAACACAAGACCAAATAAGCATAAAACATCAACAACAACAACAGCAAGAAACATGGAAATGACAAATCTACCTATTTGACTGTGAAAATGGAATTTTAAGCAACAACCAATATCAAAGAACAAGCTACTTATTATAAACAATATTATGACTGATTAATGCCAAATAAGCACAAAAGAACAAGATTAAGCAGCTAAGTAATAATAGAACAATAAAATGCTAAACTTGAGAAAATGGCTTACAACTGCTTATCCAGCAGAAAACACAGAACCAAGAGCAAGGAACAACCCTATAAGCTTGCCAATAAGCTACTAACCCAAAGGCAATCCAATATAAACCTTGCTCCAGCTTTCTTTCACCATTAACACTGATTTTTCATTTTTCATTGATTTTCTTGATTTCTTTTTGGTATTTTTGCTTTAATGATTATAACTTGTTTTAAGGTTTCTAAAAGCTAAATAAGCTTTGTCAGGAGCTTATGTGAGCTAAGAAGTCCAATAAACAACTACAATCAGTATAACAACAGGAGATCAGCAAATCCAAACAACCCTTTGTAATCACTTATACTTGATTTTCAAAGCAAATGATAGAGTTAGACCACAACACTGATTCCAAAGGTTACAAGATGAACACACAAGATCATATGAGCATGAAACATCAACAACACAAGCATAAACCACAGATTTGTCAAATATGCTATTTTAACTGTGTAATTTCAATTTTTAGCAACAAGTGAAACTGATGAACAAGCAACCTTTTTTAATCAATATTACCACTAAACAATACCACAGGAACATAAAAGCACAAAGATTAAAGCACAATACTTACTTATACAGTAAAATGCAAAAAATGATAAAATTGCTTACAAAATGCTACCAAGCCAAGAACTGACAACCAAGGACCACAAACCTTTCCTAAAGCTTACCAATAAGCTCTAAACCAATGGCAATGCATAATTAACCCTGCTCCATGCTTGATTCATCATGTAGACTGATTTTTATTTTTCACTAAATTTTCTTGAGTTCTTTTTGTATTTTTGTTTTTAAGGATTATAACTTGTTTTAAGGTTTCTAAAAGCTAAATAAGCTTTGTCAGGAGCTTATGTGAGCTAAGAAGTCCAATAAACATCAATAATCAACAATATTTAAAATGACAAGAAATTAAAGGTACGAATTAAGCATAACTTGGAAATTTAAAGATAGACTGAAAAGGGTACTGTAAATAGGTTTATTACAATTTGTCAAAGAGTAATAAGATCCTGAAAGCTTTTAAATTACAAGGTAATAAAGAAGAGCAGTAAAATGACAATAAGTAAAATGAACATAAACTATGAAATCTATGATATTCTATTACATTGCTCTTCTTTGATATATATTGACTTCAAAAGCTTCCCCACTTGTTTCTGAGCATTTCTCACTTGATCTTGACCTTTGGTTCTCTGTAATTCATCATAACCACACATGTGGCTTTTTGGCGCCAAAAATATCCAAAGCAGGTTTTTAACAATTAAGGATTTTTGGTTAGATGTGGAGGTGGAAGGGAAGCATTAATTGCTTTTTTGGTTTGTTAGGTGAGTGGGATAGAAAGGGGAGGGTGGTGTCAGGATAAGGGCGGTGGAGATGGTGGTATTGGTTTGGCGGTAAATGGTATTGAAGGGGATGAGTTTGACCGAAGGTCAAACCTTCGGGTTAACTAAAAAGGGTCGGTTGGGGTTGGGCTAGTTGTGTGGATTGGGCTGGGTTGTTTATTTATTTGGGTTGGGTTTATTTAGTTTTAGGATTAGAAGTGGAATTGTTTTAAACTTTAAGGACCATAGTTGTAACATTCTGAAATTCCAGGGACCATTCTAGCAAAATTTGAAATTTATCTCCAAGGACCAATCATGCCAAGTTTCAATAGTACAAGGACCATAAAAGATAATTTTCCATTTTTGAAAACCGGGGGACTTGTTTTGCCATTTTTGAAACTTCAGGGACTGAAATTGCCAATTATGCAAACTTTGTTTGTTTTCACCTGTTTTCAATCCTTTTGCTCTTGCAACACATAAAAACACAATCAAATGATATTTCCTGTATTTTGAAGCATAATTGCATGTTTTTAAATGTTTTTGCAGTCTAAATGTGACAGAAATGATGAGTATTTAGACACTCATCATCGACTTAAAGTAAAGCTTGGGATATTTCTTCCAAAGAAAATGGTATGCTCGATAACGTCAAAACCATTGTTTGTTATTAGTGTGTTTGACTTTTCCAGTTTTGAATCATTGTGCATCGACATCAAGTAAACTTTTATACATAACATGCATACAAAATAGATGTCATTTTTTTCTCATGGTTAAACTGTTGAGCATTTCCAGGGAAACATCCGTTGACGTTTGATGATATTCTGTGAACCGTTATGTTGGGAAAATATAATACCACTTCAGCAAGTGGAACAAATGACGCATCCCATCCGGAAACGTTCTAATACTGGCACATATAATTTGATAACGTTTTTTTTTTTTTTTTGTCTGAACTTAACCTTCAATACTAATTTTTCTGTACATGTGGACCTGATATAATATATGTATTTATCTACTTAGGCGAAACTGTTAAGATTTTTATTGAGGCAATTTGTGACAAACGGTAATTTTTCAACCAATATTTTAATAATAAATGTTAATTTATTATTACCTAGCTGTTAAATTAAGCATTCATGAGCTTGCATAACTAAATCGGGAAGCAAACCCGCACACTGTAGCTTACAGTAAGTCATTCCATTGACTATTTTATCAGAAGTATGTGAATAATTCATTTTCTGACTATTACCGAGTATATATGGGCCACAACGAGAAATATCTCGCACACAACACCACACGCGTACCGACACTACCTTAGTAACGGCATGAATTCAATAATTGATACCCAGTGTCAATAACTTTGTCTTTAAATTATTTTTATGAAAACGTTTTCAATGTTATATTTTTCGCGTTTATACCAAACTGAGGTACCGCGATTACACCTTAGCTCAACGGGACACGGAGTACACAAAATATATCCTAATATAATAAAACAAATAACATCTTATCACCTCCCTTTGATATCACCGCCCCACATACACACACCCCCCAATAGAATTTTTATCATTTTCCTCTTAGTTTCTCCTCCAACGCATCTCAGACCTATCACCATCACTGGGTCTATGACTGTATCACTTTCACGTCCTTCCCAAGGTCTACAAATCGATTCAGTCTCTTCTCCCTAGAGTCAACGCAAGCAGAAAGCTTATAGAGATTGAAGATTGATAGTGATCTTTGCTCTTTTTGCTCACACACAAGTTCTTCATCAAGAAAGCAAGGTCAAGCTTTTCCTTCCTTTTCCCTTTTTATTCCTGCCGAATCCACAGGAGATCTCACACCCACAAATCTCACTTGCTAATTATCACAAGGACAAGATCCTCCAAGGTTTGATAAAGCTTCATTGTTTTGGGTTTTCTTACTTGGATTCGGTTTTGTATTTGAGCTATTGTTTTGGTCTTGCTGTCGACCGACACCACCCTCACCATAGTCGCGTGTCGGTGCCGCACACTATCCCTACTTGACTTTTTACTATCAGACTGCTATTTGCTGAGGTGAGTTCATGGCCCCTACCTTTACTTGTTTTATAACTGTTTTGGGGGAGAATACATGCTCGTTTTTACTTAAACTCAATGCTTGTTTTACTTGAAACGTGATTTATTTTCTCAAACATATTGTTTGGCTGAAATACTTGATTGTTTACTCGAATGCGTTATGTGTTTACATGTTACATACTTGATTTCTTACTCATGGACACAAGTGCTTAAAACATCTATGCCTGCATAACTGAATGAACTGGCCCAACTGCTATGTACATACATGACCAAATGAACTGGACACATAACCGAATGGACTGGTAACATGACCGAATGAACTGGTCACATGACCGAATGAATTGCTCACATAACCGAATGAACCGGTCAAACCAACTTTAACTCTTGTGGTTAATTTACTTAAAGGTAAACTTTATTTCCATGACATTGTGAGTGACACAATGGTCACAAAACTTCTATTGAACTCACATTTCTTTTACGCTGAATTGCTATTTATGCAAACCTATGAACTCACCAACCTCGTGTTGACACTTTAGCATGTATTTTCAGGTGTAAAGTGATAGCATACTGTTGGAGGCTTTGGCATGGCATGGTCATAGATGACTCTGATGTATTTGAGACCGCTTTACTTCTTTTATGGGCTTATATTTCCGCACTGTTTTTGGAATGGTGTAAACAAAATACTTTTGAATATGAAATTTCTTTTAAACGGTTGTGGTAAAATCGTTCTTTGTACTTTGTGTTGTGATACCAATTTAGTAGCACCCAAACATGTATGCTTCCGCTTGGACCTGATTTTGGGGGTGTTACACAATTTTGGAAAACAAACTGGGTAGCACAGTGGCTCTGATTGCTGGTCGTGGACGTGGAAAATCGACATGCTATAGCTGCAGCTGTTGCTGAAGGGTAACGAGTCTACCTGTTAATCTTATGACAAGTGCTTATTGGATTTCCATTGAAAATTTTGATCTAATTCGTTTTTGATTTTGCATGTACAAATTCTTATGGGTTGGACTTGACAATTGTTATGCTAAATTTGTAGCTATACTAATATGATGTATCTTTGTTTACCTGAGCAATTGTCAATCATTTTCGTTTTAGATAATGACGTTGGGTTAAATGTTTATAGATGATCGAACTTACTCATACATGGGTTGATATATGAAAGACGTTACATATACATCTTTTCATCCATCTATATTCCACCTATACTTTCATCTAAATAAACGTTAACAAAATTGTTTCGGCCTAAGCGCAAGACATCCGCAACAACGCGCGGGCTCAACTACTCGTTACATATGTGAAGAAACAATTGTACCCATAACTTTTGGAAGTTAGTTTTGATTTTAACTTTTTGTACACATCATTTCATTTGGTATACAGTAAAGGCATTTAATATTTGTACCCGTGATACTCACAACACAATTATGTACACACCACAATTATATACGTATCATGTTGTAACATATGCATTATTGATGCGATATTGTGGTGTGTGCATCACTTTTTGTGGTGTGAGTATCAATTCTCTTTAAAATACAACTAATACACCCCTTCCCTTCCCGTAAAAAAAAAAACCTTTTATTATTATTATTATTATATATATATATATATATATATATATATATATATATTAATAATATTTTTATTATAAAACTATTAAACAGAAAATACGAAACAAAAATATAAATTTTGGCAAGTCAAAAGTATTAAACAAAAAAAAGTACGAAACAGAAACTAATAAAACAATATATTACACTGTTAATTGAAGATAAAAAAAAGAAAGTAGAAGAGCTAAAATATGAGATAATTGATATTAGCAGTTTAGCACCCATACAATAATTGGGCTACAAGTTTTAATATGAAATGTAAAGAGTCCAGTTTTTTGTACGCGTAGCGAAAAGGTCAGCTGCTAATCTGCTATAGATGAGTCTTCACATTTATTTATATTAATCAAACTACATGAGGTGGACCACTTTGACCTATATGTAGTCATTATGTACACTTCATCTGGCTAGAAATAATTATTATAGATGTAACAAGAGCTCATTATTTTGTATATTGATTTCCATAAAACTTAACTGATAAAAGAAATGTGATAATTGGGTGTTAGGTGAATTATTTTTTTTAGGTATCATGTTTGGCTGTTTGCTAGCAATTCGATGCTTAGAGATGGCTAACCAAAGAAGGCAAGAAATAAAGGGAAACCGGCTATCTAGCAAACCTCACAGGTTGTTCTCACGACTTCCGCTTTATGTTGCATGTCATTCACCACTCGATTACCATCGCAAAGATGTTGATCAACGAAAGAGTGTATAAGCAACTCGTTAACCTGAGAATATTATGTGTTTTATGATTGTGTAAGAGTGTAAGACTTAGCCATGATTTAACCAGCCAAAAATTGAAAAATGCCACAAGGAAAAAACAGTGAAAGGTAATCTTGGGCTAAAACTTGTATGTAAATGGAATTCAGGCCCACTAACGTGTACATTGGTCATTGGGCTTAAACGAAGTTATAAGATCCAGTTCAATACCAAAGGAAGTAGACCACGGGTATTATATTAAGGAGCCCAACAAAAGAACCACAAGGTCCACAATGCTTATTACTTTCATACGTAATTTTTTTTAATTAGTCAAAAGGTAGAGGTATCCTTTCTAGTCGAACCTGACTCACCGAACCTAATCTAACCCCAATATGAATTAATCGGCATTTGTTCATCACGTTTAACCAAGTTTCAGGTCATTATTCGCGTGAACATGAATCTACCAATCCTAAAACTGGTATTGGGTTGGTATTGTGCTTTCTTGTTGGGCCTGCAATAATTCTTTATAATAGCAAAAACTTTTTTTTTTTTGTTGTTGTTGGGCTGTACCGTTCAAGTTGAGGACTTGAGGGTTGGTGGGCTAAATTAGGCAACACAATGACACAAAAACGAGTAAACGACGTTTTTCATGTTCAGATAACTTGGGGAGGGGCGAGCTTTATTCTACTTAGTTGTGCGTGGCCTAACCAGGTTAATCATGGGACCGTTTCCGATCCGTCCGTGACCACCCCCAAATGTTAGCACGTACCGAAGTTTGAACCCTTAATCTCTTGTGAGGAAATCAAAGACCTTACCACTAGGCTACACAATGTCACTAGGTGACTTTATTATCTCTTTGAAACCAGATTAATCTGAAACCCGACATAAACTCCCCTCTAAGATGAGAACAGAAAAAGTTGTCGGATTGGAGGATTGATATAAAAATTGATTTTTTGTTATGTATACGATGTCCCGCAAGCATGGATACATACTCGAGAGATATACCCGTCTTGCCATTTTCTCATAATATAGTTCATAAATCGAAGAAACATAATTCTAGGAACTAACAATGAGTTAACATGCCATACCCATTGATGAAGCTGACATAAGCAACATGTACAACCTTAAGAATTTGAATATGAAAAAACAGATTTAAGGTTCTTGTCCTATGTAAACCAAAAGAGCAAAAGAAAGAAATTAATGAAGTGAAGAAATGGGTCATTTTCATGACCCGGATACCCAGAATCCAAACCACCCAATAAGGAGCATTTATGGATTCTTCCCCTAACATACAGTTTCAGATAGATGGCAACAACTAGACTGTCATTAGGCAGAATTCTCTTATCTTTTTTTTTACCTTTTTAGAAAAAAAATACTACACCTTTTGAAGATTTTCCTTTTACATATTACAGTTTAAAACATATTACTGTATTATATTAAGAAAAAAATTACATATTTAGCCCCTTTATTTCATCTAAAATTACACCCACCGTCCCTATTCGATTTTAATTACACCATTGATACCTAATTTTCAAACTAACTGCGTCGATGGTCTGTATTTTAAAAAATAGGGATCAAATGTGTAAAAATATATAGTTTTTTTTATTACACAGATGCTGATCTTTGTCACACTGATAGTCCCGGCCTGTTTTTCAAAATATGGATAAAATAGAATAAAGAAGACGACAGTGATTTTGGATGAACCCACAAGGACAAAACATGTAATTTTTTCTTATATTTATGAAAATAAAACAATATCTTCAATATATGAATAAAAAATATTACCTCCGTCCCAAAATAAATGTCAAATTTGACTTTTTAAAGTCTTTTTTGTTCAACTTTGACCTTAAATATTTTTATTTGTGTTATATAATAATTGATGCAAAATATATGTATGGATTGACTTTCAAATGTATTTTCATTGGTATAATTTTCATAAAGTATTATATAACGCAAATAAAAATATTTAAAGTCAAAGTTTGTAATGATCAAGAAACGTATTCGGGAGGTCGGGGGAATTCAAAATAAAGATTAGACATGGTATTATTAGATAAGAATGGGGGAAGGTGTGTGTGTTTTCTAGAGAGAGGGAGGAGAGAAACCACACACACCCTCAATGTTACAATGAATTCCCTCACCTTCTAGTCTCAACTAGGAGGGTATTTATACAACCTTACAAGCCTAACTTTACACAAATGGCAAAACTAGACCTTGTACTAAATAACTATGCAATTCCCGAATATAACATTACTTTTAAGGCTAACAATCTCTCCCCAAAGTGATGTTATACGGGAATTGCTTACAAAGTTCCCTACAAGTAAAATATAAACCATTAAGCGCAGAGAATGATCTTCAAACTTCATTACTTCGTTCAGCTTGTAGAATCTTCTCAGCTTTCATTTCTTTACTTGCAGAAGAACGTGAGCAAATCTAATTAGGGTATAATTCTGGGTGCCGTGAGTGCTCTCCCCTAATTAGTGCTCTCCCCCAAACTAACAACCTTTCTAATTACTGCCGTGATTCTGAAGAAGTCTTTTGATAGTTAACTGCATCCCGTCTTTTGTCTTCTAACACGCAGCGGAAAATGTAGAACAGACTGTAGACTCGACCTTCTTCAAGATTATCCATTCGGGGGAAATCGAGTATCAACATCTTCATCTCACCAAATGCATCCCAGTTATCTTCATATGATAAATCAGCCCATAACGTACACATGAAATGATAACACCAAAGTAACAAGTTGAACCACTGATCATCTTGATCTTGATGCCCGAAATTGGTGAAGGTGGATAAGGTAAAAGTGCGTAGAATAAGATGAGTAGAAGATAAGACATAGAATCAACCAATCTTCGACACAAATCATTTCATAAATCATTAAGCCCGATCACGTGAACTTGTTGTGCGTCCTCGATGTACACATTTCTCTCCCCTGCTGGTTACGATTTATCGGAATCAGCATAATGATGTGTACGTGAATTATTAACTGGAAGCACTTTATCATTAACCCAATCAGCCTATGTGAAGATGTCGATAAACCCAATCTACTGACAATACCATTTAAGATGTCTAACTCTTTATCAACCTCCTGTATCAAAAACAACGGCTTTTTGTAGTAACCACATGAGAAGATAACCCAACATGACGATCTTGAGAATGAAGTAAAATCTCCCAGATTTGTGACTTAATCTTGTACGATCCTTGTGACAAAGAACGGTGTACCCTATACCCTTAACAAAAGTATTAGTACAAAACCTCTTGACGTATCCTAACTACTTTGTGAGTATAGAGAGAAAGAATCACAAAAGTAACTAGATATCCAAGTCTTCGTCACCATTAATATATGCCCAAACAAGTCATCTTCGCAGGATGGTAGAAAGAAAGAAGATGAAATAAGTACACGCGTCCATAAAACCTTACTTCAAACCCAAATAAATAATAACGAATCATCCCCGTAGTCACATTTCATTGCAAACTTTAGCCATTGTCATTTGATAGTGAATCTTGATCAGGATTGTTTAAGCGATACGTGGTGTTTTGAGGATGTAGGCCAATAATATTTTTGAAACAACCATGTCACGTGTCACGTGTTTCATAACTCAGCACGTCAAAACTAGTAATAGTAAACATCACATGCAACCTTGCCTTATGTAAAAACACGTCTCATGCAAATCACCAACTCATGCTACGTTTCATACATGCAAATCAGATAATGCACACGTAGGTTTTTAATAGTGTCATGCAAGTCTTTTTCAAACCACAAATTCATGTGAACTCAATATAACTTCAACTTTCAGTATTACTTCTATATTCACGTGAGATTCATATTGCAACTTTCAATATACCTTCAACAATATACCTTCAAGTGCACTTGCTCATCATTCACGTCTTATACAAACCGTATTCTGCAAGTGCTATTCGAGAAGACTTCAAATAAACCGATTACTTCCACAAAGACAAGATGTTGCTCGATCAAGTTAAAGTTCTACTTGATTACTTCGACTAGAAAGTTTCTTTGAATAACTTCACTTGATCGACTATTCAGCTTGCTTCGAGTAATCTGCTTCGATCATACATCTTGGTTCGACTAGAGTTTGCTTCGATGAAGACCTTGGTTCGACTAAAGAGTTGATGCGAAGAGAACCTTGGTTCGACTATATTTGTTGGTTCGATGAAGTGAGGGTTCGACTATGTTGATCCTTCGACAAGAGTTACTCGTTCGACAACATGTTTCGACTGGTTCCTTCGACTACATGTTGGTTCGACTATGTTGGTCCTTCGACTAGAGTTGCTCCTTCGATCACATAAGCTCCTTCGATAACCTTGCTTGTTCGATGACGTTGCTCCTTCGATCACCTAAGCTCCTTCGATAACCTTGCTTGTTCGATGAAGTTGCTCCTTCGATCACCTTGCTCGTTCGACTGGAATGCTCCTTCGATAACCTTGCTTGTTCGATGACAGAAGTTCCTTCGATAATAGAAGTTCCTTCGACTACACCCTTGTTCGATCAACTAGCTCCTTCGATCACATTGTGACATGCTTCGTTCGACTATTTAGATCGTTCGACTATTTAGATCGTTCGACTATTTAGTCGTTCGACTATCTAGATTGTTCGACTATTTAGTTGTTCGACTATTTAGGCGTTCGACTATTTAGCTCGTTCGACTATGTAGTTCGTTCGACTAAATAGTTATTGGATCACATCAATCTAGCTCGATTGAGTGATGTTCGTTCGATGACATGCTGCTTCGATGAAATGGTTGCTCGTTCGATCAAGGTACTCGTTCGATGAGATTGCTCCTTCGACTCTACTGGTTCGTTCGATGACATGCTGCTTCGACTAAATGTTTGCTCGTTCGATCAAGTTGGTTCGATCACCTCACTCGTTCGATCAAATTTTCTCGTTCGATAAGCCCAATCTCTGATGAACAGAACGACGCAAAACATGAACAGTAACGAGCCCTAGATCTCTAATATCACCTCAAAACCCTACGATTCGCCCCTGGTTAGCTCTGATACCAATTGTAATGATCAAGAAACGTATTCGGGAGGTCGGGGGAATTCAAAATAAAGATTAGACATGGTATTATTAGATAAGAATGGGGGAAGGTGTGTGTGTTTTCTAGAGAGAGGGAGGAGAGAAACCACACACACCCTCAATGTTACAATGAATTCCCTAACCTCCTAGTCTCAACTAGGAGGGTATTTATACAACCTTACAAGCCTAACTTTACACAAATGGCAAAACTAGACCTTGTACTTAATAACTATGCAATTCCCGAATATAACATTACTTTTAAGGCTAACAAAGTTTATCAAAAAAGTCAAACATGACATTTATTTTGGGACGGATGGAGTATAAAAAAATTGGTTAAACGTTCAACTTTAAATCAGGAATCAGGATCCATTATATACCGAGCACAACCATTCCCAAGAACCGCACCTCATGCAATATTTTTCAGTCGTTTTCACAATAGTTCTCCGGTGTTTTGTTTCATGAAAACGTTTGTGCTAAAAGAATAGATGTACTAAAATTACCTCGGAAGTTATGTTCAAAAATTTCGATTACTGTCTTCGACTATTTGTAACTTAATAATAGTTAAATAAATGACAGTGGCAGTGAACACCCTGTGCAAGTGGGACGGCTGCACAGGGCCACCAATTCTATGGGGCCTCCTTTTTTATATATTATCAAGTTATATATTCATGAATTTAAGTCTTTGATTAAATTTATTTAATGATTAAGTTTATTATGCAATAATTAATGTGAAATGTTATATTTAATTATTAAATACACAATAACGACTAACGAGCATTAAGTAATTATCGGTAATTGACTAACGGTCGTTAAGTATTAAAGAGAAGGACTATAGATGAAATTAGAGGTCAAGAAGGTTCTAGATCCCCTTGAGGGTATAGGGCCGATCGGTTGGGCTTGGGGAGACCCAATCCAACCTTAACTTGTTCTCTAAGTTTTCATGCCATAAATACAAGTCCTAGATTTCATTCTTTGGTAATCTTGTAACACATAACAAACCCTAAATTTCTCCTTCTCTCCCACTTGAGTGGTATTCGGCCGATCACCCTAAAACCTTAGGGATTCGGTTTTGGTTTATCACATACAAAAGTGTTTTTGTTCTGTTATTGTGTTCACAAGAACTAGCATTCACATCAAATCGATATTAGTACGTGTGTACAAGAACGTGGTGCAAACACATTATTGTTTGCTACTTGGTTTGAATCAAAAAATTGTAAGGGTCGATTCTTATAAACCATATAAACCCTAATTAAGGTTTTAATCTTGCATTGATTCGTGCTAGCTTTGAGTTGCTAAAAGGTATGCATACGTTTATTATTTGGTTAGTTAATTATAAATATATGATCCTACGCTTCCGCATGTTCTTTGATGTTTATGTGCTTATATTTATGCTTGTCATGATATTATAATTCCAACAATAATGTTATGTGATCACAACCAAAATATAAGATTAAGAAAATATCAAATGACGATTGCATGTTTGAAAAAGAAAAAGTCGGCCATTTTTTGTTTTTTACATTAGAACTCATCAAACATGGGGTCTACTTATCGTGACCGCACAGAACTTCCGAAATCCATTGGACGGCCCTAATAAAAGATAACTAACTAAGACATTGTACTTTTGATATTATGAAACTAACATCGTACCTAAATTTTTGTCAACTCTTTTTGATGATCAACATAACTTTTACAAATTATATCTTGGTATTACTACAGTCAAACATGAACATCCATAATACATACTCCGTAGTAAACAACAATAATGAGATGATGATGTACAAATAATGTGGTCAAATCATTTTCACAACCCTTTGCCCATGGAAACAAAGAATACTACAACCATTTATGTTATGATATTTCACTTTCACTGTCATTCCATTTAGGGAAACACAACTTTTTTACCCTACCCTGTCCATACTGAATGCCAATGTTAGATGCCAAGGTTCCCATTAGGCCAGATGCCAAGGTTCTTACAAGTTCACCATACACCTCAGCGCCACATCAGCTTTCTCTCTCCTCTCACTCCCACTCACCTTTTATGGGGCAAGGTAGTCACCTTGGTCACCTTAACTCTCTCTTCTTTTTTTTTTTCTTTTTTTTTTTTTTTTTTTGATATTATCTGAAAAAGCATCATACTTATCACAAATATGTGTTTCGCGTAGCGAACAAAAATCTGATAGAAAATGAGTATCCAAGTTACATAAATGGATTTTTTCAAGTACGAAAGACAAAAAAAAATTCTGTAATGACCATTTTACCCTAGATTATTTGAAAATTGCATCCACCGTCCTTACGCTAAATTACATAAATGGTCTCTATCCCTACGCTAAATTGCGTCTAACGTCCCTATCTTTTTTCGAATTTTTTTCCAACTTTTTTTTTTCGAAAATATTTTTTTTCCAAAATGATTTTCGAAATTATTTTTTTTCTGAAATTATTTTTTTTGAAAATTTTTTTCGTGAAATAATTTTTTTTCTTAAATTTTTTTTCGAAATTAATTTTTTTAGAAAAATTATATTTTTTTCGAAATTTTTTTTCCATTTATTTTTTCTGAAATAATTTTTTTAGAATTTTTTTTTCGAAATTATTTTTTTTCCATTAAATTTTTCAGAAAAAAAATTTTTAGAATTTTTTTTTGAAAAAAAATTCTAAAAAAAATTTTTTTTTTAAATATTTTCGAAAAAAAAATGTTGGAAAAAAATAATTCGAAAAAAATAAGGACGTTGGACGCAATTTAGCGTAGGGACAAGGACCATTTATGTAATTTAGCGTAAGGACGGTGGATGCAATTTTCAAATAACCCACAGGGACCATTTATGTAACTTGAAAGGGTAAAATGATCATAATGCCTAAAAAAATCCATTTATGTAACTTGGATACTCATTTTCTACCAGATTTTTGTTCGCTATGCGAAACACATATTTGTGACAAGTATGATGATGTTTCAAATAATATCCTTTTTTTTAATACTAACAAAATTAAAAAAAGTAAACGTAAACATATAAATACAAAAACGTAAACATACGAAATAGAAAACTTTTATTCATAACTTAAAAACATTACACAAACTTCAGAAATTAGAAATACTTCATTAAAAACTGGAATTAAATATTACGAGACAAATGTTCGACCAAATCGGCACAAAGGTTTTGATGCATTTGATGTGATCTGATGTACCTAATAACTTTTCGCATTTCTTCATCGGATCGTATGGGGTCATCCAGTTAATGTGCTTCCTCTAGGTACCATTCGGAAGATATTGCATTTTTTTTGTCTTTTCGAATCATATTATGTAATATGATGCAAGTATACATCATATTAACTATTCTTTCTTTTTTCATGATTTTTGTGGGAGTGGCAAGTACCACTCATTTCTTCTTCAAAACACCAAACGCCCGTTCTATATCTTTCCGTGCCGATTCCTGCATTTGCTTATACCTTATTCTCTTGTGGTCATCATCTGATGGTTCTAGAATCGTTTTAACGAGTGTTGCCAATTCCGGATATATCCCGTCAACAAGATAGTACCCAAATGGGTAAGATACCCCGTTAGCAACAAATGGAATCTCCGGTGCGATTCCTTGTTTAAGATCGTTAAATAAAGGAGAAATATCCATAACGTTGATGTCGTTGTTCGCCCCAGAAGTACCAAATAAAGCATGTCATATCCATAAGTCTTGTGACGCAACCGCTTCCAGTAAAATGAACGGATTCGGACCATGATTACGTCTAACATATATTGACCTTTGTGTGCATTCATTTGAAGTCGATGAACATAATTGTATCGGAATTCATTTGAAGTAATAAGTTGAGAGTAAAAGATTTGAGATTTTTTGTTTAAAAAAAGTGGGTTTTGTGGGTATTTATAAAAGAAAAAATTGGGTTGTTGTTATTTTTTATTTTTTATTTTTTTTAATATGCAACGGTAACAAAATGTTTAAAGTGTACAAGTGAGGCCCGATGTTTGTGTATCTCTGCAAGGTGAAACCTTCACCATAACTTCTCTTGAGGGTACTGTTTCGCGCGTGAGATAGGGTAGCAGGCAAGGGCATCGCGCGTGAGTTTTGGTTGCAAGGTAAAGGCATGACTGCCTTGCCAACCAGCCTTAAAACCTGGAGTAAAATTTAAATATTTAAAATGGCATTTATTATAGTATAAAACTTAAAAATATTTGAGCATGTTAAACATCCCATGTGACAATTTTCATTGATTTTCCGTACATTCTATTTCCTGAGCAATATTAGGTTAACAGGTTCACTTTAAGAGCTAGCCAGTAGCTAAATAAATTGACATATATAATGTCATCTTCATGGACCCCTATTTATATCATTGTACCATCGTATTATTTTTAATAGCATAACCTTATTACAGGTTGTGGTCAAATTAATTAATATAGACCCCCCAACATACACATGACACGTACATATCACACACAGTTATGTTCTGTAAATAAATAAATAAAATACATAAGAAACTAAGGCTAAAGGGAATGGGGCTACCCAACTAAGGGGCGACTCGCGACACGTGACGTCTAGTCAGTATGTTGGGTAGCCTCAAAAAAAAGGGGAGTGAGGCTACCCAGGAAGGTGGGGCGACTCGCAACACGTGTCACTTGTAATGATTGTTTTTTTTTTTCTTTTTTTCTTTTTTTTTTTCACTATCAACTTATTAATAATAACTAAAAATAAATTTTATATAAATAATAACTAAAAATATATATTAGTTAAATACTAATAAAACATAAATATTACATAATTGTTATACCTAATAATACTAAAAATTATTCTTCATCACTAACAAAATTGTCGACTTCTGGAGGGGCGTTT
Organism: Artemisia tridentata subsp. tridentata; assembly: GCA_021014915.2. Lineage (NCBI taxonomy): Eukaryota > Viridiplantae > Streptophyta > Magnoliopsida > Asterales > Asteraceae > Artemisia > Artemisia tridentata. The sequence goes on from CP139508.1 coordinate 49,967,236, forward strand.
TCGTCTTCATTCGGGCCACGATTATCTCATACATGATCCACCAAATCCGCCTTAAGCATATTGTGTGTTTCGCGGCTTCTAACGACATTTGAATTCTCAATCCGTTGCTCCATTGGAGTTTCTTGAGTCCATTCGGGCCACGATTATCCCATACCTTGACAAAATTTGGTCAACGACTCCCGTGAAGTCCTCGCCGACATTTCCAGGTTCTTGTCGAATGTTCCATTCGATTTTTCTGTTTTTTTTTCCTGGTAGGTTTTTTTTTTTTTTTTTTTTTTTTTTTTTTTTTATAGAATAAGAGTGTTGTGTGGTTTTTTTTTTTGGAAAATAAGTGTTGTGTGTGTTTATTTTTTGGGAAAATAGAGGTATTTAAAAAAAAATGGGAGAAAGCCGTTTGCCAACGGCTATAATTTTCTCGAAGAAATAGCACAGCCGCCGAGCCAAATATATCGCCCAACCACTGGATCGCCTAGGGGGGGCAGTGTGGCCGGCGACCCAGAGGCGTTTCAGGGGTGGTTCGCCTGAAAAACCGCCCCACTCCCTTCAGTCTAAGTACAAGCTATTTGTCACTTTAAATATTTATGTTCAAAGAAAAATTAGCAAAATTATTGTCAGTTTGTGATGAAATTTATTGTTTCAAGTATAATTTGGGTCTTCTCGATATTGGGTGCATGTGTTTCGTTCACTAGAGTCGTTTGTCATGCATATAATGCAAACAAATAAGTCGTGTATTTTATAAGAAACTAGATTTATATGATCCGTTGGTTACCTAATACATATGGCTTTACATTAATTTTATATAGTAAAAATCGTTTTTCTAAATTAGTTTAACGTGGTTAATTTTGTCCATAAGGGTGAGGCCAATTTTACTGAGCTTGATTAAATTTATGCCAAAATATTTTGTTTTTATACCCAAATTCAACGTAAATCATTATTAAAATGAAATTGTATGCACAATTTGTATAATTTTGTAGCTACTTTATGTGTGTATATGTGTATGGCGTGGGAACTACAATAGAAAAAGTACATTTTGCTTATCCAATTGTCAACCATATTTTTAAAGAAAATTAAATAAAAGCAACCTTTTGCTTTATCGAAAAACTACTTTTTATTTTCTTTTGGCTATTCTTTTGCCCATAGTAATTCCCGAAGTCTTCTTTCACGGAAACCATGTAAATGTCATAAATTTATGGGAAAACATTTTTGTTCCAATGTCATTTCAATGTTTTTTGTTAAATTATTGAGTGATTTATAAGTTATGTTTTAAATTTCACAAAATAAACAATTCTGCATTGTGTCACTTTCTCAATTAATTGTATAATTTGTTTGGTTTAGGTTTTCTTAGTTTCATTGTTAACTACTAAATATAAATATAAATTTGTTCAAATTAATCATATTATCATTATTTGACGCTATTATTACAATATTTAAATAATAAATAATTTAATCCGTTAAACTAATGTCATTTTATAAAAATAAACAACGATAATTATATTTTGTTAACAATTTATTTTCTATTTGATAACAATTATTTTGGAATGGAAAAAGAAGTTTCTCGCTTATCTTTACTTTACCCATTAGAAAGGTAAGACATAACAAATCACCTTTATTTTAATCAAAAAGTAAAACCGGTATCTAAAATCTATAATTAGAAATGTATAGTGTAAAAAATTTGATGTAACATTCGAATATTATAATTATTCTGTTTGGAAATAGTTTTTTTTAAGCAATTCGAAATAGTTTATAAAGTTAACATTCAAACAAAAAATATATGTGTTGGGTTTAAATTTTATACTAACTTTATATTTAATAAAAGGGGAAAGTGAGTGTGAGGCTGTTAGGTAGGCAAGCTTGGGTATAGAACCCACCAAAACTACACCGTTTTATTAAAACTATAAAAACCCCAAACTCCCATCTCCATTTCACTTCTTCTCAGCAACTGAAGCAAATCAAGCAATCTCTGATCTCATCACCACTTCAACCACAACCCTACTATGTATCACGAATAGCTATTCAACCAAGGTACCTTTAGAATCAATCGAATACCTGTTCTAATTTTGGGCTGATAATGCCTAAATTTCCATAAACAAAGAATCTCTAACAATATATATACTTCAATCATCTAAATCATTCACACGGAAGCGATCGAATGAATTAATATTGCAGCAACACCAAAATCATCCACATCAGTTAAAGATGGTAACAACAATTTGCTCTAATTTTTACCCTCTTCTGTTACAAATAATTGTTCCTTTTTTTTATTTCTTTTTTTTTTTTTTTTTTTTTTTTTTAAGTACTTGTTAGGGTTTAGTTTAAAACTTGAATTTGGCTCCAATAATTTGCCTGTGGAACATTTATGACGTTATACAGGTTGACTTGTGGGTCAAAACGGGTCTATTTTTGGTTACTTAATATAGAGCCCCGCTCCTTTACAAGCTTGGGTGTTGTTGTAGAATTTATAATATATATGCTGTGGTGTTAGAGTACTGGAGTAGTGTGCGTGGTCTGTCCTGTTTAATGCGTGATGCAAATTTACTGGTGGCCCATTCTGAGTTTTTGACCCCTTCATAAAATTAGTCAATCAGACCAACATAATACTTTATTTTTTCCAATGGGACTAAACTAACCCGTTTGAAAGACTTCAGGTTAAGATTGTCAACTTACGCTGATCTTGGTTGTTTGGAATTAATGACTATGAGTTCATTTATGTGTGTATAGTGTACATGGATTCATTGAGTTTGTATCACAGTTGCATTGGAATTTGGTAGCGGAAACTGAAAGCATGCTTTTTACTTTTTCTTCACCTCAAAAATTATAAAGTGCTAAGTTATGTTGGCATTGATTAGTGGCTACTTTATGTGATGCTAATGAATCAACATTGCATAATAGGATGTCTGTAGCTTTTTGCAAATCACGTGACTTGTATGAGATTCAATTGTGGGAACCTTTAGTTGCAATGTGCTATTAGATTATCACATAAGACGTGTTTAAGCAGCTCTCTTATATCAAATTTAGATACTTCTTGGTGTACAGGACCATGATACTGTTGCACAACCGATGACTGCAGATACTACCTCACGCTCTACAAACCAACGTAGGAGACCTCCTAACTCAGGTACATACTTTTGTTCTCTGTATACCTACTATTTTTTTTAGAGATGCACCCTGTACGTGGTTCTCTCATGTCTTGAAAGAACAGCAATGTCTGTTTTAATGATTTTTGTACTTGGCTTTTTTGGAATTAAATGTGATATAACTTTGTAGGGGCGGCTACAAGTGCTGCAGGGGCATCAACCCCGAGTCTAAATCCTTTCGGCTCAGATCGACAACCAAGTCGATTTCCTCTAACTTTGTAGGGGCGGTTAAACTGAAAACGAGTGTTTGGTTCAATCTCTAAATGAGTAACAAAAAAAAAAATGATTACAAGAGTGCAAGATGTTGGATCAGAAACATGTTTTTCCATTCTTAAGTTTGTTGTTGTGTATATATATATATATATATATATATATATATATATATATATATATATATATATATATATATATATATATATATATTTTGGCTATAATCTTGTGTAATCTAATATGAAAATGGTGCTTCCTTTATAAGCATTCAAATATATAGTGTATTATGTAAGAATGCTATCATGTTTTACATCATTTGTTAAGTGCCATTGATGGATTAACTAATAACTATGGTGTTGCTGCAAATTTTCTATGTTGGCATATTAATATGGACACTTTAGTCACAAGTCACAACATCAAAAATATAGTGAACTAAAATGAGAGAGATCGAAATGGTGAAATCACAAGAATTAGCTTGGAGATTTCATTTTCTTATTATAATCTCGAATCAGAGTACATACTAACATTACACAACTTGACTTAACTAAACTATTGTAAGTGATCAAAATTGCATACAACTTTACATAGATAAAACACTTCTTATCAGCTACTTTGTATCTTTTTAAGCTTCACAACTTGAAAAGATTGTCTAGTGACTAAGTTGCAAGCTTTCTTGCCTCATGTCCACTTGAAAAGTACTTGTTATTTAATGCGATAGTGCTTTTGTGTATCCACACATATCCATCCATAAAGCCAAGAGGAGGAGCATGAACCAGTAAAATAGACATAAAATTCTTCACATGAGCATCCAACCACCAAGTTTTACATAACACTTTCGTTATATATCATTGATAGAATGAAAGGTAATAAATAGCTCATTCGAGCATTTAATCGAACACTTGTTGTGCATTTCTTCAAACACTGATCATCGAACTCACGAGGTCACTATTTATACAGAAAAACACTTCAGTTGGGCTTTTCATCAAAGCACCTCTTAGCATTTCAGCAAACACCCACCATTAACCAATTAAACCACTTATCTCATGAAACTCAATCTACAATAATACTTAGAGTGAGACCAATCAAGGTTTTCACCATAGAGCAGAGTACATGCGCAATATGATTTTTCATATATAATTCCATTTAACCAGTGTAATGTTGTTCATGTGTTTTACCTAGTGTTTTCAGCCATTAATTAAGAGAATACAATTAACCAGTTTGAAAGATCAAACCGATATATTATAAAACTTACAGTGAAGACTGATTATTACTAGTAGCGATCTTAGAAAGGAGAAAAGCAATTTGATTGCAATTGAGATTCTGGAAAGGACTTGGTAATCTATGAAAGTGAAGTGTTAAACTTGACGTACAACGCTTTTGAGGATCAGATGTGTGGTTTGGTTGTGTTTTTAAACAAAATGACTGTGTTTTAGTAAGTTATATACCCAAGCTTGCCTACCTAACAGCCTCACACTCACTTTCCCCTTAATAAAAATATTTATAAAATGAATTAACCTCATGAACTTAACTTAAAAAATTATATTGGACGTTTAATTTTATAATGATGTATTTAGAGAAAAAAAAAAAAAAAGAAGTTTGAGTGACAGGTTAACTTTTCTAAACAATGCAGTTAAATTAAAAAAATGTATATATTTTTATGATGTCTAAAATGAAACAAAATACTTGTAGAAAAAATGATTAATATCTACTCCGTAAGATTTTGAATTTAAATTTAGTTAGTAAATAAATCAAAATCTAACGACTCCAAAATGATTACAAAACAATACAAAGTACCACTTTCTTTTTTTATGTGCATACCTTTGATGTCACCTTTTTCAGGCCAATTTAAATTTATCAAAGTTTTCCATTTTTACATGATCAAAACTATTTTACTTAAACACAACTGACATAATCAAAACATACATAATGGCACAACAAAGCTGCACCCAAGATTAAAACAACATAATAATCACATGCTAAACTATTCTTCTTTAATTATTTAGGATAACACTAATTAACCAAAATAAAACAAGTCATAAAAAACAGCACTTTAAACGAGTCGAGCTCGAGATATATAAACTCGAGCTGGATTCGTTTAAGCTCGTTTCTGGCCATAATAAAAAGTTAACTAACTAAAGAGAATCCGAAAACAATGTCTCCCAAATCTCAGTAAAAACCTCAAAGATAATCCTATGATGTTCTTCTGAATTCAACGACAAAAAACACTTTAGTAAATTCTCAAGATCTTGTCTTCCAAAGATTTGTCTTTCAACAATCATCTCCAACATTGAAACCCTAAAATCTTCATGTGGGTCACTTGATTTCTTAACAATTGCAACACTATCTTTCACAAGTTTCCCTTTTACTTTGATAGGTATCACATCGGTCGCTTTTAGATCTTTACACCCTCCTCGACGACTCTTTTTTGCCTTTTTCGTCTGAACTCGTCTGTTTCTACGAAAAGAACCAGACGAGTCAGACGAAAAAGATCGCGAAGAAAACAAAGTAGTTTCATCATCAAGATCATCATCTTCATCACTACTACAACAATCATAGTAATAATTATCAGTCACTGATGAAAAAGAATGAAACTTAACATGTTTCTTGACATGGGCTTTCTTTTTCTTGGCATTTTTCGGCTTCTTTTCATAAAAAACATTGTCTTGTTTAAGGGTTTTTTCGCTGGATATGTTAGTTGCCTGAAAATGGGGTTTAAGTTTACTACAAGATGATACTTTAGGTGAAAAAAGGTCGATGAGTTGACGGTGGTGATGATGGTTTTCCGGGAAGAAAAATGGTTGATCACCGGAGATGACGTCTGAGATGTGTTTAGTCCGGCAAGAGTTGAATGATGATTGAAAAAGTCTTGAAATTTTGAGTTTGAAGTTGGTTGTTTCCATTTTGTTTTCTGGAGAGAGAAGTGTGAAAGTGAAAGATGGAGTGTGTGTTATGTGTTGTACTAATTTGTAATGGAAAGTTTATATACACAACAATATTTTATGAAAGTAAATTGGAAAGGTAAAAGTCAATAAAAAGTAGTTAAAATTTGAAATTTTATTACTAGTAATTTTTAAGGAAAAAAAAATTCAAACTTAAAATGAAAATGAACTTAAATGCAAAAGATGTATGCAACGTTTACATGCGAGTTATGACGATTATCGTCTAAATTTGAGTGCTAATCGTTTAATCTAAAATTATTAGAGTTCTAGCAAGAAGCCAAGAAGCTAATTGCGTGATCTTAATTTGTGCGTTTAATACGTACTATCATGTGTAACAAACGACCCTTGTTACCATTGGAGCTTTGCTTTCCAATGGTATCACTCCGCTATTGTAAATTTTCAATTGATATGTCAATGAGGGCTTTGGAAAAATAGGTATTTGATTAAATCTCAATTTCTGCCTAAAATGTCAATGAAACAGGCGCTTATTGTTTGGGCTAGATCCTTAGAGAAATGTCAGTCGGCATCTAAAAAAATGCATGAGGACAAAGTTTCCCCATTGATTTAAACCTTTTGAATAACTAACGACTCTTGCTTTACAGATAATTGCAAAAAATAAAACTATGCAGGTATAATACTAGGCTCGCCATTTACTATACTTCTCATTTTGAGTTGTTTTTTAGTAACTCTCTAATTATCTAAAAGCATCGGGTGTATTCACCGATGACTTGCGATATTTCGATGTGGGACGACGTTAAGTCGGCACCACTAGACCGGCCCCAGCGCCATGGTGCGAGTGAGTAAACTGGCTTGACCGTTGGAACCCCCAACAATTACTTTCTCTCTCTCGGTTTTTTTTTTTTTTTTTTTTTTTTTTTTTTTTTTTTTTTTTTTAATACAAAAATAATAATAATAAAAAAATTATACACTTTATTTTTACACACTAACACACATTATATGAACCCATTTTACATAACCATTTTACACACGGACTAATCTTTCACTTCCATTCCCATTTTTATTTCTTCCATATCACAAATATGAGTCATCCAAATGATGCTTTTATCAATAACCTTCTTGAGTTGTCGCAACATCCAAACTCATTAACTTCGTCAAATCCCACTACACCTTCATTCGCAAACTCAATATCTTCACAACCCCAATTTGCATTTGCTCAGTTTGTTAGCCAATATAATATGCCAACATACTGTAACACCCCTAAAATCTGGCTTTGCGGAAGCATTAGGGTCATGGGGTGCTAATGAAATGGAAATCATAACGCAAGTTAACGAAGAACCGAATACACACGTTGTAAAAATATATTTAATTATTTAAATCAACTTTCATTTAACAATCTTCATTTTACAAGTCTGCCCAAAAGTTTAATGGTCCCTAAAAAACAAGTCTTATATATTTGTGAAAATACGTTGGTCAATGGTATAAGTCCGTCGCCTTGCCAAGCCTTGCCAAATTTGAATATGCCTAGATACCTGAGAAAAACATGCTAAAAGTCAGCAAAAATCTGGTAAGCTCATAGGTTTAAGTTTAAATCAGTTATAATAAATTTGGACCAATAGTTTTGTATATGAGCATTAAAAGGTAAATAATGTCACATAAATATTCTATTACGCTAGCATTAAGTTTATGCAACCGAAGCTATAACAGGTCTGCATGCTCTAGAAGCATGTTAAATAAAATGTCCCTGACAAGTGTTTATCCCAGACACTTGTACTTTGATATGGTATACGTTCGTTTGCCTATCCAGTCAAACCGAACGGGGACGTTACTCCCAATAGATCTATTTATAACATTCACGCTTCCTGTCGAGAATTAACAGTTCATGAAATTTGAGCAGTAGGGGACATAGCAGGGCTTAGGCTAACTGCGCAATAACTTTGGTAAAAATAGTAATAATGGTTCATAAAATTGGTTTTACATGTTTCTCACCCCATTGATATAAAATAAGTGTAAGTAAAAAGGGGCTATAAACTCACCTTAATAATGGATGCAGTGGATGCAAGGATGTATGGCACCAACACGCAACATAGATTAATAAATCATGTTTTAATTTCAAGTACTAAATTAAGTCTTTACAGAATTTAATTCAAATCTTTTTAAAGTGTTTATGTTGTTGTCGCTTGTGTGGCATCAAGTGAGGTTACGAATTGATTCCTAAATAATGGTAGGCATTGGCTCTACGAGATACTTAAGTGTACCAAAATGAGGAAACGAGAGTCTTGCAGGATTTTGAGTGACGGAATTCGGAAGATAATGAATGATTTGAAGCACGAATAGATATTATTGTGATATGGAATATTAAAGACGTGTAGTTTAGTTGTTATAATTAGTTATATAGATTTTGAAATAAGACTAAGTGTAAGTGACATTTTGTATTTAAAGGTTTAACGATTTGAGAAAATGTTATATAAGGTTGGTATAATAAAAGTTTGGTTTACCTCGTTTATTTAAAATCAACTAAGTTTACCTAGTTATTAAAGATTAGTTACGACCCGTGTTTGTAAATTATATGTTTAGAAAACATTTGATCTCGTTACAATAACTTAGGTAAAGTTTCGTTAAACTTATATTTCTAAATCGTGGGTATTTATTGGTCCGGTTTTAAAACAACACTTATAAGTGATAAAAACGTGTATCTATTTATGTGTAGTTTATTTCATATTCAATAAAAATTTATCAATTATTAGTATAACGTGTTTCATATCTTTGCGACGTGTTTTGCATATAGGTTTACATATTTAACGCCGAGATTTTATGTCTTATAAATGTATATAAATATGTGACGATATTAAGTGACAATTACCAATTTGGGTTCGATTATTTGATAGGCTGATTTTTGATTGTGTCTACAAAAGTTTTACACATTAGTTTCGATATAGGGTTTTTGTGTGCTCGGCTATAACAATTTTAGTTCGCGACTAATATATGTACATGAAACTTTTTCATATGATTGATACTTGTTGGGCTGCGGCCCAACTGAGTTAAGGAGGGGGGGGGGGAAATCAAGATGTTGGACTGGACTAAGACTACCATCGAAAGCCGCATGGGCCTGGTGGGCTCAGGAATGTTACCCTTTAAAATCCTATATGGGCTGGACCAAAGAGTGCTATTTGAGTTGGGCTTCTAAGTGGGCTGGACTTATTTGTTCTGGCAATATACCAACGCACACACACACAAGTCCATGAGGACTTTGTGTGTTCTCTGGCATATTTTTGACCTACATTTCGACTTCACCTAGCCTTGGAAATCTCAAGTTTCGGTTCCACTTGTGGTCGAGTACTACTCGACTCCTCAATACAAGTTTCTCGGTGTTATGTGAAGCTTTGAATTTGGCATAACCATCCTCGTATTGACAAGGGAATGACCCATTACGAGTGTGAGAATTAATCCTTAAGATAAGAGAGCATTTTTAACACCCCATTGTGTTTTAGCCGAAAACAAATCAACAAAGGATAGTCTATTGGGGTTCGTATGGAGGGTTGTATTTGGCACTCTTTGTGGGTTCGAATTGAGTAAGTGAGGTTTCTCCCCATTTGGGGCTCGACCTTGAGTTAAAATGGGGTAAGTCCTAGGCTCGAACCAAGGGTGTAACCATCAATTCTTCCTGCACACTTTGGGTTCTAATTGGCGTCACAACAGGAAAGTCAAGAGGCAGAATTCCTTTGCCCTTTGGATGTCTAACCCATGGCTAGCTTACCACCATGGTGGCTGCCTGGGGCGGGTTTGATTTGGCAAAAACCTGGACCAAAACCTCCCCTGTTGGGGTGGTTTTCCTCAGCCGAAGATCACCACCACACACCCTGTTTGGGTGGTTTCTATTCGAACCATTGGAGACCAAGATTTCCTTCAGTCGAGACAAGCATCTCTAAACCAAAAAGGGTTGGTCATTCGAAAGGGTTTTATCACTAATCCCAACAAAACCTCCTTTAATTCAATCTAATACATCAACCTAAGGACCCTTTTTGAGTCATTTGACTTGAAACACAGATTCAATCACCACAACGACTGTAACAATATTCTAACCTAGTAACGATTTCTAGGCTTCCTAAGATCCTATGCCACAATGACAACAACACAACAATCAAAATTCTTGATAACAATATGAATCCGACAACTTAAACCATGTACTAATCGATCTAAAATTAACAAAATCAATTTTAAAAAAATGACAAGAATGAATTTGATAATATTCGAATACAAAGTTTCTATACCCTTACAATGATTCGGACGAGATGTTGTGAACTCAGAAGAACTCTAACAAGATCAAATCCAAAACCCCAGCTATCCCTAATCGAATCCCAACCACTTCAAATCACTTGTTTTTCCTTGAACGCCCTTGCTTTTCTCGGAACTTTTGAGTGTAAGTGGTGATATGAGATTCGATTGTGCCTGGGATGGTGGTTTAAAAAGAGTAAACTGGAGAGTAACTCCATATTCACTTTCGGATTTGGGAGAGGAAAACTTCCATTCGAGTGATACTTCCTCATCTTATGTGATTTTCTAGGGTTAACTTGGGGGAAATCGATACCATGAAAGTGATTACTACTTCCTGGGTTAAAGAGAAAGGTATACAGACGAGTTGGGATGGGGACGGATCATGGGTTCTATCTCTAGGGTTGTGGAGCGGTGATGGCAGAGAAGAAGAAGACAAGTATTTGGGATTTGGTGTGAGTGGAGTAATATAATAAGTGTTATACGGTTTTGATTTAATTAAGGGATGGGTGAATTATACCCCGCATCCCGCTGAGCTGAGTTCAATTCCGGTTTTCCCGGAACCGATATGAATATGGATGAATGGATTTTTAGGGATGTTTTTATAAAACTTAAATGAATTTAGAGTTTGTGAACTCAAGATGATTTCTGAGTTTTAAATTTGTTATTGATGTGATATCGATATGCGTGTGGTTTCGTTTTGAGTAAAAAAATGAGATAACTGTTAATACAAATATCGTCCCAAAAACGTTATTTATATTTTATGATCTTTACTTAGTTTTGTTAATGAAAAATACAAGGTATATCTTTTAGCAAATCATAAATACAAGCTAAAGTCTTTTTAGAACACATTTACATTTCACAAGATCACTAGAATTTAAATTTTATATATTTACATGTTTATTTCCTATAATGGAAACTTCATTTTTCAAAAGATAGGATGACATCATGGCATGCATCATGTACACAATCTTGGTAAGATTTTGTGATATTTTGTTTAGATCTTCAAGCCAAAGAGTTGACATTTGAAGATATGAAAAGATATGGAAAGATTTGGAAAGATTTGAAAATCTATTAGCTGTCCTGCACTGGCGGATCCAAGTGCATACAAGGACGGATCCAAAGTTTGGGATCCGCCAGCTGTTCACTCAGTTTGCCTATAAATAGCAAGCTGATTATTTGGACATTTCATCACTCATATAGCTTAAATACATACTCATTCATTTACTAACCCATATCATTCATTCATTCATTTGATCTTTCCTTTTGTAGCAAAGGAATCAAACATACAAGGATCAATGTTCTGTCGTTATCCGTCTAGTTTAGTCACTGTGTGATCTTGTACTAGTTTACATATCATTGTTTGTATCATTTACATCAGTAGAGTGAGGTTAGTGTTTTAGTCCTTAAAACACAAAGAGTGTTGGGAGTGGTTGTACCCTTGTGAAAGAACCAAACGGGAGTGGTTGTACCCTTGTAAAGAACTCGGTGTTTAGCTTAGTACCGGAAAAAGAAGTAAGCGACGTGTAAAGGTTTTCTCCACCTAGAAGGGAGTTTGTTTCTTAGTGAAAGATAACTCTCGAGTTAGAGGCTCGAGGAGTGGAGTAGGGCAAGGAAGAGAGTTGATATGTGTCGTTTTACACATATCTTTTCGTCCAATTTTCGAGTCAAAACAACCAAAAACACTTTAAAACGATCAAATAATGTTAAAAATATCTTTGAAATGTGTTTTTGTGTTTTCCATATGCAAAATGATTGAAAAAGATTGAAAAACAAACAAATTTGCATAAATGGCAAGTCTAGTCCCTCAAGCTTGAAAAAAAAATAAAAATAAAAAAAAAATAAAAAATAAATTTTTGGTCCTTGGAGTAATAAGCTTGGCAAAAATGGTCCCTGAGATTACATAAATTACAACTTTGGTCCTTGGGTTTGATTTCATTTATCCTAAAAAAAAACTCTTAACTTTAACAACCGGATCCTCAATCCATTTATCCCACCGGCCCATATTGACTTAAAAGACCCACACCCTTAGCTAACCAAAAGCCCAATCATCCCACTTAGCTAAATACGGGTTAATGGTCAAAATCCTCAAATAAAGTCAAAATCCCTAAACCGTCCCCTTGTCTCCTTCCTTGATCCCGCCAAGAACACAAGCAGCCAAAGCACAATCACGGGAAACAACCATCACTATCCACTCCTCTCCCCCAAAACTTTCACCCTTTTTCCACCTTCTCCACTCCCCATCTCTGCTACCCTTCCCCTTATACCTCCCCATCATCCACCTCATCAATCCGAGGGATTAAATGGGCGCCAAAGTGGTACCAAGGGCCAAGATCAAGTCCAAGATTCATCCAACGATTGGAATCATCTCAATGAAGCACAAGTAACTTTTTGTGAAGATTTATCTCACAAGAGAAACACAAAAGGAGGACCGGAGTTCTTTTTTTTAGTAGTATAAATAGAGTAGTGAGGTTATTGTGGTAACCAGGATTATTTTAGCTTTAAAAATTAGGTATGTTTTTATTTTTCGTTAAGCAGTAGGTTTAGTTTAGCTCTTAGAAGGTAATTTGTAATTTTTTATTTCAGTTGTAACTTTACTTTTTATTTTTAATATAAGTCGAATTTTATTGTTAGCTTCTTTAGTGCCTCGTATCTGCTTATTTCATTCTTGTTACTGGGTTTAAGTTGTTCTTAGTATGAGTTGTTCTTGTTGTTGCTGCTTAGATTATGGTTATATTAAAGATTATGGTTATATAAAAGATTATGCTTAGATTAGTATAACTGGATATGGTTTGGTAGTTTTAGTTCTTGTCTGTGTTTGTGTTTCAGTAAGCGAAAAAAAAATTGATTTAAGTGTTGCTTTAGTATAGTTTAAGTGTTGCTTTAGTATATAGTTTAAGTGTTGCTTTAGTATAGTTTAAGATTTGGATTTGGAATTTTAGTTTTCATTTGTTTTTAGCTTATCTGTTTTAGCTTATCTGTTTATCTGTTTATTTTGAACTTCAGTTTGAGTTTTTGCAAAAGAAAATCAAGAAAAAAAATATATAGAGTGTAAAAAATTTGGCAGTCCTGGGGTTCGAACCCAGGACATTTAGCACAAACACAAGCAATCTTAGTTCTTACCACTGCACTCATTTTTTTTAGTCAAACTTTACAAAATTTTAAGTTAAAACCCTTTTGTTCTCTTTTTCTTTATAAGCTTATTTCAATCGTTTAGCTTATTTTTCAGCTTATTTCTAAAAGCTTTTTCGTTTTTACATTTTTCTCAACTTTCCAATAGTATTAAGTATTTTAGAAAAAAATTTCAGATTTTTAAAATTAGTTTTAGTATTTTTAGAAATTTAAAATAGTTTAAATAGTTTTTAATTTATAAAAAAATTATTAAAAAGTCAAAAAAATATTTTTCTTTTTTCCAAAATTTTTCTTTTATCAGTTTTATAATAGGAAAATTATTCTTATATTTTTAGGTTTTAAAATTTAGAAAATCACTTTTATTTACGTTTTTTTAAAATTCGTAACGTACGTTTTTAATTTAAATATTCGTTTTAGATTTCGTATGCTTAGATTATTTGTACTCGTAGCTTTATTAGTTGTTTTTATTTGATATTCGATCATTCGTAGTATAAAAATCAAAATCTCTCAAAATTTTATATCTCAAACACGATTCACAAACTCGATCTCACAAATTCCATTCAACTCTCATCGGGGATAACGAACCGGGTCACACATACTTCACTTGTGTTTCCTTGGAAATAAATATGACTTGATTTCTATCGATCAAATTTTGGCGCCGCTGCCGGGGAGGGCTGTAGCGAATTTTTAAAATCTCGTTTGTCAAATCGTGTTTTATAAACTTTCTTTGTGAAGGTTTATAGTATATTTGTGTATATTTTCTAAAAAAAAAAAAAAAAAAAAAAAAAACCAACTCCAAACAAACACTTTGTCTAAGGTGTTTACAAAAACAAAAGAAAATAAAATAAATATCCTCACTTCTTTGAAGTGTTGTAAACCATTCCGAATTTCCAACAAAACGAATCGTGAGTTAATTGTTTTTCGGATTATCTTGAAATTACAACCTATACAAGTGGTTTAAGGATGGTTTGACATTAAATTGACAAACCGAAAGAGGCGGGTTTTTAAGGAGCATTTATTGCCCACCTTTGCTTCTCCGCCACTCTGCGAGTAATTTTGTGAGAAACGAATTTCGATTGACAAATCGATCAAAAATAATAATAAATAAAAATAAAAAAAAAATAATAAAAATAATTTTTTCCAAAAAAATATATTTTCATCTTCAAATTTGGTTTTCTTTTTAAACTTTTGTTTCTTTTTGGTGTATGAACACCCGTTCTTCCACACCCAATCTTCGTTCACCAGTTTCCGATCCCGAAAGAATTATTCGTCAAGGTCGACGTCTTGATTTTCAAAACGTTGAAGATATGGCTGACGATAATAACACGGGTGGGAATCATGTTAATGTGCCAGCTCCCGATCTCCGAACGATGGAGGAGTTGTGCCAACCAACCATGCAAGGACGGGGCGGACCTATTGCTCCCGTCAACATCCAAGCCGCGGATTTTGGACTTAAACATCATATGATCCAACAAGTCCAAACTTCGTGCCAATTTCATGGTTTGCCGGGTGAAGATGCAAACAAGCATCTCGATAAATTCATCACGGTAACCCAAAGTATGAAACAACAAGGGGTCACCGATGACGCCCTTCGCTTATACCTTTTTCCTTATTCATTGACGCATCATGCCACCGCTTGGTTTGATCGTCTTCCCAAGAATTCAATTCATAGTTTCGATGAAATGACTTCAAAATTCTTGGCAAAATATTTCCCACCATCGATGGTGACGAAATTAAGGAATGATATAAGCAACTTTCGCCAGCTTCCCGATGAATCTTTATTCGAAGCTTGGGAACGTTATAAGCTATCTATTGATCGATGTCCTAATCATAATATGTTGCTTGTTACCATAATAGACACATTCTATAATGGTTTAACATTACGACATCGTGAAACGATCAATGCTGCGGCCGGTGGTACCTTTATGAAAAGGCGACCCGAAGAGTGCTATGATTTAATTGAAAACATGACCGCCCACCACAATTATTGGGATTCCTCCGCCGAGAGGAGTGAGTCATCTAAATCTATCACTACGGACTCTTCATCCGAGATAGCTTCACTCACTAAAAGAATGGATGATTTATCCACTGCTGTTTTGAGGCTACATCAAAATAATCTTCAAAACCAAACTCAACAAGCAAATGTGGTGAATCAAAGCTGTGTAACATGTGGTGGTCCACACCCATATTTCGAGTGTCCAGCCACCAATGGCAACACTCAAGAGAGCGTTTATGCTGCTTCGGGATCCTACAATTCGGGAGGTAATTCTTACCAACCCCAAGGAGACCGTAATCTTCTAAGCTATCGCTCCAACAATTATCTTGGACCACGTGGTTTCAACCCCCAAAATCCAAATGGGCAAAACCGAAATGCCCAATTTAACCAAAACCAAGGTCGGGTGAACCAAAATTTCCAAAACCAAGGTTTCCAAAATCAAGGTTTTCAAAACCAAGGTAATCACCAAGGTTTTCAAGGAAATCAAAACCGTGGTCAAAATTTCAATCAAAATTTGGGAAATGTTCAAAACCGTGGACAAAATTTTAATCAAGACCAAGGTTTAAACCAAAATCAAACGTCCACGGAGGAATTATTGAAACAATTCATGATATCCCAAAATGAAACCAATCGGTTGATGGCCACTCAAATAAATGAAATCAGAAAGTCTTTAAATGATCGACCCTCGGGCTCGGGAACTCTTCCTAGCAACACGGTCGCTAACCCGAGGGGCGATGTAAAGGCGATCACAACTAGGAGTGGTAAAGCATACGATGGACCCTCGACTCCTATGCCCCCTCCACCGGGGGAAGTGAGTCAAGATACCGAGGTGACAACGGACAAGGTGCATTTTTCAAGCCCACGAAGTACCGCACACGTCCAACCTCCGGTTACCCAACCTCCAAAAGTCCAAACTCCAATTCCGGAACCCGATGTTCCGAAGACAAATCCAAAGCCTTCAATACCATATCCTTCAAGGCTTAATGATCAAAAGCTTAAAGAGAAAAACAATGCACAAATGGAAAAGTTCTTCCAAATCTTCAATGAGATGCACTTCGACATAAGCTTTGCTGATGCTCTCGTTCTCATGCCAAAGTTTGCAACTACACTCAAAGGGTTGTTAAGCAACAAGGATAAGTTAGTCGATATGGCAAAAACCCCATTAAACGAGCAATGCTCGGCGGTCATCCTCAAGAAGCTTCCCGAAAAGCTTGGAGACCCCGGCAAGTTCTTAATCCCGTGTGATTTCTCGGGGATGGTGAAATGCTCCGCCTTGGCCGATCTTGGCGCAAGTATTAACCTCATGCCGCTCTCGATATGGAAAAAACTATCTCTTCCAAAGCTTACATCCACGTGCATGACACTCGAGCTAGCGGATCGTACCACTACTTATCCGCTTGGAATAGCCGAGGATGTTGTCGTGAAAGTGGGAAAGTTCCAATTTCCCACAGATTTTGTTGTTGTAGACTTCGATGCCGATCCACGAGTTCCACTCATTTTGGGTAGAGCTTTTTTGAGAACAAGTCGTGCTCTTATTGATGTGTACGCCGAAGAATTAACCATTCGTGTTGAAAATGAAGAGATCACGTTCAACATTAATCAGGGGTCTAATTGCAACGTTGCTACTATTGATAAAAAATCTGAAAAAATTGATTCAAAACTTTCAAGATTCACGGTCAAAAGTGTTGCACAAAAACGTTCTGAGCTCAAAGCAATGAACATAGCCCCTGGTTCAAGTGAATGGTTCAAAAGTTGTAATGCGGAAATTAAGAGTATTTTTGATTACGATGAACACGAATCGGAAGATACAACGGAAGTGGTAAAAACTGCTAGCTCTAAGAGCACACCACTTGCCCCACCTTCAGAATCGGTTTGTCGTATTGATATTGTCAAAAATCCCACTCTTACGTCCGCATCACTCATTTCCGACTCTTCTCCTCCGTTTGAGGAAAGTGATATTTCTAAAGAAGAGTTCGAGGTCTTCTTGTTTGATGCTCAAATTGTTGAGCCCGATGTTGATCCGGGGGAGATGGCCCGATTTTAGAAAAAATAATTTTTGATGAACCATTGTTTGCTCTCCCCCCAAAGGATGATGTTGTTGTGGAAAAGCCGTCTTATCCTTCCGAGCTCGAGCTCGAGGATGCTTTTCCCGAATTTGAGAGTTTTGTGTTTAATGATCAAGAGGAGAGAAGTGGCAATCCCACTCCTCATCCCGATTATTCACTCTCGGCTTATGAAGCCTTTCGTTTTGATATCGATCATTTGGAAGAGACGGGAAGTGTAAATACCACTCCCCATTCTTATATGTCTCTCCCCGAGTATGATGTATTTCATTTTGATGAAAATGATCGATATCATGAGGAGTTCTCGGTTGAATTTCCTTATATGATATCTCCTCCTGAATATGATCATTTCTACTTCGATCTGGAGGATGATTCTAGTGTGGGGGGAGGTGTGTTCAAAGATTTACTTCTTGAAGAATTTATCCCAACCCTCCCTCCCGGTGAAGCCGATGATGCTTCTGATGATGAAGAGTTTTACATGATAATAATAAAAATCTTGCTTCTCTTCATCACATATGGTGTGATTGCTCTTTCCCTTTTCTCCTACGGGAATGAGGACACCATATTTGACCCCGGTATCACCCTTAATAGTTTCTTCTATTGAAATACCGCGGGTTTTATCTCATCGGTGTGGAACTTTCTCATGTTCAAGTGTTTATCCAAACAATTTGAATGAAAGTCCGATTGAGATTGGTTTCCACTTGCTTCCCCATGGACAAATGAATTCGGGGTCGAGTCAAGCTAGCGACTCGGTAAACAAAAACAGTAGCACACCATATGGGTTTTCACCCATATTTCTGACTTCTTTCTACTTTCTACCACCCTAGTGTGGGGGAGATGCCCCCGCTGTTGCATATAAATTTCAAAAAAAAAAAAAAAAAAAAAAAAAAAAAAAAAAAGAAGTTTTGAACCACAAAAATAAAATAAATGGCCCGTAATATTTCCCTTTTACGTTCTCAGTTTCGGCCTAACAGCCGGTACTTTGAATATTGAGGACAATATTCATTTCTAGTGTGGGGGGAATTCTCACGAATTTAATCACGTATATATACCATCTAATTCCCCCGTTTTTTGCCAAAATTTTTTTTGGTGTAAGTGTTTTGCACTTACACAACAAATGGTTATCAGTCCACCATGTCTAACACACAAAAGGATTGGCTAATCCAAGAGCAAACGGTTCTTGGTAAAGATATATCAAATCCGTTTACGGCTTACAATTTGCCAAAAATTGTATGGTAATCGACTCACCATATCCTAAAAGATGAAGAGTTGGCTAGCCCGCAAGATTATGGCTTGTGGTAAAGGCAGTTGGAAAACCATAATTGGTCATCAGCTCACCAAAGATAATAAGTTGTTTTATCTAAGAGTTGGCTAGTCCAGAAGCAAACGGCTTCTGGTAAAGACAAACCAAATCCGTTGGCAGCTGGTGATTTGCTCAAAATCATTTGGTTATCATTGTACCAAGGTCTCACACACTGAAACAATGGCTACTCCAGAGGTGATGGCTTCTGGTAAAGAGATACATCCATCAATTTTTGAAAAAAAATATTGCTAGGGACTAGCAATTGCTCAGTGTGGGGGATTTGATATGTGTCGTTTTACACATATCTTTTCGTCCAATTTTCGAGTCAAAACAACCAAAAACACTTTAAAACGATCAAATAATGTTAAAAATATCTTTGAAATGTGTTTTTGTGTTTTCCATATGCAAAATGATTGAAAAAGATTGAAAAACAAACAAATTTGCATAAATGGCAAGTCTAGTCCCTCAAGCTTGAAAAAAAAATAAAAATAAATAAAAAATAAAAAATAAATTTTTGGTCCTTGGAGTAATAAGCTTGGCAAAAATGGTCCCTGAGATTACATAAATTACAACTTTGGTCCTTGGGTTTGATTTCATTTATCCTAAAAAAAACTCTTAACTTTAACAACCGGATCCTCAATCCATTTATCCCACCGGCCCATATTGACTTAAAAGACCCACACCCTTAGCTAACCAAAAGCCCAATCATCCCACTTAGCTAAATACGGGTTAATGGTCAAAATCCCCAAATAAAGTCAAAATCCCTAAACCGTCCCCTTGTCTCCTTCCTTGATCCCGCCAAGAACACAAGCAGCCAAAGCACAATCACGGGAAACAACCATCACTATCCACTCCTCTCCCCCAAAACTTTCACCCTTTTTTCACCTTCTCCACTCCCCATCTCTGCTACCCTTCCCCTTATACCTCCCCATCATCCACCTCATCAATCCGAGGGATTAAATGGGCGCCAAAGTGGTACCAAGGGCCAAGATCAAGTCCAAGATTCATCCAACGATTGGAATCATCTCAATGAAGCACAAGTAACTTTTTGTGAAGATTTATCTCACAAGAGAAACACAAAAGGAGGACCGGAGTTCTTTTTTTTAGTAGTATAAATAGAGTAGTGAGGTTATTGTGGTAACCAGGATTATTTTAGCTTTAAAAATTAGGTATGTTTTTATTTTTCGTTAAGCAGTAGGTTTAGTTTAGCTCTTAGAAGGTAATTTGTAATTTTTTATTTCAGTTGTAACTTTACTTTTTATTTTTAATATAAGTCGAATTTTATTGTTAGCTTCTTTAGTGCCTCGTATCTGCTTATTTCATTCTTGTTACTGGGTTTAAGTTGTTCTTAGTATGAGTTGTTCTTGTTGTTGCTGCTTAGATTATGGTTATATTAAAGATTATGGTTATATAAAAGATTATGCTTAGATTAGTATAACTGGATATGGTTTGGTAGTTTTAGTTCTTGTCTGTGTTTGTGTTTCAGTAAGCGAAAAAAAAATTGATTTAAGTGTTGCTTTAGTATAGTTTAAGTGTTGCTTTAGTATATAGTTTAAGTGTTGCTTTAGTATAGTTTAAGATTTGGATTTGGAATTTTAGTTTTCATCTGTTTTTAGCTTATCTGTTTTAGCTTATCTGTTTATCTGTTTATTTTGAACTTCAGTTTGAGTTTTTGCAAAAGAAAATCAAGAAAAAAATATATAGAGTGTAAAAAATTTGGCAGTCCTGGGGTTCGAACCCAGGACATTTAGCACAAACACAAGCAATCTTAGTTCTTACCACTGCACTCATTTTTTTTAGTCAAACTTTACAAAATTTTAAGTTAAAACCCTTTTGTTCTCTTTTTCTTTATAAGCTTATTTCAATCGTTTAGCTTATTTTTCAGCTTATTTCTAAAAGCTTTTTCGTTTTTACATTTTTCTCAACTTTCCAATAGTATTAAGTATTTTAGAAAAAAATTTCAGATTTTTAAAATTAGTTTTAGTATTTTTAGAAATTTAAAATAGTTTAAATAGTTTTTAATTTATAAAAAAATTATTAAAAAGTCAAAAAAATATTTTTCTTTTTTCCAAAATTTTTCTTTTATCAGTTTTATAATAGGAAAATTATTCTTATATTTTTAGGTTTTAAAATTTAGAAAATTACTTTTATTTACGTTTTTTTAAAATTCGTAACGTACGTTTTTAATTTAAATATTCGTTTTAGATTTCGTATGCTTAGATTATTTGTACTCGTAGCTTTATTAGTTGTTTTTATTTGATATTCGATCATTCGTAGTATAAAAATCAAAATCTCTCAAAATTTTATATCTCAAACACGATTCACAAACTCGATCTCACAAATTCCATTCAACTCTCATCGGGGATAACGAACCGGGTCACACATACTTCACTTGTGTTTCCTTGGAAATAAATATGACTTGATTTTTAATCGATCAAGAGTCCTTGTAGCCGAACCACTATAAACATCAGTGTTGTGTGGTTTGATATTTCCTCCCTTTACTTTTCATATATATTGTGTGATTATTTGTTTGTGTATAATTTCCTTGAAATCACATTAAGTAACAAAGCGAATCAAATTTTAAAACGGTAAAACTATTCAACCCCCCCTTTTAGTTTTCCACAATTGGTACCAGAGCGGTGTTACTCAAGATTTTCAAAATATATTGTATTTTAAAAACTTAAAACGATCAATGGATTTTGAAAACTTTAAAGAAGGGAAATCTATGCAAAGACCACCACTATTTGAACCAAATTGTTTCATATATTGGAAAAATCGCTTTGAGACATATGTGAAGTCAAAAGACATAGATCTGTGGTATATTATTGTAGAGGGTGACTATAAGCCCATTAGTAATGATATTTCAGGTGGTCGGGATATAGGTACTTCTTTTATTCGTCACAGTGATGAGCAAAAGAAGTTGATTGCCAAAAATAATGAAGCCAAAATGATGCTTTACAATTCTTTACCTAAGAAAGAATATGAAAGAGTTTTTATGTGTAAAACGGCTAAGGATATTTGGCAATCACTAATTATCACTCATCAAGGGAACTCACAAGTCAAAGATAACAAAATTGATCTTCTTGTTCAACAATATGAACAATTTGTTATCTCTGATGATGAGACCATTGATAGTGTGTTTGCTAGGTTTAATACTATTATAACATCTCTTAAAGCACTTGATGAATCCTTTTCTAGTAAGAATTTTGTCAGGAAATTTCTAAGAGGACTCCAACCAAAGTGGAGAGCAAAGGTGACAGCTATTGAAGAATCTAAGGATCTTTCAAGCATGACACTGGACGAGCTCATAGGAAACCTCAAAGTTCACGAAATGGTGATGGAAAAAGACTCAGAAATAGTTAAAGGCAAGAAGGAGAAAATGAAATCCATTGCCTTGAAAGCTAGAGTTGAGTCAAGTGATGAAGAGTCTTGTTCTAGTAGCGAAGACGAAGAATATGCCATGGCGGTAAGAGATTTCAAGAAATTCTTCAGGAGACGAGGAAAGTTCGTCAGACCACCTCGTGAAGAAAAGAAATCCGTCCGAAAAGACCATGATGATAGAAAAGGAAAGGTAGATAGGAAATGTTATAGGTGTGGAGACCCTAGTCACTTTATAGGAGAATGTCCAAAGCCTCAAAAGAACAAATCTCAAAGAGCCTTTGTCGGTGGAGCTTGGAGTGATAGTGAAGGAGATGATAACGAGCCCAAGAACGACGAAGTTGCTCTCATGGCTCAAGATACAGAAGAGGTACATTCTGACTCTTCTATAGATGATGAAACCTTAGAAGTAGAATATAACAAACTGTGTGATATAACCTAAAAAATCATAAACAAAAACAAGTTCTTAAAAACCAAAACGACACTTTTAGAAAACGAAGTTTATTGGCTTAAAGAAATGGAGATAAGAATTGAAAAAGGTAAAAATGCTAAAGAAACGTGTGTGTCGTTTCAGGAACTTAAATTAGAACTAGAAACATTAAAAACCACACAGGAAGATCTCATCAAACAGAATTCCAAGTTTAAAAAGTTTGATAAAAACATAAGTTGTGCAGATGAGATAATGAAAATGCAAAAACTACCTCATGATAAAACCGGACTAGGTTTTATGAAACTAGGAACTATAAGTGACTTTAAGAAACAAACTGTGAAAGAAAAAGAAACTGTTCCAACTAAGTCAGAAGCCCACGGATCCAACGGATCCAAAACTTTGGATCCGCCAGTAGTACCAAAAGGATCCGCCGGTACAAGTTGTGAACAGAAGGTTCTAAAGACTGACCGTACTGAATTCGTTAGAGTCACTAGAAAACCTAGTACTAGTATAACTAATAACAAACAAAAAACAGCAGTCTCTATAGGAAGAGGTCAAGCTAGAAATGAATACAGAGTTAAAACAGTTCAACAGAGACCTCAAACTAGTTTTTCCAAACACCCATTTCCAAAAAGTAATGTTAACCCACAACATATATTACCAAAGTAATTGGAACCAAAACATGTCTAGAAACTTTCATGGTCCTAATTACATGTCGTGGAACAATTGTCCACCATTTCCTTACATGAACCATGATAATGTCATGTTTAACCCAAACGGACCCATGAGATATTGGGGACCAAACGCTTGAGTTTTTCTTGAACTTAGGTGTGCTTAAAAGTTGAACTAGAACCAGATGAGTGGATTAAAGATAGTGGGTGTTCAAGACACATGACGGGAAACAAAAGCCTTTTCTCAGACTACCAAGTGTACGACGGAGGTAATGTCACATTCGGTAGCAAGCTTAAAAGTAAAATCATCGGAAAAGGTACGATTTCTCATGACTCTCTCACTATTGATGATGTTGCTCATGTAGATAATTTAGGATTTAACTTGCTTAGTATTAGTCAATTGTTCCGCAAAAAGTATAACGTCCTTTTCAGTGAAAATGGAAGTAAAATACTTAAGGATGGCATAACTGTAGGAAATGGTGTTTTGAAGAATAACGTTTACGTTATGAAACTCGACAAAACACCTAAAGACAAGCTTTGTCTAACCTCCTTGGACGAAAACTCAACTCTATGGCATCGACGCTTAGGTCATGCCAATATGAGGTTAATTCAATCCTTATCATCTAAGGAACTCGTTAGGAACCTGCCTAAGTTGAAATATGACCAACACTTTTGTGATGCTTGCAAAATAGGAAAACAAGTTCATAATAGCCATAAGGCTAAAAACATGGTGTCTACATCTAGGTGTCTAGAATTATTACATATGGATTTGTTTGTTCCATCCGCTATATAAAGTTACGGGGGAAACTTCTATACTTTGGTAATAGTAGATGATTACTCTAGGTATACTTGGACTAAGTTTCTAAAAACTAAAAACGAAGCATTTGATAAATTTGAAATCTTAAGTAAGAAAATTCAAAATCAAATAGGAAGTAACATAGTATCAATTAGAACTGACCATGGTCGTGAATTCGACCACGAAATCCAATTCGGAGCTTTTTGTGATGCCAATGGCATAACTCATAATTTCTCGGCTCCTAGAACCCCTCAATCTAATGGTGTGGTAGAACGTAAAAATAGGACAATTCAAGAAATGGGTAGAACCATGTTAAATGAACAAAACATACCTCAAAAGTTTTGGTGTCACGCTGTAGATACATCTACATATATTCTAAATCGAGTTCTAATTAGGCCATTCTTGACAAAAACTCCATATGAGTTATACAGAGGCAAAAAGCCTACTTTAGGATATTTTAGAGTGTTTGGAAGCAAGTGCTTCATTTTAAACACAAAGGATTATCTCGCCAAGTTCGACCCAAAGTCGTATGAAGGTGTATTTCTAGGATACTCACAAACTAGTAAAGCATATATAGTTTTGAACAAAGAAACCTCAAGAGTCGAGGGATCGTTGAACGTAACATTCGACGAAAGTCCACCTCCCTCTAAGACATCACCTTTGGTAGATGATGACTTAGTTAAAAGTCAAATGGTTGAAAATATAGAAAATGTTGAAGATGATAAAGAAGACGAACCGGTAAAAAGAGAAATAGTTAATATCAAAGAAACAAAAAGTCATCCATTAGAAAACGTCATAGGAAAACTTAATGAAAGAACATTGAGATCTAAAGCTCAAAATGAAAGTAATTTCTTTTGTTTTGTTTCAACAATAGAACCTAAAAATGTTAATGAAGCCATAAAAGATGAATCTTGGGTCATTGCGATGCAAGAAGAATTAAATCAATTTGTTAGGAATGACGTTTGGACATTAGTTCCACAACCTAAAAATCAAACCATAATCGGTACAAAATGAGTTTTTAGAAATAAAATGGATGAAAATGGCATAGTGTCTAGAAACAAAGCTAGGCTAGTAGCACAAGGCTACAATCAACAAGAAGGTATAGATTACGATGAAACATTTGCACCCGTAGCTAGACTTGAGTTTATTAGGATACTACTTGCATATGCATGTGCACATGATTTTAAATTATTTCAAATGGATGTCAAAAGTGCATTTTTAAATGGATTTATAAATGAAGAAGTATATGTAGCTTAACCTCCCGGCTTTGCCGATTTTGAAAAACCTAATCATGTCTACAAACTTAAGAAAGCATTATACGGACTTAAGCAAGCACCAAAAGCTTGGTATGATCGACTTAAGACCTTCCTAGTTGACCATAAGTATACCATGGGCCTAGTAGACAATACTCTCTTTACCAAGAAAAAGGGATCACATATTATCATCGTCCAGATATATGTGGATGACATTATATTCGGATCAACTTGTCAAGAGTTATGCGACGATTTCTCAAAAATCATGCATGACGAGTTTGAAATGAGTATGATGGGGGAACTAAACTTTTTCTTAGGTCTCCAAATAAAACAATTAGAAGATGGGATATTCTTCAACCAATCAAAGTATATCAAAGATATGCTTAAGAAGTTTGGTCTTGAAGACTCAAAACCTACGAAAACACCCATGTCCTCAGAAACCAAACTTACAAAGGATGAAGAAACGAATCCGTAGATAGCACTAAATATAGAGGAATGATTGGTAGTTTGCTCTATCTTACGGCTAGTAGGCCGGACATTATGTTTAGTGTTTGTCTATGTGCACGTTTTCAAGAAGATCCCAAAATATCTCATCTTGAAGCCGTTAAACGGATATTTAGATACATTAAAGGCACTACACACTTAGGATTATGGTATCCCAAAGGGACAGGTGTAGAAACCATAGTGTATGCCGACTCAGACCATGCCGGTGACTATGTTGATAGGAAAAGTACTAGTGGTATTTGTGCTTTTGTAGGACATTGTCTCACCTCATGGTTTGCTAAGAAACAAACAGCCCTCGCCATATCAACAACTGAAGCCGAGTACGTGTCAGCAGGAAAAGCTTGCCAACAAGCACTGTGGATGAAACAAGCTCTCGTCGATTATGGAATTGAACTAAACGACATTCCCATTCTTTGCGACAACTAAGGAGCTATCGATCTTAGTAAAAACCCAGTCCAACATGCTAGAACCAAACACATAGAAATCCATCACCACTTCCTTCGTGACAATGTTCAGAAGGGAAACATCTCAATTGAGAAAGTTTCCTCAGAGGACAACATTGCCGATATCCTCACAAAACCTCTCAAGAGAGAGCCTTTCAACTATCTTAGACTTGGTTTAGGATTAATGGAACCTAGTGAATAGATTAAACGTTAGCTCAAACCTTAGATTAACCAAACACGGCAAAAACCCAACCTGAGTTCTGATCCAGCGGATCCAAACGACAACAAGGGCGGAACCCTTGTTTGGGATCCGCCGGATCCGTCATCTGCTGAGGCAGTTTTTATATATATTAAACTAATACCCTGTACTATTCATCACTCTCTCCAAAACATATCACCCACTGGAATACGACCCATAATTCACCAAACCCACAAATTAGGCCATCTTTTTCAACCAAATTGAGCTCTAAACATCACTGTAAGTATCCTTATCATGTTTACATTCCTGATCTGCGTCTAGGATTTCTATTTCATGCACAAAACCAAAACTTGGGGATATGCATAATTCTTGAAAAATCATAAAGCATGTTTACTAAATTGCATAACAAATCATGTTTTTCATAGTTAGGAATTGCATCTTGTAGTACATTGTCATTATTCATCAAAAACCCCATGAGAAATTTTTGCTAAAATCTTCTCACGACTAGAAAAAACGGTTTTTGAACATTGTTCATACAAATACAAAAACTTTATGTTTTAAGCATCACTTGCATAATGTCTCTTGAATGCTAAAGAGAATACATAATCAATATGTATTTTCGGGTACATTCAATCGTAGCTACATTGAAGTAGGAGCGTTTGGGTTATCTCTCGTTTTATCATAAAACTTGCATAAACATAATTTTCATGCATCAAAAGGAGTCGAGATAACCGCACCTCCACATTGTCCCCATATAGGCTCACACTAGACCTTTATACTTATCTTCGATACTTTTAACTAAACTATATATATTTTTTGTGTCTAGGATAACTATGCCTCCCGCAACCAACTACGATCACAAAAAGACCATCCATTACCTTCCCAAACACCACAAAACTAAGGGTCTTACCGATGCCCAAGTCAATATATTCAAAGCCTTAGAAAACCGATACGTCCATGAGGGTAGGGTTGTAGACCCCTCATTCTATGAAGATACCAATCTCCGTGAGTAATTAGCCGCAATTCATTTCGATGGCCTCTTAGACATTGATGAACCTATCATTCCTAGGTTCATTCTTGAATTTTATGCAACCATAGGTCTTAGTTTCAACGGCGATGGTCTCATTAACATTCACTTTAGGATCAATGGAACCCAATTCAACATCCCCTTAGATCAATTTGGAGATGTCCTAGGAGTTCCAAATTATGGAACATGTGTCTACTCCGATAAGTGGTCATTAACAATCTTAGAGTCTAACTTTGAGAGAACGGCACCATATGCCACACCTTTGACCGACAAAGAAACCATTAGGGAACATCTCTTTAATCCTAGAAACAATCCTACTAGAACACACCGAGGCAAACAAGTAGCTAGAGATCCATTTGCTATGGAGCTAAATGAACTTAGGCCCGAGTTTAGGAAGTTAGAAGATGTTTTGAGAGCTAATGTCATTAGCACGGTAGGGAATCGTGATCATATCAATGCATGTCTTTGTTACATGATGTATTGTGTGTCCACCCATCAACCTTTCAACCTTGCATACTATATCGCCAAGCGAATGGCCGATTTTCCAAAACAAGGTACCACGGCAATGCCATACGGGATGCTCTTGACCCGTCTCTATAGAGCTTTTGCACCCATTCCTAGAAATGCCTTAGGATTTGTTCCCGATTATGATGAGATTCCACACACCTTTGTTCCCTTAAGCGATTTTAGGGTAGCGGTTGACAAAGGCAAACGTCCTCGCCCTCAAACATCATCATCATCATCATCATCATCATCAATGAGTGACGATGACGGCTTGCCAAACTCTAGAATCACTCCAACGGAATACTTGCGTCAACTTTCACCGATTGCGAATGAATCCGAGGAGCATCGTCAAACAAAGGGAATGGTGAAGAATCTAGGGCGTTGGATCATGAAACTTCACAAGGGTATGAAGAAATTGAGCAAGAAGTTCAAGTGAGAGGAGTGTTTGGGTCTAGATGTTATTGGACAATGATGTGTTAAACATGTATGGTTCTTAACTTATTATGTTAGTACTTGATGTGTATGTGAACTAACTCAGATTTGCAGGTCGATAACACTTAGTGTTTTCAATTTTCCAAGAATAAGCCCCCGTTTGGCTTAACTCCCTATATGGTAGAATATTATGATCGGATTTATTTATGTGAAAACGTGTGTTAGAATATATGTATTTAGCATATTTATAGTACATATTAGCTATTACATACTTTATAGGAAATTTTTCGGGTTTTGGTCGAAAAACGCGAAATTTGCAATGCTCTCTGTTTGTTTTAGTAGTTTCGGACGACAGATCTGGCGGATCCCAGAATATGGATCCGCCTAGTGTATCACTTGGATCCGCCAGTCAAGAACCCACGGATCCGACGGCTCCCAAACTTTGGCTCCGCCTTTGTTGTCGATTGGATCCGTGGGTACCAACAGTAACTTTTTCAAAAAATTCCCGACTCATTCCGACACTTAGATTTTAGTTTGTAGCTTCTTTAGATTATACTCACTGATCATTAAACTCTCTAGAATGATTTAGGAACCCTTAGAACCCTAAGAACTCAATTTCCCACCAAAATTTGAATTTTCAAAATTTTCATGTGAGTTACCTTTCTAATACAAGTAAGGAACCCTTTTGAGGGATCCGTCAAATCCGTGGGAATATCAAATCAACAGATTTTCCACTATCTCCTTGCATTTACTACAAATCCACTTCATATCACTCAACTCCATTTCAATGGATTGACCTTAGGATGTGACAAGCTTAAATTTTTGTTCCAAATCATTAGAAACCAACATTCTCCATTGGATTTACATCAAATCCAAACACACAGACCAACAAACCTTCTGCCTATAAATTAGTACCTTAGGATCATCACTAAACTCACTCACTCACCATTTCTTCTACTTTCTCTCCTGTACATCTTAGCTACATTACTTCACCATGACTAAATCAAACAACTCTTCCACCTCTAGACCTCCAAAACGAACTGCCCGCATTAGTGTTAAACCATGTTGCTTCATAAACTTAGGAAACTCATCATCAGAGGAATCATCTCCTCTAAATATCTCATCACCTATTGCAAGTGAGAATTTTCTCACACTATCCACTCCAACACCACCAAATGTAGTCATTCATACTCCACCACCAACAATTACTCCAATAGCTACCACTCCACCACCCGCTCCATCACAACCTGTTAAATCACCATCACCCCCAAAATCACCCAAACTACAACCAATGGAGCTATTTAGGATTCCACCTTCATCACCACACCCATACCTTGATGACTTGGAAGACCTTCCACCAAGGTCAACCAATCCTCCACCCATGACCTTTGAAGGTCAACAACCCATGCTTTTTCATCCGGTTTACCCAGATATCCATGGTCCTTTATACCATGATGTACCACCACCTCAACCTCAAACACAACCTTTATCACCCACATCCACACTAGTTGCCATTGATGAGGCAATGTGGATCAATCTACCACAAACCCAAGAAGAGATTAGTGAGGAACTCACCCGCCTCTATTTTCTTTATAATATGGTTGGATCTCGCCTTGATGAAGCAATGGATCTCCAAACCATCTTGATGAACTCCATCCCCACTCCACCATCATCTAACCAACCACAACAACAACCATCCAACCAACAACAACAACAACCATCCAACAACAACAACCAACCACCACCACCACCACAAAACCTTGAAACCACTATTCCTCCCGGTTTCTCAAGCCATGATTGCTCACATCGCGAGAGAATGGCTCACTTGGCCCAAAGGACCAACATTTTGGTCCATGAGCTCCAAAATGAGATGAGGTTCATCTTGAACCATGTTCTCGAGCGTCTCAATGCAATCTCTCATCCTCCTCAATAGGAGCTTTGTTAGTTTCCTCTTATAGGAACTTTTAGGATGTTGTTTTAGAATTTCTTCTTAGGATTTATTTTTCTTGTTTAAATGTAACATCATTTTTTCCAAGTAATGAATGTTATGTTTTTATGCTTGTGGGTGATCAACATTAAGCATATTATCTCATTTTAGAATACTAACATCATAGTATGGTTGTCTTAACTTCACATATTGCTTTGATCAATTGTACATTAGGTACTAAATTTTGATCAGACACTTTATTTTGACTTTTTAAAGTCAAATGGGCTGAAACTTATTGTTTGGTTGACAATTACATTTTACTTCCATGAAGTAACTAACTTTTCTTTTGTAGCATCTCCTATCCTTGAAATGTATACGTTGGTACTCTAGCAATGGGGAGTATACATCGAGGGGGAGCATATCATAGTCTAACCATTTGTTTTGTAGGAACATACATCATCATACATCATATCCTTGTTACTCCATTTAGGGGGAGTATAAATCAAGGGGGAGCTTTAAAGTTCTCAAAATCGCATTCCGCTACGCATATCTTCTTTTTGTTTCGACAAAAAGGGGGAGAAAGGATTAAGTTTGCATTACTGTGAAACATCACAGTACATACATTTATACTTGAAATTATTTTCAAAACTTGCATAAAACAAACTTAATCTATATTTTTAAAAAGACTCATACTTCATTTATTCATTTGCTTAAAAATACACCTTATGTTTTGTCATCAACAAAAAGGGGGAGATTGTTAATACAAATATCGTCCCAAAAACGTTATTTATATTTTATGATCTTTACTTAGTTTTGTTAATGACAAATACAAGGTATATCTTTTAGCAAATCATAAATACAAGCTAAAGTCTTTTTAGAACACATTTACATTTCACAAGATCACTAGAATTTACATTTTATATATTCACATGTTTATTTCCTATAATGGAAACTTTATTTTTCAAAAGATAGGATGACATCATGGCATGCATCATATACACAATCTTGGTAAGATTTTGTGATATTTTGTTTAGATCTTCAAGCCAAAGAGTTGACATTTGAAGATATGGAAAGATATGGCAAGATTTGGAAATCTATTAGCTGTCCTGCACTGGCGGATCCAAGTGCATACAAGGACGGATCCAAAGTTTGGGATCCGCCGGATCCGCCAGCTGTTCACTCAGTTTGCCTATAAATAGCAAGCTGATCATTTGGACATTTCATCACTCATATAGCTTAAATACATACTCATTCATTTACTAACCCATATCATTCATTCATTCATTTGATCTTTCCTTTTATAGCAAAGGAATCAAACATACAAGGATCAACGTTCTGTCGTTATCCGTCTAGTTTAGTCACTGTGTGATCTTGTACTAGTTTGCATATCATTGTTTGTATCATTTACATCAGTAGAGTGAGGTTAGTGTTTTAGTCCTTAAAACACAAAGAGTGTTGGGAGTGGTTGTACCCTTGTGAAAGAACCAAACGGGAGTGGTTGTACCCTTGTAAAGAACTCAGTGTTTAGCTTAGTACCGGAAAAAGAAGTAAGCGACGTGTAAAGGTTTTCTCCACCTAGAAGGGAGTTTGCTTCTTAGTGAAAGATAACTCTCGAGTTAGAGGCTCGAGGAGTGGAGTAGGGCAAGGAAGAGAGTCCTTGTAGCTGAACCACTATAAACATCAGTGTTGTGTGGTTTGATATTTCTTCCCTTTACTTTTCATATATATTGTGTGATTATTTGTTTGTGTATAATTTTCTTGAAATCACATTAAATAACAAAACGAATCAAATTTTAAAATGGTAAAACTATTCAACCCCCCTTCTAGTTTTCCACAATAACCTCCCGTTTTTACTACATTATAGTTTGTAAATGTGAGATTGGGGAAAATTCACTGTTCTTGGTGAGATTTAATAATTTTGGTGGGTTACTGTGTGACACAGTGTGCGGGTTTATTTCCCGAAACGGTTATGCAGGCTCATGTGTGCCTAATTTTTATTGATTTGTTACTAATAAACTTACATTTATTATTTAAATAATGGTGAAAAATTGCCGTTTGTCACACATACACAACCAAACAATCTTATTTTCAACAACAACTACTACTTCAAAACAATTTCAACATCTTTAACAACATCCACCACAATTCTTTCCACCATAACAAACACAACCACCACCACCACCACCACAACCAACCACAACCCAAATGAGCACCACAAGAAACCTAAGAAACCGAGAAGACGCGAAGAAAAGGCAAAAGACCCGTAAAAAAAACAACAACCACTACCATTACAACAACAACAACCAACGGATCCTCAAAGATAAACACTCGTTGGACGCCCCAAGAGGAAGCTTTATTAACCGAGTGTGTTGCTTTTTGCGAGGATAACCAAGTCGGAAATGACCAAGATGAGCTATCACTTTGGTTATGGGTTCTTAATGAGTTCAACAAACTTCTCTACACGAACGTGCCAATAATATGTTGACGGGGAAGTGGGCAACCTTGAACGATAACTGCCAAAAAAAAATTCACTCTGTCTTTTGATAAAAATGTTTGAGCAGAAGTGAGAAAAATGAGGTTGATCTTTTGAGCTATTGTGGGACTTCATTTTGCGACGAGACAAAAGAAAAATCATTTACTTAAGAACGGGCATGGGCAATCTTGAGAAATTACCCCAAGTGGGATGCGACCAAACCTATTGATCCAGATGATGACCCCACCCCCCTCTCGACAAACCACGGGCAACGAAAAAAAGTAATTCAGAGACCACGTCGTGCACCACGGGGAGTAATCCGCAAGATTTGGGGAGACTGTACAAAATGAATTAAAACTCAAACGGGGGGTCGCTCAAGAGATGTACACGATTACTAAAGCGAAGGACGTGACAATAATGAGGTTGCAAGAAATTAGGTTTCTCCGCACTGGCACCGCGGAGTTAGCCGAGGAGGATGCCTTCATCATCAACATGCAAAAAGAAGAAATCCGACTAAAATATAGACGTAAATAAAACGATATGTAATCGTCTACGTTATTTATTTATTTTTCGTGTTTATTTTTTTTTAATTATTGTATTGTAATTTATATTTTTATTTTAATGAATGAAAATTAGTTTGTTTGGAAAAAAATGAAAATATAGACGAAAATAAAACGATGGGTCTCATAAGTGCGATTTTAGCTTGAGTGACTAGTGATGGGTTTTTAGGTTTGTGATCAGTGATAAGAGAGCTAGGTGTGGGAGGTTCGAATAACCCGTTATTCGTCTGCCAACTCAATGTCACCTCATCAGTCTCCCAATAACACCAACAACTAAAACAACAAAAAAAAAAAAAAAAAAAAAAAAACTTTGTAGGTCCACAAAATATACCCACTCACTAAAAAAAAGGGCACTAGTGGTTGCGATGGCTAAATGCCGAATAACAGACAAACAACGGGATGAACGGTGCAGTATGGCATGCCGTTCTTCCGTTTTTGGTACCTATGGCGGACAAACAACTGCCCACACCAAGCATTCTAAGGAAAATGAAAGAGGAAAATTCTGAAGTAACATGACGTGTTACCTTTTTTAGATTTTGACTCGAGTGACTACACCCGATGCTATAAGTCGCTCCAAAGTTTATTAAGCAGACATAAAAGTTTGGTTGCTTTTCTGTTATTTTTATGTTGTCGAGTACATTGCGACTCAAGTTAAAAAAAATATATAATGTGACACGTAAAATACTTTAAAGCAAATGAAATCTATTTATTTCCAGTGAGATATTTGTTTACGTTAAAGCAAAAAATATTTTGAATTTTGACTTCAAAGGAAATATTTAGAATATATTTGATATTAATAAAACATGGAGAAAGTTTAAACATGACCAATATTTTCCTTAAAAACGTGAACATTGAAAATTACAATGCTCGAAGCCAAAATTGTGGGTCGTTAGTGCTGTATTTAGTATAGATTATTCGTATATAAAAAGATAAATATAAAGCAAATGCAGTTTAAAAGACATAACTCAAACGCTACTCTTCCAAGTTCCACCAATCACCTTGAAGCTTCTTCATTTTTAAATGACCTTAAATATTACGTAGTACAGTAATGTGTGCAGGGAAACATTCATAAATAGTTTTTGAAATAGTATAACAAAAATAACTATTAAAACTGATTTAAGATTATTTGAGGACCAAACTTTTTTTACATACCAAGGGACTAATCTCCACCCTCCATTTTTATTTGATCTAATGGATGAGATTAATCCCAACAATTTAAAAAACCCACTTTCATCCTTTTTTTTCAAATATTAATATCTTTCAAACCGTTAATCGTTAAGCGAAAAAAAAATGCCGTTACGACGAGCATTTAATTATCTTTCTATAGATAGGCAATTTGATATATTTTCGACAATTTTTTTTTTTCATTTTTTTACGTTTTTTTTCGTGACCGAAAAAATCATATATGATATTACATATCATATATGATATATATGATATATCATATATGATATATATGATATATCATATATGATATTACGATATTATATGTAATATCATATATGATATATCATATATATCATATATGATATGTAATATCATATATGATTTTTTCGGCTACGAAAAAAAACGTGAAAAAAATGAATTTTTTTTTTTTTTTGTCGAAAGTATATCAAAATGCCCGTCTATAGAAAGATAATTAAATGCTTGTCGCGATGGTGTAATTATTTTCGCTTAACGATTAACGGTTTAAGAGATATTTAAATTATAAAAAATGGGTGAAATATTAAATGCTTTTAATCTCAACCATTGATTTCTTTTTAGATGGATGGTGGGGATGAGTCCCTTGGTATGTGAGGAATGTTTGGTTTCTAAAATAACTCGACTCATATAACTATTCAAATTGAGTTATCATGAAAAAGGTTGGGAATAATAGTCCATATGGGTACAAGAATACAATTTTGAATTACTATAAATAGTAAACAAGAATCTAATTTGAAATTTTTTATCCATTTATTTAGAAAGTGATATTTCACCAATTTGTAGAGTAGGGCAAAACAATTTAAATTTACAAGAATAATTCCACATTATACCTAAAGAATTGAAGTAGCCCATACCTTCATCGTATTGTCAATTTATGTTCACTTAAAAACATGGACAAACATTAAATATATGTCAATACGTGTTATAATTTCCATATGTTTACATGTAATAAAAATGAAGGGGGAAAAAACTTGTGATTCGATTTGAAAAGAAAGCCTTGTCATTTTCATCTCTATACCTTGATAGTATGATTTTGTATTATTGTTTGAATTTTTGCACTTGTGTTTTTTTTACTCTATTTTAAAATAGAGTTGTGATACATCTACAAATTCGTTATTCATATTTATTTCATAGAAACTTCGAATGAGGATATGTTTGACATGCTTGCCACGAGGCTTATCTACTCCATGTTCATCTCTACCTTGATAGTATGATTTTGTATTATTGTTTGAATTTTTGCACTTGTGTTTTTTTTACTCTATTTTAAAATAGAGTTGTGATACATCTACAAACTTGTCATTTTCATCTCTAGCCTTGCCATTTTCATCTCTACCATGTTCGAATTTTTAATATGCATATGTGTGACATGCTTGCCACGAGGCTTATCTACTCCATGTAAAATTTCAAATCTTCTCCCCCTCTTTTTGCGTTTTCTTATGTCATAACAAAGATATTCAAAGATGTGTGGACATACATTTTCAAAGTGTTTACATATTTAATTTACATCTATATTGCGTAAGTGTACTTACCTTGGTGCATGATTATATTGGTGATAATTGTAGTAGTAGACTAGTAGGATAATTAAACGATGGTTAAAAAGAAATGCTAATGTAACAGCCAGGGGCGCAGGACCCCCTGAAATTTTTTTTACGATGTAGGGGTATATAGTTTTCGTGTAGAAAAATTTCGGTATATTCGGTTTCGACCCCCCATTTTAATTTCGGTATATACTAAGCATTATAGAATTTTAGATCCCGACCCCCCGAAATTTTTTCCCAAGCTTCGCCACTGCTAATGTAACAGCAACATTCGACAGTAATTGTAGGCATGATAATATATACTCTAATTTTGTGGGTTCACATTTCTTCTTGCATCAATAAAAATGGTTGTCACATATTGATCTTAC
The DNA here is from genome assembly GCA_021014915.2 of Artemisia tridentata subsp. tridentata. Classification (NCBI taxonomy): domain Eukaryota; kingdom Viridiplantae; phylum Streptophyta; class Magnoliopsida; order Asterales; family Asteraceae; genus Artemisia; species Artemisia tridentata. Next base: position 50,003,949 of record CP139508.1, read on the forward strand.
CATGTTTTAGTGTAAAAATATTTATATCTCTTTCACGCTTGTTAGTTAAAAAAACATTTACAATATTATATCTTTTTCTAGTGTATGTCTGCATGAATGACCTGAATATTTATGTTTATAATTTATATTTAGAGTAAATTCTAAAATACATCCTTTTAGTTTGATCATTTTCACACCATGTATTCCTGCCAGAAAAGTAGGTATATATACATCCATCCATCAATAAACGTTAGACATTATGCATCCACGAGGACGAACAATGCAATTTTTTTTCCCGTTATCTACTAACGAGGTTCTGACAAGCTAGAGGGGTGTTTTCGTCTATTTGCTTTTTTAGGGATGTATTTCGGAGTTTACTTTTTTCTTATTATTATATAGTTTTTAAATTTTTTTATTTATTATATTTTTTAAATTTTAAATTTTTAGATTTTTAAAAATTTTAATTTATTATTTTTGTTTTTTTAAATATATATTTTTGTTTTTCATATTATTATTATTATTATTATTATTATTATTATTATTATTATTATTATTATTATTTTTTTATTTTTTTATAAGAATAGGATTTTCATTAAACATGATAAATTTTACATAAAGTTGGATGGGAGTCTAGACACAAGTTTTGCTCCCACTCCTTTCTGAATACAAAAGCTAACTCTATGAAAGATAAAAACACCACTTTTAGCATTATTTGAGTGACTATTGGCAATAGACTTAATACGTGAAAGTGTATTCAAAGCCTCCTTATCGAATTCTCCGAACGTAGAAAAGGCAAAAGGTATGAACTTTTATCCATTGTCCTCACATTTGGATGCATACTTTCTATTTTTCTTCTCCACAACATTGTGCAAAGCTACCCCAGGAGCCCATGAAGTCGGCCCACTACCACCAAATGGGGAGATGCCAGTCACATCTAAGCATGCATCTTTACCTTGAAGCCAATTAAATAATAACAACTATTTTCATCATCTTAATCTTACACACGTGCGTGCGCTGACAAATATTTAAAACACATTAAATACACATAATCTGGCCACGCACGCGCACACTTACCAACCCAAAAAACTTTTCTCAAGATGGTTTGAGGTGTTTGGATGAGGTTAGGGGTGTGTGTATGTGTGCACATGTGTGTTTAGGAGAGCTGAGGTGGTGTGTTTTGATTCAAAAGATGAAAATACTCACTTCGTCCCATATTAAATGTCTAGTTTTGACTTTTGAAGTCATTCTTTTTCAAATTTGACTTTAAATACTTTTGCTTGTGTTGTATATTATTTGATAAAATTTATACGCAGTGAAAATACATTTAAAACTTAATTCATTCATATATTTTGCATCAAGCCATCAAGCATAATACAAGCAAAAATATTTAAAGTCAAAGTTGAGAAAGAAATACTTCAAAAAGTAAAACTGAACATTTAATATTGGACAGAGGGAGTAGTTAGTTTAAGAAAATAAATATCAGGAGAAGAAATAATAATAATAACAATAGTAATAATAAATTAATAACAAAAAAATAAAAGAATATAAAAATATAAAAAAACAACAAAGATTGAAAAAATGAAAATTAAAAATAAAAAGATAAAAAATAAAAATAATAATAAAATAGTAAACTGCAAAATACATCGTACAAGCAGATAGACGAAAACACCCCTCTTATTAGATACTCGTTAGTAGATAACGGAAAAAATTTTACATCATTCGTCCTCAGGGATGTATGATGTCTAACATTTATTGACGTAGGAAAGCATATGTCTTAACTTATCTAACAGGAATATATGGCATGAAAATGGTCAAACCATAAGAATTTGTTATAAACTTTACTCTTATATTTATGATAATGTACATTTATCCATCATGGTGACTTCAATAGAGCTTATGAAAGTATCATGATCCGAGTCCCCACAAAAATGATATCTTCGCCACATATCCACATTGTGCAATCTCTCAAGGCCTCTTTGGTGAAGAAAGAGGGCATCATTGAAGATAAAGAAGGTTCCAAAAAGAAAGCAACACATGAAATGCGTAAATACAAAGCTTATAATTCCAAAACCCTGCCATAAAACTACAAGACAGTTGGAGTTAAAAACGGGTTCAGCTTTCAAGTGTAAGGTCACAGCCAAACACATAGCAACAACACAATTATCACACAACCATTTGACATTCATCAATTTAACCCCACCATGCATCATCTCATGATCCTTATAAAGTTGTAATGCTTTTTTGTATATCGCCAAAATGGCTCTGAATATTTTTTAAACTTTAACTTGTGTAGTAACTTTTGGTAAATTTTATGTTTTTTCAAACACATGAGGGTGCGTGTTTTCTAGGATTATACTATGTGTGCGCTACACTACAAAGGGATCAAACAAAAACCCTTTTAGCCATCACTATTTATTGACTTATTAACTATTCCCTTTTTGTTTCTGCTCTTGAAATGAAAGTATGTAGTACAAGATGGTTTTGAAAATTTTCAAAATGTGAGGTGTGAATCAACTCACTGAAGATGATGGAAAGTACGATAAAAAAGAATAGAAGAGTGTATGTGTACCGAACTATTTGTTTCTTGCTAGATAGCCGACATAGTTAATGAGTCCAACTTCTTTATAGAGTCCTCACGGCATTTTAATCCGTGATCAGTAGTTTAATTTCTTGTATATCAAAACTTATGCTTTTCATTGTCACAACTTTTAACACTAAAATAACTTATCAAGCGTCTTTAAGACTGTCCGTGGTAGTCACTACACTCACCACAGCCAATCAGTTTTTCACAACTTCACCATACACCTATAATAACGACAATCAAATAAATCACACAAATATATCCCACCTTAAACACAAAGAAACTCGTGTTAGTGGACTATTTGTTAGTATGTAGTATTGTATGTATGGCAAAAGTTCAATATATATCTCATATTTATTATAATCATTCATAAACAATTAAAAATAAACTTTCACAATTTTTTTAAAAATTAAATATCTCGCAAACCGTTAATCGTTACGCGAAAAAAATCATACCATCGCGACGAGAATTAAATTATCTTTCTATAGATATGCATTATTATATACTTTCGACGATTTTTTTTTTCAAAATTTCCGCCCAGAAAAATCACACGTGATTTTTACAAATTACATGTAATTTTTACAAATCATATGTGATTTTTCTGGGCGAAAATTAAAAAAAAAAAAAAAAAAAAAAGTTCGTCGAAAGTATAGAGAAATGCATATCTATAGATAGATAATTTAATTCTCGTCGCGATAGTGTATTTTTTGTAGCTTGAAGATTTATTGTTTGCAAGATATATTATTATTATTTTTTTTAAAGTGAAAAATGATTTTTTATTAATTTAGATGAAAAATATATGGTTAAAATTGGTTCTTTTGATATATAACAAATATGAGATCTATATTGATCTCAACTCTTGTATGTATTGGCCAAGCCCGTTTTGTAGATTAGCATGCGTATCATTATTTATGTTGTAAACTTGATCATTATTCAGTTATGCCAATTAACCCTACTTACAAGTTTACAACATAAATAATGATACGCATGCTAATCTACGAAACGGGTTTGGCCCAATACATACAATACTACATACTAACAAATAGTCTACTAACAACCCACACAACACCGAACTTATTGTTCGATCATCTCGACCACCAAACAACCTCCACTTTCCACCTTAACGTGTGCACCATGCACGTACCCCTGTTATAAGGATGACGTGTCGAAACACCCTTCACGCGTGAAGTTGTGTGCTACTACGGGTAGTCTAACAAATTTCAGAGTTTAAAGTTAGAAAGAAAAAAAAAATGCATTTAATTACTTTGAATAGTTACTTATTGTCGCCGACTTGTACATGTTCCAAAAGACCATTGGACCTCAGTACTTATTATTACGAGTTGAACATACTCAAAGACCTGGCCCCCTTAGATCATTACTCCATATTTGCTATAAGTAACTAGATTTTTTTATAACTGAAGTACCGGCTAAATGGGGTTATAAGGTTAACTCTTTCTAGTGGCGGAACTCCAATGAAAAAACTCATTCTTAAGCTATTAGTCACTCACATAGTATGTTTGGCAAAACTAGCTGTAAGCTGTAAGCTGTAAACTGCAAAACTGTTAACATGTGCTTCAAGCTGTATTTTTTTTTTCAATAAAAGTGTTTGGTACATTAGCTGTTAAATGTAATTATAAGCTGATAACAGTAATTTTATGTCTTAACAGCTCCGAATATTTTAAAAGCTTCATAAATCAGCTTTTCATTTTGGAGCTACTTGTTTAAAATAAAAGCTTGAAGTTGATGTATCCAAACGCAGCTACTTGTTTTGAAAGAGATTATTTTTGTAACAAAAAGCTTACAGCTCCAAAAAAGCTCCAAATATTAGCCTACCAAACATGCCCAATAAAATTTCAGCCTGTCGATATATGAATATATCCGAGTTTTCTTCAACCAAAGCATTCTCAAACTATGTCTTCATCAATGCATTTGATCTTTTCAACATTGCATTGGAGATGCTTTACAGATAAGAAAGTTAACGTACTTTACAAACCAAACAGTAGAAAACGTAACGTTTGTGAAGTGCATAGGTAGAGAGCGCTCCATCAATTTCCACGATCACATCCTTTAATACCGTCATTTCTTAAAAGAAAATTTTCTAAGTTTCGTTATTCAAATCCTTAAGTTATATTTGTCTTTAAAGATACATTTTTTACTGTTGATCTCCAAGGTAATTCAAAATTTTGACTAAATGAATAAGAATTAAGATGCAGAATAATGCTGCTCAATGCTATCCAAAATAATGCGAGCATACTATGACTTCATTCAATCTTTGCACAACAACATCTAGTATGTCTCGTATTTGAGCTCAAAATCTTGAGCATGCAACCCATTACAAGTTTTACAACACGTAGAGCAAATGAGCCATAACCCAGTATAAAAAATGGCCATGCTGATAGAGCCCAATAGGCTATAAAGGACTCCTACCAAGATTGTCCATGATAAGCTGCTTCTTTGCTCTAATCAGATTTTTTGTTTTACTTGGCTGTGATTTATGTGATAACAGTATATATAATTAAAACTACGCTTGCTCGGATACTTGGAGACTTTTCTTTTCCATGGGGGGAAGAGATCGTAGCTAACTATAATGATACAAGAGTACAAAAAAAGGATTCAGTAATTAAGAGAAATTTGTTGGTCACACCGGACAAAAAACTACGAGAATTGTATGTAGCTCAAATTCTGATTTTCCCAGTTTGTTTAAAACTTTGTAATTTGTATATCAAAACCAGCTGTACAACGAGGCCATGACTCCCATGAGGGTTGCACTCTCAACTCTTATGCACAAGATACCACATTTAGCAAAAACCCCTCGAAAACAGGATTCAAATTGAAGTATTTCAACTCTCAAATGCAGTACTTATGCAAGTTAGTAAGGTGAAAGCGGATATTATTTGATCTAAATTGCGGATGAAGCATAACTATTATATTAATACCCATGCAAAAATCAGATGATAAAAGACTATGGATTATAAGCACTTGAAGAGATTATGTCGATTATGGTAAAGTAGTAGTTATATTTGCAGACTATAGTGAACCAATAAAGTGCGCAATTACATCTAGCAAAGGCTTGGTAGACCCATGAGCAATTCTTATACTCTTTATAACCTCATCATCAAAGAGTCGGTCAAGATTCTTCCCAAGGAAATGAGTAATCAAATGGAAGAAGCTTTCTAATATGTAAGTTCGCATCCTTTATGTACAATCAAAACTGTGTCGAATATGTTACACAGAGAAACCACTTACAAACAGAGAAAATAGATTAATGGAGGGATGTTGGTGGATCCTTTGTTAGTTAATGCTCGATAGAATCTAGATTTAAGGCTTAGGTTCGGCTGCATAGAGACCTTAGGTTAAATCGCTGACAATCACCCTAGAAAGACTTAGGAAACGGGCTTAGGTTATTTTCGCGACGAAGCTGCATCTGTTTTCCTAATTATTCTTGTCAACTTTCAATAGATCCTAGCTAAAGTCATTCATGTCAACAGATCACATAATAGTAACATGCAGAAAAAGCCTTAATACATAGTTATGCAAACAGACAATGTACAAATTTAAACATAAGCAAATAAGGTACCATTATAATATGGTATCACAGACTACATTTAAAATTATCTTTCACTCATCTCAATTACCTTACTACTTTCAGTATCCTTTTTCTCAAATAATGCCCCCATTTCTTCCAAACTTTTACCTTTCGTCTCGGGTAGAACGACATAAAAGAAAATTGTTGCAACAGTCATGACCCCTGATAACACTAAAAACATCCCTCCAAACGTTATTTTGTTTGATATCGTTAGAAACGTCATTGCTATAACCCCACTAACTAATCGGTTTACTGACACTGCTAGACTCGACCCTTGAGCACGTAACCTCATTGGAAATATTTCTGAAGTGTACACCCATGTAATAGGCCCGAGACCAATCGAGAAAAATGACACGTCAGCACAAACGGCTACCACACACACCACAATAGCCCATGTGGGCTTGTCACTAGAGTGCTCCAAAAACATTGATCCGAGGCCTAATACAGCTAAAGAAATGGCCATACCTATTGAGCCCAATAACAATAAAGGCCTCCTACCAAATTTATCCAAAAACAAAGCCGAAACCAAAACGAAAGAAGTCTTAGCTAGGCCCATAATTATCGTTACCCCAACTAAATGCTTCCGCTGACGGATTCCCGCAGACTTAAAAACGGCGGGCGTGTAGTAAACCACTGCGTCATTACCCGAAGCTTGCATAAAAAAATTTATCCCAATAGCAGCAATGAGAACACGGCGGATGACAGGTGACGGTTTTAACAACTCTTTCCAAACACCTTGACCTTTCCATGTGTCGCCATTTGGACCACACATGTCCTGGTCAAGGGCCGCTTTTGTTATTTCCTCTAATCTTAAATGGGCCTCATTTTGATTGTCGGAAGATTTTCTCAAAACCTTTTGGGCCTCATCTACTCTACCCTTCATAACAAGCCACCTCGGCGACTCGGGCATAAACATCACCCCAACGGCGATTCCAACTGATGGAATAGCCGCAAATCCTAGCATTAACCTCCAATTAATATTCTCGGGTAAACCCGACAAAGCATAGTTCATAACATACCCCAACAATATCCCCAATGTTATGAACACTTCAGGAAGTGATGTCAACAACCCACGTGTCATCGCCGGAGATAATTCTGCGGTGTACACCGGAGCTATCATTAACGAGTACCCAACCCCAATTCCGGCCACTACTCTTCCCGCCATTAAATAACCAAAATTTTGAGCCAAACCCATTAACAAAGCACCTATGAAAAAAGTTGCAGCTGCTAAAATAATGGTGTATCTCCGGCCAATCATATCAGAAGTCTTGCCGGAAGCAAAAGAACCAATCAAAGAGCAAACATTTAATGAACCAACAAGTATTTCAACTTGGGTTGATGAAATGTTTAAGTTATCTTTTATAGATAGCACTGCACCACTCATTACACCAATATCTGTCACACATATATACATTTTATATCAAACATTGCATAATTATAAACACATCGTTAATATATGAATTACAAGATGTGTTTTGATTAGCAAATTATATTCAAAGCTTATGGGCTTGTTTGAATTTGAAAAATCTCACAAGCCCGCTTGTTCTCGCTTATGAGTTTATCAACTTGAGCGCATGTACTTAAATAAGTCATAAGCAGTGGCGGATTCAGGACTTTAAATGACCAATTCACAAATTTTGTTTAACATAGATAATTAAGTAACTAGACAAAACATCTTTTTGAGGTCAGCTTCATTTAGGAGAAATCAAGATTTTTGACAAGAATTTATACTTGAGCAAAAGTCCATGAGGTCTATGTGAACCCCCGAAAACTTAACCTCCTTAGGTCCGCCCTGACCATAAGCTCATAAGCCAGAAAATGTGAGTTTATAAGCATTTAAAGTTTCAAATAAGCCTGTAAACCAGAAAAAAATAAGCTCATCCAAACAATTCTAAATGTTTAAACTATGGTGCATACTGCATATATTAGTTACTTACCATAACCAAGAAGAATGGAGTTAGTGGAAGCTAAAAGAGCACATGCAAGAGCATATTTGTTAATATGTGTGTTTCTTGAGGTGCTATCCATGTTGATTAATGGAATTGAATATGGTTGTGAAAGAAGGTTTTGTTTGTTTGGTTTATAACATTCTTTCCATGATATGAATCGCATATATATCCCTCTCTAAAGTGAATAATTGCATATATATCATTTGTACAAGTTTTTGTTGCACATAATACAATGATTTTTATGCATGCTTTGGATATATATGCAATTATGCATTTTCGGAATGATATATATGCAAAAAAAACCCAGTATTTAATGCATATTTAATGCATGATGCCAAAAATGTTGTGTTTAGTATTTTACACGTCACCTTGTGCATTTAGTATTTGTGCAAAAATAGGCGTGTCAAGAATGTATATTCCACCTCACTTATATAAGGAGAAATTTCTTTAGTGTTTATTTCTAAAAGGTTTTGGTTGTTATGCTCACAATTCACAAATAATGTATGATATGATCATTGATTTTGCCTTTTACTGCATTTAGTGCAATTTGAAATATTTGGAGTTACCATTATGCAAATTTGTTCCAAATCTGTACATCAATCACCCAGCATTAAAAGGGAGATATTTGATAGTGTCATCCTTGTCAAAAAGTTTAAATCACATGACCAAAACTACATCCAAAAACTCCAGCTTTATTTACAAAGACATGAAAGTGCCATAAATCACTTTCATTTTTTAAACCATTCATCTAGAGTGATTAATTTTGGGCCCTAAACGAAGCAAATATACAAGAACTAGGCTTATTCATGTGATCGTGTTCGCTATATTAGATTTTATAAACGGTGTAAGAATTATAGGCTAATCTCATGCAAGTGTGCACCTAAGCTCTACCAAATAGAGTATCAAAAGCTAGTTTGCTCATCTAATTAGATGAAAAGATTGTGTTCTATTATTATTTTACTAATCACTAAACATTCGGCTCGATTAGTAAGTTTTTTCTAACATTGAAGGTATTCAATGTTGATGAGATATCAATAACTTTAGAAATATATAAATAAAAAAGACTGACAATTTGTGTGTGATTCTGTGTTTAGTTTTTGTCCAATTACCTCACGTGAATACGTGATGCATTATTGCATTTCAAGAAGATCGTGAAACAAAATTATACTCAACTTTATTATAGTATTTTGGACTGAAATGCAGATGTATAGTCTTTAAACGTATGCTAGCAAATAGTGTTGATGAATTCCTAATCGAAGTCTAATTGTGGCGTCCAGCGTGGATCAGGTTTCTGTTATGATAGTTGGACTGCTAGTCCAATTCGTCTAAGTTTATCCTAAACGTGGGAGACCTGTAACCTGCGATTAAGGGTTTACAGCAACAGAATTGGACCCTAACCTGCGAACGTTTGGTTGAGTCACGTGTTCTTTATCAGGTCTGCTCGTGGGTTTACACATACCTGAATCTAATAATCGTTCCCTAACCTGTGATCCTGTTGGTTAGACGTGAAGTATTGATCCTCACTACAACAAAGAGAGGAAGGGCGACAGTGGTTTCGGCGGGGACACCATTGTCCCCGCCGAAACTCGCTAAACGACAAAAAATTGCTGAGCCGGCGCAAAGTCTCGCTGACCAGTTATAAAATTTTCAACGCGACTTTTCCGCGGGGACATGTCCCCGCCGAAAGTCTTTAACATATTGGCCAAAGTTTGACCAAAATTAGAGCGCTTAATTCTTCCCGCGTTTTTTCCCCGCTCTGTCTTTCGGCGGGGACATGTCCCCGCCGAAAACAAAGATGTATATTTTTAATTTTTCGCGGGGACATATCCCCGCTGAAAACGTTAAACATTTTGGCTCCAAAAAGATAAGTTCATTACCGCGAAAATTTATTGTCTTTTGGCGGGGACATGTCCCCGCCGAAAGTATTCCCGCCAAATTTTCCTTTTACCCCGCCAATTTTTTACTTATATATATCGTATAATGAATTTATCACAAAACACGTAAATTATCACAAAAAAACACACATAACAATGGATGGTTTAACGCCGGAACAGGAATGGTCAAAGGCTTTATCACACGAGCTCCTGTATAATGAAATTATACTTCATTGGGGCTGGGAAATTTTTGATGAATATGGTTCTTATGCGAACTGTGCACCGTGGCAGAGAGACAAGATTCTGGAATGGTTGAGGAGAAAGCCGTACTATAGAGAGTATTTGGAAGAGCTAGATGCTGCTGAAGCTCAAGCTGCTATCAAGGAAATGAGAGCAAGGAAGGGAAAAGATGGTGCGAGTTCCAGCAAAGCGGGAAGTAGCCGCAAAAAAAAAAAAATAAACGGGTTGTTTCGTTTGATCTGTTTCGTTTGGTTGTCGAGTTGTTTAGTTTGAGTTGTTTCGTTTGGTTGTTGAGTTGTTTCGTTTGGTTGTCGAGTTGTTTAGTTTGAGAACTCTTGCGTGTTTTAAAAAATAAACGGGTTGTCTCGTTTGATCTGTTTCGTTTGGTTGTCGAGTTGTTTAGTTTGAGTTGTTTCGTTTGGTTGTCGAGTTGTTTAGTTTGAGAACTCTTGCGTGTTTTAAAAAATAAACGGGTTGTTTCGTTTGATCTGTTTCGTTTGGTTGTCGAGTTGTTTAGTTTGAGTTGTTTCGTTTGGTTGTTGAGTTGTTTAGTTTGAGTTGTTTCGTTTGGTTCTCGTGTATAACCATAACACCCCTGTTTGGATAGCATAAACCAAACGGCCCTGTTTGGACAACATAAACCAAACGGCCCCTTATGGTTGAATCTTGATGGACACTTAAATTTTCACAGCAACAACAACATCATCAGAAGTAATTTTATTAAACAGCATAAACCAAACGGCCATGTTTGGACAACAACAACAACAACAACAACAGCAGCAAAAACAACAACAACAACAACAACAACATAAACCAAACGTCCCTGTTTGGAGAACAACATTACATATGAAGATTGTCCATGTCACCCAACAGCTCACGGAGTATTGCAGCCGACTGACATGCGTGGTCGGGGTCGTCGTGATTCGTTGCCATTTCAAGTCTTGCCTCCAGTACCCTTACTCTTGTCTCAAGCACCTGCTTTTGTGCCTCCAGCATGTTTATCCTAAGATCTTTTTCATTACAGTTTGAGCACCTTGTTGGTGCAGATCCAGAACCGTGAGATGTTGAAGCAGACGAGGTTACTCGTAACTGCTCATCAAAATCACTCTTCCACATAAAGTAACCACATCCATGATCTTTTTGTCTTGGCTGCAACATAAATAATGTAATTATATGATTTTTTGTATATTTACATAAATAAGAAATGTATAATTGTTCACCTTCGAAAGAGGACATGCATAATATTCCCATCCAAATGTATCTGGCTGATGTGATGTTCTTTTTTTTATATTTCCTGCTCCACAATTACACATAAAAGGATTATATCGATCCATCTCTAATTTTGCAATTGGTGTGAAGATAAGAGGTTTGGTGTTATCGGGTGGTGATGAGGGATGAAGGAGGTGATGTTGTTGCAGTTGTGGATTTAATTTGGTAGTAATGTGGGATGAGAGAGTGAGAGAATATAAAGAGGATTTTGGTAGTTGTGGATTTTGTTGCAGTTGTGGATAAGATATTTTTGATATTAAAGAGGATAAGGTATATCATTTATTGGCGGGGACATATCCCCGCCAAAAGAATTTACGAAAACGATAAACTACATTTATTGGCGGGGACATCTCGGCTCGTTTGCTAAACATCTCGTGTACAACCATAACATCTCGGCTCGTTCGTTAAACATCTCGTGTACAACCTCGTTAAACATCTCGTGTACAACCATAACATCTCGGCTCGTTCGTTAAACATCTCGTGTACAACCATAACATCTCGGCTCGTTTGTTAAACATCTCGTGTACAACCATAACATCTCGGCTCGTTCGTTAAACATCTCGTGTACAACCATAACATCTCGGCTCGTTCGTTAAACATCTCGCGTACAACCATAACATCTCGGCTCGTTCGTTAAACATCTCGTGTACAACCATAACATCTCGGCTCGTTCGTTAAACATCTCGTGTACAACCATAACATCTCGGCTCGTTCGTTAAACATCTCGTGTACAACCATAACATCTCGGCTCGTTCGTTAAACATCTCGTGTACAACCATAACATCTCGGCTCGTTTGTTAAACATCTCGTGTACAACCAAAGGTAAAATGAGTGACACCACATTTAACGAAACCCTAAAATTTCTCAAAGAATGTTTCCCACCCGCTCTAGGATACAAAATCCCATTGTCATACTATGACATAAAGAAAACATATAAAACGATCGGGTTAGGATACGAATCCATACATGCTTGTGTAAATGACTGCTTTTTATATCGGGGGGCGGGTAACGAAGATTTGCAGAATTGTCCCATCTGCGATGCTAGTAGATGGAAAGACAAGAACACACTGGGGAAGAAAGTTCCTAACAAGGTGTTGCGTTATTTTCCTATCATTCCTAGACTACAGCGTTTGTACAAGTCAACCCACACTGCAAAACATATGACTTGGCATGCTTCTGGGCAGTCTACGGAGGACGGTAAGATGCAACACCCGGTTGATGGTCAATTATGGAAGAAATTTGACGTGAAGTATTCTAAAGAATTTTCCTATGAAAAAAGAAACGTCCGATTAGGGTTGGCTGCTGATGGTTTCAATCCGTACGGCAACCTTAGTCAGTCTTACAGCATGTGGCCGGTCATATTAACAACGTACAATACGCCTCCCTGGATATGTATGAGAGAGACTTCTCTTATGTTGACGTTGTTAATTCCGGGCCCTAAATCACCTGGGAAGGACATAGATATTTACTTGAGGCCTTTGATTGAAGACCTAAAGATTCTATGGAAAGATGGAATCATGACTAGGGATGCTGCCACTGGCACTGAATTCTGTATGAGAGCAGCGCTTTTATGGACTATCAATGACTTTCCCGCTCGAAGTAGTTTGTCTGGGTGGAGTGGGCAAGGTTACTTGGCTTGTACGACATGTAATATGGACACTCCATCTGCTCGCGTGTTAGGCAAAACCGCTTATGTTGGTCACAGAAGATTCTTAAAAATGACCAATAAATGGCGGAAAAATAAACGGGCATTCTATACTCGGGACGATGATCCTAGACAACCTCCTAGAAAATTTACCAGTGATGACATCTTGAATCAACTTAGGAGATTGCCTAAACGTACCCCGGGGAAACATCCAAGTTTTGGGGGTGCGAAGAAAAAACGTGATCCTGTTCGCGAATTGAATTAGACCAAAGAATCAATTTTCTACGAGCTAAAGTATTGGTCTTTTCTTACACTAAAACACAATTTAGATGTCATGCATATCGAAAAAAATGTGTGTGAGAGTGTGTTGGGTACTTTGTTAATGAATGACAAATCGAAAGACACCAACAAGGCATGACAAGACTTAGAAAATTTGCAAATTCGTGAAGAGTTGTGGCTCGTCAACAAAGGAAACGGGAAGTGCTCTAAGCCTCATCCCACGTACTCTTTCACAGCTGAAGAAAGAAAACAATTCTGTCAATTCATCAAAGGTACGCGTTTTATTTCAAAATTTATTTGTTCCAATTCTATTCGCGTATCCATTTCGACGACTTACTCTTTTTTTTTTGTCAATTCATCAAAGGTGTGAAACTACCTGATGGGTTCGGATCTAACTTCAAGCATAAAGTGACCGACAATGATAGCAACATAACAGGCTTGAAGGCTCATGACTGTCACATAATGATGCAGCGGTTGCTTCCTGCTGGACTTCAAAATTACTTGAAGGACCAAACCACAGAAACACCAATAATCGAGCTTTGTTCATTCTTCAAACAAATATGCGCTCGAACTTTGATGGTGGATGACATGCTGAAAGCTAAAGAACAACTCATCAATATTTTGTGCAGTTTCGAGCAAATTTATCCTCCTGCCTTTTTTGACATAATGATTCACTTGGTTATTCATCTACCCGAAGAGGCTATTGAAGGCGGGCCTGTTTACATGAGGTGGATGTATCCATTTGAAAGATACATGAAAAAGCTCAAGAATTATGTCAGAAATAAAGCTAAGCCCGAAGGTTCAATAGCGGAGGGTTATATTGCTGATGAAGCATTAACTTTCTGTTCGCATTATTTTCGGGGTGTTGAGACGAGATTTAATCGTCCTGACCGGAATGAGGACGGTCCAAGCCCAACAAGTCAATTTCAGGTGTTTCGATCAATAGGTAAACTGAATGGCAAGCAATCATTGATCCGGGTTCAACCAGACACAATGAAGAAAGTAGTATGGTATGTACTACACAACAGTGACGAAATCGACCCGTACATGAACGAGTACGAGAGGTACGCGTTTTATTTCAAAATATGTTTTACGTGAGTTATTATTCGACGACTTATTCTAATATCATGAACGTTTACAGGGCATTTCCTGGAAATGATATACAAGAAGGATTTCCTGGCTGGTTTGGGAGCAAGGTAGACTTATTGTATGTATTACCCTGTAAAAATAACGACTATTACTCATCTATATCTATTCTTAACTTTTTCATAGATTCGTGAATTAAAAGTAAAGAATGACCCAAGTTGTACTTCCAAGTTATTCGCTTTGGCTTGTGGACCAGCATGGACTGCAGTCTCAGTCGACTCTTGCGTAGTCAACGGTGTGAAGTTTATCGTACACGACCGTGATTTATGTCGTTCAACTCAAAACAGCGGAATTTCAACTCCTAATCCTAGCGGAGGAATGTATTATGGCCAGCTTGAAGAAATTCTCGAGTTTTTGTATGTTCCGTTCAAGGTTGTGTTGTTCAAAGTCAAATGGTTCGACACTAATAACGAGGGTCGCATAAAACGTTGTACATATAGAAATAACATTACACAAATTATGACAGACCGTGTATCGTTTCAAAATGAACCATACATTCTTGCAACACAAGCAACACAAGTCTTTTACCTTGATTTCCCGGGTAAACGTGGTAGTTGGAAGGCCGTCCAAGATTCTTATCATCGAAAGATTTGGAACCCGGATATAATCGTGGTA
This sequence comes from Artemisia tridentata subsp. tridentata, assembly GCA_021014915.2. Taxonomy (NCBI): domain Eukaryota; kingdom Viridiplantae; phylum Streptophyta; class Magnoliopsida; order Asterales; family Asteraceae; genus Artemisia; species Artemisia tridentata. The sequence goes on from CP139508.1 coordinate 50,019,112, forward strand.
GAATACAATCAAGATGTTGTACATGACAACAACTCATCACATGTCACACTCTCTGTTGAGTTGGAAAACTTGAATTATAGCACCATAGATATAGATGTCCAGCCAGCGGAAGTTGAGGCACCACCAGCACCAATTATCACTGATGTCGACGACGACGATGATATTGATTATGATGACCACATTCCTCATGATTTAGCATCTGATCATGAAGACCACGTCGATGGTGAAGATGAAGCTGGCACTAATAATGATGATTTTTATCTTAGTGATGTAGGAGATTGATCTCAAATTGTAATTTGTTAAACGACACTTATTTTAATGAAATTGTTATCGAGTTGTTAAATGTGTTTATTTATTTATTTATTTGATTATTTGTTATTATCTTTTTTGGTTTATATTGTTATTTATTTGAATGTGTGTATATATATGCATATATGTGTTTCTTCACTAATTTCTATGTTCTAGTACAGATGGCGGATGTTATAGCTACAAGCCATGGTGGTGATGGGGGTCACGAGCCACCCCGGGGTCCGGCGAGGAGGATAGGCACAAATTGCGAGCGTAAGAATTTCTCCTTTATTTTAATTAAACTTGATCATTATTTGAAATTGATAACTTGTTATTTTATGTCACCATCACTTTAATTTGATTACTTGCAGGCTCTAGTTCGAGAGCTCCCGGGCCTAAGCCGACGAAGCCTGGGTCAAAAATCAGGAAAAACGGGAAGGTGGTTCGTGGTCCCTCCAAGAACGCAGCATTAATCGCCATGCGGAATGACACGGGCCGCCCAGTCTTTATCAGATATAGAAAGAATGCTAAAGGCATGTGGGAGCATGTGGGCCCTCACGCTGCGTGGTACTCGAGCTTTGTCGGGACCTTGGTACGGGACACCGTTCCACTGTATCACGATACGTGGGATGATGTTTCAGAGGCCTCGAAGGCACACGTGGATTCTCAGCTCAATGTAAGTTTTTTTTTTTTTTATCTTTTATTATTTTAATTATTGTGTTTATTTATTTTAATTGTGTTTATTTATTTAAATTTGTCTCTTTATTTAAATTTGTATATTTATTTTAATTATATTTTATTGCAGCATTACTTTCATCTCGCCCCCCACCTTGCCGGTCCAGATGGAGAGAATATTGTGACTAGTATCGAAGCTTACTTGAGAAAGATATACAATGACCAAAAATTCAAGCACAAGAAGAAACATTTTACAGACCAAGGTGGGCTCGATAAACTGGACGATATCAGGGCAAACCGTCCCGAGAACATGGCGGAAGATCAATGGGAGAAGCAGGTAAATTTCTGGATCGACACATACTTTGTTGTTGTTGTTGTTGTTATTATTATTATTATTATTATTATTATTATTATTATTATTATTATTATTATTATTATTATTATTATTATTATTATTATTATTATTATTATTATTATTTATAATAAGCAGATTCAGCATTGGATCGACCCGGATAAGTTAAAGATCGGGAAGATCAACAGCGAAAATAGGAAGAAAATGAAGACTACGACACTTCATGGATCTCATTCTTTGGCAGTCATAGCTGATAACTTTGTAAGACACTTTTTAATAATTTTATTTATATATATAGTGTTGGGTGAGTATTGATTGATTTTATTTATAAACAGTTGAGCTCCCCTGACCCCGACTCTGAGGATACTCGAGACTATATAGACATGTATAGACACACTCATACCAGAGATGGCGCCTGGGAGTCTGAGACCGCCGAATCCAGCTACGTAAGTATAATTTATTTCCAAAAACTCACCAACATTAATGCAATATAATAAATCACGACTTATATATTACTTTTCTTGTTTTTTTGTAACTAAACAGAATCAGATGGTCCAGCTTCGGTCAGAGAGCACCTCCTCCGGGACGCGCATGACAGATACGGAGATCTTGAGCCAGGTTCTCGGTGGCAAACAGAGGGGACATATTCCTGGCGTAGGTCCAGTTTTACCAGGAGGTGGTCACAGGCCGACTCTGAGTGCCTCACGAGCTCGTCAAGAAGCCTCCTCATCCACACTGCGCGAGACCGTGGCGCGGCAAGGGGACACGCTGGAGATGATTCTGAGTTGGGCGAGGAGACAGCCGGGCTTTCCTCAGGAGCTAGCAGGATTGGCGGGGACATCAGGATCCCAGACTCCGACGCCGGGTGAGTCTAGACCTGCAGGGGAGGGTAGTGGGGGAGCTGGGGGTAGTGGGGGTAATGGGGATGGTGGGGAGAATGGGGATTAGGCATGTATGGGTCGGATGGGTCACTTTATGTTTGTTTTGGGTTGTTGGACATATTGTGTAGATTTAGATTGATTATTATGTCTTAGGATTCCCACTAAACTGTTCCTCGCTAGCTTATTTTTTGGGTTGTTGGACATTTTGTGTGGATCACGGTTTTTGAACCGTTTTTGGCGAATTAGGATTCATATGATTATGTTTAGCGAATTTGGATTGTTTAGGGCAGTTGGATTAATATTATTTTTAGTGAATTTTGTTTGAAATTGGTGTTGTTGTATATATGTTTAGCGAATTTGGTTTTAATATCGTGTTGTTGGCGAAATTGTTACTTTGGCGAATTTTGTGAAATGGGAACAGCAGGTTTTGGCATACAAACCTGCATTTGGTAGGTTTTTGCTGCACATATTTGCGGCAAAAACCTCGAATGACCCATTTTGCAGCAATTTGCTGCAAAATGGGTCAGGCACTTTTTGCGGGGACATGTCCCCGCAAAAAGTAATAAAAGATTTATATAAAAACCTTTTATGCGGGGACTTGTCCCCGCAGAAAAGTATTTCGAAAACATAGAAAAGATTTTCTGCGGGGACAAGTCACCGCAAAAACATATTTCGAAAATATTTAAAATCTTTTCCTCGGGGACTAGTCGCCGCAGAAAACCATTTATAATTACGGAATTAATTAATTTTTACTTAATTTTTTTAGTTTTCTACGGGGACATGTCCCCGCAGAAAGTTATTGCCACGTCGGACAATCTTTGACCGGCTAAAAAAGAGCTGGGACCCACACGTCCCCGCAGAAAGTGATATAACGTCACCGCGTAATGTATTAGCGACGAGCTTGCCGCGGTGACTTGTCCCCGCGGAAAGTGTTTCTGCGGGGACATGTCCCTGCATAAAGGTCAAAAGTGTCCCCACAAAAAGTGGTCGATGTTGTAGTGCCTGTGGTTACTATATCAGCGACATAGGGTTAAAGAAACCCTAAAAAAAAAACAAATCGACTTACCTGTGTACCTGTTGGTTTAAGTCGTATTGTGTTTCATTAATCGGTTTATAAACTGATTAAAGCCCATCCCAGTTATATTAGTGAGTTGGAAACAGTCCATTGGGTTGTTGATTGTCTCACTATTTGTTGAATCTTTAGTAGGGTGAATCCGAGAAACCGTTGATTATCCTACGTGTTTCAACACAAACTGAGTAACTAATCTATCCGTGTGATAAGGGCTGGATAAATCCCCGTTGCAAACCTATTCGCGGTCCAAACAAAGAACAAGGATGGTGGTAGGAGAAAGCTCACAACCGCCCGTGAAGGATACTACATTGACGTTTCAATGTCCGTTGTTAACGTCAACAAATTATACCATATGGAGGATGCGTATGGAGGTACTTCTTGGAATTCATGGAGTCTGGGATGTGGTCGATCCGGGCTTAGACGATGAAAAGAAGACTAACATTGTTAAAGGTTTGCTATTTCAATCAATACCAGAAGACCTGATTTTGCAAATCGGGAATCTAAAAACTGGGAAGGAGATGTCGGAAGCAATTAAGACCCGTAATTTAGGTGTTGATCGTGTGAAAGAAGCTAGGCTTCAAACCCTAATTACGGAGTTTGAGAATCTGAAGATGTCAGATAACGGTACTATAGATGCATATGCCTCAACGCTATCGGGTATTGCTTCTAAATCAGCCACGCTTGGAGAAGTCATGTCGGAACACAAGCTGGTAAAGAAGTTTCTCACAAGTCTTCCTAGACGGTTTGTCCATATCGTGGCAGCCCTAAAACAGGTTTTAGACCTTAAAAAACGGGGTTTGAGGATGTGGTTGGTAGATTGAAAGCGTATGAAGAAAGAGTGAAAGAAGATAAAGCAAACGACGTTCAAGAAAAGTTGCTTTATACTAGGACTGAAAATTCCAATAGGAACAATGACTCAAGCGGAGGAAGAGGACGTGGTTCATACTCTCGAGGCCGTGGCCGTGGTCGTGGTCAAGGTAGTAGACGTGGCAACAATCAAAACCAAGGTCAACGTGACTCCTCGAAAAACCGTGAAGATAATGAACAAAAGGGTAAAAAACATGAGAAACGTGACCTCTCACATATAAAGTGTTACCGTTGTGATGAGTACGGACACTTTGTTTCAAGATGCCCTGAACGAAACCGAAACCATGAAGTTAACCTTAATGAGACGCAAGAGAAAGATTTGTATCATGAGGAAGGTACATTCTTTATGATGAACCATATTCAAGAAACGATTTTCATAAATGAAGAAAAGTACACTCCACCAAAGTGCGAGCCAAATACCGTTGAAGACGATGTATGGTACTTTGACAACGGTGCAAGTAATCACATGACAGGTAATTACTCTTACTTTTATGAATTAAATGAAAATATTACTTGACGTGTTAGGTTCGGAGACGATTCGTGTGTGAGCATAAAAGGAAAGGGCTCGATTTTGTTCCAAGGGAAAAACGGAGAACAAAAGTTGTTGAAAGATATCTATTATATTCCTGCTCTTCGAAGTAACGTGATTAGTCTCGGACAAGCTACAATATCCGGTTGTGATATTAGGATACGAGGTGATTTCTTAACCATGTGAGATAGTTGTGGAAGGTTGCTTATAAAGGTTCCGCGTAGTGCAAATCGTCTTTATAAGCCTCAACTAAAAGTTGGTAAAGAAGATTCGAACCAAGGTGGAAAAGAAAACGAACTAGGTATGTTTACTTCTTTGGGGGATGAAATACGTGAAACTAATACTAATCAGTTTTTGAATGAAGAAGCAAGCTCGCAAGCTGCTGCAAACGAACAACCCACTGTTCATGGCACCAGCTGTAGCAACCTGTAAAATTTCACAGTCATTTGTAAATGTTAATCAAGAAGTAATCTATCATTACAATTTATTTAACCATTTTTACGATCATAATTTAAAATTTTGTTTATTATACTACAATGAATCAAAAACGTTGTTACGTGATTCACATTACTTTGGAATGAGCTCACACACGTACCACAACAATCCAATTCGCGAATAAAACCAAACGGATCCTTATTATTTACTTCTAAGCCCAACAGGCTAAACCAAGCCCACTATTATTTAGCCCATTATTCATTTTTCTTTTATTTTAACCGAGCCAACATACATTCACTTGGCCTCATTCATTCGAGATTTCGACACACAAGTCATGCCACAAAATACATGATTCGAATCACCATACTTCAAGGATTCAGGAATGAAAAACCACATAATTTGGTTCGATCGTTTACCAGTAAAACGAACCCCAAAGCTAAGCACAATTCGTCATTTGTACAAACGCTTTTAAGTGTTAATCAAACACACCAAAACATATATTTGCCTAAGTCATTTGCTCGATACCTAGCCAAGAGAGTTTCACAAGCCTCACAACATGGTTCCTAAATTATTTGGTCTCGTATACATGTCGTTTGGACTTGTTGCATGTCGAATACAATTATAGCTGAGCCACTTGCCTGATGAGTGTGTAAATACTCATCATTTTATGCCCATTTTAGACCATAAAAATACCAAAAATACCCAAATAGACCAAATATTATTGCAAATATCATTGGTTTGTGTTTTTATGCGTTTCAGGTACAAAAGGATCGAAAACAGGGCGAAAACAGACAAAACCGAGCACAAGATTGAAAAAGCGTGAAAAGGTGAAGCCGGGAAAGGAAATTACGAGTTTGGACCGGGATTATGCTCAAATTGTCAAAGTCAACCTCAGAAATATCAAAAGGGTCAATATTGGTCCTTGGACATATTTTTAGAATGTTGCAATAATAGTCCCTCAATTTTCAGAATATTGCACAATTGGTCCCTAAGCCTTAAACCTAATCCCAAATCCAATCCTTAACCATAACCCCTAAAACTAAAAACAACCCAACCCATTATCCTAAATCTAAACCCAATCCTAAACACTGGCCCATCACAACCCACAAAGCCCAACTCCCAAATTAAACCCCAATACCCTACCCCGTTTTTATTAAACACCCTGGTCAATACCAGGGTCAAACTCTTCTTCTTTCCCTAAAACCGCCAAAAATCAAACCAGGATACCACACATCACCTTTCCCTGACATCTCCCCATGCCTCCCCTTTTTCTGAAACACGCTTCCCCTACACTTAGCCCCTCACATGTTACCATCTTCACGTGTGCACATTCCAGCTAAGATATCCACTTAGCTTTTTGGCGCCAAAACTGAAAAGGACGATTGGGATTGATTTTAACCACTCCAACGGCTGGGATTAAATCAGAGGATAGAGAAGAAGCTTTTGGATTGATATTTAAAGAAGATGAAGTCCAGAAGAAAATTTTGTCACTGTATTTAGACCATTTTCTTAGTGTAAAATTTATTTTAAATCTGTTTTCCAAATTATTGTCATTTAATTTTCAGTGTTGGGTAACTTTTTTAAGAATTGTACTCGTTTGGTTTATTGCAATCTCAGTTTAAATTCTCATTCAGTTTCAAGTTTATTTGGTCAACGAAAGTCAAAGGTTTGTCATACTGCTTATTTCTGCTCAGTTAGTGCTTATTTGGTCTGAATTTGCTTATTTACTTTTATTGTTGTTAGTTTAAGTCCATTAGATAATGAGTATCTTGTTCATTCAGTTTTAATCAAAAAATAGTCATATATAACTTAAAAGTCAGTCAAGTAGCTTAAAGTTAAATAAGTGCGTATTTCATAATTTAGAAGTGATATTAGATGCTAAATAAGTCAGATAAATAGTTAAGATTAAGTTTCATCAGCTTATTGTGGTGATTGTAGTGTTAAATTGCAATTTCATGTTTATAAGGAGTGTTTGGTTTAGTTTGATTCTGGGAGATAGAAAGGTGTTATTGTTTATGTGCATTATGCTTAGTTTTGATTTAGCTTAATGAAACTTATTTAGGTAGTTTTTAGGTTGTGTTTATCTGTTTTGAAAGATTTTAATGGATTGCATCAGTTAGTATTAGCCTAGGAATAGTTACTGCCCTAATAAGCTCAGTATAAGCTGAGCTTATTCTGGCTTGTGCTTTTGCATTTTTGAGTTCCCAATAGTTTGTTAAGTGTATTCCCATAAGTTGGAACCATTTCAGTTAGATTTGAAGGATTTAGAGTTCAGACAGTTTCACTGCTGCCTCAATATTATATCTGCTGTTCTCAGCTTTTTCCATGTAGTGTATTTGCTTATTTAGTTAATAACTTTGTTTGATTTTTGTTCTTATCAATAGTTTGCTAGTCAACCTTAATCTGTCTTAGCTTATTATGCATTTCTAGCTTATTATGCCAGCTTATTTCTAGTCTGCACTTAGCCCCCTAGAACCTGTTCTTGTCTGATCTCAGTTTTTAGTTTCTTAACCCATCTGATCTAGCACTGATTTCAATAAGCAATTGCTGATTAAATTTGGGCATTTTTGGAATGTTAGTAGTCTGTAGTATGAACTTGTAGTTTCTGCTTTTGGATTCCTAAAATTAGCTTATCTTTAGCTTTTAGAGTAGCTGCAAAAGGGGTGTTCACCCCTCTCACTTCTGTCTTTATTGCTCACTGATCAGCAGTATAACTGCTTATTCCTTGTGCTTATTTCTGCTTTTTTTCTGTTGTTTTAAGCTTCATTTAGTACATTAATCAGTTTCTGATGTTTTGGTAATTTTTGGTCAAGTTTAGCTTATTATTAGCTTATTTGAAAAGTGCTTATTTAGCCCATTCTGCTTATTATGGGTTAGACAGATCTAATTTTATTTTTCCTAGATTTTTAATATCATTTTAGAATTACTTGAATTTTTTCAGATTTTTCTGTTTTCATTTTCTATTTTTAAATAATTTAAATAGTTTAAATTAGTTTTTAATTCATATTAATTAATTAGAAAGTCAAAAAAATATTTTTCTTTTTCCCAAAATTTTATTTTGTCATTTAGTATGTAGGAAAAATAGATTTGTACCCGTAGAGTTTTTATTTCATTGTTTTGACGTTTTTAGCTTCGTTCTAGTTCCCGTTTTTCTATTATTCGCGTTTTTAAGTTTTTCTTTGACATTTTTAATTCCGTTTCTGTAAGATTATCGTTTTCTTTGTTTATTAAATTGTTTTTATTTTATGTTCACATATCGTAGCTTAGATAACCAAAAATCCCTTTTATTCTCACCATTCAGCACACGCAATCACGATTCGAGATCACGAATTCCATTCACGCCTTCGTTGGGGATAACGACCCGGGAATACAACTTCCATTGTATTCCTTTGGGAAAAATATGACTTGATCACAACGAATCAAGCCACTTGCCTTCTATTCTTCACTAAACCCGAACACATACACTTGCAACTCACTTAAGCTAGTTTTCCAACTCACTCAAGTACCTAGCCTAGCTTGATTCCCCAATCCTCTTATCCTAATCCTCTCGGCATCACATGACACAAGTTGTGTTTTAATAAACTTATAAACTAGTCTGTTAATACAAATAGAATCTCAAAAACGTTATTTATATTCTTTGATCTTTCATTAGTTTTGTTAATGACAAATAAAATGAATATCTTTTAGCAAATAATAAATACTAGCTTAAGTCTCTTAAGTACACATTTTACACTTCACATATTAACCAAGAATTACAAGTTTGCTTATTTAGTAACTTGTTTCCTTAAAAGGAAACTTTAATTCTAAAACCATTCCATGACATCATTGCATGCATCACATACAATATCTTTGATATATCTTGGTTAGATTTGCAAGATACATAGTTGACATTTGAGGATCTTGGATGATTTGGTAAGATACAACTAAGATATGGTAAGAGACAACTAAACCTTAGCTGTCACATCCCACGGATCCAAATCCAATGAAGGACGGATCCCTTGTGAGGGATCCGTGGGATCCGTGAGATGAAGATCAGCTTGCCTATAAATAGGAAGCTGATCATTTGGCTCTCTCATCACTCATATAGCTTTAACACACATATTCATTCAGTACATATCTTACTAACATCATTCATAGTTGCATTTCACTTTGATCTTTCATTTTGTAGAAAAGAGATCAAGCATTCAAGGATCTACAGAACCGTAATCCTTTAGTTGCATTACTGTGTGATATTGTAGTTTTTTTCACACATCATATCTATCATTTGTAATCAGTGAGTGTGGTTAGTGCTTTAGTCCTTAAAGTACAAAGAGTGTAGGGAGTAGTTGTACCCGTGTAAAGAACTCGACATCTAGCTTAGTGTGGGTAAAGTAAATAGGCGACGTCAGGTTGGTTCTACCTTGTGAAAGAACCGCGTGTTTAGCTTAGTACCGGAAAAGGAAGTAAGCGACGTGTAAAGGTTTTCTCCGCCTAGAAAAGGAGTTTGTTTCTTAGTGAAAGATAAACTCTCGAGTAGGAAACTCGGGGAGTGGAGTAGGGCAAGGAAGAGAGTCCTTGTAGCCGAACCACTATAAACAACAGTGTCGTGTGGTTTGATCTTTCCTCTCTTTATCTTTTGTTTACATTGTGTGATTATTTATTTGTGATTGTTTCCTTTGAAATTAACATATAGTAACAAAGCAAATAAAACTTGAAAAACGGTAAAAACTATTCAACCCCCCTTCTAGTTTTCCACAATTGGCATCAAGAGCTACGTTACTTAAGATCTTTAAAATATATTGTATTTTAAAACTTAAAACGATCCATGGATTTTGAAAACTTTAAAGAAGGGCAATCTATGCAGAGACCACCTCTATTTGAACCAAATTGTTTTATTTATTGGAAAAATCGCTTTGAGACTTATGTAAAGTCAAAGGACATAGATCTATGGTATATTATAGTTGATGGTGATTACAAACCTATTAGTAATAATATTTCGGGTGGTCGGGATGAAGGAGCTTCTCTTACTCGTCACAGTGATGAGCAAAAGAAACTAATTGCCAAAAATAATGAAGCCAAAATGATGCTTTATAATGCCTTACCTAAGAAAGAATATGAAAGAGTTTTTATGTGTAAAACGGCTAAGGATATTTGGCAATCTCTTATTATCACACATCAAGGGAACTCACAAGTAAAAGATAACAAAATTGATCTTCTTGTCCAACAATACGAACAATTTGTTATCTCTGAAGATGAGACCATTGATAGTGCGTTTGCTAAGTTCAATACTATTATTACATCACTTAAAGCACTTGATGAATCTTTTTCTAGTAAGAATTTTGTCAAGAAATTTCTAAGAGCACTCCATCCGAAATGGAGAGCAAAGGTGACAGCTATTGAAGAATCTAAAGATCTCTCAAGCATGACACTGGATGAGCTCATAGGAAACCTTAAAGTTCACGAAATGATTATGGAAAAAGACTCGGAAATTGTCAAAGGCAAAAAGGAGAAGATTAAGTCTATTGCCTTGAAAGCCAAAGTCGAGTCAAGTGATGATGATGAGCCTTGTTCAAACAGTGATGATGAAGAGTATGCCATGGCCGTGAGGGATTTCAAGAAATTCTTCAGGAGACGAGGAAAGTTTGTAAAACCACCTCGTGATGAAAAGAAATCCTCTCGGAAAGATCGTGACGATAAGAAAGGTAAGGTTGATAGGAAATGCTATAGGTGTGGTGACTCCAGTCACTTAATAGGAGAATGTCCAAAGCCTCCAAAGACCAAGTCTCAAAGAGCCTTATTTAGTGGAGCTTGGAGCGATAGTGAAGGAGATGATGATGGTGAGCCTAAGAACAACGAAATGGCACTTATGGCTAATGACACAGAAGAGGTACATTCTGATTCATACTCCTCTATAGATGACGAAACCTTAGAAGTAGAATATAACAAACTGTGTGACGTTACTTTAAAAATCATAAACCAAAACAAGTTTTTGAAAACAAAGACAACACTTTTAGAAAATGAAGTATTTTGGCTTAAAGAAAAAGCAATACGAATTGAAAAAGGTAAAGATAGTAAAGAAACGTGTGTGTCTTGTCAAGAACTAAAACTTGAATTAGAAACCTTAAGAACCACACAGGAAGATTTGATCAAACAAAATTCAAAGTTTAAAAGGTTTGATAAAAACATAAGTTGTGCAGATGAAATAATGAAAATGCAAAAGCTACCTCATGATAAAACAGGACTAGGCTTTATGAAACTAGGAACCTTAAGTGATTATAAGGAACAGACTGTGAATAAAACTGATTCAACCAAGTTGGACACTCACGGATCCGACGGATCCAAAAATTTGGATCCGCTAAGTGTATCCAAAGGATCCGCGAGTACAGAAATTGAATAGAAGGTTCACAAAGTCGACCGTTCCGAGTTTGTTAAAGTTACTAAGAAACCTAACAGTAGTATAACCAATAATAAACATAAACCAGCAGTATCTTTAGGAAGAGGACAAGCTAGAAATGAATATAGAGTTAAAACGGATCAACAGAGACCTCAAATGAGTTTTCCCAAACACCCCTTTCCAAAGAGTATAGTTAATCCACAACATACTTATCAAAATAATTGGAACCAAAACATACCTAGAAACTTTCATGGTCCCAGTTATATGTCATGGAACAATTGTCCACCATTTACATACATAAACCATGATAATGTCATGTTTAACCCAAACGGACCCATGAGATATTGGGGACCAAATGCTTGAGTCTTTTATGAACTTAGGTATGCTTGAAAGTTGATCTTGAACCTGATGAGTGGATCAAAGATAGTGGGTGCTCAAGACACATGACGGGAAACAAAAATCTTTTCTCAACCTATCAAGTGTATGACGGAGGTAATGTCACATTCGGTAGCAAGCTTAAAAGTAAAATCATCGGAAAAGGTACAATCTCTCATGACTCTCTATCTATTGATGATGTTGCTCATGTAGATAATTTAGGATTTAATTTACTTAGTATAAGTCAATTGTGCCGCAAAAAGTATAACGTCCTTTTCAGTGAAAATGGAAGTAAAATACTTAAGGATGGCATAACCGTAGGAAAAGGTGTTTTAAAGAATAATGTCTATGTTATGAAATTAGATAAAACACCTAAAGATAAGTTATGTCTTACCTCCTTGGACGAAAACTCAACTCTATGGCATCGACGCTTAGGTCATGCTAATATGAGGCTTATTCAATCTTTGTCATCCAAAGAACTCGTTAGGAACCTACCCAAGTTGAAATATGACCAACACTTTTGTGATGCTTGCAAAATTGGGAAACAAGTACATAATAGCCATAAGGCTAAAAACCTGGTATCTACATCTAGATGCCTAGAATTATTACATATGGATTTGTTTGGCCCGTCGGCTATACAAAGTTATGGAGGAAATTTTTACACTTTAGTAATAGTAGATGATTACTCTAGATATACATGGACAAAGTTTTTGAAAACTAAAAATGAGGCATTCGACAAATTTGAAATTCTAAGCAAGAAAATTCAAAATCAAATAGGAAGTAATATAGTATCTATTAGAACTGACCATGGTCGAGAATTTGACAATGAAATTCAATTTGGAAATTTTTGTGATAATAATGGAATAACTCATAATTTCTCGGCTCCTCGTACACCTCAATCTAATGGTGTAGTAGAACGTAAAAATAGAACAATTCAAGAAATGAGTAGAACTATGTTAAATGAACAAAACATACCACAAAAGCTTTGGTGTCACGCTGTAGATACTTCTACATATATCCTAAATAGAGTTTTAATTAGACAATTTTTAAATAAAACTCCTTATGAAATTTATCGAGGCAAAAAGCCTACATTAGGATATTTTAGAGTTTTTGGAAGCAAGTGCTTCATTTTGAACACAAAGGATTATCTCACTAAGTTCGACCCAAAGTCGTATGAAGGTGTATTTCTTGGGTACTCACAAAACAGTAAAGCATACATTGTATTAAACAAGGAAACATCAAGAGTCGAGGAATCGTTGAACGTAACATTCAACGAAAGTCCACCTCCCTCTAAGACATCACCTTTGGTAGATGATGACTTAGTTGAAAGTCAAATGGTTAATGATATAGAAAATATTGAAAATGACAATGAACCCGTAAAAGGAGAAATAGTCAATATTAAAGAAACTAAAAGTCATCCATTAGAAAACTTCATAGGAAAACTTAATGAAAGAACATTAAGATCCAAAGCTCAAAATGAAAGTAATTATTTTTGTTTTATTTCAACTATTGAACCTAAAAATATAGACGAGGCAATAAAAGATGAATCTTGGGTAATTGCTATGCAAGAAGAACTTAATCAATTTATTAGAAATGATGTTTGGACATTGGTCCCTCCACCTAAAAACCAAACCATAATAGGCACCAAATGGGTCTTTAGAAATAAAATGGATGAAAAAGGTATTATATCTAGAAATAAAGCTAGGCTAGTAGCTCAAGGTTACAATCAACAAGAAGGTATAGATTACGATGAAACCTTTGCACCCGTAGCTAGACTTGAGTCTATTAGAATATTACTTGCATATGCATGTGCACATGATTTTAAGTTATTTCAAATGGATGTCAAAAGTGCTTTCTTAAACGGTCTTATAAATGAAGAAGTATATGTTGCACAACCTCCCGGCTTTGCCGACTTTGAAAAACCAAATTATGTTTTCAAACTTAAGAAAGCTTTATACGGACTTAAGCAAGCACCAAAGGCTTGGTATGATCGACTTAAGACTTTCCTAGTTGACCATAAGTATATCATGGGCCTAGTAGATAATACTCTCTTCACCAAGAAAAAGGGATCACATATTATCATAGTCCAAATATATGTGGATGACATTATATTCGGTTCAACTTGTCAAGAGTTATGCGACGATTTCTCAAAAATCATGCATGACGAGTTTGAAATGAGTATGAAGGGGGAACTAAACTTTTTCTTAGGTCTCCAAATTAAACAATTAGAAGATGGGATATTCTTCAACCAATCAAAGTATATCAAAGATATGCTTAAGAAGTTTGGTCTTGAAGACTCAAAACCCATGAGAACACCCATGTCCTCCGAAACCAAACTTACTAAGGATGAAGAAAATGAATCTGTAGATAGCACTAAATATAGAGGAATGATTGGTAGTTTACTCTATCTTACGGCTAGTAGGCCTGACATTATGTTTAGTGTTTGTCTATGTGCACGTTTTCAAGAAGATCCAAAAACGTCCCATCTTGAAGCCGTTAAAAGAATATTTAGGTACATCAAAGGTACTACACACTTAGGATTATGGTATCCCAAAGGAACGGGTGTAGAAACCATAGTGTATATTGACTCAGATCACGCAGGTGATTATGTTGATAGGAAAAGTACTAGCGGTATTTGTACTTTTGTAGGATATTGTCTAACATCATGGTTCGCTAAGAAACAAACTGCCCTCGCAATCTCAACAACAGAGGCAGAGTATGTGTCTGCAGGAAAGGCGTGTCAACAAGCACTGTGGATGAAACAAGCTCTCGTCGACTATGGAATTGAACTCAACAACATTCCCATTCTTTGCGACAACAAAGGTGCTATCGATCTAAGCAAAAATCCAGTCCAACACGCTAGAACCAAACATATTGAAATACGCCATCACTTCCTTCGCGACAATGTACAGAAGGGAATCATCTCAATTGAGAAAGTTTCCTCAGAGGACAACATTGCTGATATTCTCACAAAACCACTTAAACGAGAACCTTTCAACTATCTTAGACTTGGATTAGGATTAATGGAACCTAGTGATTAGGTGAAACATAAGTACAAACATTAGTTTAGCCACACACGACACTAAACCAAAACATGTGTTCTGATCCGCGGATCCAATCGACAACAAGGACGGATCCTTTGTTTTGGATCCGCCGGATCCGTCGCATGCTGAGTTCAGTTTATTATTAAATAAACAAGAACAACTACTATTCATTCCTCACTCCAAAACATATCACCTTACTATACTCGACACACACTTAATCTCCATCACAATTTAGACCATTTTCTTCCACAAATTTGTGCTTCTAACATCACTGTAAGTATTCTTATCATATTTATACTCCTGATCTGCGTCTAGGATTTCCATTTCATGCACAAAAACCAAAACTTGGGGTATATGCATAATTCTTGAAAAATCATGAAGCATATTTATTGCATTATACTTAAAAACATGTTTTTCTTAGTTAGGAATTGCATCTCATTGCACATTGTCTTAATTTAAAAAAAACCCCATGAAAATTTTTCACTAAAATCTTCTAACGACTAGGTAAAATGATTTTTTTTTCTTACATTGTTCATACAAATGCAAAAACGTTATCTTTTAGACTTCACTTGCATAATGTCTCTTGAATGCTAAAGGGAATACATAATTAATATGTATTTTCGGGTACATTCAACCGTAGCTACATTGAAATAGGAGCGTTTGGGTTATCTCTCGTTTGTAAACAAAACTTGCATAAACTAATTTTTCTTGCATCAAAAGGAGTCGAGATAACCACACCTCCACATTGTCCCCATGTAGGCACACACTAGGAATTTTACACTTCCTTTGATCATCTTAACTAAAACTATGTAACTTTTGTATTTAGGAAAATCATGCCTCCCGCAACCAACTACGATCACAAAAGAACCGTTAACTACTTACCCAATGTCCACAAAACCAAAGGTCTAACCAATGCCCAAATCGAAATTTTCAAAGCCTTAGAGAAAAAGTATGTCCATGAGGGTAGAGTCGTAGATTCATCGTTCTATGAAGGAACTCAACTTAGGGAACAATTAGCCGCAATTCGATTTGATTCTCTTTTAGATATAGATGAACCAATTATTCCTAGGTTCATACTTGAGTTCTATGCTAGTGTAGGTCTTAGTTCTAGTGACCAAGGTTACTTGAGTCTTCATTTTACTCTAAATGGAAATCTTGTTAACATCCCTCTTGATCAATTTGGTGAGGTCTTAGGAATTCCAAACCAAGGGACATGTATTTACTCGGACAAATGGTCCTTAACAATCTTAGACTCCAATCTCGATAGGACGGCACCATATGTCACTCCTCTCGAATCAAAAGAAGTGATTAGGGAACATCTCTTCATTCCTGAGAAAAACCCCACAAGAATGTATCGTGGTCGTGAAGTTGCTAGAGATCCATTTGCAATGGAGCTTAATGAACTCAAACCCGAATTCAAGAAAATGGAAGATGTCTTAAGGGCTAATGTGATGTGCACCATAGGAAACCGTGATCACATCAATGCTTGTTTGTGTCATATGATGTACAACATCTCTACTCATCAACCCTTCAATCTTGCTTATTATGTTGCCAAAAGAATGTGTGACATTCCGGTTCAAAGCAAGATTGCAATGCCTTATGGTATGCTCTTAACCCGACTCTATAGAGCTTTTGCACCCGCTCGTCCAAACCATTTAGGCTTTGTTCCAGATTACAATGAAATTGAACATACCTTCGTTCCTTTGAGCGACTTTAGAGTTAGTGTTGATAAGGGCAAACGTCCTCGTGTACCAACATCATCCTCATCATCTTCAATGAGTGAAGATGATGGATTGCCAAATTCTAGGATTCCTCCACCTGAATACTTGAGCCATCTTCCTCCAATTCAAAATGAATCTGCTAAGTATCGAAATATCAAAGGAATGGTGAAGAATCTTGGTCGTTGGATGATGAAATTGCACAAGGGGATGAAGAAGTTGAAGAAAAAGCTTACATGATGGAGTGTTTGGTTTTGAAAAATGTTGGATGTTGTGATGTTAAACTTCTATGTGTCTAGAATTTATCTGATAATACTTATTGTGTATGTGTAATAACCAACATTTGCAGGTAGATAACTGATGGAGCGTGATGTGTCGTTGCGGTTTAGCAGTTTTAATGCCTATTCAAGTTTTAAATTTATATTTAGCCGACTTATCAATAACACACACACTTAACGAGCAGTGTACCCGGTCAGTATGAATATAATGGTAAGTAGAGTGTCGATCACTAAGAGTGGAACGTATTATCTCGTTATTCTAATCAGTATTTTAATATCCTAACGCAAGGGGGTTTCAGCCTGAGAGACTGGCACGATTTGTTTGCAATTAAATAATAAAATAAACCAATAGGCACGAATCAGCAAGTAGCACACACGTACACAGATAAATACTCGAGACAATAAGAGGGCTGTCCTTATGATTAAGTAGATTGTCACTTGTTTTATTGATAGCTTTATATGAAGTGTATGTAGTTAACCCTTTCTCGTTGGTCCTATTCTTATCGGCGAGTAAACCCTTAATGATTACTTATGTCTAAAAGTTATTCCTAAGTGATCAATTTAGTAATAACCGTGGGAGCCACATTATTTTCCGCAGTCAAATGCCCGCAAGCCACTAATAAACACAGAGGTTATCAATGCACTAATAAGTAGTAACCAAAGACATCAACATATAAACTTTAATTGATGGGAAAGCAAGTATTAAAGGGAGTGCAATCTTTCGTTGTCACATTACACAAGCCACCAATCCTGATGAATTAAAGTTTGCTAACACAATAAAACAAAACTACTTAATGAATTAAACACATGCAGCACCTTCTTACAGCTCTTGTATCTTCGTTTGGTGTGTCTTGTGCTGCCTCCTTGACTGAATTCGTCCTAGGGTTCTGCTGCTTCGGTCTTCGAATCTAATCTATTCCCCTTTTTTTTTCGAAATTCGTCTGGTCTTGGGGTATTTATAGTTTCTGTCTGAGGGAAGATGCGGTGCATCTATTAAGTAGATGCGGCGCATTGACTTAACTTCGCGTGGGGTCCAAGATTATAATATTCAGGAATATTCGTACACCGCCAGAAGATGCGGCGTAACTCCATGATTAGATGCGGCGCATGTCCTCTTGTATCTTGGATCGTATCTGGTGATATCTTAATAGAGATGCGTCGTATGTAATGAGTGAGATGCGGCGCATCTGGAGCAGATTAGTCTTGATCTTCTTCATTTCAGTAGACTCTTAACTTCTTGCATGTTTTGCTCCATAATTAGTCCAAAATCGCTAAGTTTCACCAAATGCTTGTTTTTACCTGAGAATTACAAAAGTAAACGATTAAGTATCAATCCTCATACATAATATAGTAAAACAAGTCAAATTAATAGGATAAATGATAGTAATAAAATGTACTTATTTGAGTTCATCAAATATCCCCCCACTTGAACTTTACTTGTCCCCAAGTAAACCTTAGAATTTCTCTTATGAAAATGTATCCTAAAAGATGTTAGGATTTATTTTTACATTTAAGCATGTATTCGTTTATTTCATAATCACACAACTAAACACTTAACGAATTAGAAGTAAAGTAAAATAAGTTGATAAAAGCAAATCTAATCGTTTAACTGTCCAGTCGTGACGAATATTCTATCATAAGCTTGGCAAGTATACACATCTCCTCCACTAAAGCTAAGGAATAACAAGTCTAAAGCGGTAAAAAGGGTTTGTAGGCTTAAGGGTTAATTATTCTCTTTCACTATCGATTTCAAATTCCAGAAAAGGCGACAAAATCACAAATACATGATCGAATCCACGAACACGATACTTGCAATTGCTCAAATCCTTAACTCGAATAGGCTAAAGATAGGTCCAAACTTCACCAATAATAATATATCAAAAAGGGCGACAAAATCATAAATACATAGCCGAATCCACGACTACGATACTTAAGATTGCTCAAATCCCTAATCTCAATAAATCAAAGGTTTGGTTGGATAAAGAATAATAAAGGGCATGGATAACATTTGGGATATAAATTGGTGTAAAATGAAAAATAAACAAAGCAAATAAATTAAAATCCTAAGTGTGGTTAATCACTATCCCAACCATCCCATGAATAAGACTCATATCATCGAATAACTCACGCTTTAACACTTGAAACACACGCTTTAGGTAGACACGAATTATACTCAACAAGATCTTAATCAAAGAATAAACCTTAATTGGCGTTCTCATAACTGCCAATTCCCATTCAATCCATAGATATAGTACAATAAATAGTGGTGATATCGACCACTTACATAACTTTACATAAGTTGGTTAAAACTAACTTCCAACTCCTCCTTTTTCTTTTTCTTTTCTTGTTTTTTCGATTTTTTTTTTTTTTTTTTTTTTTTTTTTTTCAAACTACTAACATAAACATAGATGTGTAAAATTTCACCACATCACTAAAACGATAACTCTGGATAATTTTTCCATACTTTTCATGACTTCAGAAATAACGGTAATAGTGAAAGTAGTAAACACACGAAAAATAAACTCAAAGATATACAATATTTACTTTCACTCCAATTGCATTGTGCAATTTCCCGACCTAACCAAAGATAATGAATTACGCACGCGAACACAGGTAATGTAAGGAAACACACTTTGCCTATAGCAATTAACCAACCACGGATTCTAATCTACAGGGTAGGCTAAGGTGTAAGGGTGTAACGAAACATTTTAAACATAGGTGTAAGAAACGAAAGGAATGGCTCTGAGTGTTTTTCTAGGGGTATCTTACTCTAAAAATGAGAGTAACAAAAGGGTTTATACGGGGGTTAACTAACCAGTGTAGTTAGTTAATAACACATAACATATAATAGGCTATTTGGGTGTAATCCTAGAATTTTACCAATTTAGACAAGTCATTCCAATTATATAAATATAATACTTATTATGGTGGTCTCGAATAGTATACAAGCCAAGTTCTAAAGTTTACAAGTCACCGGCACACTCATAGATTTGTGAATTTTTGAAAATCACAATTTTTGAAAATAACGTCTTGTGTGCAGTTATGCAACTTAGATTTTAAACAAAAACATGCTAAAAAATTTTAAGTTTGATATATTAAGCACATTTTAAGCATAATTTTTGAAAAAGTTTAGGACAAGTAATTGTTAAGTGTTCTAATTCTCCAATCCCCCCACTTAAGTTAAACAACGTCCTCGTTGTTTGTATAAAAGGTTAAAAACTGGAAAATAAAAGAATTAGAACAGGAAAACTCCCCTGAGATTTGCTCGGTATGATCCTCCATTTGATAAGAGCAAAAATCATCTTTCTTGTGGATGAGAACCTTAAAGCTTCATACTTGATGTATCCACAGGAAATTCAGGAAACTATAATACCACCAACACTTTAAAACACACCTAAGATAAGAAAGGTTCAAACTTGCATAATACATTAGTAGTTAGGAAAAATAACACTTAAAAATTAAAACTGAAAATCATCAGGTCAGTCGATGCGCCGTATCTTATGGAAGAAGATACGCCGTATCGAGCCTGGAATTTATACGGATCAGAATAAAGATGCGCCGTATCCTTAACCAGGGATGCGCCGCATTAAAATAAACTGATAAATAGTTTTAAAGTCAAAAATAAAAATGCAGAAAAATAAAATAAGATATGACCATTGCAGGAGATGCGTCGCATCTCAGAATTGAGATGTGCCGTATCCTCATGCGGGCCTGACTGACTCGACACAGAAAACAGAATAATAAAAATTCTCCGGGTTGTCTCCCGGTAAGCACTTGTCTTTATTCCAGAGTCTTCAAGTTAGACTCACGTTCAGCTCTTTAATATCGATCATTGAAGGAGTCGGAAACATCGCGCTCCATCATCGCCAATTCAGTAATATTGAACACTCCTTGCTCGTCCTTAATTTCCACGCCGTTCTTCTTTAATATCTGTATAAACAAAGTCCTGTCCCTTTCGGGCAGAGATGACAAAACGATAGACGGGAAATTCTTATTATCATATAGGCACAAATAAGCAAGGTGGGGTGGTAGTTCAATAAACACATCATTATTAAAATTCGTTTTCTCAACTATTCTCCTACATTTATTAATTACTACACAATCATACCACTCATCATCAGAATCATTAACAACATTGCGTCTAAGTTCGGTAGGTACATTAAGGTCAATGAATTCCTCAAAGTTCTCATGATTAGGATTAGTTGAGTTGTTTTGAATCAATGTTTCTCCCATAAGTCTAGCTTCAAGATCGAGGTTTATACGCTCTCTTAATCCTAGCACATAAACACCTCTAATTATGCTTTTAACCGGATCTTGGCACTTATAGACTAGTTTATTATTCCCTACCCTTAATGAGATTTTTCTCTTAAACACATCAATCTTAGCATGGGCAGTAGACAAGAAAGGTCTTTCGAGGATTAAAGGAATCTTAACATCCTCGGGCATGTCTAGTATAACAAAGTCTACGGGAAAAATAAACTGCTCAATCTTAACTAGCACATTATTAGCAATCCCTTCAGGTCGTTTTACCGTTTTATCAGCCAATTCAATAAGTAACTTAGTTGGTGCTAATTTTCCTAGTCCTAGGGTAGCGAATGTCTTAAGAGGCATAACACTAACACTAGCTCCTAAGTCAGCTAACACATTATTGAAAGATATATTATTAATAGAACAAGGTAGAGTAAAACTTCCTGGGACTCTTTCTTTATGAGGCAAGGCATTTGAGTCGGTTGCAGGGCTCTCTTCTTTCATTGTTGCCTTGATCTTCTCTTCAATCTTTGTCTTCTCTTTTAGTAGTCTCCTTAAGCTGATTGAAGAATTAAAGAAAAATTCGGGTCTTGCACCATCATTACCATTCATCGATCTTCTAGGTATATTAGGAGTGACTTCTTCAGTGGTGCTTATGGCCTTGACATGATCTCTTGGGTTGGTTTCAGTTGAGCTCGGTAAACTTCCATATACCCTTTCTTGAAGAACTTTGCTCATTTGACCAATTTGTTGTTCCAATGCTTTGATCGAAGCTCCTTGATTTCTTGTAGTAGTGTCCGTTGAAGCTCGAATTTCTTTGATCATAGCAGTATTCTCTTCATGTCTTTTAGCAGCATCGGTCATAATTTGCTTTAAAGTATCATCTAAAGTCTGCCTCCTTTCTTGATAAGCGGGATTGAAGTTGTTCCTTTGATATAATCCCGGTGTAGCTTCCCTAAATCTCCCCGAAGGTCGGAATGGTTGTCCAAATTGGGTGTAATATGCTTCTTCAAATGTCTCACTTTCATTCTTATTCGGGCAATCTTTAGTGTAGTGAGGTCCTTCGCACTTTTCACATCCAACTTGGGCAGCATACGCTCTTTCATCACGCTTCTTCATTTCTCTACTAATTTTATCCAATTGAGCTTGAATAGCAGCAATCCCGTCAAAATTAGTGCTGCTCTTAGATCTAGTAGAGGTCCCATCGTGCCATTTTTGAGAATGATCGGCAGCTTCTTGGATTGCTTTCCTAGCATTAGTTGCACTCATTTGAGGTACAGCTCCCTTAGCATCCAAAATCTGTCTTGTAGGCACGTCCAATCCTTGATAAAACAATATTATCTCCTGCATAGGGGTTAGATAGTGTTGAGGACATTTTACCAATAAATCTTTAAATCGTTCCCAAGCTTGATAAAGAGTTTCATCAGGCTCTTGCTTGAAACTATTGATAGCCTCCATCTTTTTAGCAGTCTTAGCAGGTGGACAATATCTCTTCAGGAATTTGCTCTTCAAATCTCCCCATGTAGTGATTGAACTCGCAGGTTCATTCCTTAGCCACTTGTTAGCAGCTCCTTTTAGTGAGAGTGGAAAGATTCTTAGCATGATTTGATCGTCAGTCACTCCTTCTGAAGTAAACAAATCTGCAATCTCCAGGACCTTTTCAACATGCTCATTAGCATCCTCATGTTCCGTCCCACTGAAAGCATTCTCTCTTAGTTCCTTGAGAAACTGACCCTTCAATTCAAATTTTGACTTATCATCAAACTTAGGTCTAGCAACTCCTGAAGTGTAATCGGCACGGGTACTGTTCATGTATTCCTCCATAGTAGTGTTTTCGCCCATTGTTTCTGTTTCAACTTCCTCTTTTTCTTCAGAAAAGTAATCAAGCTCGAGTGAACTTGAAAGATCAAAGCTTCTTGTGTTGAAAAGCCTTTTAAGCGAATGTAGGGCTCGTTCAGGATCTTCGAAAGGTTGAATCAAGTTCTTCGTAGAACTCCTGGTCATGCACTTCCTGAAATCAACACAAAAATATCAGTAGGGTATGCTCGAGAAAGTAATATATCAGATAATTAATAACGAAAACGGAATACGAAAAATTAAAGTTACTGATATCTGCAGACGATGCGCCGTATCCAAAGAGTTGGATACGCCGTATCTTATAATCGTTAAAATTTAATCAGACTTTATCCAGAAAATAGATACGCCGCTTAGAATTTATGAATGCGCCGTATCGAATTAATTAATCAAAAATCGATATTTATTTAAAATTAAATACGTCGTATTAACGAAAGTTAATGCGCCGTATTTTCGTTACGTTTAAAAATACGAGATTTTTGATTCAGAGGATACGCCGTATCGACAGAGATCGATACGTCGTATCTGTTTAATAATTCGCAAACTGTTTTTAATTAAAATAATAGATACGCCGTATCTGCTAAAGCAGATGCGTCGTATTACTTTATCGCTTAGAAAAAATTTTCTTATTAAAAACAGATACGCCGTATCTTGGGGAAAAGATGCGTCGTATCGAATTAATTAAACGCGTTGTATTAAAAAAATTAAACGCAATACGCCGTATCTGAGAGATCAGATGCGCCGTATCGTTTGATTTAGCACAGTACAACGATAGCAGAACAGAAAAAATACGAAAAATAAAAACACACAAACAAAAATAAACACAAAAACAAAAATAAAAGCAAACAAATAACACACAAAACAACAAATATGCAAAATAATACAATGATGCAATTAATCTAATAAAAAGAAAAACCTAATTAAAATACTAATCAAATTAACAGATAATAACAATTCACTCCCCGGCAGCGGCGCCAAAAACTTGATGGAGCGTGATGTGTCGTTGCGGTTTAGCAGTTTTAATGCCTATTCAAGTTTTAAATTTATATTTAGCCGACTTATCAATAACACACACACTTAACGAGCAGTGTACCCGGTCAGTATGAATATAATGGTAAGTAGAGTGTCGATCACTAAGAGTGGAACGTATTATCTCGTTATTCTAATCAGTATTTTAATATCCTAACGCAAGGGGGTTTCAGCCTGAGAGACTGGCACGATTTGTTTGCAATTAAATAATAAAATAAACCAATAGGCACGAATCAGCAAGTAGCACACACGTACACAGATAAATACTCGAGACAATAAGAGGGCTGTCCTTATGATTAAGTAGATTGTCACTTGTTTTATTGATAGCTTTATATGAAGTGTATGTAGTTAACCCTTTCTCGTTGGTCCTATTCTTATCGGCGAGTAAACCCTTAATGATTACTTATGTCTAAAAGTTATTCCTAAGTGATCAATTTAGTAATAACCGTGGGAGCCACATTATTTTCCGCAGTCAAATGCCCGCAAGCCACTAATAAACACAGAGGTTATCAATGCACTAATAAGTAGTAACCAAAGACATCAACATATAAACTTTAATTGATGGGAAAGCAAGTATTAAAGGGAGTGCAATCTTTCGTTGTCACATTACACAAGCCACCAATCCTGATGAATTAAAGTTTGCTAACACAATAAAACAAAACTACTTAATGAATTAAACACATGCAGCACCTTCTTACAGCTCTTGTATCTTCGTTTGGTGTGTCTTGTGCTGCCTCCTTGACTGAATTCGTCATAGGGTTCTGCTGCTTCGGTCTTCGAATCTAATCTATTCCCATTTTTTTTTCGAAATTCGTCTGGTCTTGGGGTATTTATAGTTTCTGTCTGAGGGAAGATGCGGCGCATCTATTAAGTAGATGCGGCGCATTGACTTAACTTCGCGTGGGGTCCAAGATTATAATATTCAGGAATATTCGTACACCGCCAGAAGATGCGGCGTAACTCCATGATTAGATGCGGCGCATGTCCTCTTGTATCTTGGATCGTATCTGGTGATATCTTAATAGAGATGCGCCGTATGTAATGAGTGAGATGCGGCGCATCTGGAGCAGATTAGTCTTGATCTTCTTCATTTCAGTAGACTCTTAACTTCTTGCATGTTTTGCTCCATAATTAGTCCAAAATTGCTAAGTTTCACCAAATGCTTGTTTTTACCTGAGAATTACAAAAGTAAACGATTAAGTATCAATCCTCATACATAATATAGTAAAACAAGTCAAATTAATAGGATAAATGATAGTAATAAAATGTACTTATTTGAGTTCATCAATAACCATCACGGTTATCAATTTTCCAGGTTATAGCCTATGTTTGGCATAACACCCAAAACGGTAAGTTTCTAAGAACGAATTAAACTATGTGCAATCGTGTGTTAATGTTATCATATTTAATTGTTTTACTATACATATTAGATGTTAAGTAAGGTCTAGGTGAATTTTCGGGTTTTCGTCGAAAAACGCGAAATATGACATATGTTCTGTTTAGTTTCTTTAGTTTTAGGCATACGGATCCGGCGGATCCCAAACCTTGGCTCCGCCAAGGCTTATCGTTGGATCCGCCATCCGCCAACCTGCGGATTTGGCGGATCCCTGAATAAGGTTCCGCCTATGCTACAACTTGGATCCGCAGGTTTCCCAGTAAAATTCTATAACTTTTTCGACTTATCCCGATTCTTAAATCTTAAGTGTTTAGTATCATTTAGGATTCATTCTCTGATCATAATTCATCTTAGAATCATTTAGGAATTCTTAGAAACTTAGGAACAAAATTTCCCACCAAAATTTAAATTTTTGAATTTTAGGTGTGAGTTACCAAACTGATTCAAAGAAGGAACCCTTTTTAGGGATCCGTCAAATCCGTGGAAATATCAAATCATCAGATTTTCCACTATCTCCTTGTCTTAACTGCAAATCCACAACACATTACTCAACCAAAGCTCAATGGATTGACTTCCTTGATATGACCTGCACAAATTTTTGTTCCAAATCATTAGAAACCAACATTCTCTATTGGATTCACATCAAATCCAAACACACAGACTCACAAACCTTCTGTCTATAAATTAGCACTTTAGGATCTTCAATTCACATCACAAACATCTCTTCTCCTGTACATTTTAGCTATTATTCATCAAAAAGTCTCAATGACAAAATCAAACAACTCCTCCACATCCAAGCCACTAAAACGAACAGCCCGTATGAGTGTGAAACCTTGTTGTTTCATCAACATTCACAACTCATCCTCTGAAGAATCATCACCACTAAATATATCCTCACCCATTGCTAGTAAAAACTTCCTTACTTTATCCACTCCAACTCCCTCACATGGAGTCATAAAAACACCACCTCCTACCATTACTCCTGTAGCAACCACACCACCACCCGCTCCTGCTCCCGCTCCATCACAGTCTGAGAAGTCTGCCTCATCACCATCCTCACCAAAACTCCAACCCATGGAACTATTTAGAACACCACCAACATCTCCACAACCATATCTTGAAGAGTTAGAAGATCTTCCACCTACATCAACCAATCCTCCACCAATAAGTCTTGAAAACTTAGAACCTATGCTATTTCATCCGCTCCATCCGGAGATTCATGGTCCTCTATACCGAGAAGCACCACAACCTCGTCCACAAATACCACCACTATCACCAACTTCAACACTCATTGCCATTGATGAAGCAATGTGGAGCAACATTCCTCAAACACAAGAGGAGATAAGTGCGGAGTTAACACAACTCTATACTCTCTCGAGTATGGTTGACCATCGTCTTCATGAAGCAATGGACATTCAAAACATCCTTATGAACTCCCTCCAAACACCACAACAACCATCAAACAACAACAACCAACCACCATCACCACCACCACCACCAGAAAACTTGGAGCCTAGTCTTCCTCCCGGTTTCTCAAGTCATGATTGCGCACATTGTGAGAGAATGGCTCACTTGGCCCAAAGGACCAACATCTTGGTCCATGAGCTTCAAAATGAGATGAGGTTCATCTTGAACCATGTTCTTGAACGTTTAAACGCAATCTCTCATCCTCCTCAATAGGAGCTTTTTAGATTAGTTGTTAGGACCTTTTAAATTGTTGCTTTAGGACCTTTTATTTTCTTTCTAGGATGTCTTTTTATTGTACTTGTAACATCATTTCATCATTGTGACTTTTGTCACAAAATTTTCAATATCTATGAATGTGATGTTTTATGCTTATGAGTGATCAACATATTGCATATTATCATTATCATTGTGCACTAACATTCTTATATAGCATATATTATACCTTGATCATAATTACCTTAGGTACAAATAATGATCAGACACTTACTTTGACTTTTAAAAGTCAAAACATATTGAAAGGCTTGTTTGGGAGAATACTTCACAAGCATTCTACTTCTTCATTGACGTCATTCATTACTAACACTTCATTTGCAGCATATCATACCCTTCATAGTATACGTTGGTACTCGAGAAGTGAGGAGTATACATCAAGGGGGAGCATCTCATAAGCATCTCATATACTAACCGTTTGTTTTATAGATTCATGCATTATTTCCTTGATTACTCCATCTAGGGGGAGTATAAAACAAGGGGGAGCTTTAAAGTTTTCAAAATCGCATTCCGCTACGCTACTCTTTTTGTTTCGACAAAAAAGGGGAGAAAGGGACTAAGTTTGCATTAACTGTGATTCATCATAGTACATACATATTTACAAAACTTTTCTTTAATAAACAAACTTAATATATATGATATGTGTCATTTTACACATATCTTTTCGTCCAATTTTCGAGTCAAAACAACCAAAAACACTTTAAAACGGTCAAATAATGTTAAAAATATCTTTGAAATGTGTTTTTGTGTATTCCATATGCAAAATGATTGAAAACTATTGAAAAACAAACAAAATTTGCATAAATGGCAAGTCTAGTCCCTCAAGCTTGAAAAATAATAATAATAATAATAAAAAAATAAATTTTTGGTCTTTGGAATAATAAGCTTGGCAATTTTGGTCCCTGGATTAGCTTTGAAAAGATGGCAAAAATGGTCCCTACGATTTCAACAATTACACCTTTGATCCTTTTGTTAAAATCATATTTACTCTAAACTTAAACAACTCAACCGGATCTCACCCCACTAACCCTTCGGTAAAACCCCCAACCCACAGTTAACATTACCCAATCCCATTTAACCCATTTCACCCCAAGCCCAATTCACCTTAAACCACCCAAGCCCAACTAACCCTTTAACCGACCCACCCTTTAGCTAATAACTTAAACCGGTCAAATAAAACACACTCCAATCCCCAATTTTCGGTCAAACCCCCAATTTCCCACTTAGTCAAAATCCCTAGCTGTTTTCCTCCACTCCCGCCAAGAACCCTAAACTGCCAAATCCCTCTTCCCCAAATCCTCTCCAGTCACCATCACCCTCACCCCACTCCAAAATAACCTCACGTGTTTCACTCCACCTCATCAATCCGAAGCACCAAAAGTAGATCAACGATCAAGATTTCAAGATGTGGGCATCAAGAATACATCCAAGGGCCAAGAATAAAGAAGAAGCACTCGGCAAAGCAAGAAAACCCTAGTTGAGGGCACATATAAATAGCAGTCTTTCATTTTGTAGTTTTTTGTCCCACTTTTCATGTTTTAGAAAAGTGTTAGACCATTTAATTTGTTGTCTAATTTATGTTTTCAGTAGTGTGATTTTATTTCGAGTTATGTACTTTAATTTCAAGATTAATGCAATTTTAAGCTTTCCTGTTTTTTTTTTCTTGTTGGTCAACTTTGGTCAACCGATGATGTTACTGCTTATTTTTACTGCTTTAACTGCTAGCTTATGTTATCTGCTTATGAGTTTTTTTTTTTCTATTTTGCTTGTCTGCTTTATATAGATAGTGTTAGTTGCTGATAGTTGTTAGTTGTTAGTTTGTTAGTTTGTTAGTTTAAGTTTAGCAAAATATTGTTAGTTGTTAGTTTGTTAGTTTAAGTTTGTTAGTTTTTTTTTAAGTAATAGCTTCAGTAGTGTTTTAAAAATTAGCTTAGCTTAGCATTAAAATTGTTCTTGTTGCCTGTTTCTTATTTTTAGCTGCTTAGCTTAGCATTAAAAGTTTGTTAATTATGTGGTGATGCTTTAAAAATTAGCTTTAAAAGTTTGTTTCATATTTAAAGTTTGTGCTTTAAGAAAGTTAGTTTGATAAAGTTATTGCATCAGTAGGAAGTCTATAAGTTTGCCTATTGTTTGTGTTTGTGTTTATCAAAGTTGGATTTGGATCTGTTGTTTTGCATATTGTTTGTGCTTGTAATGTAGTCAATCTGTTTTGAGGTTATTGTAGGTTTTGAGTTAGTGTTGTTAGATTAAGCTCATGATTTGTGCGGTATTTTTTTAGTCATAGTCTAAGTTCATACTTGCCTATAAGGACTCAGTTGAGTGAGTTCCCCTGCTCTAGCTCTAGTCTTGTTAACTATTTTATCTTTTATTTTATCCCTTAGCTTATTCATCTAGCTTTTCAGTTAGTAGCCTTAGCTCATTCTAGGCTGTTGACTTATTTTCTGCTTATTCCAAAAAGCACTTTCATGTTTCTTATTTTTCTTAGGTCTGTCTCAGTCTAAAGTACTTAAGCAAAATTTTTCAGATTTTTAAAATAAGTTTTAGTATTTTTAGAGATTTAAAATAGTTTAAATAGTTTTTAAATTATAAAAAAAAAATTATTTAAAAGTCAAAAAAATATTTTTCTTTTTCCAAAACTTTTCTTTTATCAAATTTAATATAGGAAAATTATTTTTATAATTTTAGGTTTTAAAATTTAGCTTTTCACTTTTATTTACGTTTTATATTTCGTCGCGTACGTTTTAAATTTCTATTTTAGTTTTTAAAATTTTATGCTTAGCTTAATTGTACCTTTAGTTTAATTAGTTGTTTCCGTTTGTCATTTCATTATTCGTAGCATAAAAACCCAAATCAATATCTCATCTTTCCCATAATTCAAACACGTTGCACGAATCGAGATTACGAATTCCATTCACGCCTTCGTTGGGGATAACGACCCGGGAATACAACTTCCATTGTATTCCTTGGAAATAAATACGACTTGATTTTAACCGATCAAATTTTGGCGCCGCTGCCGGGGAAGGCTTGACGCGAGTTTTTAAATCTCGTTTGTCGTTGCGTGTTTCGTAAATATTTTCTTATTAAAACCCCAAAAAGATTTTTATTTCAAAATTTATTTTCCTTTTTTCCCTTTGAATTTTTTTTAAAAAAATGTTATTAAAAATCCAAAAAGATTCTTCTTTGCCCTCTTATCCGTTTAATTCCTTTTCTCACCCTCTAAACGTTTTATTCTATCTTCTTAACCCTCTACACATTTGATTCTTTTTATGTCTACATCTTACAACTACGGTTGTGAATGGTGTGGGGGACCTCCAAATGGTGGAAATTGCCAAGGTTGTAGCATTGTGAATACGGGAAACGGGTTTGTCTATGACCAAAATCCCTACAATGAAACAACCAATTTCCTTAACCAACCCTCGCACCATGAGATGGAAACATACTTGTGTGAATTTTGTGGAGGTTGTCCTCATCCGGAATTTGATTGTCGAACGGGAGACTTGCTTGTCTATGAGCAGAACCCTTATAACAATCAGACATCATCCGGATTTGACACATCTTCATATTATTCACCACCACAACAGTATTACTGTTGTGAGTACTGTGGAGGTTCGCATTGTAGCTCTGATTGCCAAACAAGGTACTCGCTTGTCTATGAGCATGACCCTTGTGACAATTATGATTATTCTTATCCTCCACAGTATCAAACCACTCAAAGCCAGCCTCAGATATCTCTTGAAGAAATATTCCAAGAACTTCAAGAGATACGAATTGAACTTACAAATCTGGCTATTAAACAAAACCCAAATGATCATCATGGTGAGTCTATGGAAGATTTACTCGCCATTGAACGAGCAGCACACAACCGTTTCTTGTTTGATCAGGCGTGCATGCTCGATGACGAAGATGAGGAAGGGGAGAATATTATTCTTGTGAATAATTCTATCATTCAACCCCTTCAGACCACTGCATCCACACCCATATCATGTACTTTGGACTCCGATGACTCTCTCATTATGGGGGATGAGCTTCTTGACACTATTCCTGAAAAGGGATCGGACGAATTCATAAAGTCTAGTGTTGAGAACCTTATCCCAATCCCAAGTGAGTCTGAGGATATATCCTATAATGAGTGTGATTGGTCTTATTGTGATCCTCATGACATTTCTGAGGATACTTCCGGGATCTTCTCTAACCCGCTCTTCAATTCAAATGGCGATTTATCCTCTAGTGATGATGAATCACTTTCTGATGAGGACGCTTTAAATGAAAGTCTCAAAGTCTATTCGAATTCTCTTTTTGAATTTGATGATGAGTACTTTTCTAGCGAAATAAATCCTCTCTTTGATCGAGTGTTAGAGAACGATGAGGTCGAGGACTCTACTAGTCCTAAACTTGATGATATGACCTCACTTGATCCCGAGATTCGTACGGATGCTCTTTCTCCGACATATGTGACACTTCCCTTTGAGGATCGCCATTATATTGACGTCACATATGTCGTTCGAGTCTTTCTACCTTTCTGTGATTATAAGGTAGCTTGTCCTTCCATTCTCTCCATTGAGAATGAGGACAAGGTTTTTGACCCCGGCATCTGAGCCGGATGTATCTCATCGGAGTGGAACTTTCATGTACTTCAATGTTTATCCAAACACTTTGAATGAAGGTCCGATGGAGATCTTTTCTTCCACATGCTTCCCCATGGACAAATGAATTCGGGGTCGAGTCAAGCTAGCGACTCGGTTAACAAAAACAGTAGCATACCATATGGGTTTTCACCCATATTTCTGACTTCTTTCTACTTTCTACCACCCTAGTGTGGGGGAGATGCCCCCCGCTGTTGTATATAATTTTCAAAAAAAAAAAAAAAAAAAAAAAAAAAAAAAGTTTTAAACTTCAAAAAATAAAATAAATGGCCCGTAATATTTCCCTTTTACGTTCTCAGTTTCGGCATAACAGCCGGTACTTTGAATATTGAGGACAATATTCATTTCTAGTGTGGGGGGAATTCTCACGAATTTAATCACGTATATATACCATCTAATTCCCCCGTTTTTGGCCAAAATTTTTTTTTGGTGTAAGTGTTTTGCACTTACACAACAAATGGTTATCAGTCCACCATGTCTAACACACAAAAGGATTGGCTAATCCAAGAGCAAACGGTTCTTGGTAAAGATATATCAAATCCGTTTACGGCTTACAATTTGCCAAAAATTGTATGGTATTCGACTCACCATATCCTAAAAAGATGAAGAGTTGGCTAGCCCGCAAGATTATGGCTTGTGGTAAAGGCAGTTGGAAAACCATAATTGGTCATCAGCTCACCAAAGATAATAAGTTGTTTTATCTAAGAGTTGGCTAGTCCAGAAGCAAACGGCTTCTGGTAAAGACAAATCAAATCCGTTGGCAGCTGATGATTTGCTCAAAATCATATGGTTATCAGTGTACCATAGTTCTTACTTGAACTGAAACATTTGGCTACTCCAGAGGTGATGGCTTCTGGTAAAGAGATACATCCATCAACTTTTCATAAAAAATTGCTAGGGACTAGCAATTGCTCAGTGTGGGGGATTTGATATGTGTCGTTTTACACATATCTTTTCGTCCAATTTTCGAGTCAAAACAACCAAAAACACTTTAAAACGGTCAAATAATGTTAAAAATATCTTTGAAATGTGTTTTTGTGTATTCCATATGCAAAATGATTGAAAACTATTGAAAAACAAACAAAATTTGCATAAATGGCAAGTCTAGTCCCTCAAGCTTGAAAAAAAATAATAATAATAATAATAATAATAATAAAAAAATAAATTTTTGGTCTTTGGAATAATAAGCTTGGCAATTTTGGTCCCTGGATTAGCTTTGAAAAGATGGCAAAAATGGTCCCTACGATTTCAACAATTACACCTTTGATCCTTTTGTTAAAATCATATTTACTCTAAACTTAAACAACTCAACCGGATCTCACCCCACTAACCCTTCGGTAAAACCCCCAACCCACAGTTAACATTACCCAATCCCATTTAACCCATTTCACCCCAAGCCCAATTCACCTTAAACCACCCAAGCCCAACTAACCCTTTAACCGACCCACCCTTTAGCTAATAACTTAAACCGGTCAAATAAAACACACTCCAATCCCCAATTTTCGGTCAAACCCCCAATTTCCCACTTAGTCAAAATCCCTAGCTGTTTTCCTCCACTCCCGCCAAGAACCCTAAACTGCCAAATCCCTCTTCCCCAAATCCTCTCCAGTCACCATCACCCTCACCCCACTCCAAAATAACCTCACGTGTTTCACTCCACCTCATCAATCCGAAGCACCAAAAGTAGATCAACGATCAAGATTTCAAGATGTGGGCATCAAGAATACATCCAAGGGCCAAGAATAAAGAAGAAGCACTCGGCAAAGCAAGAAAACCCTAGTTGAGGGCACATATAAATAGCAGTCTTTCATTTTGTAGTTTTTTGTCCCACTTTTCATGTTTTAGAAAAGTGTTAGACCATTTAATTTGTTGTCTAATTTATGTTTTCAGTAGTGTGATTTTATTTCGAGTTATGTACTTTAATTTCAAGATTAATGCAATTTTAAGCTTTCCTGTTTTTTTTTCTTGTTGGTCAACTTTGGTCAACTGATGATGTTACTGCTTATTTTTACTGCTTTAACTGCTAGCTTATGTTATCTGCTTATGAGTTTTTTTTTTCTATTTTGCTTGTCTACTTTATATAGATAGTGTTAGTTGCTGATAGTTGTTAGTTGTTAGTTTGTTAGTTTGTTAGTTTAAGTTTAGCAAAATATTGTTAGTTGTTAGTTTGTTAGTTTAAGTTTGTTAGTTTTTTTTTAAGTAATAGCTTCAGTAGTGTTTTAAAAATTAGCTTAGCTTAGCATTAAAATTGTTCTTGTTGCCTGTTTCTTATTTTTAGCTGCTTAGCTTAGCATTAAAAGTTTGTTAATTATGTGGTGATGCTTTAAAAATTAGCTTTAAAAGTTTGTTTCATATTTAAAGTTTGTGCTTTAAGAAAGTTAGTTTGATAAAGTTATTGCATCAGTAGGAAGTCTATAAGTTTGCCTATTGTTTGTGTTTGTGTTTATCAAAGTTGGATTTGGATCTGTTGTTTTGCATATTGTTTGTGCTTGTAATGTAGTCAATCTGTTTTGAGGTTATTGTAGGTTTTGAGTTAGTGTTGTTAGATTAAGCTCATGATTTGTGCGGTATTTTTTTAGTCATAGTCTAAGTTCATACTTGCCTATAAGGACTCAGTTGAGTGAGTTCCCCTGCTCTAGCTCTAGTCTTGTTAACTATTTTATCTTTTATTTTATCCCTTAGCTTATTCATCTAGCTTTTCAGTTAGTAGCCTTAGCTCATTCTAGGCTGTTGACTTATTTTCTGCTTATTCCAAAAAGCACTTTCATGTTTCTTATTTTTCTTAGGTCTGTCTCAGTCTAAAGTACTTAAGCAAAATTTTTCAGATTTTTAAAATAAGTTTTAGTATTTTTAGAGATTTAAAATAGTTTAAATAGTTTTTAAATTATAAAAAAAAAAATTATTTAAAAGTCAAAAAAA
Organism: Artemisia tridentata subsp. tridentata; assembly: GCA_021014915.2. NCBI lineage: Eukaryota > Viridiplantae > Streptophyta > Magnoliopsida > Asterales > Asteraceae > Artemisia > Artemisia tridentata. The sequence continues at coordinate 50,053,825 of CP139508.1, forward strand.
TATTTTTCTTTTTCCAAAACTTTTCTTTTATCAAATTTAATATAGGAAAATTATTTTTATAATTTTAGGTTTTAAAATTTAGCTTTTCACTTTTATTTACGTTTTATATTTCGTCGCGTACGTTTTAAATTTCTATTTTAGTTTTTAAAATTTTATGCTTAGCTTAATTGTACCTTTAGTTTAATTAGTTGTTTCCGTTTGTCATTTCATTATTCGTAGCATAAAAACCCAAATCAATATCTCATCTTTCCCATAATTCAAACACGTTGCACGAATCGAGATTACGAATTCCATTCACGCCTTCGTTGGGGATAACGACCCGGGAATACAACTTCCATTGTATTCCTTGGAAATAAATACGACTTGATTTTAACCGACCAATATATTTTTAAGAACTCATGCTATATTTATTCTCTTGCTCAAAAATATACCTTATGTTTTGTCATCAACAAAAAGGGGGAGATTGTTAATACAAATAGCGTCTCAAAAACGTTATTTATATTCTTTGATCTTTCATTAGTTTTGTTAATGACAAATAAAAGGAATATCTTTTAGCAAATAATAAATACTAGCTTAAGTCTCTTAAGTACACATTTTACACTTCACATATTAACCAAGAATTACAAGTTTGCTTATTTAGTAACTTGTTTCCTTAAAAGGAAACTTTAATTCTAAAACCATTCCATGACATCATTGCATGCATCACATACAATATCTATGATATATCTTGGTTAGATTTGCAAGATACATAGTTGACATTTGAGGATCTTGGATGATTTGGTAAGATACAACTAAGATATGGTAAGAGACAACTAAACCTTAGCTGTCACATCCCACGGATCCAAATCCAATGAAGGACGGATCCCTTGTGAGGGATCCGTGGGATCCGTGAGCTGAAGATCAGCTTGCCTATAAATAGGAAGCTGATCATTTGGCTCTCTCATCACTCATATAGCTTTAACACACATATTCATTCAGTACATATCTTACTAACATCATTCATAGTTGCATTTCACTTTGATCTTTCATTTTGTAGAAAAGAGATCAAGCATTCAAGGATCTACAGAACCGTAATCCTTTAGTTGCATTACTGTGTGATATTGTAGTTTGTTTCACACATCATATCTATCATTTGTAATCAGTGAGTGTGGTTAGTGCTTTAGTCCTTAAAGCACAAAGAGTGTAGGGAGTAGTTGTACCCGTGTAAAGAACTCGACATCTAGCTTAGTGTGGGTAAAGTAAATAGGCGACGTCAGGTTGGTTCTACCTTGTGAAAGAACCCGGTGTTTAGCTTAGTACCGGAAAAGGAAGTAAGCGACGTGTAAAGGTTTTCTCCGTGATGAAGCGAAAAGTGTACCGCTTTTAGGGGTCATTTAAGCCCTAAATCGTATTTATTTGATCAAATATTGCCCTAAATCATTCCTTTTGTCATTTTAGGTACTTTGGAGAAGAAATCTGGAAAAGGAAGCATTTTGGACGTTTTTGGAGCATAAAAGTGAAGAAAACGACAAAGTCTCAAAATCGGCTGGAAAAGTACCTTTGACGGCGTCACGGCTTGGCAAAAAAAGGTGGATATGAAAAATACACATGATAAGCCAGGGAATTTTACAAAGGAAGTCTGACGGCGTCACCCTTTAAGGCGATCAAGGCCATCACGGTTTAAGTTAAAGTGAGACGGCGTCAAGCTCATTTCTGACGGCGTCAAGCCATGATAAGCCAGAGCGGATTTTGGAGCACTAAAGAGGGACGGCGTGAAGAAGGCCATCCGGGAACCCTAGACACGGCGAGGTGACGGCGTCAAGATCTACAACGTGACGCCGTCAGCCACTAAGTTCTATATATAGTTTTGCAATTTTTTGTCATTAGTGTGCAACTTTGTGAGGAGAAACCCTAAGACGAATTTCTGCCATTTTTAAGGGTTTTCATACCCTTGGATCTCCCATGTTTAATTGAAGATAAGTATTCATTTAATCAATCAATATGTCTATGTGTTGTTTGATTATATCTTGTTCTTGTCTTTTGATTAACATGCTAGGCTAGATTTATCTTGTGTTTGCTTAGATCTAATGAAACCTAACTATTGATTATTGGTTATTAGTGTGTTATTTATTGTATTGGATGATTGTTTATTGATGTTAGGCTTAAAAAAACTGGCTAACTTCCTATTCGGTAACTTGCTTGAACGTCTTAAGAAACATGAACCAATGCGTACTAAGGTTTTTATGGTTGTATTTAATGCATGAGCGAATTCTAGTGATCCCATGTTAGGAGCTTCCTAGCCGGCTCGACATAGGAGTGAAGTAGGAGCTTGTAGAGTTGGGGAAGTACGTACGCCACCCCACGATTGGTATTAAGGAATACACCCGTCATCCACGCAATTAATACACACTAATCAACCGGTAAAAGATAGTTAGGGAGTAAGGAAATCTAAGTAAACACATTTCTCTCCACATAAGTTTCACGACCTTTTCATTTTCAGTTATTTTATTTTATTTGCAGTTGTAGTTATTTGGGTTAGTTGACTAGCAACTAATTCCGCCCACTCCTTCAAACCCGAGATTTTACTTGCTTTCATAAAAATATAAAAATACAAAAAGAATCTTCCCTCACCCTTAGACCTATTAGAGTAGTTTTTCAATCCTAACGACACTATTCCCTGTGGAGAACGATCAATCCCCCGTACTTACCACTACACTATACTACATCGGTCAGGTACAATGCCTGGTGGGGTTGTAAGCCTCTTGAGATCCCTCGAGAGGTAAAACCTGTTGTAAGGTCGCAAAACCACGCATCAAGTTTTTGGCGCCGCTGCCATGGAATAGTTATTGTTTAGGTTGAATTTTTATTTTATTAGGTCTACTCACTAGATTCCTTTCTAGTGAGATTTTTATTTTCTTTTTCTAGGTTTTCTTTAGTCTATCTTTTTTTTCTTTGTTTCTTTGTTCGTAACCATTACCATCCGACATCATGGAAGGTGGTAATATCCTTGATCCCAACAACCCACCACCACAACAACACCCACCTCCTAGAGCCCGTACCTTAGGAGACTACTCCCGTCCTAGCCACCATGGCTATCGAAACACCATTGAGCTCACTCAAGGAGCCAATGTCACTCCCTTATGATCTGACACCATCCGGTTGGTGCAAAGCGGATGCGCATTCCATGGACTTCGTTCCGAAGATCCTAATCAACATCTCAAGGACTTTCTCAAAATTGTTGATTCCATAGACCTTGATGTTGCCACTCGAGAGACGACCCGACTGCGTCTCTTTCAACTCTCTCTGCGGGACCAAGCTAGTCAATGGCTAGAGCGTCTACCCGCAGGATCCATCACCTCTTGGGATGATCTCACCACTCGTTTCCTTGCTCAGTTTTTCCCACCAGGAAGAACTACCAAGTTAAGGAAGGATATCTTGATGTTCGAACAACGTCGAGGCGAAACCCTATATGGGGCATGGATTCGATTCAAGGACTTACTCCAAAAAGTCCCTCATCATGGCATAAATCTCTGGCTTCAAATTCAAATCTTCTATGACCATGTTGATTACCACACCAAGCGTGCCATCGATCGAGCCGCCGGGGGTAGATTGCGCGACAGAAGCGCCGAGGAATCATGGGAAATCATTGATGAGCTTGAATCCGACGATGATGAATTGTGGCAAGTTTCCCACGACGTACGCTCGGCGGTCAAGACATATTCATCACCCGATAAAGCCAATCAAATCACCGAGGAAAGCGTTAGTGAACTTGAGAATAGGGTTGCATATCTTATGGATAAGCAAAAGAGACCCTTAAGTCCACAAAAAGCAACAATTAACTCGGTCTCAAGTATTAAGCAAATACCATTGTCCGAATCACCCCGGAGGGAAAATACTAAACCCTTCCATAAGCACGCTCAACCCAACTCACCACCTCAGGAACTTAGTCCAACATTCGAAGCTCGAATGAGAGAATACATGTCAAAACACTCCGAACGGTTGGCAAAATTTTAGGAAGCTATCTACAAACAAAAGGAGGAGATGGAAGAGAAGATGGCTGAGATGATGGACCTTTTGAAAGAATACACAAAAACAAAAGCTCCTGAAAATGTGTTAGTGCGAAAAGACGTTGAAGTTCCCAACACTAAATGTGCTAATGCCTTCTCCGTCGTCCAAGAGGGCGAAAATGATGGAAGAGGGAAGTTGATGACTATGGAAGTTAACAAAATTGAACTCGTCCCACTTAATGACGGAAACACCAATGCCTACAAACGCGATTCCGACAAGGGAAAGGAGGCGCCCTCTGAGGAGCGCCAATTGGTAGAACCGCCAAAGTCACAACAAGTGAGGCATTACTTGAAGCACGAAATAAACAAGGAGACCATAAACGATTGGGTGAGAAACTATCGACGTACTCATCTACCCAACAAGGAGTCCAAGAGGATGGAACCGGATGATGAATCTGACACATTACCCGGAGGGCAATTGTATGAGAGCCTCATAAGACAGAAGTTAGTGGAAAAGCAGGAATTCTACGGGGTCTTCGAGATACCATGCAGCATTGGAAAACTCAAGTATCTGGATGCGGTAGCTGACCAAGGTTCCGACGTAAATTTGATGCCTTTATCCGTTTATGTCCAGTTAACCGACGAACTGCCATCCATCACCCATACTAAACTCTCCTTTGCAAAACATTCCTATGAGTACCCGTTAGGAATTGCAGAAGATGTGTTGGTCAACGTTGCCGGATTCCTGTATCCGGTCGATTTCATGATCATTGAAAGAAATGATATGAATATGCCAATAATCCTTGGGGCACCCTTTCTCGCTACCACTAGGGCACAAATCGATTACGAAAATAGTACCATCCAAATGAAGAAGGGGAAGAAAACAATAAACTTCCCAACAATCCCACGACATATACGAGATGTTGCTCTACAAAAGAAGATGGAGGCGAACCCCAATATAATCCGTGGTAATGTTCGAGAGAAAATCCTTGCATGGGAGGCAAGGATTAAGAGTTACAATGAAAATGAGATTAGAGAATGTAAGGGTGGAAGTAACGATTATATTGAGGCTAATGAGCAGACCAATAACCCCGTTGAATTTACAAAAGGAGACTCAGTGCTCCTAAGGCATTCAGAAACAAAAGCACCTACCGATGAACCAAGCCCCTGGTGGTACGGACCATTCACAATTAAAAATCTACACCAAGATGGGGTAGTAAGCTTGACAAGCAAGGGAGGAGGTGAAGTGACTGCGAATGTCAAGCGATTGAGACACCACCACCCTGATAACAAGGATTATATCTATCAGGGATACGTCATTATGAATGATGGAATCACGTAATGTACGTGACTTTGAGTCTAGCTACAAGACTCGTTAATAAAGAAAAGCGCTTCTTGGGAGGCAACCCAAGCTTTATTTGCTTAGTGTGTTTATTTATTTGTTTGTTTGATTTTATTTGCTTCCGTATGTATGTTTAATTTTTATTATTATTGATTCATGTTCAAAACTAAATTGTGAAAATGCTTTATCTTGTTTTTAACTTCGTCTTAACTACATATAAAGGTATTTTGCAAAAGTTAAGTGTAAGGGAAATCCAAATCGGTTTATTAGAACAAATGAACATGAATCGTAATAATAATAAATTAACATACATATTAGTAATTGTTTGAGTCAAATGCTTGTATCGAGTCATAATGATATTTTGCAGGATTTCCAGGAAGTAAGGTATAGGTTTTTCCAGAAATTTTCCGGAAACTTAACATGAGAATTCTGTCAGATCATTTCTGACGGCGTCAGGTTTTAATTTTCTGAAATTTTTGAAAGTTTTGTTTTCATAAAAAGTTTTTATTAAATCTCTAACTTATAATCTCCAGGAATCTGCAAAATTATCATTCCACAAGCATTATATCCTTATATAGAATTTATCCCGCCGATGTTATGCAGGTTTTCGTGTTTGTTTTCTCAGGTTTAACAGGTTATTTTGGACAAGGAGATGTATGTGGAATCAAGCTTTTGGCGATGCATTAGTCTTGGAGCTTCTACATTCTCTTGGAAGAAGATCTAACCATGTTGCCACATTATCCACCGAGCGAATCAGGGGAGTATTTGATTTCATTCTTTTACCTTATTTACTTTTACATCTTGTTATTTGAACATTGGGGACAATGTTCATCTTAAGTGTAAGGGGGGGGGGGGGGTAAAATACGATACTTTAGAGAATACAAGTACGCTTGATTTTTTTTTGTTTAATGGTAGATGTGTAATAAAACTGAGAGAAATACCTGTTAGGGTAATTTTAGTGCCAAATTTAAATTTTTTTACAACATATAGGAGTGAAACTTTGATCTTAATGAGCGTCTCATGGATAGGAGTTATATGACTAGCACAAAAACCGTACCACTAAAAAAAATTTTCCACCCCCAAATATGTGAGGTTCGCCCCTAGAATTGGTAGGAAAAGCATTTATACTATGATGTGTGTACCGGTAGCACTTAGATTCTAGAACTTGCGTTAGGACCATTCCGAGGCCACAAGTGAGACTACATTCGTGTAGTTAGATTTACTACATGATAAGAGGCATTAGGATTAACCCATTGTTTTAGACCTGTGTTTTTGTTATAATTACATTGGCTACATTGGTCAAGTAATTCTCCCACACCCTTTGCGTTGTACTCATTTTTAGTACACGATACCCCTAGTACACCCCTCAGAGCCTATCTTTTCGTTTCGACCTTTAAGCATTTTACTTAAAGGAAGAATTTTTTTACACCCCACTTAAATGTACACCCAAATCGCCTTAGCCTACCTTGTATGCACTCATCTTTAGTGCATTATTGTGACAACATTTGTTTAAACCCTTAGTTAATTATCTAATTGATTATATGGTTGCTAAGTCGAGTCATATCTTTGTACATATTGTTTTGGGACGATTGGGACTCATGGGTAAAGTACTAGTGTAATGGAGTAATGGGGAAGAACATCATTTATTACCCCATATGTGCTAAATATTTTAAAAGTACTCCAAGTGTTTCGATTATCTTAATTCGAGTCATCAGAATAGTTAATTGTAAAGTTATGTAAAAGTTCAAGTGTAAGGGGAATACAACGCCCCTATGATGTATTATTTTGGATGGTAGGGCAAGAGTGTATGAAAAAAAAAAAAAAAAAAAAAAAAAAATCGAAAAAATAAAGAAAAAAAAAATGAGAAAAAGAAAAATAGAAAAAACATACAGACTACCATCCCGTTTCATTTTTTGTTTATTTTATGTTTTTGTTATTTTGTTTTTAGCTTAAGTCGAGTCTAGTCTTGGCTTAGCAACGCCATATTGTACATGTAATTAATCAAGATCTTTAACTCGCCACCAGTAAAATATCCCTTATCCAACAAATCCGTGTTTATCATATCCCTACACCTTACGTTATAACCCGTTTAAAAGCCCTCTTTGATAGTTTATCTTAGGTGCTTACGCCTAGTGGAGGAGGTTTTTGATCCTTTCCCAAGCCTATGGTAATCTATTTGCTATGACAGGTAGTGAGAGATATTATCCGTTTTCATTTATGAGACTTATTTTGATGACACCTGAGAGATGTGAGTATCTAAACACTACTTGTGAGGTGCTAGTTTGTAATCTCCGTGCTTATTATGATTAAAGTGGAACGACTATTTGTTGTAATTACTTTTATATTAGCGTTAAATGACCCCTAACTTGTATTTTGGTTAGAATAAAAGCGCATTTGCTTGAGGACAAGCAAATCTCAAGTGTAAGGGTATTTGATGAAGTGAAAAGTGTACCGCTTTTAGGGGGTCATTTAAGCCCTAAATCGTATTTATTTGATCAAATATTGCCCAAAATCGTTCCTTTTGTCATTTTAGGTACTTTGGAGAAGAAATCTGGAAAAGGAAGCATTTTGGACGTTTTTGGAGCATAAAAGTGAAGAAAACGACAAAGTCTCAAAATCGGCTGGAAAAGTACCTTTGACGGCGTCAAGGATTGCTCCTGACGGCGTCACGGCTTGGCAAAAAAAGGTGGATATGAAAAATACACATGATAAGCCAGGGAATTTTACAAAGGAAGTCTGACGGCGTCACCCTTTAAGGCGATCAAGGCCATCACGGTTTAAGTTAAAGCGAGATGGCGTCAAGCTCATTTCTGACGGCGTCAAGCCTTGATAAGCCAGAGTGGATTTTGGAGCACTAAAGAGGGACGGCGTCAAGAAGGCCATCCGGGAACCCTAGACACGGCGAGGTGACGGCGTCAAGATCTACAACGTGACGCCGTCAGCCACTAAGTTCTATATATAGTTTTGCAATTTTTTGTCATTAGTGTGCAACTTTGTGAGGAGAAACCCTAAGACGAATTTCTGCCATTTTTAAGGGTTTTCATACCCTTGGATCTCCCATGTTTAATTGAAGATAAGTATTCATTTAATCAATCAATATGTCTATGTGTTGTTTGATTATATCTTGTTCTTGTCTTTTGATTAACATGCTAGGCTAGATTTATCTTGTGTTTGCTTAGATCTAATGAAACCTAACTATTGATTATTGGTTATTAGTGTGTTATTTATTGTATTGGATGATTGTTTATCGATGTTAGGCTTAAGAAAACTGGCTAACTTCCTATTCGGTAACTTGCTTGAACGTCTTAAGAAACATGAACCAATGCGTACTAAGGTTTTTATGGTTGTATTTAATGCATGAGCGAATTCTAGTGATCCCATGTTAGGAGCTTCCTAGCCGGCTCGACATAGGAGTGAAGTAGGAGCTTGTAGAGTTGGGGAAGTACGTACGCCACCCCACGATTGGTATTAAGGAATACACCCGTCATCCACGCAATTAATACACACTAATCAACCGGTAAAAGAATCTTCTCTCACCCTTAGACCTATTAGAGTAGTTTTTCATACCTAACGACACTATTCCCTGTGGAGAACGATCAATCCCCCGTACTTACCACTACACTATACTACATCGGTCAGGTACACTGCCTGGTGGGGTTGTAAGCCTCTTGAGATCCCTCGAGAGGTAAAACCTGTTGTAAGGTTGCAAAACCACGCATCACTCCGCCTAGAAAAGGAGTTTGTTTCTTAGTGAAAGATAAACTCTCGAGTAGGAAACTCGGGGAGTGGAGTAGGGCAAGGAAGAGAGTCCTTGTAGCCGAACCACTATAAACAACAGTGTCGTGTGGTTTGATCTTTCCTCTCTTTATCTTTTGTTTACATTGTGTGATTATTTATTTGTGATTGTTTCCTTTGAAATTAACATATAGTAACAAAGCAAATAAAACTTGAAAAATGGTAAAAACTATTCAACCCCCCTTCTAGTTTTCCACATAGTCCATGCATATATGTAACTACTGTAAGAATTCCACTATGTACTAGACTATTATTTAATCCAATAAAGAATACATATCCATTTTCTAGGTAAATTTTTTTTTTCTGATCATAATTACTATCTCATGTGACGTAGCTCACATCTTCGATAAACGTACTCTCACGCAGACCAACCTTAACTTACTTAATATTTATTTTACATAAATATTTTCATATAAGATCCTACAATGTACCATTTGCCATTTTACGATAATTCGTAAACGAACGTACAAGCTAAATATTTCTTAGAAATTTCTGAGAAACCCTAAACTATTATAATATTAACAATTATAATAACAAAACCCTAAAAACCCTAAAATACAACTCATTTCAACGATGTACAAGTTACTAAAGCACAAAAACTCTAATGCCACTTTAGTTCCCGATATAAACCCTAGTTTTGCAAAACAATGATTTTATGTAATAAAATCATAAACCCTAAATAATATTTTTATAAAATACATATGTACAAGTCCTTTAGACCAAAGTACAAGTCATTAATGCATAAAAACTAATTATTAATAAAAATACTATATAAACCTTAAAAATATTTATTTTAAAGTACAATATACAAATAATCTATGCACTAACTTTTAAAATAGATTTATTAGACACACTAATAATTTGTACAAGACTTTAAGCCTAATGTACAACCACTCAATGCACAAAACCCTAAATTCTCATTTATATGCATTTAAAACCTAATAAAAATTACATAAAATTTATATAATTTAAGGAAATATTAAAAATATATTTTTCTTATTTTCTAAACCCTAGTACAACTCTCCTAAGCTTATAATACTACTCCCTAAAGCACAAATGAATTTCTTCTACATTTATATAGAAATCGATATACATATGCTTATATAGAAAATCCTAGAAATTATTTCCTAACTAAGACTTACTTAAAAACAAACCTTGGACACTAACTACATTCCTAACCCTAGAGTACCACATGATAAAGCCCAATGTACAACCCCTTCATGCCCATTCGATCCACCTTTTCTTCCTACCCTAGTTCGATTCTAACAAGAGACAAACTAAACCCATTATTTACTAATTACTAGGTAAAATACACACCACAATTTACCATCTAAGGTCCCTAAACCCTCCACATGTGTTCTCTCTTGGGACACTAACCTAAAGTCAAGAATGGTAGGTAAACTTAGAGGCTAGGGTTTAAACACATAAACCTCCCTTCCCCCTCCTCCCATGTGGCGTTTTCCTAGCCTAACACACCTCACAAGAATTCCCAAATTCCCAACATGATGACATGCACCCTAACTCACTCTCCTTCTATAAATAACAAACCCATGCACCCCATTTTCCCTCCATACCCTTCGAACCAAATCCAAAACAGCCTCACCCATATTTTCCACTGAACAAACAGCCCAAGATAAACCTAGGAAGGAGCCTTGAGAAAGCCTAGACGGAAGGAAACCCTAGGAGACTCATTTTCGAGTCCATACGCCCTAAATATCATCTAGTCGAAACATATAGCAAAGTAAGTCTACCAACCTTTTATCATTCTTTTTATGTACTTCATATACTCTTAACACACTACTAAATAAAATCTCTAATAACCATATAAATCAAGTTGCATGTTTCTTTTTCTTTTTCTTCTCTTGTTCGAAACAAACAAACAAACCCTTATTATTATTTTTTTAGTGTATACAACTCAAGAAATGATAACGCATGATAGAAACAAGTTTAACATACTTAATATCATTATATCATGCCTTAAAAATATGCTTGAAACCTTAAAAACCAAGAACTTAATTTTTGTTTTCTTTTTCTTTCTAACGAGCCAAACAAACACCCTCTTATTATTTGTGTTACAAATCAAGAAAAGGTAAAACATGTTAAAAATAGTGTAAATATGTTAAGTACACTATAAATAAACTAAATATACTAGTCTATAAACTTTAAAATCGAAAAACCAAATTTGTTTTCCTCTTTTGTTCCTGTCGCAAACAGCATCAGACCCCAAACATTGGACCTAGTTTTCGACCACCAAACGGACTCTAAAAATTCTAGATTTTTGCACACCTAAAGACCACTTAGCTGTCTAATTATAGGAAAAAGAACGAAGTAAAATGATTAAAAATTCACCAAGTTATCTACGTTTGAATCTTGCCCATTTTCTGTCGCTCGAACATATATAAATAAACTCATTCGATCTTGAAAAGCTCGAATGACAAGCTGATAAACTGAACATAAGCTCTTTATAAGTTGAAAATAAAGTGAATAAAAGAGTCGTAAAAAGTTATATCTTTTTCCGAAGTGTAAAACGTATTTTTGCAAAATAGGATGTCGAGTGAATAGAGTAAATTGCTTAAGGGGTAGTTTCTGCCAAAACTCTATCAAGTTTGATGAAATGGACTTAAAATGAATTCGGCTAGTAGTTAAAGGGTAAATAGTGTCACGTTTGAAAGAGAGAGTTTTATTGGGCCAAATATGTCATTTTCTTAAAGTTATTAGGGACTAAAATTGCCAACGATACAAAGATAAGGGTGTAAAGTGTCATTCTCGAAAGTACAAGGGTAAAAACTGTCATTTGACCAAAGTTGAGGGGTAAAAATTGTCATTTTATGAAAGTTCAGGGGTATAAACTGTCAATATATGAAACTATAGGGTAAAAAGCGTAACTTATATATATAATCTTTATTATTAATATATTTTAAATATATTTATAATAAAATTAATAAAAACTAATAAATAAAAATACGTTTATCTCGATAACAAACGAACGGGGAATAATTAACGAACGAAACGAAAACATAAAAATAAGAAATAAGATAAAATCTTATAACTTTTGAAGAGACTTCATGTTGTCTCAATTTAACATTTAATCGACAACCAAAAACGTTACGAAACGAACACTAGAACATATTTATACTCAAGAACGATTACTGAAATTTGATATACCAACCCAGGTTACGTACCGGAGACGTTTATCAACTTTAGTTAATTTTGTTTTCCATCCAGACTATCAAGGTGAGTTCATAGTCCCACTTTTCTTTATACGTTTTCCAAACTTGTGGGGAGATACATGCTACTAAACCGAACACAAGTATTTTTCCTGATTGTTATTGCACTAGGTTAACTATTGCCTATTTATTTATATTTAAAAAGACCCTCATATCATGCACCATTAGTCACCCGCAGGGTGAGCGCGAATATAGTGAATAGATCTATTGGCCTGACGACCCATTTGTACTAGCCGGATGGATATCCTTAGGGGTAGCCGGTTGGGCAGATGCATTATATTTGATTTCTATAAAGAGTTTTTGGCAGACTCATACTCGGGGGCAAGACTACTTTCATTTAATTATGATGGTAGAACCTGGACACTGTCAACGCATTGCGTGTCATGAGGCTTAGTGCAATATACCGTACTATGATATTACCAATTTACTTTTTACTTATCTTGTGTTCAAATTAATTATAACTTAAAACACTATGGATTCACTCAACCTTTGTGTTGACTTTTTAGCATGTTTATCTCAGGTAATTAAAAGACCGAACTTGGCACGGAGTGGCTGTGGACTTTCTTCTTATAAAAAGAGTGTCCACTATGTTATCATTCAAATGAATAATGTAACTTTTATATCGTATTTCCGAACTTCCCTCTGGGACCTATATTATGTACTCTGATTTAAATAATGAATTATAACAATTTTATTTAAAACGTCTCTTTTTGAGTCGTTTTCTATTATCATGACTACGATACTTGAAGTAACGCCCCAACTTATATTTCCGCTGCGAATATCGAAAACGGGGGTGTTACAATATAACTCTCATACGTACACTCACAACCCTCTCAAACTCTCACAAGCAAATATATTCTAAGTGTTTCTTCCTACCGAGTGCATTAGAGAAGCAAGACCATATTCCAAGCGTTTGTATCACTTTCCAACTCGCAAGCCATTGATCTTGATACATTCTTAGGTGCTTAGACGAGCTACGTGCTATACTCTTGATCCTTAGTCCACTTTTGGAGTCCTCACCACCCTTTGTTGGTGTAGTAAGTCATTCAACTTTTTTTCCATACATACACATAGCTATTCATATTTCATGCACATTTAAATTCCATTCATGAACTTTACTAGCTTTCATTATATATTTTTGTGCTCTCGTTAACCATATTATTTACAAATTGGCAACCTAAATCCTTGGATGGCCATGCATGAAGTAATGTAACCATTCATAACTTATATCAACACTTAATGAGTTTTCGAGACCTATTTTGTAACTATGTTGAACATCGAACCATAAAAATGCCATATAATCAAAACTGACCACTTCACTATGTCGACTAGAAAATAGGCCATACAACCATTTCTAGACATGTAACATATCGAGCTAACAACCCAGCCTATTTCTCCATAAGCTAAACTAATAAACTGTGTAAATAAGCTACCTAGATAAGCTTTTGTAATACCTTTTTGAACCTATAAGCTTAGTACCCTCAAAACAGTTTGTAAACCTTAAAAGTTATCGAGTGGGCCTTAAAGCCCACTAAGCTCAAATAAACAATTTGCTAACAAGCAGTTCACAAGCAGTTTTGATAAGTTAAATGTGATCCATTTTAAGCCCACTTTCAAGCCCAATCAATTTCGAACCCATTGGACCCTTAAAAATGTTAACGGGCCTATTAATAACCCTTAAGGCCCAATAACACAAGAATAAGCTCTTTTCAGGAAATAAGCTGTTTTGTAAACTTTAATAAGCTGTTAGAAACTTAGTTAATAATCGGAAATGCTAAAATCTAAAAATAATGATTTTTGGACTGGAAATGCAAATATTATGCAAAATGGGTTAAAAGTGTAACTTTCATATGAATTAGTGTCAAAACTGTTATTTTGGTAATTTAAGGGTAGAAAATGAATATTCAGTAACCAGGAGTGTTAAAATGTTATATTTGAATAATATAAACCTAAAATGTAAATATATTATAACTTTGGACTAAAAATATTAAAGTTTCACCGTTAGGGTTAAAAGTGTAAATTTCATATAACTTGGAGGTTTATTCAATAACTTTAATTCTATATATATTCACACTATTCTTTTATATAATAAAACAAAACCCCTAGTGGGGACTTTTACATTTCAAAAAAATCAAATCATACCTTATTAAGTAATAATCAAATTATTATTATTATTATTTTCTTAAATATTAAATAAGAAAAGCCTAAATACTTCTAAATTTATCCATATTCTACAAAAAAACGAATGTGATTTGTAATCATTCAATAAAAACTTACAAAAATATATGTGTCAAAATATAAAAAATTAAAACTTGAAAACGGTGGAGCAAGTTTTTCAAAGATTTGGGCTGAAACTTAAAATTCAGTATCATTCTCACTAAATATTTGAAGTCCAAACATTCCTAAATTCCTCTTCCATCAATCAAACTCGATCTCTTATCATTCATTTACGCACAATCATTGACACAAGAACATCTACTCCAAATCTAATTAATATTAAAACCCACTACATTCGTAAATAACCCTAATTCAATACCTCAATCAAAGTACAATGGTTTTGAAGGTCATGTTATAATAATTAAAACCCGAAATTAAAAATAATAATTTATTTAAATGATTAGAAAAAACCCGCGCGTGCGCGGGCATTATATCTATTCACACTGTTGTTTTATACAATTATATCCTAAAAAGTCATTTATACATTTCGTAAGAATTATTTAAAAGACGTTACGTATAAATATATTTATATAACGAAACTTTTCTATAATAACATAAATGCTAGATTTGAATCTTGAGCATGCAACCCATTACATGTTTTACAACACGTAGAGCAAATGAGCCATAACCCAGTATAAAAAATGGCCATGCTGATAGAGCCCAATAGGCTATAAAGGACTCCTACCAAGATTGTCCATGATAAGCTGCTTCTTTGCTCTAATCAGATTTTTTGTTTTACTTGGCTGTGATTTATGTGATAACAGTATATATAATTAAAACTACGCTTGCTCGGATACTTGGAGACTTTTCTTTTCCATGGGGGGAAGAGATCGTAGCTAACTATAATGATACAAGAGTACAAAAAAAAGGATTTAGTAATTAAGAGAAATTTGTTGGTCACACCGGACAAAAAACTACGAGAATTGTATGTAGCTCAAATTCTGATTTTCCCAGTTTGTTTAAAACTTTGTATATCAAAACCAGCTGTACAACGAGGCCATGACTCCCATGAGGGTTGCACTCTCAACTCTTATGCACAAGATACCACATTTAGCAAAAACCCCTCGAAAACAGGATTCAAATTGAAGTATTTCAACTCTCAAATGCAGTACTTATGCAAGTTAGTAAGGTGAAAGCGGATATTATTTGATCTAAATTGCGGATGAAGCATAACTATTAATACCCATGCAAAAATCAGATGATAAAGACTATGGATTATAATTAAGCACTTGAAGAGATTATGTCGATTATGGTAAAGTAGTAGTTATATTTGCAGACTATAGTGAACCAATAAAGTGCGCAATTACATCTAGCAAAGGCTTGGTAGACCCATGAGCAATTCTTATACTCTTTATAACCTCATCATCAAAGAGTCGGTCAAGATTCTTCCCAAGGAAATGAGTAATCAAATGGAAGAAGCTTTCTAATATGTAAGTTCGCGTCCTTTATGTACAATCAAAACTGTGTCGAATATGTTACACAGAGAAACCACTTACAAACAGAGAAAATAGATTAATGGAGGGGTGTTGGTGGATCCTTTGTTAGTTAATGCTCGATAGAATCTAGATTTAAGGCTTAGGTTCGGCTGCATAGAGACCTTAGGTTAAATCGCTGACAATCACCGTAGAAAGACTTAGAAAACGGGCATAGGTTATTTTTGCGATGAAGCTGTATCTGTTTTCCTAATTCTTCTTGTCAACTTTCAATAGATCCTAGCTAAAGTCATTCATGTCAACAGAACACATAATAGTAACATGCAGAAAAAGCCGTAATACTTAGTTATGCAAACAGACAATGTACAGATTTAAACATAAGTAAATAAGGTACCATTATAATAAGGTATCACAGACTTCACTTAAAATTATCTTTCACTCATCTCAATTACTAGTACCTTACTACTTTCAGTATCCTTTTTCTCAAATAATGCCCCCATTTCTTCCAAACTCTTACCTTTTGTCTCGGGTAGAAAGACATAAAAGAAAATTGTTGCAACAGTCATGACCCCTGATAACACTAAAAACATCCCTCCAAACGTTATTTTGTTTGATATCGTTAGAAACGTCATTGCTATAACCCCACTAACTAATCGGTTTACTGACACTGCGAGACTAGACCCTTGAGCACGTAACCTCATTGGAAATATTTCTGAAGTGTACACCCATGTAATAGGCCCGAGACCAATCGAGAAAAATGACACGTCAGCACAAACGGCTACCACACACACCACAATAGCCCATGTGGGCTTGTCACTAGAGTGCTCCAAAAACATTGATCCAAGGCCTAATACAGCTAAAGAAATGGCCATACCTATTGAGCCCAATAACAATAAAGGCCTCCTACCAAATTTATCCAAAAACAAAGCCGAAACCAAAACGAAAGAAGTCTTAGCTAGGCCCATAATTATCGTTACCCCAACTAGATGCTTCCGTTGACGGATTCCCGCGGACTTAAAAACGGCGGGCGTGTAGTAAACCACTGCGTCATTACCCGAAGCTTGCATAAAAAAATTTATCCCAATAGCAGCAATGAGAACACGGCGGATGACTGGTGACGGTTTTAACAACTCTTTCCAAACACCTTGACCTTTCCACGTGTCGCCATTTGGACCACACATGTTCTGGTCAAGGGCCGCTTTTGTTATTTCCTCTAATCTTAAATGGGCCTCATTTTGATTGTCGGAAGATTTTCTCAAAACCTTTTGGGCCTCATCTACTCTACCCTTCATAACAAGCCACCTCGGCGACTCGGGCATAAACATCACCCCAACGGCGATTCCAACTGATGGAATAGCCGCAAATCCTAGCATTAACCTCCAATTAATATTCTCGGGTAAACCCGACAAAGCATAGTTCATAACATACCCCAACAATATCCCCAATGTTATGAACACTTCAGGAAGTGATGTCAACAACCCACGTGTCATCGCCGGAGATAATTCTGCGGTGTACACCGGAGCTATCATTAACGAGTACCCAACCCCAATTCCGGCCACTACTCTTCCCGCCATTAAATAACCAAAATTTGGAGCCAAACCCATTAACAAAGCACCTATGAAAAAAGTTGCAGCTGCTAAAATAATGGTGTATCTCCGGCCAATCATATCAGAAGTCTTGCCGGAAGCAAAAGAACCAATCAAAGAGCAAACATTTAATGAACCAACAAGTATTTCAACTTGGGTTGATGAAATGTTTAAGTTATCTTTTATAGATAGCACTGCACCACTCATTACACCAATATCTGTCACACATATATACATTTTATATCAAACATTGCATAATTATAAACACATCGTTAATATATGAATTACAATATGTGTTTTGATTAGCAAATTATATTCAAAGCTTATGGGCTTGTTTGAATTTGAAAAATCTCACAAGCCCGCTTGTTCTCGCTTATGAGTTTATCAACTTGAGCGCATGTACTTAAATAAGTCATAAGCAGTGGTGGATTCAGGACTTTAAATGACCAATTCACAAATTTTGTTTAACATAGATAATTAAGTAACTAAACAAGACATGTAGCACAATACTTTTGAGGTCAGCTTCATTTAGGAGAAATCAAGATTTTTGACAAGAATTTATACTTGAGCAAAAGTCCATGAGGTCTATGTGAACCCCCGAAAACTTAACCTCCTTAGGTCCGCCCTGACCATAAGCTCATAAGCCATAAAATGTGAGTTTATAAGCATTTAAAGTTTCAAATAAGCCTGTAAACCCGAAAAAAATAAGCTCATCCAAACAATTCTAAATGTTTAAACTACGGTGCATACTGCATATATTAGTTACTTACCATAACCAAGAAGAATGGAGTTAGTGGAAGCTAAAAGAGCACATGCAAGAGCATATTTGTTAATATGTGTGTTTCTTGAGGTGCTATCCATGGTGATTAATGGAATTGAATATGGTTGTGATTAATGGAATTGAATATGGTTGTGAAAGAAGGTTTTGCTTGTATGGTTTATAACATTTTTTCCATGATATGAATCGCATATATATCCCTTCCAAAATGAATAATTGCATATGTATCATTTGTACAAGTTTTTGATACACATAGTACAATGGTTTTTATGCATGCTTTGGATATATATGCAATTATGCATTTTCGGAAGGATATATATGCAAAAACCCCAGTATTTAATGCGGTATTTAATGCATGATGCCAAAAGTGTTGTGTTTAGTATTTTACACGTCACCTTGTGCATTTAGTATTTGTGCAAAAATAGCCGTGTCAAGAATGTATATTCCACCTCACTTATATAATTTGTACATGTAAAGTTTATGCAAAGATAGGTGGGAAATCAATAACCTGTGCACTATAATTGGAAATGTTAGTTACAAAATGATGATGGAAATTATCTAAAATTACAGTTGTGTTTGTTTTATTGATATTTGTATAGACTTTATCTTACTAGTGGCATGTAGAGATATTATGCAACATTGTCTTTTTTTTCTAAAATATATTATAAATAACGTGAGCCGTGAAATAGTCGTTTGGTTAAGTCTCACGTTTTAGGAGTTATGACGAAGTCACGATGTTTTTTAAGGCACGACTTAAAGTAGCACAAAATATTTATAGATTTATATATTTATGTCATATTTTATATGTATCGAGTTTTCAATAAAACCCAAATATCATGCCCAAATCAGGATAACCCAGCCGGCCCATATACGTGGTCTACATAACATTGTAGCCTGATTCCTTAAAAACGCCTAAAAAAGGCGGCAGGCATCCCCATCTTATCGCGTCTTTTCATGCCTTATCTCACGCCACGCCTAGTGCCGATGCATATATCTATTTTGTAGCGTGGATGTCACATCTCACGCTTTAGCATGCCTTTTAGAACTGCCTACGACTAACAAGGTCATAACCACATGCAAAATCGAAAAATATTATAATCAAATACTACAACTACTAATGCTGACTAATAAAAACCTTTGATATGATTTTCATGTGTCCTAATACTACAACTACTAATGCTGACTAATAAAAACATTTGCTAATTTGTTAATGTAACAAATGGCTTTTAAGTGTTTTGCTAAACAATGACCACTGGGCAATGTTTAATATGAATATAAAAGTAAACTTTGACTTTGTTAAATAAAAAATGACATATATTTAAGTTAATTTTTATGTTCATTTATTGTGCATTAAATGCATAATTACTTTAAATATAAAAAAAAAAACATATTGTTTAATGTGCCTTAAGCATTGCCCAGTGAGCAGTGTTTAGCAAAACACATGTAACAAATGGCTTTTAAGAGTAGTATTCAAGGACTTAAATGATTAAGGAGAAATTTCTTTAGTGTTTAATTTATTTCTAAAAGGTTTTGGTTGCTATGCTCATATTTCACAAATAATGTATGATATGATCATTGATTTTGCCTTTTACTGCATTTAGTGCAATTTGAAATATTTGGAGTTACCATTATGCAAATTTGTTCCAAATCTGTACATCAATTACCCAGCATTAAAAGGGAGATATTTGATAGTGTCATTCTTGTCAAAAAGTTAAAATCACATGACCAAAACATCCAAAAACTCCAGCTTTATTTACAAAGACATGAAAGTGCCATAAATCACTTTCATTTTTTAAACCATTCATCTAGAGTGATTAGTTTTGGGCCCTAAACGAAGCAAATAGACAAGAACTAGGCTTATTCATGTGATCGTGTTCGCTATATTAGATTTTATAAACGGTGTAAGAATTATAGGCTAATCTCATGCAAGTGTGCATCTAAGCTCTACCAAATAGAGTATCAAAAGCTAGTTTGCTCATCTAATTAGATGAAAAGATTGTGTTCTATTATTATTTTACTAATCACTAAACATTCGGCTCGATTAGTAAGTTTTTTCTAACATTGAAGGTATTCAATGTTGATGAGATATCAATAACTTTAGAAATATATAAATAAAAAAGACTGACAATTTGTGTGTGATTCTGTGTTTAGTTTTTGTCCAATTACCTCACGTGAATACGTGATGCATTATTGCATTTCAAGAAGATCGTGAAACAAAATTATACTCAACTTTATTATAGTATTTTGGACTGAAATGCAGATGTATAGTCTTTAAACGTATGCTAGCAAATAGTGTTGATGAATTCCTAATCGAAGTTTAATTGTGGCGTCCAGCGTGGATCAGGTTTCTGTTATGATAGTTGGACTGCTAGTCCAATTCGTCTAAGTTTATCCTAAACGTGGGAGACCTGTAACCTGCGATTAAGGGTTTACAACAATAGAATTGGACTCTAACCTGCAAACCTGTGGTTGAGTCACGTGTTCTTTATCAGGTCTGCGTGTGGGTTTACACATACCTGAATCGAATAATAATTTCATAACCTGTGATCCTGTTCGTTAGACGTGAAGTATTGATCATGTGGTTACTATATCAGCGACATAGGGGTAAAGAAACCCTAAAAAAAAAAACAAATCGACTTACCTGTGTACCTATTGGTTTAAGTCGTATTGTGTTTCATTAATCAGTTTATAAACTGATTAAAGCTCAGCCCAGTTATATTAGTGAATTGGAAACAGTCCATTGGGTTGTTAATTGTCTCACTATTTGTTGAATCTTTAGTAGGGTGAATCCGAGAAACCGTTGATTATCCTACGCGTGTTCAACACAAACTGAGTAACTAATCTATCTGTGTGATAAGGGCTGGATAAATCCCCGTTGCAAACCTATTCGCGGTCCAAACAAAGAACAAGGATGGTGGTAGGAGAAAGCACACAACCGCCAGTAAAGGATACTACATTGACGTTTCAATGTCCGTTGTTAACGTCAACAAACTATACCATATGGAGGATGCGTATGGAGGTACTTCTTGGAATTCATGGAGTCTGGGATGTGGTCGATCCGGGCTTAGACGATCCAAAGAAGAATAACATTGTTAAAGGTTTTCTATTTCAATCAATACCAGAAGACCTGATTTTGCAAATCGGGAATCTAAAAACTGGGAAGGAGATGTGGGAAGCAATTAAGACCCGTAACTTAGGTGCTGATTGTGTGAAAGAGGCTAGGCTTCAAACCCTAATTACAGAGTTTGAGAATCAGAAGATGTCAGATAACGGTACTATAGACGCATATGCCTCAACGCTATCGGGTATTGCTTCTAAATCAGCCACGCTTGGAGAAGTCATGTCGGAACACAAGCTGGTAAAGAAGTTTCTCACAAGTCTTCCTAGACGGTTTGTCCATATCGTGGCAGCCCTAGAACAGGTTTTAGACCTTAAAAAAACAGGGTTTGAGGATGTGGTTGGTAGACTGAAAGCGTATGAAGAAATAGTGAAAGAAGATAAAGCAAACGACGCTCAAGAAAAGTTGCTTTATACTAGGACTGAAAATTCCAATAGGAACAATGACTCAAGCGGAGGAAGAGGACGTGGTTCATACACTCGAGGCCGTGGCCGTGGTCGTGGTCAAGGTAGTGGACGTGGCAACAATCAGAACCAAGGTCAACGTGACTCCTCGGAAAACCGTGAAGATAATGAACAAAAGGGTAAACAACATGAGAAACGTGACCTCTCACATATAAAGTGTTACCGTTGTGATGAGTACAGACACTTTGTTTCAAGGTGCCCTGAACGAAACCGAAACCATGAAGTTAACCTTAATGAGACGCAAAGAGAAAGATTTGTATCATGAGGAAGGTACGTTCTTTATGATGAACCATATTCAAGAAACGATTTTCATAAATGAAGAAAAGTACACTCCACCAAAGTGCGAGCCAAATACCGATGAAGACGATGTATGGTACTTTGACAACGGTGCAAGTAATCACATGACAGGTAATTACTCTTACTTTTCTGAATTAAATGAAAATATTACTAGACGTGTTAGGTTCGGAGACGATTCATGTGTGAGCATAAAAGGAAAGGGCTCGATTTTGTTCCAAGGGAAAAACGGAGAACAAAAGTTGTTGAAAGATATCTATTATATTCCTGCTCTTCGAAGTAACATGATTAGTCTCGGACAAGCTACAATATCCGGTTGTGATATTAGGATACGAGGTGATTTCTTAACCATGTGAGATAGTTGTGGAAAGTTGCTCGTCTTTATAAGACTCAACTAAAAGTTGGTAAAGAAGATTCGAACCAAGGTGGAAAAGAAAACGAACTAGGTATGTTTACTGCTTTGGGGGATGAAATACATGAAACTAATACTAATCAGTTTTTGAATGAAGAAGCAAGCTCGCAAGCTGCTGCAAACGAACATCCCACTGTTCATGACACCAGCGCTGTACCTACTCTTACTGTTCACAACACGAGCCCGACAACTGTTATTGTTCACGCTACAGTACCAGTTATTGTTCACGCTACAGTAAATGGTGATCAGGAATCAGGTAGTAATGACTTAGATGAAGTGTTCGTGCCGGTAGCTCGACTCGAGACCATATGACTCTTGATTGCTCTCGCAGCCAGGAAAGGATGGAAGATTCATCACTTGGATATGAAAACGGCTCTTCTAAATGGTGATCGAAAGGAGCTCGATATTACTTTAAAAGAGATGGGTTTTCTACAATGCGTGCACAAAAATACAATCTATAAAAAGGTGCCCAACGGAGAATTTATCATTGTTGCGGTTAATGTGACTGATTTATTCGTGACTGGGACGAGCTTAGACCTCATAAATAAGTTCAAAAGGAGAATGGTGTCTCAATTTGAAATGTCGGATCTTGGTGAGTTAACTTATTACTTAGGTATCGAAGTCTCACAAGAAAAAGATTGCGTGGAGATCAAGCAAGAGAGATATGCAAGGAAGATCTTGAAAGAAGCTGGTATGGAAGATTGCAATGCAACTTTATGTCTGATGGAACCGAGACTCAAGTTGTCAAAAGCAGACGATGTACCAGAAGTTGAAGCTACCCAATATCGAAAAGTGGTGGGTTGCTTGCGTTACCTCTTGCACACTCGTCCAAACTTGACTTACTCGGTTGGAGTGGTTAGTCGATATATGCAAAGTCCAAGAGAATCACATGCTCGTGCTATCAAGCAAATCCTACGCTATCTTATAGGTACAAATTCATTTGGAATTAAATACAATCGGGGTAATGACATGAGACTGGTGGGATATAGCAGTCATAATGTTGATATTGATGATGGAAGAAGCACTACCGGACATGTTTTCTACCTTGGTACATCGCCCATTACATGGTGCGCACAAAAACAAACTACCGTGGCATTATCTTCGTGTGAAGCTGAGTTCATGGCAGCCACTGCAGCTGCGTGTCAAGCAATTTGGCTTAGGGAGTTATTGGTGGAAGTGACAGGATTGGAAAGACAAAAGGTGATAATAAGAGTTGATAACAAATTGGCAATTGCATTATCAAA
This sequence comes from Artemisia tridentata subsp. tridentata, assembly GCA_021014915.2. Lineage (NCBI taxonomy): Eukaryota > Viridiplantae > Streptophyta > Magnoliopsida > Asterales > Asteraceae > Artemisia > Artemisia tridentata. Next base: position 50,077,721 of record CP139508.1, read on the forward strand.
GAACCCGGTCTTTCACGGAAGAAGCAAGCACATCCGCACTCGATATCACTTCATTCTTGAATGTGTGGAAAATGAGCAGGTTATAGTGGAGCATGTATCCGGTGAAGAACAAAGAGCAGATCCGTTAGCGAAGGCCTTGGCGCGCATAAGGTTCAAGGAGATTGATAACGCTCATTTTGTATATATTTTAGTCGCGTTATTTCTATGTTTGTGCACTGTATTTGGTTGTATTTGTGAACATTTTGCGCTTAAAAGGTATAAAAGATGTATTCAGGTTCAGGTACAATCAAGTCCAAGTGAATATCTAGAAAGATGGAGAAAAGTCGCTAAATCAAGAGCTTATGCACAACGAAAGATTCTACCCACAATAAAGACCTCGGAAAGATCATCAAAGATAAAGAATCAAGTTACAAAGATTTCCGAGCTCAAGAAAAGATCAAGTGTTGCTGAGATGAATGAGAAGTTACATGTAAAGTTCTCTATGAATTATGGCTTTCTTCCTCAACCAAAGGTTCAAGAAATACAACTAAGGCTTAAGTTCAACCCAAGGTTCAAACTGCCATGCCAACCTTACTCCAAACCTTGGGCTGGAATCTGAACCTCAGGTTGAGACTTCAACCTTGGGTTGACTGCAACTCCTGGCACACTTAATGACTATCTTTAATGAACTAACTCTTCATATGGGTTGTCATTACACCACAATTACTTCAAGTCCATATTTTTAATAACACTTTGTGCCCAAGAAACTTGCTTGGTGACCAAGGAGTAGCTATTCTATTAATTGGAAGCTTAGCCAAGAGAGAAGATACCATAATTTACATCTGAGTTAATTGCAAAAATAGTCCTTGTGGTTTGGCCAAAATGCAGAAATCGTCCTTACTGTGCATTAAGTGCAGAAACAGTCCTTACTGTTTACTCTTTCATTCACTTTCAGTCCCCCACGTGGACATCCGTTAACTTCCCGTCTATTTCTACTTCACGTGATATGCACACGAGGCTATTTTAGTCTTTTTCCAACTTTAGATAAAATAATACCCCACCCAAGTAATAAAAAACCCCCCATATCATTTTCTGGTCCCCAAATCCAAACCAAAACCCTAAAAAGGTAAAAAGGGCAAAATCAATTCGCTAAAATGGTGGCGTGTTTCTGTGGTAGTCAGACCCGTGTGCGTACTTCATGGACAAATCTTAACCCAGGACGTCGTTTTCACTCATGCCAAGAAGTTTTTGTAAGTAGAAATTTGTAGTTATATTTTTTTTCAAAAGTTATTGATTGAAGTACTAATTTGTAGGGAACGGATTGTGGGTTTTTTGATTGGGTTGATCCTCCAATGTGTGCTCGGTCAGTGCAAATCATTCCTGGTCTACTTAGGTCAAGAAACCAGCTTCAAGAATCATTGGTTGAAATGGCAGCTGGAAGAAGAAGATTGAAGATATGGTTGATTTGTAGTTGGGTCTTCTTCTTAGTTAGTTTCTTGTTGTAAGCTGATAAAGCTATGTATGAATGTACATCTTGAACTTAAAAATTGACTATAGTCAATGAATTTTGACTCTTATATGTATGGATGTTCAAGTATGAATGATAATTTCAAGTTTAATGATACTACTACGTATGTGTATGATTTTTATTCAAATAATGCATACATAGATGCATTGTTTATTAGATACTAGGATCATTGGTGCATTACATAGATGGTTCTTAAACTGACATGATTAGAAAAAGATAGTACATAGAGTGCCCTGGATGAAAAGTGATCAATTCCCTTTGCCCCCCTCTTCCACCTCTGTGCCTGGATGACTTCCCAAGTGTGTGCATTTGGTGATCCAAGCACTTGAGCCCTTTGGTCATAGGCTGGGTTGTCTTTCACAGGAGCCCTTTGAACATGGTAGCTAGCATAGGCATTCACCCTTTTCTGACCACTTGAATGAACTTCCAACTCTTTACCTTTGTTGGAGACACAGTCCTCTTCCTCAGTTGTTGAATGATAGCTGGACACCCAGCTATCATTCAAAAAGCTACAGTTTATGCTTGCTTCAGATGATTCAGATGAAGTTTCAAGCTTTCCCTTTCCCTTTGTTTGTTCAGAACTTGAAGAAGATGAAATCTGAATGACATATGGATTAGAAGTCATTTCTGGACAATGTGTGATATCAGCTGTTTTGTGTGTAATGTGGGGAGTGTGCATGTCAATTTATAGCAAGAATCACCACACATGTCCAAAAGAATCAAACTGGCCAAAAGTAGTGTCCAAAAGACAGTCAATTGACAGTCATTGAGAAAAAAATAGTGTACAAAATAATGCTTGTGGCCAAAAGACAGTCAAATGACAGTCATTGAGAAAAAAATAGTGTCCAAAATAATGCTTGTGGCCAAAAGTAAAGAACACATGTGCATAACTGAAAGGGTAACATTTGCCATACATTAAACAAGTTTTTCAACTTGCTAAAATGAAAATTTGCATCACAATTGTTCCCATCATGTCATAAGAGTACTAATACATAATAACCATAATGTCTACATGGATTACTAATACATAACCATACTATTACTTAACCAATTCTAGCAGTTCTTCCTTGATGCAGTTTTCTTCCCTTTTTTTGGACTTGCAGTTGGCTTGGATTGACTTGCAGTTTTTTTCCTTGGGCTTTTCCTTGTTGCCTTTGATGCAGTGGTCTTGGATTGACTTGCAGTGGTCTTTGATGGTTGCCTTGGTGCCTTTGCAGTTTGATGAACACTTGCAGCTTGATCACCACTTGGTCCCTTTTCAGCAGCTGCAGATGACTGTGTAGCCCCATAATTTGGATCTTTCCATGGATTTGGTTCCTTACAGCTTTTTTTGTTATGACCCTTTTTTAGGCAGTTGTCACAAGTGACAGTCCCACCTTTCCTAGTTAACTTGTTCCCTTTTACATTCACTACACAGTTCCAGCAGTCACTCCAAGGACCCTTAACTTCAAATAGTTCAGCCCCATTCCATTGAACTGAGTATTTTGATGCTTGTTCCATTATACCTTTGAAAAGCTTAGTCACAGTTGGTGTTAATGGACCCTCACTTTTTTCAATCACTGTCTGAACCAACACAATCCTTTTCATTATATATTCCCTAACATATTCTAGTGCAGTGTAAATTGGACTATCCCTAGCAGTTAGTAACTGCCTATTAAAGACCTCACAGATATTGTTGATCAATAAATCACAATGTGCCCTTCCTGCCCATAAGTATGTACATACATTAAGCATCTTAATAATGAAAAAAAAGAAGTAAATTAGGTCATAATTGGTTACCTGAAAAGTGGCTTCTGCTCCAATGCTCAGGATGTATTTTCCTCAACCACTCATGTGCCTGCCGATTGTATCCCTTAAGTTCATCCATTGCTCTTTCAAACTCTACCACAGTTGTTGCAGTGGCACACTTCCACAACCTCTCTTTGTACACTCCTCCTTTCCAAATCAAATTCATGTTATCATTAATATGCCTTACACAATACCTGTGTTCAGCAGCAGGAAATAAGCTCTTTATAGCTGGTAACAGACCCTATAAAACAAACAATGGTATCATTAATTAAACATGACCAGAACCATCCCCAAGACAAAAACACTCACCATTAAAACAAACAGTGTAGTTACAAATATATACCTTTTGTCTATCAGTAATAAAGGTGAAGTTGGAATTGGTATACAAATCCAAATCATCCCCAAGACAAGACAAGAACCATTCCCATGAATCTCTAGATTCTGATTCAACAATTCCATATGCTACAGGGTAGATTCCATTATTAGCATCCACACTCACAGCTGTTATCAGTTGTCCAGGATGTTGACCTTTCATAAATGCACCATCCAACCCTAGCAGCTCTCTCCCAGAAGCTCTAAAACCCTCTTTTAAAGCACCCAAACAGATATAGATCCTGTAAACATCTATTTTAAACCTTCCTGTTGTGTTTGGGTTAGACTTCTTTAACTGTTCAGCATAATCTCTCAATAAAGCATATTGACCCACTGCATCACCCCTCAAATTAACTTCTGCCTTAGACTTAGCTCTGAAAGCTTTTGTTGCAGAAACACCTACTTGAAACTTGGACTGCATCTGCTCTTGGATTGCTACTGTTGGTATTTCAGGGTTCACAGAAATTAGGTTTACAACATGTTTGGCAAGAAAGGAGGCTGTACATGCTTTTATATCCCTAGATTGGAGACATTTATGTTCATTATTAAATGTCTTAACCACCCATTTCCAATTTGGTCCAGGAGAAATATACACATTCCAAGGACACACACTTTTGTCCTCATCTTCTGAAATTACACCTTTACCCTTCATTTGCTTATTCTCTTTTGACCCACCTTTTTTCCTCTTTTTTCCTTGTGCTTGTGAACCAACAGCTGGTATATTCTCTCTAGCACATGGCATTGTACCCTTACATTTTGCTTGTAACCTCTCATTATCATTCTTTACAATATGAATCTTCCTTCTTGTTTCAACTGCATGAGCTTTAATTCTTTCTTTAGCTTCTTCCTTGTTAGCAAAATCTTGTCCAACAAAAAGGAAGTTTACAATACCATCTGATCCAGCACCTCCAGTTTTTTTAAGTTTCCTAAGGTTCCTCCTTATAACAGTTGAAGCATCATCATCATCACCTACATCACTATCAAATGAATCATAGTCCACAACCTCTAAAGCTTCATCTGTTACTTCAAAATGAGGTTTTCCACTTGGATCAACATAGTTTTCCCTACCAACATTGTCCCTAACAAAATCATCCATGTTCACTTCCACATCATCAATAATATGCTCCTCATCAACAATATCCTCCATGTTCACTTCTGTCTCATTTTCATCACCTACATTCTTAGAGCTAGACTCTCCATGTGTATCTTCCACATTCAAATCAAAGCCTATGTTATCTACACCATCATCATCTAAGTCAGCCAACCGAACATTGTTAATCCAAAGCTCTACAAAAAATTCTATTTCCTTATGTGTTTCCACAACTTTTACCAACCTAACTAAATCATCATCACAATTCACAGGCCTTAAACCATTGTCTAAACCTTTGTTAGGCATCCTAAAGTGATAATATATAATGTCATCAGACTCATACCCTAATTGAGTCATAATTGAGTTTATCCCCTCAACCTTAAGGTGATCCACATCAATGTAATCCAAGTATACTGTCTCACCTGTGGTATACATCCTATTTGGTGGTTGTGTGAAGTATCCACCATGATTGAACTTCATCGAGAACATGGACTTGGAACCACCTGTATCATAATGAAAAAAAAATCAATGAGCTAACAATGTCGTATCAAATAAGTGATTATTTCCATTAAAAAAACTTCGATTCTTACCATAAATTGTGTTTGGATCAATTGATACGCCATCATTTCTAAAAATAAATTTTGGAGGTGAAGCTGACTCATTCATCTTTCTAACCGCAGGTATCTACACGGACTATAAGTGCAATGGATTTGAACAGCAAGGATAAGAAATTAGGTATGAGCTTGTAAGGGTTTGACTTTTGGATTTGGGGACCAGAAAATGATCTGGGGGGTTTTTTATTACTTGGGTGGGGTATTATTTTATCTAAAGTTGGAAAAAGACTAAAATAGCCTCGTGTGCATATCACGTGAAGTAGAAATAGACGGGAAGTTAACGGATGTCCACGTGGGGGACTGAAAATGAATGAAAGAGTAAACAGTAAGGACTGTTTCTGCACTTAATGCACAGTAAGGACGATTTCTGCATTTTGGCCAAACCACAAGGACTATTTTTGCAATTAACTCTTTACATCTACAACACATAAATCATCATCAATTTACTCTCTCAAGAAGGCTACAAGGGAAGAAAACGCAGGAAGAAGTTAGCTTACATCCATTATTCATCATCATAATCATCAAAGGAATCATTGTTGATCATCTCATCATTGTTCCTAACTCTTGTAATCATCATTACAACTTTTGTAATACTTCTTAATCATGCTTTCAAGTGATAAATTTTCTGTGGTTATTTCTTTGTTTGCCATGAGTGGCTAAGTGCCTTGTGCACTTGCCTAGATGATGTTTGTTACATGAATATTGATTGATTATGACGCTATGGTTCTAATTCAATGAAAAGCTAATACTAAGATCGAATTGTACTTTGAAGTTTTCATAAACAAAAGAGTTATCAAGTTTGGTTGATTGTTAATAGTGTAATAGATCGAAAGAAACATTGTTATTCAATCAATTGTAAACCTTTTTCGATGAAGGTGTTACCTTATGTATTGACCATTTCATAGGTAACTTGGTTAGACTTAGAAAACTAAGAGTGTAGTTGTCAATTACTTGTGAAACGATAGCGAATCAAGTGATTGAATTGTGTTAGTCTTGATTGATCAAACTTAATATTGTTTTTGTCATCTTAAAATCTTGACGAGGATTGAAAGTGTTGAAAAAAAGAGGATTAGTACACAAACTAATTAAATTAGAATACCATCTAATTTGTTGATTATAATCGATTTGAACCATTGTCATAATCATATCAAGGGAATTGTGCAAACTAGTCTAGGCAAGTGTAGTTTTAATATATTGAATTTACATCATCATCATTATTTGCTTTCTTTTAGAATCATTGATAAAGCTCGATTTTATATTCAACTCACATTTCATAAAACTAAACAAATTCTTGCGAACGACCTCGGCTTACCATTTCATCTCTTACTACACACGAACGAGTATACTTGCTCGTATGTGTCTCATTTGAATCATTTGTAGATCGCGTTATAAATTTAACTTGCACTATAAACGGTCACATCAAGTTTTTGGCGCCGTTTCCGGGGATTTGATCACGTTTTTGTGAGTTTTTGTTTATAATTTTCTTGTTTATTTCGTGTTCTTTAAGCTTTTTTAAAAGAAAAAAAAAAGTTTCCCTTAAAAAATCCGGCCAGCATTCAGCCGAACCGGTTCAACCTCTCTGATCCATCTGAACCTCCGGTTCATATCCTAACCGACCCGGTTCAAACCTTCTGTCGACCAGACCAAAATCAGCCGACCGGTTCAATTTCCAACCGCCCGGTTCAATTTCTTCTGACCTACCCAACCGACCGGTTCATTATTGAACCGATCCGGTTCAAACTTTCTATGAACCTAGTTCAACTCAACCGACCGGTTCACATCCCACCCGATCCGGTTCGTATCTTTCTGTGAACCAGCCCCACCCAAACCGCCCGGTTCACCCTCAAACCGCCGGTTACTGTTTAAAAAAAATCCTTTTAATTTTTCTTTTAGCTTTTAATCTTTTTCGATTGGCTCGTTTTTCTCGTGTATGACCACTCGTTCTTCTAACGAAGAATTAAGTTCACCATTGTCTAACCCCGAAAGTTTATTTCGCAAAAAGAGAACCCCATTTGTTCCACCCAATCAAAGAATACCAAAAACCGTTAACCCACCATTTGATAATCTTTCCGAAGTTCACCCAATCGTTAATCTTTTTCTTGAATTACACCCGCGGCCGCCATTGTTCCCGTTAATCTTGGAGATAACTTCACTATCAAAGGTCATCATCTTTCGATGATTAAAGACAATCAATTTGATGGTCGAGTTAGATCCGATCCACACAAACATATCGCCGATTTTCTTGAAATTTGTGACATGTTTCGTTATGGAAATACCGATGCAAATGCAATCCGCCTCAAACTCTTTCCATCGTCTCTCACCGGAGAAGCGAAAATTTGGTATAACGAATTAAGCCCCGGAGTGATCACAACTTGGAACCAAATGAGAGAAGCATTTGTTGGACGTTTCTTTCCACCGGCCATGTTTGATCGTCTCTTAGGTGAAATTCGTAGTTTCACTCAAAAGGAAGGAGAAAATCTTGTTGAAGCTTGGATTCGAATGAAAAACATGCTCCGAAGTTGTCATGGGCATGGTTTATCTCGTGGTAATATCATTCAAATCTTTTACCATGGTCTCGATGACACAACTCAAGGTATCCTTGATGCCGGAGGAATTTTCCTTTATAAGACCCCTAACGAAGCTTACACTTTACTAGAAGACCGTGTACTTCTTAAGCTCGATTGGTCTAAGGATGCCAAAACCAAACCTCAACGAAAAACCGTTGCATTCGCCGAAGGAACGAATGAAAATTCCAAAATCATGGATATGATGAAAGATCTCACCACCAAAATCGATTCTAAATTCCAAAGTATCCAACAAGAGATCAAAGAAATGCGCGGTGGTTGCAACTATTGTGGTGGAAACCATTCATCATCCGAGTGTGATGACAAACCCATGGGAGGTCCCGAAGCCGAAGCCAATTATGTTTATAGAGGATATCGAGGAGGAGGATATCATGGAAACTACTACGGTAGAAATTCTAGAGATTGGCAAGATCGTCCACCGAGGGATGATAATCGTAGTTCCCAACCTCGTGACGACAACCGTCGGACATCGTTTCGTGATGATAACCGTTCATCATCACAAACCCCTGAAAGAAAAATGAAGAATTTGAATTCGAAAAAACCATGCGTGAATTCGTGCTAGCTCAAAAGCAAACGAATGAATTTATGAAAAATCAGTTCTTCATGCTTAAAAGCAAAGTCGAACAAGGTCAAAAGAACCATCAAGCTTCTATCCAAGACCTTGAAACCAAATTTGGTCGTCTTTCTGATCAATTTGCTGCAAGACCATCAGGTTCTTTGCCAAGCAATACTCAATCCAACCCGAAACCATCATCATCTGGATCTTATCGTCCACCTCAAACGAGAAATGAGCATGTAAATGTTGTATTCACTCGTAGTGGTCTATCTTATGATCCACCACCAAACCCAAACCAAACAACCACTATCGTTCATGATGATAGTGAGGATGAAGCAGAGAAAGAACCAAAAGATAACGAACCAATTCCTACACCAGTCGTTAAACCCACTCCACAGCTCAAAGCTTATAAACCAAGAATTCCATATCCTCAACGATTGAGGAAAGAAAAGATAGAAGAACAATATGGCAAGTTCATTGACTTAATCAAAGAAGTTAGGATCAAAGTTCCTCTTGTTGATGTCCTAGCTGGTATGCCCAATTATGGGAAGTTTTTGAAAGAACTTGTGAGCAACAAAAGCAAAATGGATAACATTTCTGCTACCTTCTTGAATGAATATTGCTCAGCCATTGTTGAAAACAAACTACCGAAAAAACTCGGTGATCCTGGAAGTTTTCTCATCCCGTGTACTTTGGGAAATTCAATCACTTGTGATGCTTTAGTCGATCTCGGTGCGAGTATCAATCTTATGCCATACTCATTGTATGCGAAGCTGTCGATCGATACCTTGAAACCCACAAGAATGAGTATACGTTTAGCGAATCATACTATCCAATATCCTGTTGGAGTAGCTGAAAACACGCTTGTTCAAGTTGGGCAATTCATTTTTCCCGTTGATTTTGTGATCTTCGAGATGGAGGAAGATAGCAAAGTTCCATTGATCTTAGGAAGACCTTTCCTAAACACCGCAGATGCTATCATTCGAGTCAAAAACAAAGAACTCAATCTTGGAGTTGGAGATGAAAGAATCTCTTTTTCAATTAATCAAGCCATGAAATATTCTCATGCGAATGATGACACTTGTTATAGCATTGATGTTATCGATGAAATTACAGAGGAAACATTCGATGAGTTGCTTGATGAAAGAATTAAGACTCATAAAACATCTGGACAAATAAGCGATGAAGATCACGACAGAGAATTCGCTGAATTTATGCAGATAAACACCGAAGAAATTTTTGAGGAAGAAACATCCAACTTTGAGGAGTTGGAATTCAATGATGAAATGAGAATCAAAACCTCAATTGAAGATCCACCAACGGATCTCTTCTTGAAACCTCTTCCCGTTCATCTAGAATATGCATTCTTGGAAGAAAAATCTCTTTTTCCGGTTGTCATATCTTCAGCACTTAAACCCGATGAAAAAGAACGTCATGTTTCTGTGCTCAAAAATCATAAAGAAGCTTTCGCTTGGAAAACTTTTGACATTCGTAGAATAAGTCCAAACTTTTGCAAACACAAAATCAATTTCGAAAACGATTCCAAACCCGTTGTTCAAAGACAAAGAAGACAAAACCCAAACATGAAGGAAGTTGTTAAGAAGGAAATAATCAAACTTCTTGATGCTGGTATTATTTACCCCATTGAGGATAGTTCATGGGTGAGTCCTGTTCACTGTGTTCCTATGAAAGGAGGAACAACCGTTGTAACTAATAAACGTAATGAACTTGTTCCTACCCGAACCATAACTGGTTGGTGAGTGTGCATTGATTATCGCAAATTAAATGACGCCACCAGGAAGGATCATTTTCCTTTACCGTTCATGGATCAAATGTTGGAAAGACTTGCGGGGAACAAATTCTTTTGTTTTCTCGATGGATTTTTCGGTTATTTCCAAATTCCAATTGATCCAGCTGATCAAGAAAAGACCACATTCACGTGTTCTTTTGGCACATATGCGTATAGGCGTATGCCTTTTGGTCTTTGTAACCCACCAGCAACTTTTCAAAGATGCATGATTGCTATTTTTTAAGATATGCTTGAAACCTCCATGGAAGTTTTCATGGATGATTTCTCGGTATTTCGAGACTCATTCGAGTCATGCCTTTCCAATCTTGATAAAATGCTTGAAAGATACAAAACAGCTCATCTCGTACTAAACTAGGAAAAATGTCACTTTATGGTGACAGAAGGCATTGTGCTTGGTCACAAGATTTCTAGCAAGGGAATCGAAGTTGACAAAGCAAAAATAGATGCTATTGCTAAGTTACCACCCCCGACTAACGTCAAAGGCGTTAGGAGTTTCTTGGGGCATGCGGGATTCTACCGCAGATTCATCAAAGATTTTTTAAAAATATCTCGTCTTATGACGAAACTTCTCGAGAAAGATTCAGTTTTTGATTTCAATGAAGAATGCATCAAGGCATTCGAAACGCTCAAAGATAAGTTAACAAATGCACCGATTATGGTTTCACCAAATTGGTCGCTGCCATTTGAACTTATGTGTGATGCAAGTGATTTTTCCGTTGGGGCAGTATTAGGACAACGTGATGGAAAACATTTTCGTCCTATTTACTTTGCTAGCAAAACCTTGAATAGTGCTCAACAAAACTACACAGTCACTGAAAAAGAACTTTTGGCTGTAGTTTTTGCGTTTGACAAATTTCGTTCTTATCTCGTTTTGTCAAAAACAATTGTATTCACCGATCATTCAGCTCTTAAATATCTGTTTGCCAAACAAGATGCCAAACCACGTTTTATCCGATGGATTTTATTGTTTCAAGAATTTGACATAGAAATCCAAAATAAGAAAGGTGCGGAAAATGTTGCAGCAGATCAATTGTCGCGATTAGAAAATCCTAATTTAGAGGAATTCGGTGAAGACGAGATTGATGATAATTTTCCCGATGAAACTCTTATGGGAATTGAAAACGAAGAAGTTCCATGGTTTGCAGACTTTGCAAATTATTTAGTCGGAGGAGTGTTACAAAAAGGTCTAACTCATACTCAGCGTAGTAAATTTTTCGCAGACCTTAAACACTATTTTTGGGATGAACCGTATCTATTTAAAATGTGTCCCGATGGGATAATTAGAAGATGCGTGTACGGTTCAGAGACCTGAAAAAATCTCGATGAATGTCATCACGGCCCAACTGGAGGACATTACGGTCCATCCACAACTGTGAAAAAAGTCTTTGATGCGGGATTTTATTGGCCGACAATTTTTAAAGAAGCCCATACGCTTGTGCAGAATTGTGATGCTTGCCAAAAGTCTGGTAGTCTTTCTCGTAGAGACGAAATGCCACAAAAGAGCATACAAGTTTCTGAAATCTTCGATATATGGGCAATTGACTTCATGGGTCCTTTTCCTAAATCTCATAAGTTCGAATACATCCTCGTTGCAATTGATTATGTTTCTAAGTGGGCCGAAGCGGAAGCTTTACCCACAAATGATGCACGAGTGGTTGTAAATTTTCTGAAAAAGCTTTTCTCTCGATTCAGAATTCCAAAAGCTTTGATAAGCGACAGAGGAACTCACTTCTGTAACCATCAAATGGAGAAAGCTATGAAACGATATGGAGTTCATCATCGTTTCGCAACAGCATACCACCCTCAAACCAGTGGTCAAGTTGAAAACACCAATAGAGCTTTGAAAAGAATACTTGAAAAAACGGTTAAGGATAATCCTTCCGTTTGGTCAAGGAAACTCGATGATGCTCTATGGGCGTTTAGAACGGCATATAAAACTCCAATTGGCACAACTCTGTATAGACTCATATATGGGAAAACTTGTCATTTTCCGTTTGAAATTGAACACCGTGCATACTGGGCGTTGAGGCAATGTAACCCCGATCTCAAAATTGCTGGAGAAAAATGATTCTTGCAATTGCATGAACTCGATGAGTTAAGACTCCAAGCGTATGAGAATTCCAAATTGTACAAAGCTCGAACAAAACCTTACCATGATAGGAAGCTCATAATCCGGAAAGAATTCAAAGCCGGAGAAAAAGTACTTTTGTTCAATTCTAAGTACAAATTCAAAGCTCCTAAGCTAAGAACCAAATGGTTTGGTCCATTCGTGGTAAAACATGGTTTTCCATCCGGATATGTCGAGTTATATGACAAGCACGGTGGAAGTTTCATTGTTAATGGACATCGTATCAAGATTTATCATGATGAGGAGCAACTGAATGAAATGTCAAGGGAGGAAATTCCACTTGAACTGCTCGATAAAAAGAAATACAATGCTATTCCATTCATGGCACCTTTTCCAGCAGATTATAAAAAAGTAATACCATGGGCTGCGGAAACAGGATTCATCTGGGATGTTCTTCCTAGAACTTGCGATACCGCAAAGCTACATGATATTGATAAAACCGGAAAAGGAATAGTGAAAGGAAATGTGGTTTATATTCCCAAGAAGTCGGGAAAGAATCCCAAAAATAAACCACGAAAGTAAGGAAGATTGAGTCAGGCTGATGACTCGTTAATAAATTAAGCGCTTCTCGGGAGGCAACCCGTGTGTTTTTAATTGTTTGTTTATTTTTATGCCCCAATGGTTTTACCATAAGTGTGGGGGCCTTGAAAAAAAATTCCAAAAATATTTTGCATTTTGTGTGTTTGTTTGTTTTGTATATGAAGATTACTGTAGGTTATGATGCTTGATCTCGAAGATGTGGAATCGTTCGATCTCAATATCTCATTTGGTGCTCGATCTAGATTCCAAGGCTCAGGAAGTATCATTTCTTTTATGTTCCATTTCCCTATTTTTATGGTTCATCGTTCTTTACATTGAGGACAATGTCAAACTTAAGTGTGGGGGGAGGAAATAGGAAAATGAAACTGAATTTTAAATTTTCTATATTTTTTTGCCTAGTTTTAAATTGTTTGCCCTTATGATCTAGTTGTTTTCGCACATTTAGGATAATTTATATTAGAATAACTAGATCAATCCACTGATAAAATATGTAATCTTTGAAAATTCGAGATGTGTCCTGATTGACATTGCAATCCATTTTTAGGATCGTTAATATTGCTAGCACAATTATAGCCCATTCCACCAAAAATTGTGAGGATTTGAGCCTATTCTTATATAGCATACATCTTTTAAGCTTGATCTTTTTGCTATGAGTGTGCCGGTGATTTTATTTATTCTAGAACTTGTACTTGCAAATCATTACCAGACCGCAGTGAGATCACATTCGTGTGATGAAAGTGTATTCGTGTGATAAGAGGCAACCTTAGGATTTTAACCAAATAGCCTTTCATTTTGCATCTAATGATATATTAGCTAGCCACATCGGTTAGTTAACCACCCATATGGACCCATTTGTTAGCACTCATTTTTAGTGCTAGATACCATTAGTACACCCTTTGAGCCATTCTTTTCTTTTGTTACACCAGAAAAATACAAAAAAATATTTTACACTTTTAGCCTTAGCCTTACCCATAGTCAAGTCTTGGTTGGTTACCAGCTACTTGGAAATATGGTTGTTATGTGGGAAATCCTTGAACTTTGAGAAAGTTGCAAACTCTATGATAATCTCATAGAAGATCTATTGGAATTATGATCGATGGCCGAAACATGTGGCCAAGAAAAAAAATAATAAAATAAAATAAAAACAAAAAAAGTCATCGCCATTGTATGGTGACAAGAATAGCCAATGAGCTATGAAAGTATGATATCGATCAAGGATGAATTCTCAAGTTCATGTAAAAGAGGTTGACGTAGCTAGTAGCAATTGGTTGTAGACTTTGACTTAACTTAACTTTATTTTTATTTTTTTAAACCAATTTCATGAATATTCCCATGCCTTATCCATACCCCTTATTAACCCGAAGCCTGAACGTTACAACCCGAATAAAAGTCCTCTTAGATGTTTACACTTGGTGCTTACGCCACGTCGGTGGAGTTTTGTTTCTTGTACAAGCTTATGGTAATATTTAGATCATGACTGAGCGATGAGTGTGATTTTCTTATGTACTCACCCACTAAATAGATGAGTGTTGAGTGAATTATACTTCATTCCTTTTTCGTGAGGTGTTTTAACATGTTATCAAGCAAGAGAATCATTAAGGTATTGTCAAACATCTCGACTTTTCACTTATAAAGCTTAAAAAGATGGATCTTATCTCGTAATTGTACTTGATGGATTTGCATCTCACTTTTTAGAATCATTCTCATCATGTGGATTTATTTTTAAAAGCTAGATTTGCTTGAGGGCAAGCAAAAAGTGTAAGTGTGGGGGATTTGATAACGCTCATTTTGTACATATTTTAGTCGCGTTATTTCTATGTTTGTGCATTGTATTTGGTTGTATTTGTGAACATTTTACGCTTAAAAGGTATAAAAGATGTATTCAGGTTCAGGTATAATCAAGTCCAAGGGAATAGCTAGAAAGATGGAGAAAAGTCGCTAAATCAAGAGCTTATGCACAACGAAAGATTCTACCCATAATAAAGACCTCGGAAAGATCATCAAAGATAAAGAATCAAGTTACAAAGATTTCGAGCTCAAGAAAAGATCAAGTGTTGATGAGATGTGTTGACATAAATAAATGCCTAAAAACATTATCAATATTTATTCATATCTCTATGTTTTGATGATCACAAAATGTAAACTCATTAAAACATAAACTTATAAATTAAACAAGTACTTAGTTGTAAATATTCACTTCTACAACTAAAATCACTTAAGGTATGAATGAACTAATGCTTAATGCATTATATGATCAAAGGAACATTTTCTTAATAACTAGATTTTTTATAAAACATCAAAAACATTTTATATATTTTTGAAAAACATTTTTGGTATTAAATAAAAATGTTTAATCTTTTACTAGGCGGCCCCCTTAATAATTAAGGGGACCGCCCCCGCTCCAGTAGGCTCCAGCTGTCCAGATTTTTCCCTATAAATACCAGCCTTCCCCTGGATTTTTACTCACCCTTTTGCACTAAAACTTTCTGTTGTAGATCTCATTTCATATCTTCAAAATAAACCTTTGATCATGTAATCTTAAGCATTGGTTTCCAAGTGATCCAAGCTTCCACCATCCAAGTGCAAAAGAAGAATACTTCTATCAATCAAGATTAGAAGTATTACAACTTAGTATCATTTTGTTACTTAAGTTGTGTGTTTTGTATACCTTGTAAATCATTCATTCATTTGTGTATAAGGTGTGGGTGAACATAAGTGACTAGATATGTATAGTGTGTAAGTAGTGAAGAAGGTGTATAAGTTGTTGTGGTGTAAAGAAGTCATGTAGAAGTTGTAAAGCCGTGGTGTAGAAGTTGTGAAGCCGTGGTGCAGATGTCGTGAAGCCGTTGCTTAGAAGTTGTGAAGTCATCATGTAGAAGTCGTGAAGCCGTTGCTTAGAAGTTGTGAAGTCATCATGTAGAAGTCGTGAAGCCGTTGCTTAGAAGTTATGAAGTCGTCATGTAGAAGTTGTGAAGCCATAGCTTAGAAGTTGTGAAGTCCTAGTCGTGAAGTCCTAGTGTTGAAGTCGTGAAGCCGTAGCATAGGAGTTGTGAAGCGGTCGTGTTGAAGTTGTGAAGTCTTGGTCGTGAAGCCGTAGCTTAGGAGTTGTGAAGTCGTCGTGTAAAAGTCATGAAGCCGTTGTGTAGAAGTCGTGAAGCCGTTGTGTTGAAGTCGTGAAGTCGTCGTGAATAAGTTGTGTACAAGTTGTGTTGTGAAGTTGTGAGATTGGTTCTAGCTACGATTAGAACTCGACATTTAGCTTTGTGTCGTTAAACCCGTGTAAGCCAAAGTCGTGTAAGGTTTTCTCCGCCATAAGGGAGCTTATTGAAGTTGTGAAGAAAACTCTCGAGCAAGGTGTGCTCGGGGAGTGGAGTAGGGCAAGGAAGGTGTCCTTGTAGCCGAACCACTATAAATCTCTCGTGTCTCGGTTAGATCTTTCCATACCTTATTTATTTCTTTACTTGCATCGTCATTACTTTCATACACATAGGCTTATATAATTGCTAGTATTAATTAGAGGTCAACTTCACATAAAGATCAATTTGAAAATCCATTCAAGAAACCAAAACTTTTACAATCAATTTAAAAGAATACATATATAACTAATAATAAGATTTAAGTTTTATTTTTCATAAAAAACTTGAATCTAAGTTTTTAAAAGTAAACAAAGGTTTTATAATAAATTAAAAAGACGTAAAACTATTCAACCCCCCTTCTAGTTTTCCACAAGATGAATGAGAAGTTACATGTAAAGTTTTCTATGAATTATGGCTTGCTTCCTCAACCAAAGGTTCAAGAAATACAACTAAGGCTTAAGTTCAACCCAAGGTTCAAACTACCATGCCAACCTTACTCCAAACCTTGGGCTAGAATATGAACCTCGGGTTGAGACTTCAACCTTGGGTTGACTGCAACTCCTGGCACACTTAATGACTATCTTTAATAAAATAACTCTTCATGTGGGTTGTCATTACACCACAATTACTTCAAGTCCAAATTTTTAATAACACTTTGTGCCCAGAAAACTTGCTCGGTGACCAAGGAGTAGCTATTCTATTAATTGGAAGCTTGGCCAAGAAAGAAGATACCATAATTTACATCTACAACACATAAATCATCATCAATTTACTCTCTCAAGAAGGCTACAAGGGAAGAAAACGCAGGAAGAAGTTAGCTTACATCCATTATTCATCATCATAATCATCAAAGGAATCATTGTTGATCATCTCATCATTGTTCCTAACTCTTGTAATCATCATTACAACTTTTGTAAGACTTCTTAATCATGTTTTCAAGTGATAAATTTTCTGTGGTTATTTCTTTGTTTGCCATGAGTGGCTAAGTGCCTTGTGCACTTGCCTAGATGATGTTTGTTACATGAATATTGATTGATTATGACACTATGGTTCTAATTCAATGAAAAGCTAATACTAAGATCGAATTGTACTTTGAAGTTTTCATAAACAAAAGAGTTATCAAGTTTGGTTGATTGTTAATAGTGTAATAGGTCGAAAGAAACATTGTTATTCAATCAATTGTAAACCTTTGTCTATGAAGGTGTTACCTTATGTATTGACCATTTCATAGGTAACTTGGTTAAACTTAGAAAACTAAAAGTGTAGTTGTCAATTACTTGTGAAACGATAGCGAATCAAGTGATTGAATTGTGTTAGTCTTGATTGATCAAAACTTAATATTGTTTTTCTCATTTTAAAATCTTGACGAGGATTGAAAGTGTTGAAAAAAAGAGGATTAGTACACAAACTAATTAAATTAGAACACCATCTAATTTGTTGATCATAATCGATTTGAACCATTGTCATAATCATATCAAGGGAATTGTGCAAACTAGTCTAGGAAAGTGTAGTTTTAATATATTGAATTTACATCATCATCATTATTTGCTTGCTTTTAGAATCATTGATAAAGCTCGATTTTATATTCAACTCACATTTCATAAAACTAAACAAATCATTGCGAACGACCTCGGCTTACCATTTCATCTCTTACTACACACGAACGAGTATACTTGCTCGTATGTGTCTCGTTTGAATCACTGGTAGATCGTGTTATAAATTTAAAACTTGCACTCTAAACGGTCACATCAGAGATGAGATCGTTTCTTGGTGTGCAAGAGTTACCCTCTTCGACTCAGAAATTCAGGGGGTGATTGTTGATGAATTCCTAATCAAAGTCTGATTGTGGCTTCCAGCGTGGATCGGGTTTCTTTTATGGTAGTTGGAGTGCTAGTCCAATTCGTCTAATTTTATCCTAAACATGGAGTAGTCCTTATTGGTTTAGGATTGGTTTTAAAGTAATCCAAGTTATAGTCTGTTGTTCCCTTTACACGCTTAGAAGTAACTACAAAGTTAATCTAATTGTGTTTATGACTGAGATTAATGTATTGATTAATTACAACTGATAAGTAAAATGTAAATATAAAAACACAAGTTTTTCAATGTTTAAATTCTTATTTGAAATCAATCAAAGAATCTATTACCCAAGTGTTTGCGGAGAAACACTTGGGATTGAATAGACAAGGTATGGTTTGTCTCCTATCTAAACTCAAGATATTCTTGAGTGGTAACAATATCGACCCACTGAGCTATCTCAGGGACTTGATTACTCTTTATAGGAGAAAAGTGATTTTGTGAAAGTCTAAGCTTTTAATGCACAAAACTTAACCCACTTTTCTCCTATCTGTTCCTATTTATACACAAGTATAAAAGAGCACCTATGATTAAAATACAAAAAGAATAAGCTAGTGTGTTTGACAACTACAACAGTATTTGTCATTTCCAAGAACCAATAGGAATAGGCCGAAAGTCTTTCCGAGTGTCAGTTCTGACACTTCTTGACTTTTGCCGTTTTAGGGAAGGTTCGTTTCTGGCCCGATAAGACCTCCTTATCTCTTCAAACTCTTCCCGCCTAATCCCGCCTTTCTTTCATACTTCTGGTTCTTCAGTCTACGCCTTCAGTCTTCAGTCTTCAATCACTTATTGTTGTTGAGGAGACTGGGGTTCAGTGAGTTCTTGTCCAATACTCACTGAACCCATCATCTTCTTCTTTGGCTTAAGTCCTACTCAGGGAGTTTCGCCTTCCTGAGAGGTGAATCCTTCTTCTTAGACTCGTCTTAAGCATCCTGAAGATGACTCACTGAGTGACTGTTCACTCAGTGACTTGAGAGTGTTTACGGTTGATTAACACTTGGCTAATTTGTGTCCAAATCCTGTTTTAAGGACTCTTGGGTACTGACGGACCCAACAATCTCCCCCTATTTGGATATAAATTATGCCTAAGTGTTTTGATCAGTTATGAGTGAGACAATGGGCTTCTTCTCATGCTGAATATACTAGAAAGCTATTAAGGACACTGATATAACAAAAACATGGGCCATCATTTTATTTATGTCATTACAAAGTCCTAACATCTAACATAATACTCAGGGTTCTTGTTCTCCTTCCAAGATACCCAAGAGTTCTAGTTTAGCTTTCTTCGACACTAACACTTCTTTGTCAGGTCGCTCGTTCATCATCCTATCCATCAGCTTGACAAACTCTTCATTTTCAGGGCTCTTTATGGAAAGTGCCATTAGCTTGTATGCCAGAAGAGTTGTCGTTTCCACAAGGTTGATGTCACTGACTCTTTGGAAGGCCGGTTGGCTGAACTCATCAACAAAGAAAATACCATACTCAGGGTTCTTGATAACCTGATTGGGAACAAATTTGACCCCTTGAGGTGGAGTCCTGTCGCAGTGAAGGGCAGCAATGAATTTTTCAGGTTCTTGTTCCACAGCTTTCTTTTTCCTCCTAATCTTCTGAGTAGGCTCAGGGATTGATAGTCCCTGAGAAGCAAGCGCCTTCTCATGATGTATTCCTAGACTCTTAGCCACTTTTTCAAGTTCCTCATATTTGGCGTTCAGTGTCTTTAGAAGGCTAGGAACAATCTTGCCATGCTTCTTCCTCAGGATGGGCATCATCATGTCCCATTCCCTTAACCCATAGTCTGAGAACTTGAAGGTTTATTTACCTCAGACTTTCTTGGTCCCCTATGAACCGTAACGCTTATAGGGTTTGTCAGGTGAATGGTCATATCAGTGATGGTGCCTTCTCCCTTGGTCTTTGTCATGTGCCACATATACCTCTCATAGGTTTTCTTCCTCCTTTCTTCTCTAAGCTTGGCTTGCTGATTGTGTTCCAGAATGAGATCAGCCTGAAGCTTGAGGAATTCTTCCCCTTTGATGACCTTGTTAGTCTCCTTGATTACCTCCTTGGCAATCTCAGCAATTATTGGTCTGTTGAGTTGCTTGTCTTTTTCTTTGGCTCTTCTTATGTCCTGTTTGTGATAGACTATGGCCACTTCTGCTGGAGTTCCAAAGAATGTTTTTCCACCATCCAATTCAACCATAAATGGTGCATCAGGGTCTGGACGCCTTTCAGTTGATGCCGGAACCAATTGTAGTTGAGGAGGATCTTCAGTCACCATGATTCCCTTCCCTTTGTCAGTGGGAGGGGGTTGACTGGTGGAAGTCTCAGGCACTTCTGTTGCTATGGCTTCAGGTTGTACAGGGATTGTAGCAACAACAAGTCCTGAGGATGAAGGTTCAGGAGTACGATCATCAAGTTTCTCCCCCTCAACAGGTGCTGGAACTTCAGTGTATGCACCTGTTGACTGAGGAGTTGGGGTAACCGGAGAGGCCTGAAGAATAGATAGAATACTAGAGACCATTTTCTTCATTTCAGAGGTCTCATTCTTCAGTGTGGACATTTCTTTGGCCATGACATTCTGAGTGGTGGTGAGTTCAGTGACCTTGGTGGTATAGTGGGTGATCAACTCATTATGTTTTGTTGAAAGCTGATCAAAGGCTGAGGATATTTTGTTCAGGTACTCCTTGGAATCAGCGACTGACTGATGAAGAGAATCTTGCTGAGACCTTATGGTTTTGAGATCCACCCCCTGAAGAAGCTTGAGAAGCTCAGTAATGTTGGTGGAGGTGGTCTTCTGAGTATCCATGTACTCTTTCAGCTTTGTGATCAGGGTGGGATCATCTCCGAGTTCTTCCTGAATATGATCAAGAGCCTTCAGTATGTTGGTGAGCTGCTTGTCTTGTTCAGTTCCCATACAATCAAGAGATTCCCTCAGGTCACCGAGTTGTTTGTCAGTAAGTTTGGCGACCTGAAGCATTTTGCCCTGAGATTCTTCAACAGTAGCCCTGAAGTCAGCATAGTTGGCTGCTGCTTCAGTATGCTGATCCCATTGCTCTTCAGTAATCTCACGAAAAAGGGCATGGTTGGCTTTGCGGAGAAACATTACCAGCTGCCTTTCGGTAAGTGGAAGAACATTATCATATTTCTGCAACCACTGAGGAGTAGTAGGAGCAGATGAGTGACCTGATGATGATGATGATGTTGTTGGGTTGGTTAGGGTGAGGGGTTGTTGATCCTCAGGAGGAGGAGATGATTGTTGTTGTTCAGGGTGTTGAGGAGAGTTGTGTGTTTCAGTCTCCATTTCCTCCTCAGCAGCAAAAATTTCTTCGTCCCCAAAATCTGCCATTTCCACATCGGATTCTTCATCCATGAGATTCTGAATATCCGCAAGATTAGGAACCTTGGCTGAACCCGGCTCCTCCTCAGAAGAGGGCTCGCCTTCGTTGTGGCCGGGTCCTGACCCCTCCAAGTGCACTGAGTGGGTTTTCTCAGCCTGGACTTTGGAGTCAGTTCCCGAGTGACTGGATCCGCAGGGGTTTTGGGTTCTGTATCAGCGGGTGGTTTCAATCCATCTGAGTCTTTGTCCCACTAAGTGCCTTCAAGGACTGGCGGGAGTTTTCCAGTACTATCATGAGGCAATGATTGTTGGTGGACCCCTTTCCCATCAGGGTTGTACTGCCCTTCTGAGGATTTAGGGTCCTTTTCTCCCTGAGATCCTGAGTGTGATTTCTCAGGACCATAAACAGGATGTGATTGGGTGTGGGTCCCCTTCTCAGTAGAGTAGTGCTGCTCTACCGAGGATTTAGGACCCTGTTCTCCCTCAGGCAAAGGTTGTGATTGACTAATGCCTTCATCGGGATGTGAGAGGGTGAAGGTTCCAGACCCCACTGACTTGTGTATGTCAGTAGATCCATGAGGAAAGGTTTTGCCCGAGGACACTGAGGATGATTTCTCAGTACCCCCGTTGGCTTTTGTTTTATGGTCAAGAGGGTCTCAGTGATGGGTGTCTCATAGGTCTTGGCCGTTTGCCTTTCTTTAGGCTCTAAGGCAGAAGTCCCAAGGGCGAGTGGTTTAGGTTTAACCACTTTCTTGGTCCCTGATTTCTTTTTCTTCTTCTCCTGCTTTGTAGGAGAAGGAACAGGTGAGACAGCATTTTCCCCTGAATAACTACCAGCATGTATTCGGTTAGGGGTACTGGTTGTACCTCAGTAAGGTCTCTTGAATAGTTGGCTTTATGTAATACGTCAGGTTTAGATCCCTCAACGTTTGGCCTAACATATTCAGAGCCTAGTAAGTCCTGAAGCACACAGGAAATGAACCTAGGGTAAGACATGTGTCTTTGCCTAGATTTTCTTGATAGCTTGGCTACGAGGTCTCGGAAGATTATTCCTCCGATGTCTATCTTTCTAACCTCCAGGAGACTGAACACCATCAATTATTGTGATGCATTCAATTGCTCTGTGGAGGATTTATTGCCTCCAAGGACCTGAATGACAAAGGTCATCAGGATCCTCCAGACAGCAGAAAACCAGGTCTTAACGATAGGCGCTTTGGCCAAAAGGGTTCCTGGGGCCACTTCAGGATGTTTTTCATCATGTGGCCCTAGTAAAAGCAATTCGGCCTTTACTTCTAAGTCAGTGGGGTTAGGCTCAAAGTTCTCAGTGAAATCAAGACCTGTGGCCTTGATGAAGGTTGGGTAATCCAGGGAGAGGGTCCTTCTCCCATTCATCACTGAGAACGTGATTATGGAGTCTTTGGTGTCCTTAGAGCTTTTTGCCACTGCTGTACACCAAAATTCCCTCAGATAGTCATGATATATGACTGAGGGGGTTTTTGTGAACGCCGTAGCAAGAAAGCAGTTTTGAAGATATTTCACTACATTCTTGTACGCCCAAAACTTTTCGGGGTAGGCAAAATTTCCTACGACGTTGTTTTTGGTCATATCCACGCCCTCCATTGTGAATTCCACATTTGGGGCGTAGGTGATAGCTTTAGAAGCAGCCATTTTTTAAGTCTTGGTTTTGACAAAAGGTGGTATGGATTTCTAAAGATGAACACACACACAATAGTTTTTGGAAGAAAAGGGCAAGAGTTTGATTAAGATTTTCTAAAAAACATGTGTGTGTTGATTTGTTTGGGGGTATTTATAGGGAAGTGGAGAGGAGGGGTGTTTTAGGCATTAAGCGGTTTATTTTCTCAAAAGAAATTTTTGGAAACCGTTTTGTATAAAATATTTGGGATCCGCATTAAATGCCACCACTCCACTTTCTCGGGTTTTGCGCAACAGTCGAGGTGAATAGTTGTGCCGTCTGCAAAAAGCGTAATTTGCAGAGTTTACATCATCACATATTTTTATGTGAGAGAAGAGGCATTAAATGCCAAGTGTGTAAGTGGGGGCCCAGAGGTGGATGCCAGAAGGCAAAAGAACAAATATTCTTATATTAAATAAGAATTCAGTTACCAACCTTGGATATTTACTAACTAGATACTTAGATCATTTAAGTTAGCATTGAATGTCATTTTGAGGGCCCTGAATGACTTTTCATTCATTGAGGGGTTCAGGGAAGGTGATTCAGTGATCTTTTTCACTGACAAACACATTGAGTCAGGGACCTGTGGTTTTCAGAATTTACACTTAGTTGGATGGATTTAATCAGTGGACTGATTCTCAATATCCAACATTCCTAATTCAGCTTTCAGTCTTATGAAAGTTGGTTCATCCAATGGTTTGGTGAATATATCAGCTAACTGATATTCAGTAGGAATGAAGTGTAATTCTATGTCACCATTCATGACATGGTCCCTGATGAAGTGATATCTAATATCAATGTGTTTTGTTCTCTAATGAAGAATAGGGTTGTTTGAGATGGCAATTGCACTTGTGTTATCACAAAAGATGGGAACCATCTTATACTGGATTCCATAGTCACTGAGTTGACTTTTCATCCAAAGTACATTTGCACAACAACTGGCTGCTGCAAAATATTCAGCTTCAGCTGAGGACATGGATACTGATTGTTGCTTCTTAGCACTCCAACAGACTAATTTTCCACCAAGGATTTGGCAGGAGCCTGAGGTGCTTTTTCTGTCCATGTTGCATCCAGCATAGTCAGAGTCTGAGTATCCTTTGAGATCAAGGCCTGAGCATTTTGGATAGTATAATCCAAGGTTTGGAGTACCTTTCAGGTACCTGAGTATCCTTTTCACAGCTGTGAGATGAGATTCTCTTGGGTCAGATTGATATCTGGCACACAAACATATTGAGAATTGGATGTCAGGCCTTGAAGCAAGTAGATACATCAGTGACCCAATCATTCCTCTGAATAGAGTTTGATTGACTGGTTTACCAGTGAGGTCATGACCAAGATTGTTGGGGGAAACCATGGGAGTTTTGACTGAGGCACAGTCACTTAGCTCATACTTCTTCAGTAGGCTTCTGACATGCTTCTCTTGACTGATAGAGGTTCCTTTATCAGTCTGCTTGATTTGCAGTCCAAGGAAGTAAGTTAGTTCTCCCATCATGTTCATTTCAAATTTCTTTGCCATCAATTTTTCAAACAATTTGCAAAGTTTATAACTTGTTGAGCCAAAGATGATGTCATCAACATATACTTGTACAAGTATGACATCATTATTTGTCCTGTAGATAAACAATGTGTTGTCTATCTTGCCTCTGACAAATTTGTTTTGGATCAGGAAGGCTGAGAGAGTTTCATACCATGCCCTGGGTGCTTGTTTCAGTCCATAAAGGGCTTTGTTAAGCTTGCAAACATAGTCAAGAAATTCACTGCTTTCAAATCCAGGAGGTTGTTGAACATAAACTTCTTCTTTCAGTGACCCATTTAAGAATGCACTTTTAACATTCATTTGGTACACCTTGAAGTTCATGTAGGTTGCAAATGCAAGAAAGATCCTGATGGCTTCCATCCATGCCACTGGTGCAAATGTTTCTTCATAGTCAATGCCTTCTTGTTGATTATAGCCTTTGGCTACAAGTCTGACCTTGTTTTTGATGACTATGCCATTTTCATCAGATTTGTTTTTGAACACCCATTTCATGCTAATAACTGAAACATCTTCAGGACATTTGACCAAGGTTATTACCTTGTTTCTTTCAAATTGTTCCGGTTCATCATGCATGGCCTGAACCCAACTTGGATGTTTAAGTGCTTCTTTGACATTTTTGGGTTCAATTGTGGAGATGAAGTCTACAAATAGGCATTCATTGGTTGAGGCTGCTCTTAGTTATGCAGCCATGCTTCTGGTGAGCATGCCTTCAGTAGGCTCTCCAATTATATTGACAAGTTCTATATCCTGAGACCTAGTCCAACTGTCCTGAGGTCTTGAAAACTGATTAGAACTTGAGGAGGCCTGATTGGTAAGGTCTGGTGCAGACACATGATGATCTTCAGCATCTTGAGTGTCTGACTGGGTTGACTGATCACTGTGATTGTTTGGTTCCTGAGTACTGTGTTCAGACTGATTGATTGCATCAGTACTTCTTTGTGCTTCAACAAACTCAGTGATGGTTGGGTAAGGAAGGTTGTGTGGGATGATGTAGTAAGAGATGTCAGCATTTGCTTGGTACTGAGTAGAAGGATCATTGTCAGTTTGATGTTCATCAGGAGGGTATCTTGATGAATCATCAATGCCTATCTCTTCCACTGAGGTGTTAGAGACACTGATTGCATCAGTGCTCTCATCAAAGGTAACATGGAATGTTTCCTCAGTTTGCTGTCTCCTAGTGTTGAACACCCTGAAGGCCTTTGAGACAAGAGAGTATCCTAGGAAGTATCCATCATCAGCTTTGGCATCAAATTTCCCTAAGTGATCCTTGTGATTATGAATAAACACAAGACCCAAAGACATGAAAGTAGCTGATGTTAGGGATCCTTCCCTTGAATAACTCATAAGGGGTTTTGCTATGTCTCTTGACAATGATGGATCTGTTTTGTGTGTAACAGGCAGTCTTTACTGCTTTAGTCCAGAAGTGTTTGGAAAGGACTGAACCATTTAGCATTGTCCTAGCTGCTTCAATGAGTGTTCTATTTTTCCTTTCAGCAACACCATTTTGTTCAGGTGTGTAAGGAGAGGAAAATTTTTGGGAAATTCCTTTCTCATTACATAAACATTCAAGTTCATAGTTTCTGAACTCTGTACCATTGTCAGTCCTAATCTGTTTGACTTTAATGTCATTTTGATTTTCAATGTTCCTGACAAAGGACATGATTGTTTCAGCTGCCTGACTCTTTTTGGTCAGGAAGTAAACCCAAGTGTATCTTGAGTATTCATCCACAATGACCAGAGTATACTTCTCATGGTTAATGGATCTAGGATTAATGGGCCTAAAGAGATCCATATGGAGAAGATGAAGGCAGTTCCTGATGGAAAAGTTTGTTTTGGTTTTAAAGGATGCTCTATGATGTTTACCTTTTTCACAGGCAGAGCATGGTTTATCCTTTGAAAACACAAGTGATGGTAAGCCAAGGACCTTGTTTTGTTTCACAAGATTGTTTATGTTTTTGAAGTTCAGGTGGGAGAGTCTCTTATGCCAAAGCCAATTGAGGGTTTCAGTGGCCTTAGCAAAGAGACAAGTTCCATTCTGAGTTAGACTGGACATGTCTAACACATAAATATCTTGCCTTCTTGGTGCAATAAGGACAACTTCCTTATTTGCATTAAAGATGGTTCCTTGCTTATCATCAAACTGAACTATGTACTTTGCATCACATAGTTGACTGACACTGATCAAATTGTACTTAAGACCATTAACATAAGCTATCCTAGTAAAGAATATACCACTACAGTTTACTGAACCATAACCTTCAGTGAGACATGATGAATTATCAGCAAATACCACCTTGGGTCCTGGTTCTTCTACATATTTGTGCAGATACTCTTTCACACCAGTTATGCTCCTTGAACATCCACTATCTAGATGCCAAATTGGCTCCCTGGCATGCCTCTGCACAAATGGTAAACTGAGTTAGTTCTTTCTAGGACCCCTCATCTTGGAGGGCTTGGCTTTAGTAGCCTTCTTAAAGGTAACAATTGATTCATGGTCAGTGGTTGAGTGGACTGAGCTACCACAGGTTTTGCATTTGATTGCTGAGGTAGACTCAGTAGACTGAGAGGATGACTTGGTCATACCTCTTCTGGTTTGAATGACCTTCTCATGTCCTGATGTGTCATGAGTGGGATCTCCACAAATTTCACAACTGTTGTCCATTAGACAATCCTTAGGAAGGTGGTCATTGAAGCCACAATGAGGGCAAGGTGCAAAAGGCTTGGCCTTTTGTTTCTGTTTCTGTTTAGAATCAAAAGGATATTTTAAAGCCTGAGCTTTAAAGTTTGCCATCTTTGATGTGGCTGTGTATGATTGGTGATCAGAGGTCCTGTGATCTTCCTTTTTGCATATCATGCAGTAAAGGATTCTATAGCAATCATCAGTGGAATGATTGGTATAGTGACACAGTTCACACCTTTTCAGGGGTTTGGAGGGTTTTGGTTTGGAGCTTGAAGAAGCTGATTTGGGTTCCTTCATCTTGGATTGAGAAGGCTTCTCAGAAGATTCAATCTTCTCACTTAGCTTCCTGACAAGCTCAGCCAACTGATCAATTTTTGAGTCAGGGCTTTTGATTTTTACTTTAGAAGGGACTGAAGTTGATGAGTCATTAGAATGTACTGAGACTTCAGGGGTTTGCCTTTTCAGGATGATTTGTCCCATTCCTGGCTTCTCCTTTGGAGAATACTGAGAGTAGATCAATGGTGTGAGGTCTGAGCTTGGTGCGGCACCCTGAAGGACATTCAGAGGTGGGAGTGGTGTAAATGATTCTGATTCAGACTCATTGACTGACTCAGTACTACTAGGTTGGTCAGTGAGTCCAAGCATGTTATTCAGAGCCTGACTTTCAGGAAGCAAGATTTTTCCAGTCTCAAAGTTTGGTAACTTACTGACTGGGTTGTCCCTGACAATCCAGTCATTTGACTTGGGTTGCATTTCCTGCTCAAAAGATATGCCAGCTGGAATAAAAGTCTTTTCTCTGTGACTATCACTGGGGGTTTCAGTGAGTTGGTCTATTCTTATAATTTTCTTGTTTTCACTAGGAATTAGACTCATAGTTTCATAGACTTTGGGGTTCTTTTTAGTCCAGCCTTCAATAACAGGCTTTTCTTTATTAAGTTCATTTTGAAGGGCTTGATTTTGTTTCAAAAAATCTCAGTGTTTTGAATTTGTAGTTTAATAGTTTTTAACTTGGCTTGTTTTAATACAAGCAATTCATCTCTACACTTATTCAATTCTAACACAAGATTGTTATATTTTGAAAGCAAATTAAGCCTTTGTTCTTCTACAAACTTAAGATCTACACAAATATAATTCATATAGGACTGCCAGTCAGAATCATCATCCATTGAAAGTAAAATATTTACCTTCTTCATGGTTATGTTCACCCATTCTCCATTCCTAGCATGGCTTTTTCCAACAACCACCTGATCACCTTCAGAATGTGCCATCAGTGCACTCACTCTAATTTCCTCATCTTCTGACGAGACCTCTTCTTCATCCCAGTCACAAGCTTCTGCTACAAGAACCTTGTTTTTTGTCTGAACAGGTTTGAAAGTTTGAGCAACCTGAGACATTGAGGGATTAGTTTCAAGAAGAGCTAGTTTAGCCTTATCTTTCCTATATTTAGCCTCAAAGTCTTTTTGACCCTTTTGAACATTATTGTTTTGAAAATGTTGGGTCGACTGAAGCATTCTAGGTTGAAACTTGCTAGTTCCTGAGGAACTGTTTTCATAAAACTTGTAAGAGGGTTCTGAGATGGTTTTTGAGTAACAGTCTTTAGAAAAATGACCATTTTTACCACATCTGAAACATTCAATGGTTTCATTTGCTTTAGCTTTTGAAAAGTTAGACAGATTTCTTTTGATAAAACGTTTTGAATTAGCAAGGAGTGCCCTTTCTTGGAATTCCAAGTTTAAATCATTTAGGTACTCATCACTAGTTCTTTCATCAATCTCATCTTCAGAATCCTCTTGAAAATTCTGCACAACACCATTAGAATAAAAAGGCAGTTGATATGGGTGAGGAGATCAGGGCCTTTTTGGTCTCAGGAGCTTTCTTTGAGTCTGGGTATCTCCTAGAGATTAAGTTGTCTTCATAGACAAACTTCCCATAGATCTCAGGGAGCTCAAGGGTCTGAATGTGATTAGCATTCCTGAGGCCCTGTGAGAAGTTTAGCCACTTCTCAGGGAGACTGTTGACAAAGCCAACATTGATCTCATGCTTAGACAAAACTACACCATCATTTGATAATTTGTTTATCAGGGCCTTGTATCTGGTATATGTCTGAGAGAGACTTTCAGAGTCCTTTGAACTGAAAGTATTGTACTCAAGTTTCAGGTCCATGATCCTGTTTTCCTTGGTATCTGAGGGACCTTCAAAGCTATTAATCAAATCATCCCAAGTTTGTTTGGCTGTAGAACAGTTAATGACTGATTCCATTATATCGTCAGGAAGACAAGATATAATTATGCTTTTCAGGCGTTGGTCTTGATTGACCACCCTTCTCTCATCAATGGTCCACTGAGCTTCAGGCTTGTTTAGCCCCTCAGCAGTCTTAGGGACAAAAGGACCATCCTTAATACAAGAAATGTAGTATGGTTCCATACCAGTCAAGTAGCAAAGCATTCGCTTTTTCCACTTGCTAAATTTTTCAGCTTCGAGTCTGGGAGCAACAGCTGAATAGTTGCCACCCTTTTTATCGACGAGCTGGGGCACATTAACATCAGCCATAGTAGGATCTTGGTTTTAAAAACCTTGAGCACTCTTAGTTTTTGTAAAGATTTTATAAACCAGAGGCTCTGATACCACTGGTTGTTCCCTTTACACGCTTAGAAGTAACTACAAAGTTAATCTAATTGTGTTTATGACTGAGATTAATGTATTGATTAATTACAACTGATAAGTAAAACGTAAATATAAAAACACAAGTTTTTCAACGTTTAAATTCTTATTAGAAATCAATCGAAGAATCTATTACCCAAGTGTTTGCGGAAAAACACTTGGGATTGAATAGACAAGGCATGGTTTGTCTCCTATCTAAACTCAAGATATTCTTTAGTGGTAACAATATCGACCCACTGAGCTATCTCAGGGACTTGGTTACTCTTTGTAGGAGAAAAGTGGTTTTGTGAAAGTCTAAGCTTTTAATACACAAAACTTAACCCACTTTTCTCCTATCTGTTCCTATTTATACACAAGTATAAAAGAGCACCTATGATTAAAATACAAAAAGAATAAGCAAGTGTGTCTGAAAACTACAACAGTATTTGTCATTTCCAAGAACCAATAGGAATAGGCCAAAAGTCTTTCCGAGTGTCAGTTCTGACACTTCTTGACTTTTGCCGTTTTAGGGAAGATTCGTTTCTGGCCCGATAAGACCTCCTTATCTCTTCAAACTCTTCCCGCCTAATCCCGCCTTTCTTTCAGACTTCAGGTTCTTCAGTCTACGCCTTCAGTCTTCAGTCTTCAATCACTTATTATTGTTGAGGAGACTGGGGTTCAGTGAGTTCTTGTCCAATACTCACTGAACCCATCATCTTCTTCTTTGGCTTAAGTCCTACTCAGGGAGTTCCGCCTTACTGAAAGGTGAATCCTTCTTCTTAGACTCGTCTTAAGCATCCTGAGGATGACTCACTGAGTGACTGTTCACTCAGTGACTTGAGAGTGTTTACGGTTGATTAACACTTGGCTAATTTGTGTCCAAATCCTGTTTTAAGGACTCTTGGGTACTGACGGACCCAACATAGTCTAATGTGTATTGATTAGTCTATATATACCGTGAAGCGTAGGGATTCACTAATGAAATCAATTGAAGTTTTTGAGTCAGATTTCTTCAATAAAAATATTGTGTGGTTCCTGGCAGATTCTTTTCTTACTGTCGTCATATTTTTACTGCAACAGGTCGTGCTCCAGTATTGATACTCATTAAATAGTGCATAGATGATTTTGTATATATATTGCATAAAAACACACAAATTATCATCTAACTCGATCTAGTGCAACAAAGCTCTATCTCTATATACGAATATGCGATAATCAAACAGAAAAAAAATAACGAAAACTAACAAACATATGATGTTTAAGCAAATTACTTCAAGTGGAACCTGCCAAAAAGATCATGAAAACAGACACTATTTCATCTCGAAAATAGCTAGGCCTTAATCCGCTTTGTAAGTCTTCTAAAGTGATAACAATTCATTTGTGTCTAGGTAGTGGAAGCTAGGCCTCAAATCAAAGATTCTCTCGAGCATAAACTAGCAAAGGATCAACCAATACTTTGCTCGTTTCTTTTCACGGCTTCTTAGTGGTTTCTAACTATATTACATGCTTCACAGTTTTAAGCCTACATGAAGATGCAATTTAAACCCAGAGATATAAAATATTACCCTCCATTTGATTGTTTGTTTTCATATACGAATCGTGCCTAACTCTTTCGTTATGAAGTCGTGTCCAAAAGGAAAAACTTGGTCACACGTCTAAGAAAACCTACATTACATGTAATCACGCGCTTCATTGGCTCACTATAGTCTGCGAAGATGCATATACGACTTTATCACTATCCATAAACAACATAATCTTTTCCAGGGGTTCTAATCCATAGTCTATATCATCTGATTTATGCAAAGGAATTAATCGTTATGCTTCATCCATAAATTAAGGACACTTTGGTCTCACAGCTGGTTTATGAATTAATCGTTGTATCACGTATTCGTGTGCATGAAGGTAAAGAATCATAATTCCTTCTAAGGGCCCTTTAGTTTTCGAACCAATGTTTAATCTAGCAATGAATAACATAAAAAGAAGGTGAATGACAATTTCATAACTCGTGATGATAAAATATGAACTAGTCGTATTCAGTCGATTTTTAACCGTTACATCTTCGCGCTCCATATCCCTTTTATGTTTGTATCGCAAAAATAATCGTACAATTTAAGCCAGACTTCTAAGTTCTAATTATTTATACTTTTAAACTGGGCCTTAGATGGGTAATGGGCTAACATGGCAGAAATCTAACTGGGCCTTAGATTTCTAAGGTGTTCAGTGAAATACGATTTCTAAACTGGGCCTTAGATGGATAATGGGCTAACATGGCAGAAATCTAACTAGGTATGATACGATGAAACAGTTAGTATTTAGGCCACTATTACGAAGCCCATAATCTATTTAACGTACCCAATCTTAAATCTAACGTAACTCATCCCAACGTACCCAAAGAAAAAGGAACATCACAAATAATAATGTTCCGGTACTAACTATTATATATCACGTAGCTATGTTGAGTATGATCATCTATAATATTAATTTTTGTTAAGAATAATGCATACAAGACAATAATTCTTAACAAAACAACACTCCTCCAGAACAATTAAAATGATTTACTTTGTTGCGAAAAAACTAGTGCTTGATTATATTTTGTTCATTAAGGTAACATGAAGAAGTCATTCGAATGTATGCTTAACGCAACAAAATGCATATCACTTTATTAAAACATCATTTGTATTTCCCATGATGTCTTTGCTATCTAATAACCTACACAATTATGCAACTCAATGGTCAAAACTCTACAACAAAACATGCGAAAATTCCACAAACGGACATATAGCTAACCTATTTTCTCGTATGCTTGAAAATGAAACACGTAACAAGAAAAATATCGCGTATACGTAATATAACCAAAACATGCCTATCATGTAGCATACGAATAAAAACAAATAGACATGAAACCTAAAAACCAATATCCACACACATGGTTAATAGATGAGGTTTTTGTAACGTGTGGACATCACACTTATCCCTTGTAACTCAATCTTTCTATCTTTAGCAACCTTTAGATATTTTCATGCATCCAAACTTTTAGTATAAAATAAAATAAAAAACATAACACAACCCACAAATATTGGAACATAAACACATTAGTCCATGCACTTTTTGCCTTTTTAAGATATACTCCGTATATATATTTTTTCCGAAGTACAAAGAACTTTCTAAACAACTTCAGTTAAAGTCCAACTTACTAAAAATGGCCACGTTGGCAAAGTTTAACATGATTCCGGCAGACTTCCACCGTACAACTACTCAAGGTTTCTGCCGGAGAACAGTCTTGTGGGACCCACTGGCAAAGTTTTCTAGCAAGAGGGTGTTTGTGCAACCTTGTAAGTCTTTTAGGACTGAGGAAGGAAAAGGTAAAAAAGATAAGGAGAGTAAAAAAATGAGTGTGAATTTGAGTAACAAAAGTGGAAAGAATTTGTGGGGTGCTGTTAAAGATATGGAGAAGTTGGAAGAGAATTTATCTAAGGTTAGTTTTTTTTTTAAGTTTGGATCTTTAATTATAATTTGTAGATTGTGTACTTGTTGATATGTTTTGTAGCTAGATCTCTTGTTAAGGGGGTGTTTGAGAGTAGCATTTTTCATATGTTTTTGCTATATATTTAAAATTGTAATAATTGATATGCAGGATTTATATGTGAAAAGGACTAATGATATGTTTTTTAAGTTGTGACAGTTTAATTATCAAGATTTACATGTGAAAATGATCTCTAAGTAATGAGTTGATCAAAATCAGTTTTATTGTAGCAAACTCTAAATTGGGTATCTTGGTTTGCGTATTAAGAGTTTAAATTGCTTATCTTAGCATCTTGTAAAGTTCTAAAGCATACACAGTTTGAGTTATAAGCAATCCCAAACACCCCATTACTATACCGAAGCACTATTATTTGCTAATTCAAAATGCAGAGACAATCACTTTCAAAATGCAATGCCAAACACCATCAACATACTCGCATAGATTGTGTTACATTCTGTTTCTACTGTTCATAGATGTTATCGAATTCTATTTTCATAAATGTGTGAAATTTGTTATATCATGCCCTTGTAATAATGTTTCTTTCTATAATGTGTAGATCGCTCTTCATTTTGGGAGATATATTGTGACGATGATGAGCACCGGGGTGATCTTGTTAACCGGTTTCAGTATATCAGGTTAGATAATGATAAAAAAGATGTGTTGTTAAGATTTATCCTTATATACAAGATTTGATTAATTGTCTATTTATTTAAAAATATTGACCCCCAAAATGTTACAATGAAGGTGGAGATGGTCAGATGAATGATTTGATTTGGTATAGTTGGGTCGGAGGCATTATCATTGGAACCATGATTGGTTCCAATATGGTTTTGGATGAAGTTAGTAGAGCCGGTCCTAGAAATGTTGTCATAACCGGAAGGTACCCATTTCTCTTTAAGCTCTAAAATGATGAAATTTTAGTGCTTTAGTTGTATTATGCTGAAACACATCGGCCAAAATGGTTATCAAGTTAAAAGAGATGAAATTTATACGCACACACATACTCCGAAAGATTGAAATGCTAATTTAATAATGATTGTTCGTAAATGCTTTATTACAGTACTAGAGGGCTAGGGAAAGCTCTTGCCCGTGAGTTCCTACTTTCAGGAGATCGTGTGGTTATTGCTTCTAGAAGGTGATTTTTAAAGTCATGAAATCTGTTATCCAATCTGTATATTGCGTACATTAACTAATAAAAACCTGTGTTTCTTTTATCTTTCTTCTCAGTGAAGAATCTGTTGAAGTGACAATTAAAGAGCTTGAAGAGAACTTACAAGAAGGTATAGCAACCGCAGCAAGCTCATCTAAGAAAAACCTGGCTCATGCAAAAGTGGTCGGGACTTCATGTGATGTTTGTGATCCTAATGATGTTAAAAATTTGGCCAATTTTGCTGTCAATGAACTTGGTTCTATAGACATTTGGGTGAGCAAATTTGACTTTATCTACATATAAGCTTCACGCAATTGATATCTGAACCTACTTACCTACATTACTTTCTTGATTCCTGACTCTATTGTTTTACAGATAAACAATGCCGGGACTAACAAAGGTTTCAGACCGCTGTTGGAGTTTACCGATGAAGATATACAACAGGTAAGTGCTTGACTGCTTGCCTATCTGATTAGTTTTCGAGAAGTCTTTACTTTAGAGTAAAGATATACAGAACTGTATCTGTGAATTTTGGGCACTTTTTTTTACATAAAACGATTTTTATTTGTGTAGATTGTGTCTACCAACTTGGTTGGGTCGATACTTTGCACTCGTGAAGCGATGCACGTCATGAGTAACCAGGATAAAGCAGGTCACATTTTTAACATGGACGGTGCTGGTTCTGGTGGATCAAGCACACCTTTGACAGCTGTGTAAGTTCTTTATATAAACAATCATCTTTTCTAGACTTTTTTAACTTATTTTCTGATAAAGTTGATTTATTTGGTCTTTATGCTGATACAGTTACGGGTCAACAAAATGCGGTCTTAGACAACTTCAATCGTCATTATTAAAAGAATGCAGAAAGTCCAAAGTTGGAGTTCATACGGCCTCTCCAGGGATGGTTCTCACAGAGTTGCTTTTAAGGTAAATAAATCTTGTTAAAAGATGCAGTCTTTGATTATTTGATCATTTGGATGGAAACTTTTACTAAAATGAAAAGATTGTCTGTGCAGCGGTTCAACTATTCAGAACAAGCAGATGTTTAATATAATCTGCGAGTTACCTGAGACAGTTGCAAGAACATTGGTCCCACGGATGAGAGTTGTAAAAGGAAGTGGTAAAGCGATTAATTACTTAACTCCTCCAAGAATTTTACTTGCTTTGGTCAGTGCGTGGGTAAGACGAGGACGTTGGTTTGATGACAAG
Organism: Artemisia tridentata subsp. tridentata; assembly: GCA_021014915.2. NCBI lineage: Eukaryota > Viridiplantae > Streptophyta > Magnoliopsida > Asterales > Asteraceae > Artemisia > Artemisia tridentata. Next base: position 50,113,687 of record CP139508.1, read on the forward strand.
GTAAATCACACAATCTTCTCAAACATCAAGCTTCTCTAAATGTTGAATTTTTATTACACATTCTGTTAGTAGATTAATTTCAAAATTTTCCATAATTTCAAGCTGTTGAAGGTAGTCTAGAAAACATCATACTTTTTAGTGCGTAGAAGAACATTATATTTAGTGAAAGAATGATAGTTTTGTGAAAGTCAACTTTTAATATGTTGACCATTTTCAAGAAGGTTACTAAAGTTTTTCTATGGTTCAGGGAAGAGCATTATATGCAGCAGAAGCAGATAGGATAAGAAACTGGGCCGAGAGCCGAACTCGTTTTTCTTTCACAGACGCCATGGAAATGTACACAGAAAACACTTGGGTGTCTGTTTTTTCACTTTCCGTAGTTTGTGCATTCATTATTCTCTCAATTCAAGCACCACTGGCATAGCTTCACCGGGCACCTAAACATCCGTGTAATTAAAGAAATGGTTCAGTGTCTTGTTTATAGTCCATTGATGCTGTTGGATGGTTTGATCTATGGTTTCTTGATTTGCAAGGCTTCTTGGTAAGGGTGGGTGGTTGTTCTTGTAAAGAAAAATAACAAAATACAATTGTGTTCTTGTTATTGAATGAACAATGTAAATCTCCATTGAGATGCTTGTTAGTTTTAAAATTCTAATGTAGGGTTCATTTACTTGGTTCATGAAGTTACACATTTGTTTTTAGATTCACATTGTAAATGTAATGTCACATAAATTGTATTTATTGATTATTGTTTTAGTAACTTTTAATTTAAATGTGTAAATTTGTATTTTTTGTGTCCTTAAAAGTTTAGATAAGTACCCAAGTTGGCTGTTGAGTACTTGTTTTCTTTGATAATTTGTTTTACAATATCAACAGTTAAACCTAAGACCCATTGCTCTGAAATTTCAAGAGTAATTTGATTGTATGCTTGACTTTAGAAGTCAAATTATGATGCTTATGGCGCAACAGACGGGTAATGGAGCTGGTTATTTCCTACTTGTATTCGCAATAATTCAGATTTCATGTTTAGGATAAAACATAATACTAACATCTTGATCTGATAGCATTGATGAACATCCCAAAATGCTATAATTAAGCTTTATCATGAACTATAAGGATGGCAATAACATGTAACAAAAATTTCGGACCTACCTGGTTGCAAAGCCGACAGCCCTATAATTAAATGCCAAAAATTGATTTAAAGACAATCAAACAGCACCAACATTAGATTGCGACAAATTATATAAAATGTAATCAATAAAAACTAATATTACAAGAGCATAAGAATAAGATAGAGTCATACAAAGTAAGCATTTAGCTTTGTTTAACAACACTTGCCATTACAACTATATATTACAAGAGCATAAGAATAAGGTGATTGTTCCTTTGACATGATTCTTCAACTCTTCGATTCTTGACAGTACGGTTTTTGGTACACTCCTTTTTTCACAATAAGCATACCCGTTTCTACGCATTTGCCATCCTTTCTCATTAATAGTTCCTCAAGAGATTTCCTATTTAAAACCCCACACCACAGTCACCTCTAAAACTCAAGAACACATGTAATATTAATGGTCAATTGAAAACAAGAAAAACTTAGAATCTACTCACCGTAGAAACTATGAGCGAGTACAAGTTCGGCTGCTCTAAGTATTCTATGTTATGCGGAGTCAACAAGTGAACTTGTCCCATCACAAATACATTTTTTACGGCTTGTAAGTCGAAAACAAAAAACATATGATCTATAGTATTACAATAGAAGTATACATAAAGGCAAATGTTGCAAATTGTTGAAAACCTTTTCTGCGGGCCAATGATGGTCATAAGAAAGTGATAGAAGTTGGCAAACCTTCACAACACCCTATTGAAAGAAATTCAACTGTTCAATAACTACGTGAGAAGATGGAACGAAAAAGTAACTAATGGACTACATACTGCTGCAACACAATTCAGTGAAGACAAGTCAACAGAAGTTAACTCTAATGCAAAAGTCAACTCTGCAACAAGTTTATATCCAAGGCTGCAGTCCCAGCATAAGAGCTCAATTCTACTTCATAACTGTCTACTTTCATGTAATAAGATGTAACAATAGTTAGCTTAAGTTAGATGCTTCTAGACTCTTCTAGAACATGTATAGCAGTCAGTTAGTTAGTTACTCACTCTTGTATAAATACTGTCATTGTATTACTTTGCACTTAATGAAGTAACATTTCACTTTTCATATCCTTTCATTTCTCATTTAACTAAATGGTATCAGAGCCATCACCACCACAAACTGTGGTGATGAGTTAACTTCGATCACCAAAATTTGACCAGTAACCACCAAAACCATCATAACTAACTTTCCCGCCAAAAAAATTTTTCTTCAAAACCACCATTAAATCCGTCATAAAACCACCAATCTTCATCCAATTTTCATCCAAAAACACCTAAAACAATCACTAACCATTACACCACTCAAATCAAACAAAAAACCCATCAATTACACCCAAAAATACCCAAATTCAACCAAACAGTGATCATAACCACAATTTACCTCAAATTCATCACAAACCTTCATCTTCCATACAATACACACCAATTCACACCAATTCATCATCAAGACTGGTCAAATTGCGAGAATCAAGAATCTGTTCAAGAAAAGTCAAAGTTTGTTACAAAAGTCAAAGTTTGTTCAAGATGACTAACACAGACAACTCAGAAAGAATTGAAACTTCTGGTACTAACACAATTGATCAAGATGACATCACCTCTGTATTTCATCCCTTACACTTTCATCAGAATGATCATCCAGGTTTGGTGTTAATCTCTAAAAAGTTAACTGGTTCTGAAAACTTCAGCACTTGGAAAAGGTCAATTACTATTGCTTTGAATGCTAGAAACAAGTTAAAGATTGTTACTGGTGAATATGATCCACCTGAGGTTGATTCCCAACTAAGGCCACACTGGGAGAGAGCAAATGATATGTTAATCTCATGGATACTCAACACTGTATCAGAAAAAATCAGTAACAATCTCAGTTTTGTACACTCAGTGGCTGATTTGTGGGCTGAACTCAATGAGCATTACTCTCAACTGGATGGACACAGGATTTATCAGGTTACTTCTGCTATTGTTCAGTTAAAACAAAATAACAGTACAATTGAGGTTTACTATATCAAAAGCTTAAAGGCCTTTGGGATGAATTAGATGCACTTGAGGCTCCTTATGCTTGCAGTTGTAAATGTGTATGTGATAATGGGAGAACAAATGGAGAAAGAGACCAAAGGAAAAGACTCATTCAATTTCTCATGGGACTTGATGAGAGCTACACTAATATCAGGGGGCAAATTCTTCTTTTACAACCTCTTCCATCAGTTGCCAAAGCTTACAGTATGTTGAGACAAGAAGAATCACAAAGGGAAACACCAAAACAACAAACTATCACTCCTATTGCCCTCAACACAATGACTGGTGGATGGAGACAACAAAAATCTAACCAAAACAGACCCTACAATCCACAACAAAGAACCACTGGTCAGAATCAAACATCAACTTTAACTGAGAGGAAGAGTAACTTCAGGAAGGGAATTACTTGCACAAATTGCAACAAGGAAGGCCACTTCAGTTATGAATGCTACAAAATTGTGGGATATCCTGTTGGACATCCACTTCACAACAAATACATTCCACCATCCCAGAGGAACTATTCAGTTAACAAAGGTCAGGCTACTGTGAACATGGCTATGGGAAAGGATGAAACTCCTTTGGGTGAAACAACAATGGGACACCAAGGCACCAACAAGGACTCTGATGGTTTCATGAGTGCAAGGATGGATATGTTGCAGAATCAATTGAATCAAATGATGTTGATGCTCCAAAACAAGGACACTGATCCTAATCTTCTCACAACTTACATGGCAGGTATATTTTCTATCATATACTCCTTTATTGCCTCTCATTTAACTAAGTCTAAGGATATTTGGATAATAGATAGTGGTGCCACTGACAATATCTGTATCTTATTATCCCTCATGTTTAACACCAAAAAATGTGACCCATCAATCCTAGTTTCACTACCAAATGGACATGTCACAGAGGTACACCTAATAGGCTCAGTATGCATTCACAACAACTTTATCCTACACAATGTACTCTATGTACCATCATTCACCTACAACCTCATCTCCATTAGCACTGTATTGAGATCCACACATTCCTCTATCACCTTCACTTACAACTCATGTTATTTTTAGGACCATAGTGGGAGGAAAACAACTGGATCTCTCTGTGGTGGACTCTACACCCTCACTTCTTCAACCAAAAACCCACAACAAGCACCACAGTCAACCATTCTCTCACATATCACCAGCAACCACCTATGGCATGCAAGGTTGGGACATCCCTCATTTCAAGTTCTCAACAAAATCAAAAGTTTGCCTGTTTCTACTTTCAAAAACACAGAAAACAAATGTATAATATGTCCTTTGTCAAAACATCATGCTTTACCTTTTCAAGTTAGCCTTTCTCATGCACAATCTATGTTTGATTTGGTTCATTTTGATGTATGGGGTCCCTATAGACACACAACTATGAATAAATGTACATATTTCTTAACAGTTGTTGATGATTACTCAAGGGCAACATGGACCTATCTTTTACCAAACAAATATCATGTTGCATCAACCATAAAAGTGTTCTATCAGTACATATTAAACCAATTTCAAAAATCCATCAAAATCATAAGAAGTGATAATGGGACAGAATTCTTAAACAACACACTTGATGAATTTTTCAAATCACATGGTATAATCCACCAAACATCATGCCCTTACACCCCTCAACAAAATGGCAGAGTTGAAATAAAACACAAACAATTGCTAGAAATGGCAAGATCACTTCAGTTTCAAGCAAACTTTCCAAAACATCTTTGGGGTTATTGCATTCTCACATCCACTTATCTCATAAACAGACTCCCATCCAGAATCCTCAATAATAAAAGTCCCTATGAACTACTCCACCAAAAACCTCCTAACCTTGAACACCTCATAATCATAGGCTGCAGAGCCTATGTTCATGATCACACCAATGACAAGCTTGCACCAAGGTCAATACCAACTGTTCTTTTTGGCTACCCATCAAACCAGAAAGGCTACCTTGTTTATGACCCTACAACACAGAAAACAATCACTAGTAGAAATGTGACCTTTGATGAAACCATTTTCCCATTTCACCAAAGTCCCAATACTTTTCTGCCAACAGCACAAACTCCACCATCTCTTACCTTCATCCCTAATGAACCACCACCCATTATACCATCTTCAACCACACCTAATACACCACCCACCCACCCACACCCCAATGGATGCTACTGAGCCTACACATACCACACCAGAACCTACATCAGAACCTACACCAGAACCTACACCAGAACCTACATTAGAACCTCCATCAGAACCTACATCTCCTACATCAGAACCTACACCTATCCTTACACCTTCTGATTCACCAACTACATCTTCTAATCCACCACCAATACACACTACAATACCTCCACAACCACCCAAACTCAAAACATCAACCAGAACCAAAAATCACCCACCCAAGTTCAAAGACTATCAACACTCACTCCTAATTAAATCCTCTGTGCACAACATCAAGTCCAAATACCACCTTACTAACTACATCAACTACAACAACCTCACATCACACCACAAGCACCTTATTTGTTCAATAGATACGTCAGTGGAACCACATACCTTTAACCAAGCATCCAAAGACATTAGATGGGTCAAAGCAATGGAAAAGGAGATCACTGCTCTTGAAGACAACAAAACTTGGGTCCTCACTGAATTACCCCCTGGCAAAACTCCTATTGGTGCAAAATGGGTCTTCAGAATTAAGTACAGAGCAGATGGGTCAGTTGAGAAATTTAAAGCTAGACTTGTAGCAAAAGGATTTAATCAAAAGGAAGGCATAGACTACACTGAAACTTTTGCACCAGTTGCAAAAATGGTTACTGTCAGAACACTCCTATCTCTTGGCATTCAAAAGGGCTGGCACATTGAGCAATTGGACATAAATAATGCCTTCCTACATGGATACCTTGTTGGTCCCTTCACACGCTTAGAGTTAACTAGAAAGTTAATTTATTTGTGTTAATGACTAATACAATGTTATGATTAATTCTAACAGTTATAAAACGTGAATATAAAAAAAACTCAAGGTAATTTTCAACGTTTAAATTCTTATTAGAAATGAATCAAAGAATCTATACCCAAGTGTTTTGCGGAACAAACACTTGGGATTGAATAGACAAGGTATGGTGGTGTCTCCTATCTAAACTCAAGTTTTGCTTGAGTGGTAACAATGCGACCTCACTGAGCAATCTCAGGGATACGTTACTCTTTGTAGGAGAGAAGTTGTTTTGCAAAAGTCTAAGCTTTAATTGTACAAAACACACACACAACTTCTCTCCTTCTTAATCTATTTATACACAAGTAATCTGAGTAAAAGTAATTAAAATATTACAAGTTGTTGAGCAAGCGTGTCTGACAATTACAACAGTAATTGTCATTTCCAAGAACCAATAGAAATGGCTTATTAAGTCTTTAGAAGTGGTTGGTCTGACACTCCAAGACTTTAAGCCGTCTTAGGAAGGATTTCTTCCTGACAAGATAAGATTTGATCTTATCTTAAATCCTTCCTAGATATTTCTGCCTTTCTTCTCAGGCACTTAGTTCTTCAGGACACACTTCTCAGTATTCATTCATAATTACTTCATTGTTGTTGAGGAGACTGGGGTTCAGTGAGTTCTTGTCCAACACTCACTGAACCATCATCTTCTTCTTTGGCTTAAGTGCTACTTCAGGTTGTACCGCCTTCCTGTGTAGTGAATCCTTCTTCTTGAATTCGCCTTAAGCATCCTGAAGATGACTCACTGAGAGGCTGTTCTCTCAGTGACTTGAATTGTTCTCGGTTTAAGTTAACACTTAGTTAATTTGTGTCCAAATCATGTTTTAAGTATTCTTGGGTTTTTCATGACCCAACAATCTCCCCCTATTTGGATATAAATTATGTCTAAGTGTTTTGATCAGTATGAGTGAGCTAATGACTTCTTCTCATGCTGAATGTACTAGAATGTAAATAAGGACACTGAAATAATAAAAACATCATCTTATTGATATTATTTACAAGTCCTAACAAGCTAAGTACAAAAAAGGGATAGTGGGGGTATTCAGGCAGGTCTATCAGTTCAACTTAATACCAAGGGCTTCAAGCTTGGGCTTCTTTGACTGCAGCTCTTGTTGGTCAGGATGCTCATTGATTTTTCTTTTCAGATCTTGACAAAACTTCACATTTTCAGGACTCTTGAGTGGAGAGGCCATCATTAGAAAACCAAGCATTGCTTTAATCCCTGACAAGTCGATGTCACTCCACCTTTGGAAGGCTTTGTCTCCGAACTCATCAATGAAGAACAACCATCTTTCAGGTTGTTCAATGACCATATTGTTCCTGAAAGGAACACCTTCAGGGAGAGCCCTATTGCAGTCAAGACCAAGAATCTTGATCTCAGGCTCAGCTTCTATCTTCTTTCTTTTTCTTGAAGAAGACTGAGAGGGAGCTGGTTGAGCTGAATCAGGAAGAAGGGATGGAGTGCCAAGTTCCTGAGGTGCTGCTGCCAATCTTTCGTACCTCAGACTCAAAGACTTCATCAGATTAGGGACCACAACATTTGATTTCTTTGCTATTAATGGACCCAACTCATCCAATTCTGTGATCCCGAAGTCAGCGAATCTGAAAGGTTTATGAACATCAAAGTTTCTCATGTCAGCACCTCTGTAGACAGTAACAGCAGCAGGATTGGTGTTTCGATGAATATGAACATCAGTGATTGGTTCTGGCTTCAACCTGTCAGTCATATACCACTGATATTTCTTAATCCTGTTCTGCCTGATCTCTTCAGCCCTTTTATTCCTTTCCTCTCTTTTCTTCCTGAGAGTGATCATCTCCTCAGACTGAGCTTTCATAAAGGTCATACCACCCTCTCTTCCTGAGAGATCCTTAGCCTCAAGACCAATTTTCTCAGCCTCTTCATGAACAACCTTAATTATAGCAGGCTTGCTCACTTTCTCTTCCTCCTTTAACTTCTTCTTTGCTTCCTCTTCCTCAAGATAAGCACTGAGTTCATTAGCTGTGAAGTGGTGAAGAACTCCATCAATATCATATGGGATCATGGGTGGTGATTCAGGATCCTTTGCTACCATGATTGGTGCAGGTTGAGGCTCAGGTTCAGTGAGGATGCCTTTGCCTTTATCTTGATGGGTGGTAGAAGCTTCAGGAATCTCCCCCTCAGTGTGAGAAGGAGGAGAAGGAGGTTGTTGGCTTGTTGAAACTTCAGGGGCTCCAGTGTCTTTCTCCCCCTCAACTGTTGCTTGAGCCATGGTGATAGCAAGAGTTGGAGTCACTGGAGCAGCAGGACCCTTGAAAGCCTGATAGATCTCAGTCATCATTGATTTGATGTCCGAGGTGTCTTGCTGAAGACTTGAGATCTTATTCTCAAGAGATGCCTGAGAAGCTTCAATGCCTGACATTCTTGACCCAAGTGACCATGCCAAGGATGTTGAAGATTGTGCCCAAGTACCCAGATGTTTTTCCTGAAGACCCAAGGAAGTCCTGATTGAGTCCAATGAAGAGTTAAGACCCTGAATATTAGAATCCTTCAGTAAGCTGAGAAGATCACTGAATTCAGCTGAGTGCTTCTGATAAGTCTCAGCAGCCTGAAGGACCTTCTTGTTGAGTTCGGGGTCATCCTTGATAGCTGTTTGAATAGTTCCAAGGCTTTTGGTGATGCCTTCAAGAGCAAGATTGGACTTCCTGAGATGAAGATCAATAGCTGTCAGGGAGTGATTGGTGTCAGAATGCATTTCGTTCACATCATCATGATAACTTTCAAAATCTGCCTTCAGGTTGGCATAGTGAACAGCAGCTTCAGTGTGATGATCGAACATCTCTTCAGAGAGACCAGTGTAAAGAGCTCTATTGGTCTTGAGCAGGAACTTGACCAATTTTCTTTCAGTGAGGGGAAGAGAGTCATCATACTTTTTGAGGATGTCCCCAGTATCAGAAGAATCAGAAGATTGAGAACCTGACTCTTCACTTTGGCGTGGAGATGACTGAGGAGATTGTTCAGGTTGTTCGGGTTGTACATCAGTCTCCATATCCTCATCTGCCTCAAAAACTTCCTCTTCACTCTCTTCCCTGAGCTCTTCATCAGACTCAATAAAAGCCTGAAAGTCCCCCATGGACTCAATACCTAAAAATTCAACCGGCTCCTCTTTATAAAAAGACTCACCTTTGGTTTGGTCAGGTCCTGACCCCGTTGTCATAATAACTGAGTGGGTTTGCTCAGCCTGACTAGCCATAATAACTGGGGTAACACCAGCCTGGCTTTTGGGGGCAGGTCCTGAAAGGATTGGACCGCCTGAGGGGTTTATGGGTTCCGTATCAGCGGGTTGTTTCTTTCCCTCTGAGTCTTTGTCCCCCTTAGCACCTTCAACCACTGATGGGTGTTTTCCAGTGGTATCACTAGGTACTGATTATGAAAGTTGGTGGACCCCCTTCCCATCAGGATTGTGCTGTCCTTTTGGGGATTTAGGGTCCTTTTCTCCCTGAGATCCTGAGGGTGATTGCTCAGGAACGTTAGCGGGATGTGAATGTTTATGGGTCCCCTTCTCAGTAAGGTAGTGCTGCCTTACCGAGGATTTAGAACCCTTTCCTCCCTTGGGAACTGATTGTTTTTTGACAGTTCCTTCATCGGGATGTGAGGGGGGAATGCTTCCTGATCCCTCTGACTTGTTTATGTCAGTTGAACCATGTGGAAAGGGTGTGCCCGAGGTCACTGAGGATGATTGCTCAGTGACCTCCGTTGGCCTTTGTTTTGAGGTCAAAATGGTCTCAGAAATGGGTGTCTCAGAGGTCTCGGCCTTTTTCAACCTCTTTTTAAGGTTTAGTTGGTTTTGAGGATCAGTCTCAGTGGCGAGTGGCTTGGGTCTAACCACCTGGTTGGACTGACCCTTCTTTGTCTTCTTCACCTTTTTGGTCGGTGAAGGAACTGGTGAGATAGCGTCGTTACCCTGAATGACTGATTGCATGTATTCAGTCAGGGCAATATGTGTAACCTCACTGATGCTACTAGTGAAGTTTGACTTGTGCAGGACGTCAGGCTTCGTACCTTCTGCATCAGGCCTCACATAGTCAGAACCAAGTAGGTCCTGAAGCACACAGGAAACAAATCTAGGGTAGGACATATGCCTTTGCCTATGTTTTCCTGAGAGCTTAGCAACAAGGTCTCGGAAGATTATTCCTCCGATGTCAATTTTTGTACCCTCAAGGAGACTGAACAACATCAATTGTTGTGATGAGTTCAATTGTTCCGTAGAGGATTTATTTCCACCCAGGACCTGAATGACAAATGTCATCAGTATCCTCCAGATAGGATGGAACCATGTTTTGACTACTGGAGCCTTCTCCAATAAGCCTCCCGCAGACGTTGTAGGACGTCTGGGGTCATGGGGTGCTAGAAAGATCAGTTCATTCTTTATGTCCTGATCAGTAGGGTTGGGTGCAAACGCTTCAGCAAAGTCAAGGCCTGTGGCTTTGATGAAGGTTGAGTAGTCAAAGGAGAGGGTTCTGCTCCCATTCATCACCGTGAAGGTGATGATTGACTCTTTGGTGTCTTTGGGGCTGGTAGCCACAGCCGTGCACCAGAATTCCCTCAAATAGTCATGGTAGATGACTGAGGGGGTGTGGGTGAAAGCCTTTGCAAGAAAACAATTATGAAGAAATTTCATAACGTTCTTGTAGGCTGGGTAGTTTTGTGGATAAGAGAAATTTCCTACCACATTGTTCTTTGTTAGGTCGACGTCCCCAGTGAGGAATTCCACATTAGGGGCGTATGCTATAGCTCTAGAAGAAGCCATTGTGGGTAAGTCTGGGTTTGACTAAGGTTTCTGGGTTTCTAAAGCTTTAAGAATACACACACAATTTGTTTTTGAGAATCAAAATGGCAGAGTTTTGCTTAAGTTCTATAAAAACGTGTGTGTGTTTCTTTTGGTTGGGTTATTTATAGGGAAGTGGAGATGGGGGTGTTTTAGACATTTGAGCGATCATAATATATTCAAAAAGAATTATTGGAAATTGTTTTGAATAATATGTTTTGGGATCCGCATTTAATGCCAACACTCCACTTTTCTGGTTTGGCGCAACAGTCGAAGTGAACAGTTGAGCAGTTCTGCAAAAGTGTAATTTGCAGAGATGAGTCATCACATATTTGTAATGTGATTGGAGAGGCATTTAATGCCAAGTGGGAATGTGGTGGCCCAGAGGTGGAAGCCAGAAAGGCAAAAAGAACAAATATTCTTGAATTAAATATGAGTTCAGTTACCAACCTCGGACATTTACTAACTAGATACTTAGAGCATTTAAGTCAGTATTTAATGTCTCTTTTCAGGGCCCTGAATGACTTTTCATTCAGTGATGGTTTTCAGGGACTTGGGATTAGTCACTGATGAGTTCGTTAGGGTTCAGTGATATGTTTTCACTGATGTACACATTGAGTCAGGGACCTGAGGTTTTAAGAATTTACACTTCAGTTGGAAGGATTCAATCAGTGGACTGATTCTCTATATCCAACATTCCTAATTCAGCTTTCAGCCTTGTGAAAGTTGGTTCATCCAAAGGTTTGGTGAAGATATCAGCTAACTGATATTCAGTAGGGATGAAGTGTAATTCAATGTCACCATTCATGACATGGTCCCTGATGAAATGATATCTGATATCAATGTGTTTTGTTCTCTGATGAAGAACAGGGTTGTTTGAGATTGCAATTGCACTTGTGTTATCACAAAAGATGGGTACCATCTTGTACTGAATTCCATAGTCACTGAGTTGACTTTTCATCCAGAGTACATTTGCACAACAACTAGCTGCTGCAACATATTCAGCCTCAGCTGAGGACAAGGCAACTGATTGTTGCTTTTTGGCACTCCAACAGACTAATTTCCCATCAAGTATTTGGCAAGAGCTTGAGGTGCTTTTTCTGTCCATGTTGCATCCAGCATAGTCAGAGTCTGAGTATCCTTTGAGATCAAGTCCTGAGCACTTTGGATAGTATAATCCAAGGTTAGGAGTGCCCTTCAGGTACCTGAATATCCTTTTCACAGCAGTGATATGAGATTCTCTTGGGTCAGATTGATATCTGGCACATAGACATACTGAGAATTGGATATCAGGCCTTGATGCAAGTAGATACATCAGTGATCCTATCATTCCTCTAAAGAGAGTTTGATTTACTGGTTTACCAGTGAGATCAGGACCAAGGTTGTTTGGGGGGACCATGGGAGTTTTGACTGAGGCACAGTCACTGAGATCATACTTCTTCAGTAGATTCTTTACATACTTCTCTTGACTGATAGTGGTTCCTCTATCAGTCTGCTTGATCTGTAGACCAAGGAAGTATGTCAGTTCTCCCGTCATGCTCATTTCAAACTTCTTTGCCATTAGTTTTTCAAATTGTTTGCAAAGTTTGAAACTTGTTGAGCCAAAGATGATGTCATCAACATACACTTGTACTAGTATGACATCATTATTTGTCTTATAGATAAACAATGTGTTGTCTATCTTGCCTCTGAAAAAGTTGTTTTGGATTAAGAAGGCTGAGAGAGTCTCATACCATGCCCTGGGAGCTTGCTTCAGTCCATAAAGGGCTTTGTTAAGCTTACAGACATGATCAGGAGACTCATGGCTTTCAAATCCAGGAGGTTGCTGAACATAAACTTCTTCTTTCAGTGAACCATTTAAGAATGCACTTTTAACATCCATTTGGTACACCTTGAAGTTCATGTATGTAGCAAAAGCAAGGAAGATCCTGATGGCTTCCATCCTTGCTACTGGTGCAAATGTTTCCTCATAGTCAATGCCTTCTTGTTGATTATAGCCTTTGGCTACAAGTCTGGCTTTGTTTTTAACGACTATGCCATTTTCATCAGTTTTGTTTTTGAATACCCATTTCATGCCAATGACTGAGACATTCTCAGGACATTTGACCAAGGTCATTACCTTGTTTCTGTCAAATTGTTCCAGTTCATCATGCATGGCCTGAACCCAACTTGGATGTGTAAGTGCTTCTTTAACACTTTTGGGTTCAATTGTGGAAATGAAGTCTACAAATAGGCATTCATTGGATGAGGCTGCTCTTAGACTAGCAGCCATGCTCCTGGTGAGCATACCTTCAGTAGGCTCTCCAATAATATTGACAAGTTCAATGTCCTGAGTCCTAGTCCAACTTTCTTGAGGTCCTGGATACTGATTTGAACTTGTGGAGGCCTGATTGGGTAGAGGGGTTGGTTCTGGAGTAGACACATGATCATTGATTGGATCTTGAGTGTCTACCAGCTCACTGAGATTGTTTGGTTCTTGAGTATTTTGAACTGACTGATTGATATCATCAGTGTGTGCATGTGCCTCAACAAACTCAGTGATGGTTGGGTTAGGTAGGTTGTGAGGGATTATGTAATAGGAGAGATTAGCATCATCTTGATACTGAGTAGAAGGATTGTTTTCAGAAAGATATTCATCAGGAGGATATCTTGAAGAATTATCAATTCCTATCTCTTCTACTGAGGCAGTTGAGAACCTGATTGCATCAGTGCTCTCATCAAAGGTAACATGAAATGTTTCCTTAGTCTGCTGTCTCATTGTGTTGAACACTCTGAAGACTTTTGAGACAAGTGAGTATCCCAGGAAGTATCCATCATCAGCTTTTGCATCAAATTTCTCTAAGTGATCCTTGTGATTATGAATAAACACAGGACACCCAAAGACATGAAAGTAGCTGATGTCAGGGATTCTTCCTTTGAATAACTCATATGGGGTTTTCCCATGTCTCTTGACAATGATGGATCTGTTTTGTGTATAACAAGCAGTTTTGACTGCATCAGTCCAAAAATGGTTGGAAAGGACTGATCCACATAGCATTGTCCTAGCAGCTTCAATGAGTGTTCTATTTTTCCTTTCAGCAACACCATTTTGTTCAGGTGTGTATGGAGAGGAAAAGTTTTGGGAAATACCTTTCTCATCACAGAAACATTCAAGTTCATAATTTTTGAACTCAGTCCCATTGTCAGTTCTAATCTGTTTGACCTTGATGTCATTTTGATTTTCAATGTTCCTGACAAAGGACATGATTGTTTCAGCTGCCTGACTCTTTTTTATCAGGAAGAATACCCAGGTGTATCTAGAGTATTCATCCACAATGACCAGAGTATACTTCTCATGGTTAGTAGACCTTGGACTGATAGGTCCAAATAGATCCATATGGAGAAGATGTAGGTAGTTCCTGATGGAAAAGTTGGTTTTGGTTTTAAAGGATGCTCTGTGATGTTTACCTTTTTCACAAGCTGAGCATGGTTTATCCTTTGAAAACACGAGTGATGGTAAGCCAAGGACCTTGTTTTGTTTTACAAGATTGTTTATGTTTTTAAAGTTCAGGTGGGTGAGTCTCTTATGCCAAAGCCAGTTGAGTGTATCAGTGGCTTTAGCAAAGAGACAAGTTCCATCCTGAGTTAGACTGGACATGTCTAGTACATAAACATCTTGTCTTCTTGGTGCAATGAGGATAATTTCCTTATTTGCATTGAAGATGGTTCCTTGCTTATCATCAAACTGAACTATGTATTTAGCATCACATAGTTGACTGACACTGATCAGATTATACTTAAGACCATTTACATATGCTATCCTAGTAAAGACAATACCATTGCAGTTTACTGAACCATAGCCTTCAGTGAGACATGATGAATTATCAGCAAATATCACTTTGGGTCCTGATTCTTCCACATATTTGTGCAGGCATTCCTTAACACCAGTCATGCTCCTTGAACATCCACTATCTAGATGCCAAACAGGATCTCTGGCATGCCTCTGCACAAATAGTAAACTGGGTCAGTTCTTTCTAGGACTCCATTTCATGGAGGGTTTGGTATTGTAGGTCTTTATGAAAGTATTAATTGATTCATGGTCAGAGGTTGAGTGGACTGAGCTACCACATGTTTTGCATTTAATTGCAGGGGTAGCCTCAGTAGTCTGAGAGGATTGTTTATTGTTTCCTCTTATTGACTGAATGACCTTCTCTTTTCTTGAGGATTTCTGAGTGGTACTTCCACTAGATTCACAGTGTTTGTCATTTTGACAATCCTCAGGATGATGGTCATTGAATCCACACAATGGGCAAGGTGGAAAAGGCTTGGCCTTTTGCTTCTGTTTCTTCTTAGAATCAGAAGGATAGTTCAGGCACTGAGCCTTAAGTCCTGAAAAGTTTTACATGACTGAGCATTTTTTATGATCAGAGGTCCTGTGATCTTCCTTTTTGCAAATCATGCAGTAAAGGACTCTATAGCAGTCATCAGTGAGATGATTTGTATAGTTGCACAGTTCACACTTTTTTAGGGGTTTGGTTGGTTTGGATTTGGTCTTTGAGGAGGCTAGTTTTTGTTCCTTCTTTAAATGAGAAGGTTTTTCAGAAGATACAATCTTCTCACTTAGCTTCCTGACCATTTCAGTCAACTGATCAATTCTTGGATCAGGACTTTGAGTTGCAACTTCAGAAGGGACTGAAGTTGATGAGTCATCAGTATTTACTGAGACTTCAAGGGGTGGTCTTTTCAGGAGGATTCTACCTTTTCCTGATCTCTCCTTTGGAGAGTGTGGGGAGTAGACCAATGGTGGGAGGTCTGAGCTTGGTGCAGCACCCTTGATGCGTGGTTTTGTTACCTTACAACAGGTTTTACCTCTCGAGGGATCTCAAGAGGCTTGCAATCCCCACCAGGCAGTGTACCTGACCGATGTAGTATAGTGTAGTGGCAAGTACCGGGGGATTGATCGTTCTCTAGGGGAATAGTGTCGTTAGGATTGAAAAACTACTCTAATAGGTCTAAGGGTGAGGGAAGATTCTTTTTGTATTTTTATATTTTTTATAAAAGCAAATAAAATCTCGGGTTTGAAGGAGTGGGCGGAATTAGTTGCTAGTCAACTAACCCAAATAACTACAATTGCAAATAAAATAAAATAACTGAAAATGAAAAGGTTGTGGAACTTATATGGAGAGAAATGTGTTTACTTAGATTTCCTTACTCCCTAACTATCTTTTACCGGTTGATTAGTGTGTATTAATTGCGTGGATGACGGGTGTATTCCTTAATACCAATCGTGGGGTGGCGTACGTACTTCCCCAACTCTACAAGCTCCTACTTCACTCCTATGTCGAGCCGGCTAAGAAGCTCCTAACATGGGATCACTAGAATTCGCTCATGCATTAAATACAACCATAAAAACCTTAGTACGCATTGGTTCATGTTTTTTAAGACGTTCAAGCAAGTTACCGTATAGGAGGTTAGCCAGTTTTCTTAAGCCTAACATCGATAAACAATCATCCAATACAATTAATAACACACCAACAACCAATAATCAATAGTTAGGTTTCATTAGATCTAAGCAAACACAAGATAAATCTAGCCTAGCATGTTAATTAAAAGACAAGAACAAGATATAATCAAACAACACATAGACATATTGAATGATTAATTGATTACTTATCTTCAATTAAACATGGGAGATCCAAGGGTATAAAACCCTTAAAAATGGCAGATAATTCGTCTAGGGTTTCTCCTCACAAAGTTGCACACTAATGACTAAAAATTATGAAAGTATATATAGGAAAACAGATCTGACGGCGTCACGTTACAGAGCTTGACGCCGTCACCTCGCCGCGGTTAGGGTTTCTTGATGGCCTTCTTGACGCCGTCCCCTTTTAATCCTCCAAAATCCTCTCTGGCCCGTCAAGGGTTGACGCCGTCACAATTTTGCTTGACGCCGTCTCTCTTTAACTTAAACCATGACAGCCTTGATCACCTTAAAGGGTGACGCCGTCAGACTTCCATTGTAAAACTTTCTGGCGCGTCACGTGTATTTTTCATATCCACCTCTTTTGCCAAGCCGTGACGCCGTCAGGAGCAATCCTTGACGCCGTCACGTGTACTTTTCCAGCAGCTTTGGAGACTTTGTCGTTTTCTTCACTTTTATGCTCCAAAAACGTCCAAAATGCTTCCTTTTCCAGATTTCTTCTCCAAAGTACCTAAAATGACAAAAGGAACGATTTAGGGCAATATTTGATCAAATAAATACGATTTAGGGCTTAAATGACCCCCTAAAAGCGGTACACTTTTCGCTTCATCAACCCTGAAGGGTATTTAGTGGAGGGAGTGGAGGAGTTGATTCAGATTCAGGCTCACTGATTGGATCAGAAATACTGAGTTGGTCAAAGAGTCCAAGCATACCTTTCAGAGCCTGACTTTCAGGGAGCAAGATGTTTCCAGTCTCAAAGTTTGGCAACTTACTGACTGGGTTGTCCCTGACAATCCAGTCGTTTGACTTGGGTTCCATCTCTTGCTCAAAGGATATCCCAGCTGGAACAAAGGTCATTTCACTGGGACTCTCACTGGAGGTTTCAGTGAGGTGGTCAATTCCTATAGTTATCTGAGGAATTAAGCCCACAGAATCAAAGACCTTAGGGTTCTTTTTGGTCCAGCTTTTAATGACAGCTTTTTCTTTCTTAAGTTCTGTTTGAAGGGCTTGGTTTAGTTTCAAAATTTCAGTGTTCTGAATTTGTAGAGTGATGGATTCTAGTTTGGCTTGTTTCAATGCAAGCAGTTCATCTCTACATTTATTCAATTCTGACACAATTTTGTTATATTTTGAAAACAGGTCAAGCCTTTGTTCCTCAACAAACTTTAGATCAACACAAATATAACTCATGTAAGATTGCCAATCAGAATCATCATCCATAGACAGTAAAGTATTTACCTTCTTCATGGTGATGTTGACCCACTCTCCATTCCTAGCATGGCTTTTTCTCACAGCCACCTGATCCTCTTCAGAAAGTGCCATCAGTGCACTAACTCTTATTTCCTCATCTGAGGAAACCTCTTCTTCATCCCAGTCATATGCTTCTGCAATTAATACCTTGTTCTTTTTCTGAATAGGTTTAGATGTTTGAGCATCCTGAGACAATATGGGGTTAGTTTCAAGAAGTGCAAGTTTAGCTTTGATTTTCCTATATTTTGTTTCAAAATCCTTTTGACCCTTGTTTTGAAATTGTTGGGTGGACTGAAACATTTTAGGTTGAAACTTGCTAGTTCCTGAGGAACTGTTTCCTGAGAACTTGTAAGAGGGTTCTGAGATAGTTTTAGAATAACAGTCCCTAGCAAAATGACCCTTTTTACCACATTTAAAGCATTCAGTGGTCTCATTTGCTTTTGGTTTAGCAAAGTTGGACTGATTTCTTTTGATGAAACGTCTTGAACTAGCAAGGAGTGCCCTTTCTTGGAATTCCAAGTTCAAGTCGTTCAGGTACTCCTCACCAGACCTTTCATCAATTTCTTCTTCAGAATCCTCTTGAATATCCTGCACAACACCATTAGAATAGAAAGCAGTTGATATGGGTGTGGAGGTTAAGGCCTTTTTGGACTCAAGAGCTTTTGAGTCAGGGTATCTCCTTGAGATCAAGTTGTCTTCATAGACAAACTTCCCATAAATTTCAGGGAGCTCAAGGGTCTGAATGTGGTTAGCATTCCTCAGGCCTTGTGAGAAGTTGAGCCACTTCTCAGGGAGACTGTTGACAAAGCCAACATTTGTCTCATGCTTAGACAATACAACACCATCATTTGATAATTCATTTATCAAAGTCTTGTATCTGGTGTAGGTCTGTGAGAGACTTTCAGAGTCTTTTGCCCTGAAAGTATTATACTCAAGTTTAAGGTCCATGACCCTATTTTCCTTGGTATCTGAGGGACCCTCAAAGCTGTTTACCAAGTCATCCCAAGTTTGCTTGGCTGTTAGACAGTTGATGACTGATTCCATTATATCGTCAGGAAGACATGATATAAGGATGCTTTTCAGGCGTTGGTCTTGATTGACCACCCTCCTCTCATCAATGGTCCATTGGGCCTCAGGCTTGTTTAGCCCTGCGGCTGTCTTAGGGACAAATGGGCCATCCCTGATACAGGTGATGTAGTAGGGTTCCATACCGGTAAGATAGCAAATCATACGCTTCTTCCATTTGCTAAATTTCCCAGCTTCAAGTCTGGGTGCAACAGCGGAGTAGCTGCCACCCTTTTTGTCGACTAGCTGGGGTACATTGATATCAGCCATAGTAGGATCTTGGTTTTAAAAACCTAGAGCACTCTTGGTTAGTTTAAAAAGATTTTATAAACCAGAGGCTCTGATACCACTTGTTGGTCCCTTTACACGCTTAGAGTTAACTAGAAAGTTAATCTATTTGTGTTAATGACTAATATAATGTTATGATTAATTCTAACAGTTATAAAACGTGAATATAAAAAAAACTCAAGGTAATTTTCAACGTTTAAATTCTTATTAGAAATGAATCAAAGAATCTATACCCAAGTGTTTTGCGGAACAAACACTTGGGATTGAATAGACAAGGTATGGTGGTGTCTCCTATCTAAACTCAAGTTTTGCTTGAGTGGTAACAATGCGACCTCACTGAGCAATCTCAGGGATACGTTACTCTTTGTAGGAGAGAAGTTGTTTTGCAAAAGTCTAAGCTTTAATTGTACAAAACACACACACAACTTCTCTCCTTCTTAATCTATTTATACACAAGTAATCTGAGTAAAAGTAATTAAAATATTACAAGTTGTTGAGCAAGTTGTTGAGCAAGCGTGTCTGACAATTACAACAGTAATTGTCATTTCCAAGAACCAATAGAAATGGCTTATTAAGTCTTTAGAAGTGGTTGGTCTGACACTCCAAGACTTTAAGCCGTCTTAGGAAGGATTTCTTCCTGACAAGATAAGATTTGATCTTATCTTAAATCCTTCCTAGATATTTCTGCCTTTCTTCTCAGGCACTTAGTTCTTCAGGACACGCTTCTCAGTATTCATTCATAATTACTTCATTGTTGTTGAGGAGACTGGGGTTCAGTGAGTTCTTGTCCAACACTCACTGAACCATCATCTTCTTCTTTGGCTTAAGTGCTACTTCAGGGAGTACCGCCTTCCTGTGTAGTGAATCCTTCTTCTTGAATTCGCCTTAAACATCCTGAAGATGACTCACTGAGAGGCTGTTCTCTCAGTGACTTGAATTGTTCTCGGTTTAAGTTAACACTTAGTTAATTTGTGTCCAAATCATGTTTTAAGTATTCTTGGGTTTTTCATGACCCAACATACCTTCATGAAGAAGTGTATATGACAGTTCCACAAGGCTATCCTAAACCTACCTCACCAAACACTGTCTGCAAGTTACAAAAATCTCTCTATGGCCTAAAACAGGCAAACAAACAATGGTCAGACAAACTCACTACCTACTTGAAAGGTTTGGGATTCAAACAAAGCTATGTGGATACATCCTTGTTCACCCTTCACACTACTTCATCCACCACCTCCATCTTAGTCTATGTTGATGACATCATAATCACAGGCAACAACAAACAATTAATTGATCATGTTAAGCATCAACTGGACCTCACCTTTAGCATCAAAGATTTGGGACCCATCCATTACTATCTTGGCATTGAGTGTCTTAGAAACTCAACAGGCATGGTGATGACACAGAGAAAATATGCCCTTGAGCTTCTCAAAGAAGCCAACATGCTACATGTTAAGCCTGCAGCCACTCCTCTTGACCCAAATGTCAAATTGAACAACACTGATGGGGAGTTAATCATTGATCCTTCCTACTACAGGAAACTTGTTGGCAAGTTGCTCTACTTGACCCTAACCAGACCAGACTTGGCATTTGCAGCTCATTCATTAAGCCAGTTTCTTCAAGAGCCAAGAACACCACATTTGAAAGCATTAATGAGAGTATTCAGATACATCAAGCTATGCCCAGGCCAAGGTCTACTTTTTCCTACTCTCAATAGTCCTATTTTAACAGCCTATTGTGATAGTGATTGGGCTAGTTGCCCCTACTCAAGAAGGTCTGTGTCTGGTAATTGTATATTCCTTGGCAGCAGTATCATCTCATGGCAATCTAAGAAACAAAATTTGGTCACAAGGTCTTCTACAGAGGCTGAATATAGATCCCTTGCAGACACAACATGTGAAGTATCATGGATCAAATGCCTTCTTAAGGATCTACTTGTCCCCATTTCCTCTCCAATACAGGTCTTTTGTGATAATGCATCCTCTATAGCCTTGGCTTCTAATCCTGTCCAATATGCAAGAACAAAACACATAGAGATTGATTGCCACTTTGTTAGGGACAAGGTCAAACAAGGTCTTATCATACCAACATTTGTTCCATCTAAAGCCCAAGTAGCTGATATTCTCACAAAGGCTCTACACAGACCACTCCATTTCAATTGCTTATCCAAATTGAGCATTTTTGATCCATACACAATGCCAATTTGTGGGGGGGATAATGGACTACATACTGCTGCAACACAATTCAGTGAAGACAAGTCAACAGAAGTTAACTCTAATGCTAAAGTCAACTCTACAACAAGTTTATATCCAAGGCTGCAGTCCCAGCATAAGAGCTCAATTCTACTTCATAACTGTCTACTTTCATGTAATAAGATGTAACAATAGTTAGCTTAAGTTAGATGCTTCTAGACTCTTCTAGAACATGTATAGCAGTCAGTTAGTTAGTTACACACTCTTGTATAAATAATGTCATTGTATTACTTTGCACTTAATGAAGTAACATTTCACTTTTCATATCCTCTCATTTCTCATTTAACTAAAGTAACAAGTAATGGTCAGTGACTTGTGAGGCATAGATGAAACCATGTTTGCAGTAACTTGTGTGCAGAGCTGCGAAGCCATAGATTGGTCCATCACAAAGCTGTAAAAAGAAAAGAGAAGAGGCACTGTGAGGACTACTTTTTATCACCAAATTTAGTTCACCAATTTCCATTCCATATACAAGACAATGCATGAGTATTGACATGGCAAAAAAAAGCCACGTACCCACAAAAGAAAGCCACATCAACGATAATTAAAGCTACAAGGGCAGAGAGGAGTTTGTTACCTGTGGATGAATTCAAAACCGTTCACAGAAATTCATGAACCAGGTGGGTCTTGAACCAGAGAGGAAGAGGCCCTGGCAGTCGCCAACCCTCTCAAACGTTGTTATATGTGGAATTTGAGTGGTTTCTGACATATTCCCTTTAGTGTAATCAGTGAATTAGATGACAAATTAGATGACACGTGAAAATCTCAATACACTTGAAGCTCTCTCGCCATGAGGGTCTGAAGAGTTATGCAAAATCCCAACAGTCTAATAAAATCATGCACACTCTTTCATAACAGGGGAACAACGCCTTGGCTTGAAAGTGTCGGTGGAACTCAAGTTAATGTGTATTTGGTTATTTGTTACCAAAATGGTACCCTCCAAATCTATAATCTTCCTCATCTGCATTGTATTTTTATGGTGGATAGATTTGCATCGGGAAGATCCTGTATTGGAGATAACGTTCCGGATGATTATTAAAAGTTATCCCAAAAAGAAGGGAGAGATAATCAAAATTTAAACGTTGTCAAATTGGCGATATCGCCAATTCGACAACGTTTAAATTTTGATTATCTCTCCCGTCTTTTTAGGATAACCTTTGATAATCATCCAGAACGTTATCTCCAATACAGGATCTTCCCGATGCAAATCTATCCACCATAAAAATACAATGCAGATGAGGAAGATTATAGATTTGGAGGGTACCATTTTGGTAACAAACAACCAAATACACATTAAGTTGAGTTCCACCAATACTTTCAAGACAAGGTGTTGTTTGTTGGAAATTAATCTCATGATCAATTAGGTTTATTATGTTAACGTATTGGTATAATAATATGCATGAGTTATAGTTGTAATTGGGCCATGTTCAGACGTTTTACACAAGCCCATACAACCATGCAAAGTAGTAGTTAGGCCTGTGGCTAAGGGCAGTTATTAGCAGTTATATTGAAAGCGTATGACTCTTGGTTTTAATGAACCATCACATCCTTTCAATGACACCTCTTAGATTACTATATATAGGGCCTATGCATAACAGTTATAATAATCAGATTCAATATACAGAAAGTTTGTGTGTGTGAGTTTGTTCAATCACATTTGTTATCAATACAAAGTATTGTTAGTGCATATTATTGTGTCGTTTTCAATTGTGCAAATCGTGTGTGTGGGTTTACCAGTGATGATCAAGAATCTGGGACCAATAGTGATCCTGGAAATCAGACCTGTGCAACGATTCTACAGTAGCATCAGAGCCCACGATTAAAAGATCTTGGAAGAAGAAGAAAGAAACCTGTGAAGGAAAAAAAACCATCCCTGGAAGAAGAAGAAAGAAACCTGTGAACAAAAAAAACCATCCCTGGAAGAAGAAGAAAGAGTACCGTTCTTACTCAATTGCCGTTCGACTGCCGTTTACAACCACTTCGATTGCCGTTTTCAATCGCCGTTTTACAACCATTTCGATTGCCGTTTTCAATCGCCGATCATAGAACCTATCCAGAAAAATTGTTTGCCATTCCCAAACAACAGAAGAATCAAAGTTTTGTTCGCCGTTACAAAACAACAGAAACATCGAAACCATTTTTTCGATCAGTTTTGCAGAAAAATTGAAACTTGTGTTTCAATCAGAACAACAGAGAAGAGAAATAGAGATTTGTTACAAGTGAACAACTTGCATAAACAAAATCAGAAGAGAAAGGAAGAAACATACCTGTTCGTTGATTTGGAATCACGAACCAAAGAAATGCCAGAAAACAAAGTCATATGGAAGGGAAGGTTTGTGGACATTGATGTGACATCATTTAGTGGCTGTATGATGTTCATGAAAATGTTAAAGGATTGGCCCACAACAAGCAAACACAAGGATGTATATCTGATGCTGCAAGTAGAGTGTATGGAAATGAAGAATTGATTATTGTGATCAGTGAGAGTGAAGAGGAAGAGTGTGGAAGGCTTATATCGAAAGTATTTGTTGAAATAACAAATATAGAAGAGATGATGGATTTTCTGGATGTTATTGATATATAGCACACAAAGAGAAGAAAATATTCGAAGACTAATTGATCATAAGCTTAGGGGGGAGAATGTTGGAAATTAATCTTATGATCAATTAGGTTTATTATGTTAACGTATTAGTATAATAATATGCATGAGTTATAGTTGTAATTGGGCCATTTTCAGACGTTTTACACAAGCCCATACAACCATGCAAAGTAGTAGTTAGGCCTGTGGCCAAGGGCAGTTATTAGCAGTTATATTGAAAGGGTATGACTCTTGGTTTTAATGAACCATCACATCCTCTCAATGGCACCTCTTAGATAACTATATATAGGGCCTATGTATGGCAGTTATAATAATCAGATTCAATATACAGAAAGTTTGTGTGTGTGAGTTTGTTCAATCATATTTGTTATCAATACAAAGTATTATTAGTGCATATTATTGTGTTGTTTTCAATTGTGCAAATCGTGTGTGTGGGTTTACCAGTGATGATCAAGAATCTGGGACCAACAGTGATCCTGGAAATCAGACCTGTGCAACGATTCTACATTGTTCCCCAGTCATGAAAGAGTGTGCATGATTTTATTAGATTGTTGGGATTTTGAACTTTGTCCAAACTGATAATACTCATGGAGTCTGTAAAGGGATCTGCAAGTGTAAAAAGCCAAACTCATGAGAAAGCAGGTTTTGGTTTCAATTTTACTAAGCATAATAATTTAAACAATGCATAAAATTTGAACCAACTAATTTGTGCACAAGTAGTATTAATGGTCAACTGAATTCAAGGAAAACTGAGAATCCACTCACCATAGAAACTGTTAGCGAGTACAAGTCCTAGTTCGCCTAACTTAAGTATTCTATATTACGCATAATCGCCAGCAAGTGAACCTGTCCAATCACAAATGCATTTTTTACAGCTTGTAAGTCAAAAACAAAAAACATATGACCTATAGTATTACAATAGAAGTATACATAAAGACAAATGTTGCAAATTGTTGAAAACCTTTTGTACAGGCCAATGATGGTCATAAGAATAAAATTTGGCATGATGTTATTATATTGTTGGAAACTGATACGAACCGAATCGATAATAGAGATATAAAGAAGAAAGTAAACAAGATAGATGATTTATATTGATGGGATAAACAGACCCCCCGATGGTTTATATTAGTGAGATAAACCGAATCTCCAATTAATTAACAAATCAATACTTCATATTCATTCCACATAATAATCATTACAACCCTAATACCCTATATATAAGAAAAGATACCCTAGACTTAACTTGGTCCCTAAGAAAATACTATAAAGGAAACTAGTTACTAATTAAGAAACTGCTAATAAATATAGCTATAATAATAAAATACACGAATACTAATATGGTTCGTATCAATACTCCCGCCCCCAAAAACACCTTGTCCTCAAGGTGTGGCTGCAAAAAGTCGCCTCGAGTAATTCCGGGATCCCATGTTCTACATTGCATCATCGTATTAAGCTTTGTGTAGAAGTTGCAGTGTTCAATCTCATTGACCCTAATATGAGCATAAACAACTCAGGTGTCTCTTAGCTCCATCACCTCATTATGGTTAAATCTCACGTGCTATGAGTTATGTTCGGGAGCGGTCCTATCCGCTACTTTAGCAAGTATCTTTTGGATTGATCCCGAAACAGTTTCACATACAATGATCTTCTCTTTATCGCGGCCACTTTCTTCGTCATAGACATCATCAATAAAGTCAGACTCCTCATCACTAGTTTCTTCATTGTCATCTACTGCAATTACGTTTTCCTCCTTAATCTCCACCTTTATAGATTTGAATACCCCATTATAGCCATCACCAACTTTTGAATCTTTGACTGGAATGCTTTTCATGGCCACCTCCTCGCTACTAGTATAACTTCCCCCATAATTTTCTCCTGCCACAGGTTTGGAATTGAATGGAACATGACCTTATGCACTCTTATTGTTGCGGCAGCCCATTCCTCCTAATCTTATGTTTAATGTATCCATAATTTTTGCGAGTTTCAGGCGTATCTCCACCATATCCATGCGAGTGTCTGGTTTAGTCACCACCATTCTTTGCTCAGATGCGAGAAAAGCTCGTTTCTTTTTCAACTGGCACGGATTCGTCTTACCTTATCATTCCATTCTTCTTCAAACGCTCTCAAGTGTTCCATTGATTCAAGAAATCAGGTAGGTATACTTTTTTCCTGACGAACAGTAATTCCTCTGCTTGTTGAGCAGTGCTTCTGATGAACAGTATTCGGATGAACAGTAACTCAAACAAAAAAAATTTTTAACCCTAGAATCGAAATAGCTTTGATACCAATTGAAACGAAACGAACCGGATTGATAATAAAATGAAAAGAAGAAAGTAAACAAGATAGATGGTTTATATTGATGGGATAAACCGACCCCCAATACTTCATATTCATTCCACATAATAATCATTACAACCCTAATACCCTATATATAAGAAAAGATACCATAGACTTAACTTGGTCAGAAACTCCTAATAAATATAGCTATAATAATAAAATACAATAAAATACAGGAATACTAATATAGGAATACTAATATGGTTCGTATCAATAACCACAGTCACCTCTAAAACTCAAGAACACATCGCATACATCTATTTCAAAAATCCTCATCTTTGAACAGAACGACATTAAAACCATACTACCACGCACATTTTTAATGATTGAACGAAGATGACATGAAAAGCTAGATCCGTGATAGCTAACAAGTAACATACTGCCAAGAAAAAGAAAGAAAAGAAAACCCCTTAGTTTTGGTCAGGGGGGATCAAAGTTGCTAGAAAAAAAAAGAGTAGAATGACAATGGATGGTAGCTTTTGGTAGGTGTTGCGTGAAGTTTAATAGCTGTTTGTTGATTTTAGTCAAAAGTATTTAGGGCCGTTTGGTTTGTTGCTAGGAATGACAATGGGTATCGGATTTAGTATAGGGTAGAATGACAATGGATATGAAAAAGTGTATGATTACGATTGTTTATGTTTGGATAAGAAAATATGGTATGAAAAAGTGTATAGATATTTTAGTTTTGTAGTGGAAAAAAGAGGGACCCACGGGAATGGATTTCATAGACACCAAATTGATGTGTAATGAATCTATGACTATGATATACCCACTTCATTACTGGGCCCACAAAACAAACGCCATTAATGACTTTCAATGTCATAGTCTCATTCCCATAGTATCCAACTGATGCGTGGTTTTGCAACCTTACAACAGGTTTTACCTCTCGAGGGATCTCAAGAGGCTTACAACCCCACCAGGCAGTGTACCTGACCGATGTAGTATAGTGTAGTGGTAAGTACGGGGGATTGATCGTTCTCCACAGGGAATAGTGTTCGTTAGGTATGAAAAAGTACTCTAATAGGTCTAAGGGTGAGAGAAGATTCTTTTTGTGTTTTTATAATTTTTATGAAAGCAAGTAAAATCTCGGGTTTGAAAGAGTGGGCGGAATTAGTTGCTAGTCAACTAACCCTAATTACTACGAATGCAAATAAAATAAAATAACTGAAAATGAAAAGGTTGGTGAAAACTTATGTGGAGGGAAATGTGTTTACTTAGATTTCCTTACTCCCTAACTATCTTTTACCGGTTGATTAGTGTGTATTAGTTACGTGGATGACGGGTGTATTCCTTAATACCATTCGTGGGGTGGCGTACGTACTTCCCCAACTCTACAAGCTCCTACTTCACTCCTATGTCGAGCCGGCTAGGAAGCTCCTAACATGGGATCACTAGAATTCGCTTGTGCATTAAATACAACCATAAAAACCTTTAGTACGCATTGGTTCATGTTTCTTAAGACGTTCAAGCAAGTTACCGAATAGGAAGTTAGCCAGTTTTCTTAAGCCTAACATAGATAAACAATCATCCAATACAACTAATAACACACTAATAACCAATAATCAATAGCTAGGTTTCATTAAATCTAAGCAAACACAAGATAAATCTAGCCTAGCATGTTAAACAAAAGACAAGAACAAGATAGAATCAAACAACACATAGACATATTGAATGATTAATTGATAACTTATCTTCAATGTAACATGGAAGATCTCAAGGCAAAAAGCCTTGAAAGAGCTGCCAAATTCGTCCTAGGGTTTTCACACACAAAGTTCCCCAATAAGTTCCACACTAATGACAAAGAATTGCAAAACTATATATAGATTTTTATATCTGACGGCGTCACGTTATGGAGTGTGACGCCGTCACCTCGCCGCTTTTAGGGTTCCCGGATGACCTTCTTGACGCCGTCCCTCTTTAGCTCTCCAAAATCCGTTCTGGCCTATCAAGGCTTGACGCCCTCAGACTATGAACGTGACGCCGTCCCTCTTTAAATTATAACGTGACGACCTTGATCAAATTAAAGGGTGACGCCGTCAGAATTCCCATGCAATTTTCACTGGCTTATCATGAGTAAATTTCACATCCACCACTTTTGCCAAGCCATGACGCCGTCCAGGCATAATCCTGACGCCGTCAAAGGTAATTTCCAGCATGATTTTGAGACTTTGCCGTTTTCTTCACTTTTATGCTCCAAAAACGTCCAAAATGCTTCCTTTTCCAGATTTCTTCTCAAAAGTACCTAAAATGACAAAAGGAACGATTTAGGGCAATATTTGATCAAATAAATACGATTTAGGGCTTAAATGACCCCTTAAAAGCGGTACACTTTTCGCTTCATCAAATACCCTTACACTTGAGATTTGCTTGTCCTCAAGCAAATGCGCTTTTATTCTAATCAAAATACAAGTTAGGGGTCATTTAATGCTAACATAAAAGTAATTACAACAAATAATCGTTCCACTTTAATCATAATAAGCACGGAGATTATAAACTAGCACCTCACAAGTAGTGTTTAGATACTCACATCTCTCAAGTGTCATCAAAATAAATCTCATAAATGAAAACGGATAATATCTCTCACTACCTGTCATAGCAAATAGATTACCATAGGCTTGGGAAAGGATCGAAAACCTCCTCCACTAGGCGTAAGCACCTAAGATAAACTATCAAAGAGGGCTTTTAAATGGGTTATAACGTTAGGTGTAGGGAAAAGGAAAACACGGTTTTGTTGGATAAAGGATATTTTACTGGTGGCGAGTTAAAGATCTTGATCAATTACATGTACTATACAATGTTGCTAAGCTAAGACTCGACTCAATCTTAAGCTAAAAATAAAATAACAAAAACATAAAACAAAACATAAAATGAAACGGGATGGTAGTCCGTATGTTTTTTTTTCTACTTTTCTTTTTCTCATTTTTTTGTATTTTTCTTGATTTTTTCGATTTTTTCGATTTTTTTATTTTTTATTTTTTTTTTTTTTTTTTTTTTTTTGCATACACTTTTGCCCTACCATCCAAAATAATACATCATAGGGGCATTGCATTCCCCTTACACTTGAACTTTTACATAACTTTACAAATAACTATTCTTATGACTCGAATTAAGATAATTGAAAAACTTGGAGTACTTTTAAAATATTTAGCACATATGGGGGTAATAAATGATGTTCTTCCCCATTACTCCATTACACTAGTACTTTACCCATGAGTCCCAATCGTCCCAAAACAATATGTACAAGGATATGACTCGACTTAGCAACCATGTAATCAACTAGATAATTAACTTGGGTTTAAACAAATGTTGTAACAATAATGCACTAAAAATGAGTGCATACAAGGTAGGCTAAGGCGATTTGGGTGTACATTTAAGTGGGGTGTAAACAAATTCTTCCTTTAAGTAAAATGCTTAAAGGTCGAAACGAAAAGATAGGCTCTGAGGGGTGTACTAGGGGTATCGTGTACTAAAAATGAGTACAACGCAAAGGGTGTGGGAGAATTACTTGACCAATGTAGCCAACGTAATTATAACAAAATCACAGGTGTAAAACAATGGGTTAATCCTAATGCCTCTTATCATGTAGTAAATCTAACTACACGAATGTAGTCTCACTTGTGGCCTCGGAATGGTCCTAACGCAAGTTCTAGAATCTAAGTGCTACCGGTACACACATCATAGCATAAATGCTTTTCCTACCAATTCTAGGGCGAACCTCACATATTTGGGGGTGGAAAATTTTTTAGTGGTACAGTTTTTGTGCTAGTTATATAACTCCTATCCGTGAGACGCTCATTAAGATCAAAGTTTCACTCCTAAATGTTGTAAAAAATTTTAAATTTGGCACTAAAATTGCCCTAACAGGTATTTATCTCAGTTTTATTACACATTTACTATTAAA
Source organism: Artemisia tridentata subsp. tridentata (assembly GCA_021014915.2). Taxonomy (NCBI): domain Eukaryota; kingdom Viridiplantae; phylum Streptophyta; class Magnoliopsida; order Asterales; family Asteraceae; genus Artemisia; species Artemisia tridentata. Next base: position 50,144,039 of record CP139508.1, read on the forward strand.
CAAACAAAAATCAAGCGTAATAGCATTCTCTAATCGTACTTTTACCCCCCTTACACTTAAGATGAACATTGTCCCCAATGTTCAAATAACAAGATGTAAAAGCATAAAGTAAAAGAATGAAATCAAATACTCCCCTGATTTGCTCGGTGGATAATGAAGTTACACGGTTAGATCTTCTTCCAAAGATAATGTTGAAGCTCCATGACTAATGCATCGCCATAAGCTTGATTCAAAACATTTCTTTGTCCAAAATAACCTGTTAAACCTGAGAAAACAAACACGAAAACCTGCATAACATCGGCGGGATAAAATCTATATATAAGGATATAATGCTTGTGGAATGATAATTTTGCAGATTCCTGGAGATTATAAGTTATAGATTTAATAAAAACTTTTTATGAAAACAAAACCTTCAAAAATTTTCAGAAGATTAAACCTGACGCCGTCAGGTTGTAAAGCCTGACGCCGTCAGATATGATCTGACAGAATTCTCATGTTACGTTTCCGGAAAAATTTTGGAAAAACCTATACCTTACTTCCTGGAATTCCTGCAAAACATCATTATGACTCGATACAAGCATTTGACTCAAACAAATACTAATATGTATGTTAATTTATTATTATTATGATTCATGTTCATTTGTGTTCTAATAAACCGATTTAGATTTCCCTTACACTTAACTTTTGCAAAATACCTTTATATGTAGTTAAGACGAAGTTAAAAACAAAATAAAGCATTTTCACAAATTACTTTTGAACATGAATCAATAAGAATAAAAATTAAACACACATACGGAAATAAATAAAAACAAACAAACAAATAAATAAACACACAAAGCAAATAAAGCTTGGGTTGCCTCCCAAGAAGCGCTTTTCTTTATTAACGAGTCTTGTAGCTAAACTCAAAGCAAGGCTCATCTAGTGTCGCTTATGCTCACGTATCCGAGTGTGAGCCATCTAATTGTTGCCTCATCTTTCTTGTATTCATCATTCAGCTCCAAACATCCATGATAGTATCTCTTATTTTTCTCATGTGGATATTTGAGCCCCTTCCTCTTATCATTCTCACTTAACAAATCAAGAGGCACAAGTCTATTGCAAGATTCAATGGAGTAGTTTTTAAACCTAGGATGTGCTCGGGGCATTTGGTAAGTAAAATCTTCATCCCCATCCGAGAATGTAATTAACCCGTCCACAAGTTTTTCGTCAAGGTTGGTCAACCTTTTGAAGGGTTCTCCAAAAATGACTTGAGTTAATTTGTCATCAATAAATTCTCCTAAATTCTCCATAACCATAAAATCCACCAAATACACAAAACTTCCAACGAATACGTGCAGTGGCTCAATCCTAGCAACAATGTTATCCCCTTGATATTCTAGCTCATCTACCATGATTTTATTATAATTAGCGCGAGAGATAATGTTCATAGGTAAAGATGAGTTAAGGTAAGCATAAAAATCATGATAACCAATCTTACACAGAAATTGCATGTTAAAGAGGCTATCCTTTTTGATCTTAGTCCTAGGGTCAACATACTTAAAGGGATCAATTTCCTCTTTTCCCCATTCCTCGTTAACTACTTCTCCATTACCGGCATCCTCATCGGAGTCTGAGTAGTAAAACGGACTAACATAGTCATTCTCATGGTCAGACTCCTCCATCTCAAAATTGTTATCAAAGTGGTGGTCGGGTGAAAAGTTGTTGTTTTCTATGATGGGGCGGGAACGGGTAGTTGAAAGTTTGCACGGCGAAAAATACGAATAACAGGGATCAAATGACCAATGTTACTCATGAGGTAAGTGGAAGGTATCAAAAACAAAAGTACAAAGAAATAAGATAGACTAAAGAAAACCTATAAAAAGAAAATAAAAATCTCACTAGAAAGGAATCTAGTGAGTAGACCTATAAAGTAAAAATTCAACCTAAACAATAACTATTCCCCGGCAGCGGCGCCAAAAACTTGATGCGTGGTTTTGCAACCTTACAACAGGTTTTACCTCTCGAGGGATCTCAAGAGGCTTACAACCCCACCAGGCAGTGTACCTGACCGATGTAGTATAGTGTAGTGGTAAGTACGGGGGATTGATCGTTCTCCACGGGGAATAGTGTTCGTTAGGTATGAAAAATTACTCTAATAGGTCTAAGGGTGAGAGAAGATTCTTTTTGTGTTTTTATAATTTTTATGAAAGCAAGTAAAATCTCGGGTTTGAAAGAGTGGGCGGAATTAGTTGCTAGTCAACTAACCCAAATTACTACGAATGCAAATAAAATAAAATAACTGAAAATGAAAAGGTTGGTGAAAACTTATGTGGAGGGAAATGTGTTTACTTAGATTTCCTTACTCCCTAACTATCTTTTACCGGTTGATTAGTGTGTATTAGTTGCGTGGATGACGGGTGTATTCCTTAATACCATTCGTAGGGTGGCGTACGTACTTCCCCAACTCTACAAGCTCCTACTTCACTCCTATGTCGAGCCGGCTAGGAAGCTCCTAACATGGGATCACTAGAATTCGCTTGTGCATTAAATACAACCATAAAAACCTTTAGTACGCATTGGTTCATGTTTCTTAAGACGTTCAAGCAAGTTACCGAATAGGAAGTTAGCCAGTTTTCTTAAGCCTAACATAGATAAACAATCATCCAATACAACTAATAACACACTAATAACCAATAATCAATAGCTAGGTTTCATTAGATCTAAGCAAACACAAGATAAATCTAGCCTAGCATGTTAAACAAAAGACAAGAACAAGATAGAATCAAACAACACATAGACATATTGAATGATTAATTGATAACTTATCTTCAATGTAACATGGAAGATCTTAAGGCAAAAAGCCTTGAAAGAGCTGCCAAATTCGTCCTAGGGTTTTCACACACAAAGTTCCCCAATAAGTTCCACACTAATGACAAAGAATTTCAAAACTATATATAGATTTTTATATCTGACGGCGTCACGTTATGGAGTGTGACGCCGTCACCTCGCCGCTTTTAGGGTTCCCGGATGACCTTCTTGACGCCGTCCCTCTTTAGCTCTCCAAAATCCGTTCTGGCCTATCAAGGCTTGACGCCCTCAGACTATGAACGTGACGCCGTCCCTCTTTAAATTATAACGTGACGACCTTGATCAAATTAAAGGGTGACGCCGTCAGAATTCCCATGCAATTTTCACTGGCTTATCATGAGTAAATTTCACATCCACCACTTTTGCCAAGCCATGACGCCGTCCAGGCATAATCCTGACGCCGTCAAAGGTAATTTCCAGCATGATTTTGAGACTTTGCCGTTTTCTTCACTTTTATGCTCCAAAAACGTCCAAAATGCTTCCTTTTCCAGATTTCTTCTCAAAAGTACCTAAAATGACAAAAGGAACGATTTAGGGCAATATTTGATCAAATAAATACGATTTAGGGCTTAAATAACCCCTTAAAAGCGGTACACTTTTTGCTTCATCACCAACCAAACGGGCCCTTATTGTACTTTTATGCTAGCTGTGTGTTGATTCTAATCAAGGAACACTTTCCAAGACTGGTTGAGCTTTAACTAGATAGTTTGATAGCTGGTTCGATTTTAAACGGATTGGTGGGACTGGTGTTTGGTTCTCACAAGAAAACGTTTGGTTGGGCTTGTTAGAGCAAGGGGTATGGTAACCCAAGTTAAAGTTTCACACATTGTCACGTTAGCGCCACATCAGCTTTAACCCTTTCACCTTTAACTAAAAAAAAACACCCCTTATCATAACTCAACCTTATCTCAACTTTAACTCAAATATTTTCAAATTCAACCCCTAAACTTAAACTAATACTTCATTTATTAAAAAACATAACATTAATTCTTAAACATATTACGATATGAATATTTTTTGTGAAAAAGGGTGAAATATACTAATCACAAAAGGGTACATTAGATTCAAACATAACCATGGACAGACCCCATGATTATATGCTCCTACAGAACCTATGAAACAAATAAACTTGGCTAAAACAAGTACTCTATAGAAACTATACTTCACAAGATACAAGACACAAACAATACATTCTGTATACTATGCATAATCCTGCACATTATTCTTCACTTCTTCTGATCCTTTTTAACTGAACATTCCATTTAGCTTTTACAGCCTTGACATTCTCAGTGTCTTTGAGAATGAAGCTCATAATTCTCCATTTGATGCTATCCATAATAATATGCACCAGCACTTCTACTATTCTTTCACTTTTCTTGAAAATTCTTGAGTTTCTTTCTTGCCAAATAAAATAAACAGTTGCTGCCAAAACTAACCTTCTCATAACACTCCATATATTCCTGTTAGCTTTTAACTTGGAGAATTCTTCAATGATTTCATGCCAATTGAAGGAGAAGTTCTTATCAATAAACTTTTGCATTTCATTCCATACACTGTTGGTATAAGTACACAAGAGGAATAGATGTTCATGAGAATCTTGATCAAGATTGCAGAAAGCACATTTCATATCATCATTAGGATTCCATGTTGCCAGTCTATCTTGAGTCATGAGTCTGCATTGAACTGCCATCCACAGAACAAAAGAGTGCCTTGGAACACTCGGTGGAAACCAGACCACATCTTTCCATCTCACTTTATTTCCACTGTTACATACATCTTTCCACACAGCTTTTGTAGTGAATTTAGTTCTAAGCCCTGGATTTGTTTCCCACATTGCTTTATCAAGAACATCATTATGCAGGGTAGGAATTCGAATATTTCTCAGGATAGGGAATTTAGCAAACCAATCCTCAGGCCAACACCAATTGCCATTGTTAATCAGTTTATCCACTGTACAGTCATTAGTTAGCCTTGCATTATAGATCTCCCTAGCAGAAATAAATTCACTCAAAGGCCTTCTTCACACCACTTGTCAAACCATGCAGAAACACTCATGCCATTTCCAATTTTGTAGTACACATTTTTCCTAACTTTATCCCTTAGCTTCAAAATGTTACTCCAACCTATACTGCTATTACTGTCCTGTCTTACTTCCCATATACTCCTTCCTTTCAATTTCTCCACATTGATCCATTTTACCCAAATAGTATCTTTTTTTGCAGCAATATTCCAAAGATGCTTCATAATCAGAACCTCATTCCATACTTGTAGGTCTTTGATACCCAAACCACCTTGGTCTTTAGGCTTGCAAATTTTTTTCCCATGAGATTTTAGCTTTTCCTTTGGTTAATTCCCCTTGACACCATAGAAATCCCTTAAGCAACCTATTAATTTCCTTTATCACAGTCTTTGGGAGAATAAAGACTGAGCACCAATACACTTGCATGGAGGATAACACTGAAGCAATCAGTTGTAGTCTTCCTGCATAGGTCAAGACCCTATTTCTCCAATCTTGGACTCTGCTTCTCACTTTCTCAATTAGTGTGGCTTGCAGTCATTGATGCTTATTTTTTTAGTAATTAGTGGAACTCCAAGGTACCTAGCAGGAAGCTTTCCTATTGTGAAAGGCAGGATCTGAGTAATACTTTCTTGTTCAGGCACAGATAAACCTCCAAAAAAAATGATGCTTTTTTGCATATTGACCTTTAGACCAGAGTAGTTACTGAATTCATCTAGAGTCTCCTTAATGACTTTGACAGAGTTACAATCACCATGGCTAAATACAATGAGGTCATCAGCAAACCCCAAATGTGTTATTCTAAGTTTCTTGTAGCCCTGATGGTATTTGAAATCCACAACATTGTCAATATTTTTCTTCATAAGTAAATTGAAGAACTCCATGGCCATTGTAAATAAGTAAGGTGAAATTGGGTCACCTTGCCTTAAACCTCTACCCCCACAAAAATATCCTACCCTTTCTCCATTAACATTCAGGGTAAACTTAGTAGTTGTGACACAAGTCATGATCCAACCCACCATTTTCTCATGGAATCCAAACAGCTCCAAAATGTTCTTAAGAAAATTCCAGTCTAAAGTATCATATGCTTTCTGCAAGGCAATCTTAAGAGCACATTTTTTTATTTTTTGTTTCCTATTATACCGCGTTAATATTTCCTGTGCTAATAAGATGTTATCAGTGATTTGCCTTCCAGCAATGAATGCACTCTGGTTCTCATTAACTAGCTTACCCAATACCCCTTTGATTCTATTTGTGATCACCTTACTTATGCATTTATACAGAACATTACAACAAGCTATGGGTCTAAAATCAGAGACCTTATTTGGGGTTGGGATTTTAGGAACTAAAGAGATTAAGGTATCATTCAACTCTCCTAGGATTTTCCCTGAGTTAAAAAATTCCTGTACAGCCAAACATACTTCTTTCCCAATTGCATCCCAAGCTGCTTTAAAGAATTTTGCTGTGTATCTATCTGGTCTTGGGGCTTTGGAATCTTCTATATCAAACATAGCCTCTTTAATCTCAGCATCAGATACTTGTCTTACTAACCATTCAGCTTCCTCTGTTGATAGCTTGTTGTTAAAAGTAACATGATCTCTTTGTAATTCTGCAACATCATCTTTAGTACCCAAAAACTTTTGAAAATGTTCCAAAAAAATCTCAGCAACTTGTTCTTTCTCATGGTTAATTCCATTCTCATCACATATAGCCATTATTCTGCTCTTGTGCTGCCTTCCCTTAATGATTCTGTGAAAAAACTTGGTATTTCTGTCCCCTTCCTTCATCCATTCTATTTTAGCTTTTTGCATAAGAAGGCTTTCCTCATCTCTCACAGCTTCACAGTATTCTTGGAGAATCATGCAGCTATGCTTTTTCACCTTCGCACAGAACATTAAATATTAAACATTACATAACATTAAATATTAAACATTACAATACGAAACAAATACTTATTCATTGTCTTCGATTAAATGACATTTTTGTCGCAAGTCCAAATGACATTTTTGAATGATAAATCCCAGTTATGTGATCCAACCCAATATTCGGATAGAGAGTCCAAAACAATATGATAGAAAGTCCAATTATTCAGGCCTGATATCACGCTATTAAAATCTTCATACCCTATCTTTTTCATTTCATTTAACCTAATCAAACACACACAGATAATCACGCCTCCATCTAATATTTTTCATCTTCATCAAACCGCATCTCTTTCATCCCTCCCAACAACAAAAACGAAGTAATGATCCTTGCATCCACCACCTCCATATCACAATATACCCACAAACCAAAACCCGCATGCTATGAACCATTCACCTTTTGTGGCATGTGACCGAGTGTGTATGATGGTCGAGTAAACAACCCTTTTGGAGGGGGGTGAAGTGAATTTTTTTAACTCAACGTTTAACGCTGCGTTAAAGGGTTAACGCAGCTTTAACGTGGCTAAGGGGTGTGGTTCACGCAGGTTTAACGCGAGGAAAGTTAAGGTTTAACGCAGACATGCGTTAACATACCTCCTGCTCTTAGTGAAACTAAATGGAGGTGAAAGCTAAGATCTTTGTTTTCATTGTAGAATGACATAAAAAATGTGGAGTATCAAATTAAATTCACATCCATTTTGATCTTTTGATGTATTTAAACTGATGTGAGACAGTAGATATCTAATATTTGTTATGTACATGCGAGCTCAGAAGAAGTCGATAACATAAAGCATGAAGATATATTTCGTTCAATTCAATAGTTGTCACGAGTTTGTAGAGAAAATATAAACTGGAGTGATTGGATTTTAAATCAACAAGTAGTGCGTCGAACCGCCGCGTTGCGGCGGGGCGACTATGTTTAGCTTGGTGTGTGTGTCATGTATTGTTGCTATTGTGGTATTCATTTTTTTAGCAATCAGTAATGCCAATTAGAAGGATGGTGACAAAAACTTTTTTCAAACATAGCAGCTGAGATAATGAACATGCAATCAAGTTTTTTTGATGAGTGGCTAATATTTATGGAGGTATCTACAAAGTTACATTTAATGTACAAAGTTAATCATTGAACTGTTACATCTTGAGATTTGTTGCCTTGAGGTAATATCTGATAGCTGGTTAAATACAGGTTGCTTTGATCAAGACTCCATTTTTTTATTCCGTCCGTGCAGCGTATGAATTTCCTGAGCATTAAAACATATCACATATTATGAAAAGTAATTGCATGTCAAGGATTGATAGTGAAGAAAAAAATAGTCAGCCACATAGCATGATTATTTTGGGTATCAAAATGGCTTATTTCTGCTTAATTCTGTTATTATTTTGGGTATCAAAGTAGTAAATTATTTGGTTAGCACAGATGACGTACACCGCCTGTCAATATTAGCAAATGAACAATATTTGATTTTCTTTAGTTGTTCATATTAAAAATTGACGTATTGTATCTACGATGGTAAGTTTGTTTATGCATACTTGTACATGGAATCTGACAAAAAGTTCTGATTAACAACATGGTTTGATTCAAAAAGGTACATGTGAAACAGAAGAGGATGGTGCGAAGAAGTGATTTGGACCAAATCACTTATCACAGCACTCTCTTGTGATTGCCATCTATCTTTTACAATCGTATCATATTCATGATTAGAACATTTTGTATAGACACAGTATATCAAATGTTAGTACCGAGAACGAAACAATACCAAATAGTGTTCAATTGCTAATATTGACAGGCGCTGTATAACATGAATGGGTTTTGTAGCATTTGAATGCAATTGCTGTAATTGAATGATTTGCTTAGCAACAGTTGACAGCCGCATAAGATGATCCATAGCCCCACCTGCAACGTCTAGGAATAAAGTTTAGATCGTTTAGATCAGTTGTAGTATACATGGTACACTTCAGTTTTTCCTTCTAAAAGTCTGCATATTAACATGTAATTAATATGTCCTGCACCAGATGTATATATCAGAAGCTGAGAAATGAGATCAGTGACTATGGTAAGGGTTAAGTACCTCAACTGCAGTGTTACAATACTTTTAAGCTGCAATTGCAGTTCAACACTCTGCGAACTGGTCGTTATCAGCACAATATAAGCCTTGTCCAGCTATGGCTGTTGCAATTAAACGTTCACATACTGGTTATTGTTGCTTATGTGGTGAAGTTTAACTGGTGCAAATGTTTGTGCAAATAATCAGTTATGTGGGCAGAAATTGTAACCTTTAAACAACATCGGAATGAGTGTTGTTCTTCATCTGACACACATTATGTCGAACATAGGCGAAAGTTGTGACCTTCTTCTTTCCAGTTATCTGTGTATGATTGACTGGTATTAAAAAAAGGAAAATAAGTTAAGGCTGACAGCATAGCAAATGCACTTTAAATTTAGGATAGTGATCTGAGTAATACTTATCTTTTGTTCGTAGGCAATAAAATATACTGAGAATGTGAGCGTGAATACTCTGATAGCACAAAAATACTAACAAAATATCAATGATGGATGCAGACACCATGCAAAATTGGTAGCAGTTGTGTTCGGTGTCGGTACATCCATCACTGATATTCTGTCTATTTTTGATATTTAACTTCTTTTCATCAACTTGTGACTTGAATCGAACTAAAAAAGGAACATAGGATCTTAGAATAATCATATATGCTGAAACTCAGTAGTAGAAACTGCTTTTATATCGTAGCTGCAACCAAAAGCGTGGTTGACCTGCCAACAAATGCACAGTTTTTACAATAGAAGCATATAATCACTAAATATACATTGTATTACGAAATCCTACAAATGCAACATACCTCGGATCAGCAGCCGTAGTTGAGCGAGGGGCTATATGTTCTGATCTCAGTAAGGCTCAGATATGTACATATGTAATCAGCATTAAATGCACGTTGTGGCTGCAACTGAAAGTGTGGTTTCCCTGCCAATGAACGCGCAGCTGGGAAAATGGAGATGTACAAAGTTATCATCATCGCCTAAAGAATGTGGCTGCAAACCATTCAGAAAAAGAGCTTTTAGAAAGTCAAAAAAACCAATAAGTTATAATCAGCATTAAATGGACGTCATGGGTGCAACCCAAAGTGTGGTTGACCTGCCAATGAATGCGTAGTTTTGACAATAGAAGCATATAATCACTAAACATACATTGTATCAGTAGCCGTAGTTGAGCAAGGGACTATATGTTCTGATGTTAGTAAGGTTCAGATATGCTTTGGGTTGCAGCCACAATGCGCAGGTGGAAAAATGGAGATGTACAAAGTTATCATCATCGGCTAAACAACGTGGCTGCAAACCATTCAGAAAAAGGGGTTTTAGAAAGTCATAAAAAACAATAAGTTGCATTCAGAAAAAGTTGGTGTTTGAAGCAAGAGATAGGAGGAAACGCACTTCTGAGCCTAATGAATCTCAGAAAACTTATTTTCCAGGCGTGGTTTCTTGCCTGGCCAGTTTTTTTTCATTCTGATGTCAATTGCAAGGTTGCATGCCAATTATGATGCAATACAAACAGGTAAATAGACAAATGTAATAATGAGAGTGGACATGCAAACCTGAAGAACAGGAATTGAATGCAATCATCATGGGAATACGGGGATGGTTCAGAACTCATCAAGTCCATCGGGTGACAGTATTTCATATGAAGAAACATGGATATAAAAGAAAATAGTTACTTTTAAATATCATGTAATATAGTATAGAATTTTTTTTATGATAAAAGTAATGAAATGGATATATATATATATATATATATATATATATATATATATATATATATATATATATATATATATATAAATTTGCCGATTCTTGAAGAATATGTAAGCATCAACACGTGTGTTGAATGGGATAATGAAGGTGTGGCCTGTTATAAACAATACACAGTATATCATTATCACAATCAACACGTTTCAGTTATTAGAACCGTTCTATCAAACGATGTATATGACTTGTATAAAGAACGGAAGTAAGATACATTGTTAGATAGATCTGCCGTAATAACTGAGACTTTCAAAGCGAAATTCAATGTAGGCAGGTATGTATGGTGACGTTACTTTGTAGATGGCTGTTTTAGGCTGTAAAAAAGAATGGAACAAAAAAATAAATATAGTTAAACTTTCTAAGTCCCCTTACAGTTCCATTTGTTGTTTCAACTTCCTTTGTGCAACCGCTTGCACCAAGCGAGTTGCTAGGTTGTTGAAAGAACAAAAGGAACTGTATGGGAATTTAGAATGAGTAACTATGTTTAAGTTCCAGACTAATTGATTAACTTAAAGCATTCATCGATTAAGTAATGTAGATATCCAACAGACAGATTGCTACTTTAAATTTTTTTTGAACGGTTTGATAGAATCCGCAAGTATAATTTACAATAAACGTTTGGTATTGCAAGCTACGGTCTGTGAAGATTAACAACTATGCTAATGTGAAATAAGGCAGATGATATACCTGCATATGCATGACCATCTTATGTTTGGCCTGATGAACAGCCGATTTAATTGTGAGGCATTCGATAAAAAAAAAAATTACCATAACAAACAAAGGGTATTTACTGCTTTTTTTTTGCCGATACTAAAAGTTGATGTCATGTGTATCTGAAAGTTAACTTGTTGTCGTATATCCACAACCAGAGTTGGAGAAAAGATGCTGATCAGTAGTATGGGTCAATTATCGAAGAAAGATGGGAAACGGAAGAGGATAGTGCAAAGAAGTAATTTGTGGCAAACTACATGGGACACCATCTTCTCCGGTTTCTCAGCTTTCTTCAAGAACTATACACACATGACATGGATTGTTAGTATCAGCAACAACAAAAAAAAGTACCAAATAGTCTTTGTTTCTTATGTTTAGAATTTTTTTTTATTAACATATAGGTGGAAAATCTGATCTCCATCTCAAACCCCTTTTGCTATTCAAATGGTCTTTAAACAATAGTCTGCACCAGACATATTGATAGACTATTAAAATACCAAAAGGAATTCGAGGTGAAGGTCAGGTTAATGGTCCTGGCTGTACTCATGTGCTGCACGTAGTGGTGTTGTTAAATGAACGACACCTGTTACAGATATTGATACATGAAAAAATCTGGCTAAAATGACTATAAACTTTAGTTTTGTAATGTTCAATTGAAGGCTTTCTTTACCTGGGAAAGGACGGATACAAAAAGTTGATGTTATGTGCCAGTAAAAGGTAATTTTTTTTGTGCATAGACGCAATTGTAGTGACACAATTGGTTCTGGTCAACAATATGGTTCAAGTCCGAAAGAGAGATGGGAAACGAAAGAGGATCCTGCGAAGAAGAAATTTGGATCAAATTACTTGTCACAGCATTCTCTTCGGCTTCTCATCCCTCTTTCCGAATTGAACCATATTCTTGACCGGAACCATCTGTGCCACTACAGCTATGAATATGCGAAAAAAAATTATCTATGATTGGCGTGTAAGATCAAATGTTAATATCTGCAAATAGAAAAAGATCACATATTAGTAGTTGGTATTATTCCTGGAGCGAAAAACGATGATAAATCATGATGCGTATTAACTGTTATTTTTCTTTTAACCTGATAAAGAATATTTGTAAACGATTGATGGACAGTGAATGGTTACCTTCAGATAAATCAATCCAAGATACCTCAGATCAGCAGCCGTAGTTGAGCGAGGGGCTACACGTTTTGATGTCAGTAAGGCTCAGATATGTACGTTTGTAATCAGCATTAAATGTACGGCGTGGTTGCAACCGAAAGCGTGGTTGCCCTGCCAACGAACGCACAGCTGGAAAAATGGGAATGTACAAAGTTATCATCATCGCCTAAACACCGTGGCTGCAAACCATTCAGAAAAAGGGATTTTAGTAAGTCACAAAAAGCAATAACTTGTATTCAGAAAAATTCAGTGTTTGAAGCAAGAGATAGGAGGAAACGTACAGTGTTGGAGTCAGTGTTGAGGTGTAGGCTCCCTTTTTTCCGCTTACGTGTGTTTTGCCCTTTTTTTTACCATGTGCGAGATACGCATTCCTTCGAGCAAAACTCATGGGCAACAATATGGCTGAATTTTAGAAGATCAGTGAGAAGCGAAATAGCATAGTGTAAGGAAGTGATCTGCACCAAATCATTTCTAAAACTATACTATTTCGCTTCGCACTGATCTCCCAAAATTGCAGTCAATTATCAGCGACCGGGTTTTGTTATATATAACATGTATTAAATAGATGCACACTTTTTTTTTGGTAAATATCTTTGTTATTAATTCTTCTAGTAAAAAGTTTATATATATATATATATGTATACATATATATATATATATATATATATATATATATATATATATATATATATATATATATATATATATATATATATATAATATATATGTATATATATACATATGTATATATATATATATATATATATATATATATATATATATATATATATATATATACATATATATATATATATGTATAATATATATATATATATATATATATATATATATATATATATATATATATATATATATAGTGCATTCCATTAGGTATTGAAACTGGGGCAAAGCAAAGTTTATATCAGCATGTAAACCATATAGAACAGGCGCGTAAATGCAGCAGGTAACCTGAAGAATACAAAAAGATCATTAAATTATGTATATGAATACAGTAAATATAAAAACAGGTTGCAAAGTTTAACCGGTGCTTAACTTCTAGTCATTGGCGTATGTAAGAACACAAACCTGAACAATAAAAAAATATAAATAAATTATCTATATGAAGACAGTTACTACGAAAAGACTTAAAAAGTATGAATGGTGAGTGTAAATACCATGTAAATACAGTAGTAGTTGAAAGGAGGCAATTATATGTAGTGACACAGTTCAGTGTCAAAAGTTGTGTAGCATAAAAAACAACAACAAAGTATCAATGATGGATGTACACACCATACGAAATTGGGTATAGCTGCATATCTGCAGTAACCGTGACTGGTTGCCATACATCCATCACTGATATTCTATCTATTTTTTTTACAATCTTTAGCTTTACGTTATCTGCCTTGGATCTGTGGAGAAATTCAGAATTTGATATCATTGGATTGATATTAATAACTGATTGCAAGAAGTAAATACACCTGCCACAGGTGCAAATCTAAAAGATTGGCTTACCAAGAGCCACGTATTAACTTCTTTAATCAGAGTCAGACATTCATGACAGGCTACCATAACCAATAAGCGACAAACTCAAACATTTTAGCTCAGATCTGTGAAGAAGTTCTGAATTTTATATCATTGGATTGATATTGATAAGTTATCGCAAGAAGTAAATACACCTGGCACGGTTGCAAATCTAAAAGATTGCCCTGCCAAGAGCCAGGGATTCACTTATTTAATCAGACTCACAAATTCATCACAGCCTATTGTGCAAACATCTGTGCGAGTTCACTATTTGATATGAAACATTACAACATTTCTACAGCAACCGTTGAAAGTTTACAAAGAAGATCTGCACAGATACCGAGAAAAGCACACGGAGTCAATACTAAACACACATCATGGCTGCAACCACAATCCTGGTTACCTCGCCAAGCAACATGCGTAAAAAAAATGTAAGTTGAAAAAATTATCACGGTCGCTGTACAGAGACAACTGAAAAAAGGTAGTGGCTGCAAAATAAGACCAGTTGCTTAGGTATTGTTTATACTATGCCGTCTGGTAGTTGTCATGCGACAACCTAATTATACAATAGCCACTCTAAGTTGAGGGCAGTTGCAAAACAGATAAACGGATCCATAATATAAATCTAAATCATAAACCATAAACAAACAAAATATCGGCAGATTACGACAAAAGAAGCAGGCACATAAGCAAAAGATGAACGCCAAGTAGGCAGGTATATAAGCAAAAGATGAACAAATAACCTACCACAAAAAACAGCAAGCACCACAAAAAACAGCTACATAAGCAAAAGACATGTAGAAGAGCAGCTACCATAACCGATCCGCAAGTAAACAATATCGGCAGTCAAGTAAGGTATCAGCAAAAGACACCAGAAGATGCAAGAATAAATGAGGTAGTTACCGCATTCTCCAGTGCATTCTCTCATTTGTTAGCCATCGAAAAAAGGGTAAAAGAAGCGACCAAACAAACGAAAGGGAAAAAGCGGGAGGCCACAACTCGAAACTGAACCCAAGACTGTTATGTCAATTGCAGCAACAATAGCCACTCTAAGTTGAGGGCAGTTGTAAAAAGGATCCAGTTACATATTCAGTATTCATACTATGACATTCAAGAACTGCATCGCCGATAACTTTGCAAGGAACACTAAACACACAGCATGGCTGCAACCACAATCCTGGTTACCTCGCCAACCAACATGCGTTTAGAAAATGTAAGTTGAGAAAATTATCGGCAGTGGCTGCAAAATAAGCCCGGTTGCTTAGTTATTGTTTATACTATGCCGTCCGGTAGTTGCCACGCCACCACCTAATTATATAATAGCCGCTCTAAGTTGAAGACAGTTGTGAAACGGATCCAGTTACATAGTCAGTATTTATACTATGACATTCAAGAATTGCATTGCCAATACCTTTGCAAGGTAACTGTCCAACCAACACAGAAGCAAAAGGCGAATAAGTAAATTGAATCACCCCAAAAAATCTGAAACATTGGTTACACCACTTGATATGGCACTCATATCTGCTATTTCCACTAATAACAGGTATAGGTGACATATCAAGTGACTCAACAAACGCATCACAATATCAAAGAGTAACTGCATAAACATACACAAAGAAATTATAAACCATAAACCATAAAAACATCTATAGATCTAAAATTCCAATATCAGAGCTAAAAACGGATGAAGCAGGCACATAAGCAAAAGGTGAACAAATAAGGCACCACAAAAAACAGCAAGCACCACAAAAAACAGGTACATAAGCAAAAGACGTCTAAAAGAGCATCTATAGATCTAAAATCCCAATATCAAACCTAAAAACGGCTACATAATATAGATCTAAATCATAAACCATAAATAAACAAAATATCGGGAGTTCACGACAAAAGAAGCAGGCACATAAGCAAAAGATAAACAAATAAGGCACCACAAAAAATAGCAAGTACCACAAAAGGCAGCTACATAAGCAAAAGACATCTAAAAGAGCAGCCATCATAACCGATACCTACCACAAAAAATAGCAAGCACCACAAAAAACAGTTACATAAGCAAAAGACGCCTAAAAGAGCATCTATAGATCTAAAATCCCAATATCAGACCTAAAAACGGATACATAATATAGATCTAAATCATAAACCATAAACAAACAAAATATCGGAAGATTACGACAAAAGAAGCACGCACATAAGCAAAAGATGAACAAATAAGCCACCACAAAAAACAGCGAGCACCACAAAAAACAGCAACCACCACAAAAAACAGCTACATAAGCAAAAGACATCTAAAAGACCAGCCACCATAACCGATCCGTAAGTACATAAGCAAAACATGAACAGCGAGCACCACAAAAAACAGCAACCACCACAAAAAATAGCTACATAAGCAAAAGACATCTAAAAGACCAGCCACGATAACCGATCCGTAAGTACATAAGCAAAACATGAACAAATAACCTACCACAAAAAACAGCAACTACCACAAAAAACAGCTACATAAGCAAAAGACATCTAAAAGAGCAGCTACCATAACCAATCCGCAAGTAAACAATACCGGCAGTCAAGTAGGGTTTCGGCAGAAGACACCAGAAGATGCAAGAATAAATGAGGTAGGTACCGCATTATCATTTGTAAGCGATCGGAAAAAGGCTAAAAGAAGCGAGCAAACAAACGAAACGGAAAAAGCGGGAGCCCACAACCCAAAAGTTAGCCCAACACTGTTATCTCAACTGTAGCAAATCGCTGTAGCAAATTGTTGACGCTCCATTATATATAGGAGAATGTGAGACTCTAGATATCTAATATTTGTTATTATTTATATGTTGTTTATGCATTTTTTGTTGGGGAGATGATTTGCACACTCTAAAATGTTATTTGCACATTCAAATGTACAAAGTAGTTGAAACTGAATGTTAATACTTTACAAGTATTTAATGCATAAAAAAAGTGTCTCGATCAATCATGAAAGTGTGCAAATTAATCCCTTTTTGGTTGTGATCCCTCATCCTGGAGCCCATTTTTTTGTTTTGTTTTGTAGCCCTATGGCTTTCGGTGTTTTTTAATGAAATTCTTTGCTTTAGAAAAAACTGACCTTTTTCTCGACCTGAACATATTTGAAATATTGAGCGAAAGCACTGAAGTTCACACTCTTCAGTGAAAGATTCAAAATGATAAGAGCACCAGGCACTGTCAATGTTATCCGACGGTGTTATAGCAAAAAGTGTGTCCCCTCAGTTCTTTTTCCTATAACTTAGAACATACAATTTAACCCAAAAATTCCCTCCCTCCATCACTCAAGTTATAAGACACCCGGTCCATAGTTTTTAAAATAAAACACAAAAAAGAAAGTAAAAAGCTTTACAACTTTGCGGTTGAATTTGACGCCGAGCCTTATAACTTGAGGTCTGGTATGATTTGGTGTCATAGGGTCACGCCATAAGTCGATAACGCGCCCTAAGGCTTACCATACCGAGTGCTTTAACGAGTAAGGTTTCTATTTTAATTTGGAAGTTGCCTAAGATTCATCCTCTACTCCTCACCATACATAGTGAGGATTTTTGTTTAACATTCCCGCCAATTTTTTTATTTTTTTATAATATACTTTTATCTTTTTCTTTTTCTTTTTTAAATCCTATCACGCGTTGTATTCACATTGTTTTAGGACATTTAACTTGGTTTATCCGATTTATAAACTTAACCTTTACTCCAAGCTCATAACTAAGCCATCACAAATGATCTTAGATTCGCACTCCTGTTCTTTCTTAGTGTCGTAGCTCAAGTAACGGAGGCCTTGTGCAAAAACTTGTACGATAACTATATACGATGAACGAAAATATATTATACTAACTATGAAAACCAAAAACATAGCATCTTGAAAATCTATCTTAAGTTTTAACTAATATTTGCAACATAAAACTGTACAACGGTAACAATTTTTGTTGGAAGTGAATTTGAGGCCCCAAATATATAATGAGATATATATTTTGAGGCCCCTAAAAATTTGAGGCCTCTAAATATTGCACACCCTCGTATACGGCTCTGTTCTTTCTTTTCATTTCATTTGTTAATAACTGATTTCAATTAAAAAATGCTATGGTACCCGACCCAGAGGATACTTTTCACTTTTCTAAAACAATATTTAATCACGTTGGTAATCATGACTAATTAGCATAGCTCAAATGCTAAAATCACCATGACAGTTTTATTTATAGACATACCAGGTTTGTAGGTAAACCTTGAGAACACCAAGTTCCAACACCAACCTCACTTTAACCATTTCAAGAAATTATTTATAGGCCATACGATTTCCGTGCTCGAGTGATCACATGTAAAACCTCCAGGCTTTGCTTGTTTGCTGCAACGTTAACTTCTAATTCTTACGACAATGTTCAAAACATTAGTTTGATTTACAATATTGTTGGTTTAAACATGCCAATGGGTCTATTAGCACATCAAGATGGTAATCGAAGTGAAACATCTCATACAACACCTAGGAAGAAAATAGCCATGAGTTTCACATAAGACAAATTGACTATTAGCACATCAAGATGGTAATTGAAGTGAAACATCTATTCTAATAAAACAACAAAAAGCTAAGACCAAACCAAGGGATAAATTTGTTATGGAAAAAGGCTTAAATAAATATATTTTTGTTTCCATGTTGGTCTTGAAAAGAAAAAAATTATATTTAGTTTTCAACGAGGCTTATCTGTATTTTGGACATGGAAAAGATTCCAAACCCAAATTGGTGTGAAAGCAATCTCTTGCGGTTTATAACTGTTCGTCTTAAATTGGTTAGCACTACAACATTCGATGCCAAAATATTATGTTGAAAATTTAGTAAACGGTCAGCGAGATTGTGTGCCAGCTCCCCGCCGAAAGCTTCCTCGCCCGTCTTACATTTTGTTGTAGTGTAGAGAGCATCCTTTCAAGAGGTTTACAACCATGTAGGTTGGAAAAGCTAGTAAACTGATATCCACAACCTCCGTAAGATAAGCATTTTTTGAAAGACTAAAGTAATCTGCCATTCCCTTGAGGGTCTTAGTAATAAAGCTCTAAAAAAATTGCTCTCCCACCAATGTGGGATACGGTTTACTTCCATTTCATTTTTTACTTCAAATGTCCCGATTCGAGAGACATTTCTCATTCACATTAACACCATTTTGAACACATCGTAGCTCGTGTGTGAAGGTCACATAAACCCACAAATTATTATTACTTACATATATGACATACGCATAAGGATAAATTAGTGTCCAAAGTTACTGAAAAATCACTTTTCTCAACTAAGTTTCCAACAAAATCAACATACCATCTATTATTAGTTATGAAAAAGTATACGGCTATATTTGGCGCGGAGCTTTTTGGGGCAATTGGCGGTGAGAATGAGCTTTTTTATTTTTGATGTTCGTTTAATTTTTTAGGAAAACTTTTTTTCCAATGCTTCCTTTTGAAGCTGTGGATATTTACAAGAGCTATGGATATATTCAATGACTAAAATACCCCCTACCCCATCCCTAATTAAAGTCGCATCTTTTTTTTTTTTTTTTTTTTTTTTCTCAGTTGCTGTCATCACATCTTTCACAGGTTAGTGCAAATATGAGCCAATAAGTTGTTTTGTTTAATACAAATATGACATGCATGCTTATTATTTAATTGCCTAGTTGTCTGTTTGTGTTTCTGTCATTCAGTAGGACTTGTTACTGTCATTATCTCTTCAGTAGCGACTTGTTGGTTAGCGATTAGTTTTGTACTCATTATAGCAAATAATATTTTGGCATATAATATTATCTCTTCATTCAGTAGCGACTTGTTGGTTAGCGTCTTGTCTTTGTACTGATTATAGCATATAATATTTTGGCATATAATATTTTGGCACTTACAAGTCATGATAAGCTCATAAGCTGGAAAATAATATTATGAAACATAATCCAAAACGAATAAGCTTATAAGCAAAATAATTAGCTAAAATAAACACCTCCTTATTGAGAGAGGAACACAAACTTCCTTCGATCGCAATATCGGTAGAGGTCACTTATATCTATGCAGGGTATGGAGTCAATTCTATCGGTTCATACTAAATATAGAATCCTTTTTTTGGCCAACTAGGATTAGTTCCGTGAATCTTATGCCAAAGTTCGTTTTTTACCTTTTGAGATACTCGAGAGTAAATAGTACTTGTATTCCATGGTTAGGCCCTCCTTGTAATCTGATCATGTTTAGGGGATGTATGGACTGCACAAGGTCATAGTTTGTGATTTCGTTGAAATTGCTTTTTTCGAACTAGGCGTGGGAAATTGTGGTAGATTATCATTAAGTGTGTAGCAACTATTGGTAGATTATCACTGATCATGTTTAGGGGCTGCATGGACTACAAACTAGTGTGTGGCAACTATTGTGGTAGATTATCACTGAGTGTGTGGCATATAATATTTTGGCACATATAGTTTATAAGATGATGTTGCTGTGTTGGTTAGCGATTAGTTTTGTAAAACATTAGTGCTTATAATTAGACACATTAGTTTGTACCGTACGAATACTTTAGATGATAAAAACACAAAATATTAGTCGTAAAGAGGTAACGTACTAAAGAGATACATGTGTTTCTTCTTTCTAGATGGCCCCAACTAATGAAACCGCAAAAGCTAATTATAATTGGACGAAACAATCTGTCTTGAACTTGTGTGATTTCTTAAACGCATATCAAAATAAGAAGGGCCGAAATTGTGATTTTAAATGGATGCAACTTCAGTTTGAGAGAAAGCATAACATCAAATTCAATAGCAAAAAATCATTAAAGAGTAAGTTTGATGGGATGAAAAGACAATTTACCCTTTGGAAGACCTTGAAAAATGGAGAAACTGGTTTAGGTTGGGATGAAAGTACCGGGAAACTCAATTGTTCCGATGCTTGGTGGGACCAAAAAATTGAGGTAAAATTTCTTTTATTCATTTAAATTGGAAGATGTCAGCATCTCATTATTATCATTATAAATTGTAACCATGTATTATTTATTGTGTAGGAAAATGAAAATTTTAAACCATTTAGAACAAAACCACCATCTAAAGAATTGCAAGATGCATGGTATCAACTCTTTGGGGATTCCGTTGCTAGTGGGGTGAATGAAATGGCGCCCGGTATGGATATAGGTACATCAAGTGAGGCGCCTATTGCTAACCTTGAACCCTTAGGTGTAGAATTTGATGATACTGCAGACACATATGAAGTATATACTCAAATCTCTAATTCTCTAGATTCTCAAGAGGAAGGATTTTATACAGACTTAATGAAAGATGTGGGCCAAGATGTCCCAACATCAAGCCAAGTTGGAGTTTCTAAACAAGTCTACTAAATTAACTATGAAACCAAAAAATGTTCAGATGAAGCGAAAAGGGAGGGACTCGACAGGATCAAGAATGTTTAAAGAGTTCATGGTTACACAAAATGAGAAACAAGATCGTCTTATAGAAATTTTACAGTCTGATGTTAATAAAGATGATCCTTATAGTGCTAGTAGGTGTATGAGTGTCCTTAATGGCATGATAGATGGTGGAATGATGGCAGATGATAGTCCTCTTTGTTATCTTGCTATGGATTTGTTTAATGATGTTGTCACACGGGAATTGTTTTTGAATATGCAGAGTGATGATTCTAGGCTAAAGTGGTTGCAACATAACCAAGATTGATGCGAATAATCTTTTCTTTTCTATGTGGCCAATGATGCATGATATGGACATCCTGTTTTATTTTGTTATGTTATGTTTTATTCGGATAGTTTATGTTATTCTGCATGGTTAACGAAGTATTTGAATAAAAATTTGTTTTATTGTTAATTTTGAATGTAATTTAATTTGTTGATTTTATCTTTTTTATGCTATTTTATGACTTGATATATGAACACGACACACGTGTATTTCTCAGTGCCATTAACAATCCATCAATGAACTTTCCAAAACCACCCGACGGTATATTTGATTGCCTTTTTTATTGTATTCTAAATTTTCAAAGGCACTAACTTTTATGTTATAAGCAGGTAAGTATTATTTAGTGGATAAAGGATATCTGGATAAAAATGATATATGGTTCCATATCCAAAAACCAGATACCATAAATCACAGTTTGAAAATGAGCCGCCTAATAACATGCAAGAAAGTTTCAATCGTTCCCATTCTTCTCTACGAAGTGCGATTGAGAGATCATTTGGAATATTGAAAAAACAATGGAAGATACTCGGTAAAATGCCTAAAAACAACGTGAAAACTCAACTCGATGTAATTACGGCTGCATTCGCCTTGCATAATTACATTCGTAATAATGACAAAGAAGACACGGTGTTCACAACATTTGAACATCATCCAGATTACATGGGAGGTGAAGAACTTCGTGACATATGTGGCTCGAATGCAAATAATGATGATATTTCTAGTGCAACATCTACCGAGATGAAACAGATTCGCAATGATATTGCCGCTTCAATATGGAATGCACGTCGTCGGTAGTACATTACTAGTGTATAACGATATTATGAAATGTCCAGCATGTAAGCGTAACTTTATTATTTATTTAGACAATTTTCTATTGAAATATGCATATGTCCTTTTACGTCATTTTACATATATATAAATACAGCTACAGCTATGTTACCAAACGTTTTTATTTAAAAAAACAGCTACTACTCATAGCTACTACTCACTGCTACTGCTACTTTTACTAAACACAGCCTACATGACCTAGGAAGAAAATAGCCATGAGTTTTACACAAGACAAATTGACTATTAGCACATGATAAATATTTAAGAGAAAACGAGAATAGGCTTGGTGGCTTGGCCCAAGGCCCAACGATCATTCTAATTAGAGAAAACGATCATTATAATTGTTTTTGTGTTTGTTTGTAAACCCTCACTTGACCTCCATTAAATAACACTAGGGTTTTGATAGCAACGAAGATGATTCCTTTACCGAAGAATTATGTTATACCTGATGAAATCTGGATTGAAATCTTCCTCCGATTACCTCTACTCTCACTTAATCTTTTTAAATCGGTATCCAAACATTGGTTATCTCTCATAACTTCCCGGTATTTCACTCGCCGTCTTCTGAAGCCTATAATTGATCCTCCTGGCGGTTTATTTATCCGCAGAAAAAATTCTCAGTATTATGATTTTGTGACGCTGGGTCCCAAAGCTAGTACCAGTATCACCCTGCAGTTAGGTTTTCATTTGAATATTATGCAGTCGTGTAATGGTTTACTTTTATACAGAAGTTCTGTTTCGGATACGTCTTCTTTCTATGTATACAATCCATTTACTAATCTAGTCAAGGATGTTCCACTTCCATCAAAATCCCATGACAATGATATCATACTAGCTTTTGATCCAACTAAATCACCTTACTACAAACTCGTGAGTCTTAGCTTTTATCAACGGATACAAATTTACTCTTCAGAAACAGGCGAGTGGAGAATCGGTCATACACTATATCCCACTGGTAGTCTTAAGGGTTTTCGCAAGGGACTATATTGGAATAATGCCATTCATTGGATAAACTATGATGATAAGTTGCATTCCAAGTTTGATATTGTAGACCATTCAATGGTAACAAACATGCAAACTCCGGCTTTAGACAAAGTGGATTATAGACACACCAACTTGTTTGAGTCTCGTGGTAGTCTCCTTCTTTTAATGAAGGACTTCAGTTGTCGTTGCCATGTTTTCAAGATGAGGGAAAAGTCTTCTGAATGGTCGGTGAAGTACATTCTTGATGATCTCATTAACATTGTTCCCTGAGGGCGGATACAAAAATCTTCCCTGAGGGCGGATACAAAGTTCTTTTCTTTGTATTGTTTTGGGAGAAAGAGAAGATGATTCGTTTATGGTGATTGAATCGCATTACAACATTGTACGATACAACTTCGTGTCAAAGACTGTTTCTACACTGTGTAACTTCATACCATCTTACCTTCGTTGGAGCCGCGTTCCATTTATTGCATCGTTAGCTGGTGTCTGATTCCGCTCATCTCTGTTGCAGGTTTGATTTTTGAATCTTATATCCTTTCTCGTGGCAACATCATTTATATGCTTAAATTCATGGTTTAATCAGTTACAGTGTTGGTATAGACTATACTTGCTTAATTAGTTTCATCAAGTATTACTTTGTATGATCGATTGCATGAAACCCAAATTTGGTGCTATTTACGTCGGACTAGTTAATAACTTTTGAATCAACATAAAATAATGGTCATATACGTTATTAGTGGGACATAACCAATATTCAATCAAATTCGTTATTTTCCTTTTAGACTTTATTAGGCCTACTCGTAAACTTTGAAAAAACCTGGGATTACTTATCTGAGGGGAAGTCATAGACTGACCTAATATTACACCAAAAACGTATGTTGTCATTTCTAATATAAGAAAGCCCACAACTTCATCTGATAACTTCCAGATCAATTTAGAATCAATGTTAGAAGCCTATATCTAAGCCTTTATATTGGGTGTACATTTCATGAATCGATGTTGGTCATGATCAGCTCCCTAGATTTATACAATGTGGATACTGAAAGTTCCCCATTTGCGCCTCTCACACAATCAGGACATATGGGAATGCATCATTGACTACTCAAGAACATTCACTGTGAAAGGTATGCGGTCACACATTACCCACCTGTCAACAAACACTTCCCTTATTCCTATTCGTTGGAACTCAATATTCTCACATGGAGAATTGCTAATTTGAGGCTGCCTGTTGGCCTCAATCGTTGGATCTATGGTCTAACGGTGGTCAAAATATACCAAGACACAAATTAAAGATATAAATTTTACTAGAAATAAAAGTTATATAAAAACTGTCATCATCATCTTTTTGATACAAGACCTAAACTATATATAAGAGTCGAATGGGTGCCATTGAAGAGTTGTGTTGGTTCGTTTCCAACAGGCATGTCCCTTCGAGTATAACTGTAAATAACTAACTTTTGTAACTGTTTATGTAACTGCTATTCGGCAGTTATGTTGCTGCGTTTGACTTTTGCCTTGGTTGACTTTTGGGTTGACTTTGATTGGATTGGGATTAACCCAATATTCTCCCCCTTAATCACAATCGTTGCATCCTAGATCTTTAACTCCAATAAGTTGTCTCATTGTTAGAAATTTGATCTTCGGTAGTGCTTTCGTGAGTATGTCAGCTTTCTGATATTCTCCACTTATGAATTCAACTTGTAAGTCTTCTCTTTCAACGCATTCTCGTATGAAGTGGTACTTCGTATCAATGTGTTTACTTCTTTCGTGGAATACGGGGTTCTTCATTAGTTCTATAGCTGATTTGTTATCAACCATAATAGTTACCTTTTCTTCCTTCGAGTGTGTAAGCCTGCTTAGTAGTCTTTTTAACCATAATGCTTGTGTTGCTGCTGCAGTTGCTGCAATAAATTTAGATTCGCATGATGATAATGCTACGGTGGCTTGCTTTTGTGTGCTCCAGCTAATTGGTGATTCACCATAGTAGAATATTATTCCAGTAGTTCCTTTTTCCTTCTTGAGTGTTAACTCCATAACTACTGTCGCTGAAACCTTGTATCTTGTTTCCTCCATTATGCTTGTAGGTGATTCCATAATTCTTTGTTCCTTTAACATAACGTAGTACTTGCCTTATGGCCTTCATGTGTTGCTCTTTTGGTTCTTGCATAAAACGACTAAGTAATCCAATAGGATAACTTAAGTCAGGTCTTGTGTGAAGCAGATATCTGAGACATCCAATTAAGCTTCTATATTCAGTTGAGTTGACCATTGTTCCTTCAGTGTTCTTTGTCAGTCTTGTTCCTGGATCCATAGGTATTAGGGTTTCGTTGCAGTCTGTCATTCCAACTTCCTTTAGGATCTTGCTTGCGTAGGCGGATTGCTTTATTGATATGTCACCTCCAGTTTGTGTGACTTCTATCCCTAGATAGTAAGCTAATAATCCTAGGTCACTCATTTCAAATTTTTCTTCCATTTGAGCTTTAAACTTGTCGATCTCCTTCTTAGGTGTGCCGGTGATGATTAGATCATCTACATAGACTCCTATTAGTAGAATTGAGTCTTTTGATGCCTTTGTGTAGATCGCTTGTTCTAGTACACATTTCTTGAAATCTAATGACTTCAAAGTGTTGTCTAGTTTTATGTTCCATGCACGTGGTGCTTGTCTTAGTCCGTATAGAGCTTTTATAAGTCTATTGACTTTTCCAGAATTCTCTCTTTTAATAAATCCTTCGGGTTGTGTAACGTACACTTCTTCTTTCAAATCTCCATGTAGAAATGCTGATTTTACATCAAGGTGATGTACTTCCCATTTGTTGTTAGCAGCTATGGCGAGTAATAATCTGATAGTTTCCATCCTTGCTACAGGTGCGAATACTTCTTCAAAATCTATGCCATGCTCTTGTATGTAACCTTTTGCTACTAGTCTTGCTTTATGCTTGACTATGTTTCCATTAGCATCTTTCTTGGTCTTGAATACCCATTTTAAGCCAATTGCTTTATGTCCTTTGGGTAAACTGGTTAGTTCCCATGTGTTGTTCCTATTGATGGAATCTAACTCGACCTTCATCGCTTCAATCCATTTTTGATCAGTTGATGCTTCTTTGTAATTCTTGGGGTCATCTGTAGCAAGTAATAATTCCTCGGTATTCTCATATAAATCATTTAATGTTCTATAACCTCTTATTGGTGTATGATCAAGGTGTGAGTGTGAGTCTGTGGTTGATGTTGAACCACTATCACTTTGATAGGTTGATCGTATTGAGTTGATTGGTGTAACTTGAGGATTTACTTGTGATGAAATTGTTGATGGTGTGTGAAGTGTTTGTGAATGTGAGGGTGAGCTCGTTGTTGATGTTGTATATTCATCATCATCATTGTTAGGGAAATCATTGTCTTCGTCATTTGGTTGGATCTCTTGATCATGATGCTTATCTGTGGCTTCAAGATTTTCTATTTTGAAGTCAGTCCATTCAGGTTCATCGTTAGTGTATTCATTCATGTAATCCTTCCAATCCCATGCTTCATCCTCTTTAAACTTCACATCTCTACTAACACATATCCTTTGTGTTGTTGGATCAAATAGTCGATAAGCTTTTGATCCTTGTTCATTTCCTAAGTATACCATTTTGTTGCTTCTATCATCAAGCTTTGTTAAGTGTTGTGATGGTATCTTTGCATATGTTATGCAGCCGAAAACTCTTAGATTTTCTAAATTTGGCTTTCTTTGTTTAATAGCTTCATATGGAGTGATGTCTTCTAGTGCCTTTGTAGGAACACTATTTAAGATGTATATAGCATGTCTAACAGCTTCAGCCCAAAAGTTTTGTGGCATGTTAGTTGCTTTCATCATACATCTTGTTGTAGACATGATTGTCCTATTTCTTCGTTCAACTACTCCGTTTTGTTGTGGTGAATAAGGAGCTGTAAGTTGTCGTGCTATGCCATTTTCTTTGCAATATTGTGTGAATTCATTTGATGTGAATTCTCCACCACGATCAGTTCTGAACATTTTTAATGTTGTCCTTAACTCCTTTTTCTATCGTGTTCTTGTATTCCTTGAAAGTATCAAATGCTTGATCTTTCGTTTCTAGGTAATATGCCCACATATATCTTGAGTAATCATCTACTAGCAAGAATATGTATCTCTTTCCAGATGGTGTTGGTGGTGTGATCGGTCCACATAAGTCTCCATATACTAAATCTAATGGTGATGTAGATCTGGTTTTAGCTTTCTTTGGAAATGGTGCTCTACTATGTTTACCAATTAAACAAACGTCACAAACTTGTGTTGTATGTTTAATGGCGGGTATTCCTTGAACTAACTCTCTTTGAGCCATAGATTTTAGTGATTCAAAGTTGAGATGTCCTAGTCTTGCGTGCCATAACCAAGTGTTATCTTTTAAGTTTGCTAGTAAGCAAACAGGTGTGCCTATTCTTAGACTTGCTTTATATAGACGGTTTCTCTGTCTAGTAACTTTCATGAAGATTTTGTCGTCCATGTCATAAAGTCGTAATTCATTGTCTTCCATTACAACTTTACAACCAATTTCGGTGAATTGTCCAAGGCTCAATAAGTTGCTTTTCAGGCTTGGAATGTAATATACGTGTGAAATAATTCTTTGTTTCTCGTCATCACATTCTATTAGAATTGAACCTTTGCCTTTGATCTCTATGTGTGATCCATCTCCGAATTTCACTTTTCCACTAACTTTCTCATCTAGTTCCTTAAAATGTTCTCTTACTCCAGTCATATGGTTGCTAGCTCCATTGTCTAAATACCATAGACTATCCATATTTGTCTCTTTAGGTTCTACAACTTGTTCGTGTAGTGAGACATTTTGATCTTCAACTTTTGTTACAAGTGGGTCTTCTAAAATTGCCATTAATAAGGTAGGTTCTAAGTCCTCCTCGACAAGATTAGATTGCATATTAGTGTTTGTCTTAGAATAACACTTATTTGCAAGATGTCTCTTCTTATTGCATTTGTAACATGTAACTTTGCTAAGATCATAATTTGATCTTTTAAAGTTGTTTTGAGAGGTTTCTCCTTCTTTTCTTTCTCCCTTAAATTTTTCGTGGTTTTTATTTTGTGAAAGTCTATGTTTTTCACTTCCACGTCCTTTAAAATGCTTTCCTCTACCTTCATGTCGTGTGAACATCAATTTCTCTTGATTGTCCACTTGTTTTCCTTTCTTAAACTTAATCCTTTCTTCATAAGTCTTAAGTCTCCCTATTGCTTCTTCCATTGTCATTGTGCTTAGGTCGAAATATTGTTCTATAGATGCAACTATTTGCAGATACCTATCAGGTACAGCATTTAGTAATTTCCTAACTAAGGTTTGATCTTCTATTGTATGTCCTAGACTAGCGGCTTTGTTTACAAGGGTTGTGAGTTTTCCTGTAAAGGTGTCAATTGTTTCATCTTCCTTCATGTGTAACAACTCAAAATCAGATTTGAGTGTTTGTAGTCTCGCTTGTTGAACTCTCTCTTCGCCTATGTATCTAGTTTTCAAAGCATCCCATATGGCTTTTGGGGTTTTGTGCTTTGTTATTTGAAGTAATTGATCTTCGGGTAAGGATTGGTAAAGGTATGCAATAGCAGTTTTCTCCTTTTTCTTATCGGGTTGAGTTGTATCTGTTGACTCAATTGTTTCCCATAACCCATTTGCTTCTAAAATGATTTGCATTCGAATTGCCCATAAAGAGTAATTCGCGGGTTTTAACATCGGGCATTGGAATTGAGGGGTAGTATTAGATGTACTAACCTCCTTCTTTCCTTCTCCACCAATTTTCGTCATATCTTAAGGATAATGACAAATTAATCTCCCAAAAAAAAATCTAACACGGGGTGTGTTTAAAAAAAATCTAGCGCGCTTCTAATGTTTTGTGTCTTAAAGACAATCAAAACTCTATAGGATTAGTTAAAAAATAAAAAACTATCATCGGAGATTATATATTCAAAAAAAATGAAATAAACCTAAGGTTAATTACTCCTTAAAAGTTATTTCTAATTATAATAAGCAGCGTAAAAACACTAGGTTATTATAAAAAATTATGATAAGATACTAAGGATATAAAAAGTAACTTATCTAAAAAAGACTATACTATATATTAATTTTTGCAAACTAATATACTAAGTATCAATCTAAATAAAATAAAAGGGTGGAAGTTGTATTTTTGGAACCTGGGGGTAATAAACCCGTAGCCCTAATATAGTTTTGGTTTACTTTGTTGCCCTGGCACTTATTTGCGCCTCTCTTTTTCTTTGTATCTCTTTGTGAGATAAAATAAATCGTCTCTTGTGTTGAGACTAAAACTGCTTCTTCTTGATGGTTGACCGCCGAGTGTTTTTGGCTTTGGTTAACCTTCTTCTTCTCCACGGTTGGTGTTCTTATCTTCGAACGCCTATTTGATCCTTGTGGGATTCTTCTGCCGTGTATAATTTTGAATCAAGTGGTGATTCAAACAAATCAAGGGTGCTTAGTTTTGATTCTTCAGGAAACAGGTGTGTTTGTTCCTTGTTATGAATCAATAAATTTTGCCCCTTTTGATGACTTTGTGTTAATCCGAATCGTATATGGTTCTTTTGTTTCCGAATCGATTTGTTATTTCGTATAATTTAAAGAAATACCTATCCCTGGATCTTGTATTTGCTTTCCGGTATAATGATTGATCGGAAAAAAAATTATACCGTGACCTGGGTTTTTTATTTTTTCGATTCAAAACAGAATTTAGAACTTTGGTATATGATGATTTTGGTTAGTGAATCCAAACCGCTCTAATACCAAACTTTGGTATATGATGATGTTGGAAGATTTAAGATCAAATTTGTTCTTAATTCTTAATTTATATCAGACAATTATTATTATGTATCTATTTGTTTGCAGCCATGTAATCAACCAATAAGGTTTAATAGAACTCTAGTTTAGGATTGATGACATGTGTGGAAAACTAGAAGGGGGGGTTGAATAGTTTTACCGTTTAAAATTAATTTAAACCGTTTTGTAACTTATGTGAATTCAATGAAACTATGCACACAAAAATAATCAAACAATATATCCAAGAAGTAAAGAGAGAAATGATCAAACCACATAACATGGATGTTTATAGTGGTTCGGCTACAAGGACTCTTTTCCTTGCCCTACTCCACTTCTCCGAGCCTTTAACTTGAGAGTTATCCTTCACTAAGAAACAAACTCCCTTCTAGGTGGAGAAAACCTTTACACGTTGCTTACTTCCTTTTCCGGTACTAAGCTAAACACCGGGTTCTATGTCAAGGCAGAACCAACCTAACGTCGCCTATACAATTACCGACACTAAGCTAGATGTCGAGTTCTTTACAAGGGTACAACCACTCCTGTTTGGTTCTTTCACAAGGGTACAACCACTCCCTACACTCTTTGTGTTTTGAGGACTAAAACACTAACCACACTCACTGAGATAAATGATACAAATAATGATGTGTGAACTACAACTATATCACACAGTAACTATGCTAAAGGTTTTACACGTCTGTGTTGAACCTTGATGCTTAATCTCCTTTGCTACAAAAGGAAAGATCAATGAAATGAATAAATGATAAATGTTAGATGATATGTAAATGAATGAGTATGAATGTTAGGCTATATGAGTGATGGTGTGTCCAAATGATCAGCTTGCTATTTATAGGCAAGCTGGTGAACAGCCGGCGGATCCGGCAGATCCCACAAAAGGGATCCGTCTTTGTTGTTGTTTGGTTCCGCCAAATGACAGCTAAGAGATTTTTCAAATCTCTCCAAATCTTCTACAATCTTTCCATATCTTTGTGTTGTCATATCAAGATCTTCCAAAGTCAACTATCTTGCTTGAAGATCTAACAAAGATATCTATGTATGATGCATGCTATGATGTCATTGTATCATTTTAAAAATAAAGTTTCCTTTTAAGGAAATAAACTAGTAGATGTGTAAAATGTAATTCTAAGTAATCTTGTGAAATGTAAAATGTGTTTTAAAGAGAATTTAGCTAGTATTTATAATTTGCTAAAAGATATACTTTGTAATTGTCATTAACAAAACTAAGTAAAAATCGTAAAATATAAATAACGTTTTTGGGACGATATTTGTATTAACAATCTCCCCCTTTTTGTTGATGACAAAACATAAAGTATATTTTTGAGCAAAAGAATAAATATAGCATGAGTTCTTTAAAATATAGATTAAGTTTGTTTATTTGAGTTTAAAAATTATTTTTATGCAAAAGTGTATGTACTGTGATGATTCACAGTTATGCAAACTTAATCCTTTCTCCCCCTTTTTGTCGAAACAAAAAGAAGAGTTGCGTAGCGGAATGCGATTTTGAGAACTTTAAGAGCTCCCCCTTGTTTGATACTTCCCCTAAATGGAGTAACAAGGTAATGATGCATGATCCTACAAAACAAATGGTTAGAAAAATGAAATGCTCCCCCTCGATGTATACTCCCCATTACAAGAGTCCCAACGTATACATTAGAAGGGTATGAGATGCTGCAAAAGAAATGTTAGTTGTGAATAGCTTCAATGGAGAAGCATAATGCATATGAAATGGTCATCCAAATAAGAATGTTAATCTAGTTGACTTTAAAAAGTCAAAATGTAGTGCCTGATCAAAATTTTGTACCTAAAGTACAAGTGATCAAACTATAATGTAGATTCCAAATAGCTATATAATGATGTTAGTTACCTAACTAATAATAATATGCTATATGTTGATCACTCATAAGCATAAAAACATCACATTCATTCATTGAAAATTATGTGACAAAAGTCACAAACATAATATGATATTACATGAAAATGAAAAATACATCCTAAAAATAAAAAGTCCCACAACAACATCTAAAAGGTCCTATATAATGAGACTTAAATTCTCCTATTGAGGAGGATGAGAGATGGCGTTTAGACGCTCAAGAATGTGGTTCAAAATGAACCTCATTTCGTTTTAGAGCTCGTGCACCAAAATGTTTGTACTTTGAGCTATGTTAGCGGTTCTTTCACACATGTTGCAATCATGGCGAGGAAAACTGGGCGCAAGAGTAGACTCATTTGGTTGTGGTGGTGGTGGTGGTGATTGGTTGTTGGGTGGTGGTGGTTGTGTTTGTTCATTGGTTGTTGGTGGTGTTTGGAGGGAGTTCATGAGGATGTTTTGGAGGTCCATGGCTTCATTGAGGCGGTGATCTATCATACCCGAGAGAGTGTAGAGACGGTTGAGCTCTTCACTAATCTCTTCTTGGGTTTGAGGCAAATTGATCCACATTGCCTCGTCTATGGAAATGAGAGTTGATGTGGGTGAGAGAGGTGGTATTTGAGGTTGAGATGATGGTGCATCATGGTATAAAGGACCATGGATATCCGGAAAAATCGGATGAAAAAGCATAGGCTCCTGACCTTCAAAGCTCATGGGTGGAGGATTGGTTGATCTTGGTGGGAGATCCTCCAAGTCATCAAGGTATGGATGAGGTGATGTAGGTGGAGTCCTAAATAGTTCCATAGGTTGGAGTTTGGGTGAGTTTGGTTATGATTGGGATTTGACAGTCTGTGATGGAGCGGGTGGTGGTGTGATTGCTATTGGAGTTATGGTTGGAGGTGGAGTTTGTATGACAACATTGGATGGTGTAGGTGTGGATAAAGTAAGGAAATTTTCACTTGCTATAGGAGATGAGATATTAAGAGGAGATGATTCCTCTGATGATGAGTTAGCAAGATTTATGAAGCAACAGGGCTTAACACTAATGCGGGCAGTGCGTTTTAGAGTTCTAGAGGTGGAGGAGTTGGTTGATTTGGTCATGGTGAGCTAAGAGAACTAAGATGTACAGGTTATATGTTGTGAAGAAGGTAAATAAGTGAGTTTTGCTCTAAGTTATGATCTTAATATATAGGCAGATGGTTTATAGAAACTAGTGTTTGGATTTGATGTAAATCCAATAGAGAATGTTGGTTCCTAATGATTTGGAACAAAAATTTGTGCAAATCACATCACACAAGTCAATCCATAGAACTTATGTTGAGTAATATGAGGAAGATATGCAGTAAATGCAAAGAGATAGTGGAAAATCCTGTGATGTGATGTACCCACGGATTTGAAGGATCCCTAAAAAGGGTTCCTTGTTTGTACTAGAAAGGTAACTCACTCCTTAGATTTAAAAATTCAAATTTTGGTGGGAAATGTTGTTCTTAAGTTTCTAAGAGTTTCTAAATCATTCTAAGATGTATAATGATCAGTGAACCTATTCTAAAGAACACTAGAAACAAAAATCTAAGAATCGGGATGAGTCAAAAAGTTTTAAGAAGTTTTACTGTTATACCTGCGGATCCAATCGACAAGGCGTGCGGATCCAAATTTTGGGATCCGTCAGATCCGCAGGTTGAAGAATGGCGGAGCCAACGCTAACACATGGCGGATCCAAAATGAGGGATCCGCCAGATCCGTCGTTAAGCTTGTAGGAAAAATGTTAGTGTCTGATAGAGAAAATTGTCTAAAAAATGAGAGGCCAAATCTATCATGTATTAAAGTAAGATAGTACTACAAATATTTGATCACCTACAAATATTGAAATATAACTTTTATTCATTGAAAATTTGTTTGTGACAAACGTCTCAAACTTGAAGTTACATTAGAAGGTCCCTAAAAATTGAAGAAATCTTAGAATAAGTACACTAAGATGATACTTAGGAAAAGCTAACAGCTTCTATGAAGTGGAATTTGTTGGTGTTGATGGAGATATGATGGAAGCTAGCCACATAGTTTCTAAATCCTTAGTGTCACAAAGGTTAGTGTCATGTTCTTCATTTTCTTGAGTGTTTGTTTGATTTAGCCACATTGAATCATCAATGTGTTGAAGTGTGGTAAGTAGATCATGTGGTTGAAGGTTGGGTGAATTTAGTGGTGATGATGATTTTCTTTCTTCAGATGGTAAAGGTGATGGTGAGGAAGCTATTGGTGTAGTTACAGGTGGTGGTGTGCTATATGTGGGTGATGATGTTGTACCTAGTGGAATTATGATTGGTGATGGTGATTTTGTAGATGAAGACATGTTGACTATAGGAGTTATGATAGAATTTGTAGTGGCAGTAGTGGATATGATTGGTGAGCTTACGTTTGAAACTGGATTAACGAGCCAGTAAGGTCTAACACTAATTCTAACGGTTTATCTGTATGGTCTAGACATATGAGATTTGTTTGATTTGTGCATTGTGAGAGGTTTACAGGTATGATGTGCAAAGAAGATGAAGATTTAGTATGTTATGATCATCTTAAGGTTCTAATTTATACTTCCCATTTTTATAGAAGTTGGTGTTTGGATTAATGATGTGTAAATTTCAAAGATTTGGAACAAGATAAAGTAGTTTGTCCTATTGACAAAGTCAATCCATATAAATGAAGTTGACATGAAGATATGCAGAAAGATGACTCAAAAGGGAGAAATGTGATTGATTCACGGTTTTTGAGAAGGTAATGAAAGAGTCTGTGAGTTATGAGCAGGACAAAATATTCAAATTTTGATGGGAGGTGGATTTTCCTAATTTTCTAAGATAGCTAAATATAATCTAAGAAAGCTAAACTACAATCTAAGTAATGGAAAGAGTTGGATTTTGTGAAAAAGATTACTGTGTATTCCTGCGGATCCAATTGACAAAGCATGCGGATCCAAAACTTTTGGATCCGTCTGATCCGCATGTTTAAGATGGGCGGAGCCAACGTTAACACTAGGCGGATCCAAACTGAGGGATCCGCCAGATCCGCCGAACAAAATTCCTAAAACAAACAGAGAGCAATGCAAATTTTGCGTTTTTCGATGAAAACCCGTAAATTCTCCTGGAACATATCTATTGTCTATTATGTAAAGCGAATCTACCAAATATGTAGATTCTAACACACGTTATAAATAAAATTGATCATCAAACTTCATCAAAAAAGAAGTTAAGCCAAACAGTGGCTTAAATTTGGAAAATTGATAACAATACATGTTATCATTAGTTCAAGTTGAGCTAAATCACAAAAGAGTCAAGTACTATCATAAGGTCTTAGTAAGCACATAAATTTAACAATACATAGTCTAATAACGTATTATACCAAACACTCTTTAAAATTCACTTATCTTTTAATAATTTAAGTATCTTCTTCTGATCCTTGCGGAGTTTCATCATCCATCGTCCAACATTCTTTAAAATTCCCTTTGCTTGTCGATGTTCCGCAGATTCATCATCAAGGCAAGGAAGTTGACTCAAGTAGTCGATTGGAGGAAGCTTAGAGTTAGGTAAACCATCTTCATCACTAGCTGATGATGATGATGAAGATGAGGATGAGGTGTGAGCCCGTTTCCCTTTTCCTACTGCCACTCTATAGTCACTAAGCGGAACGAAGGTGTGTTTGATTTTGATGTAGTCTGGAACAAAGCCGAATGAGTCTAGCGGAATAGGAATGAAAGCTTTAAACAAACGTGTAAGAAGCATTCCATATGGCATTGAGGTTTTTCCTAAGACACGTATATCGACCATTCTTTTGGCGATATAGTAGGCTAGATTGAACTTTTGATGAGTAGACACACAATAGAGCATGTAGCATAAGCTTGCATTCACATGATCTTTGTTTCCAATAGTGCTAATGCCATTAGCTCTAAGAATCTCTTCAAGTTTCTTAAATTCGGGTTTAAGTTCATTGAGTTCCATAGCGAATGGATCTCGACTAACATCTTTTCCTCGGAGTTTCTTAGTTTGGTTGCTTCTAGGCTTGAAAAGATGATCACGGATTGTTTCTTTAGGAGTTAGAGGAGTATCATATGGGTGTTCACGACCTAGGTTTGAATCAAGAATGGTTAAAGGCCATTTGTCTGAGTAGAAACAAGTTCCTTCTCTAGGAATGCCTAATACTTTCCTAAAATGATCCAATGGGAAATTGTAGGGATTTTGGTTTATTTTGAAATGGATGCTAAAAGATCCAAGGTCATCAGTGATGAGTTTCACGGAATCATAATGTAACACCCCCTAATTTGCTATGTGGCAGCGGAAAAGTAATTAGGGTGTTACGGGAGGATCGAAGTTAAAATTTCAGGAAACGGCTTGAAAAAGGCGTTTTGAAAGTTATATGTCATTCAAAATAATAGTTTTGGTACAAAGGTGAAATATCCGATTCGAAAATCTTACAAAAGTGTGGTAATTTGGAAGGAATGACATATTTGATTTTCACACCATTTAAGTTATCAGAGTATATAATGCCCGCTCCGTGTCTTGTCCTGCTCCGTTGATTACCTGAGATAAACATGCTTAAAAACGTCAACACAATGGTTGGTGAGTTCGTGGAGTTTGATAGAAAATAACTTTCTTCAATGAATTCAAGAGGTTTACAGTGATAGTTGAAATAAATACTAGTACTTCTTGAAGTAACTAGCAAGTTTGCAATTGGGTAAAAATCCACGAGTAAATCATTTATGAACTCCGATGCTCAGAGGTTTCAAGTTTTAAATGAAAATGAGCTACGTTGTTATATGTTCGAAATGAAATGATGGTTCAGCTTTTAAAAGTAACGATATACCAAGTATTGAGCTGTCTTTATTAGAAAACACAACTAAGTCACATATGATAATAATTAAGTTCCAAGTACATGCTACATAATCCAAACACATAGTGAAAACAATAGTATAAAGTCTGATGTCTATCAGTGTGGAGTGGTGGGTTACTAAATACAGCTGTATCCAAATATATATGAAGACATATATATTCATAAAGTTATATTGCCCTAAGCCTCATGACGCGCAAAACGTTAACAAAGTACCGTAAAAACGGCGGAGTCCACATCAGGTTACTGATGGGTTTTGCCCTCAGGTAATAGGTGATTGCCACTTCCTATTATTTTTCAAATATAGTGTATCGCGACTAAATACGACTAACCATAAGGCATTCCGTCCAGTATTTAGTGGGATAGGTCGTCAGCCTCTAACAGGTTTCGAAGCTGTCCACTATATTCGCGCTCACCGCAGTGATTAATGGCTCATGATCGAGGGACTTTATGGCAATATAGTAAACTTAGGCAATATAGGTTTCAGGGATTCATAGAATATGCGTACTTTAGTCTTGGCAATTATTTCTTGTTGAAATGTAGAAATATCATAGTAAGTTAACAGTACATTCAGTTGTTATATGAATGCATATAATGAGTCATAGTATCGTGTTACAACAAGTAGTTTGATAATGTTATCTTTTAATACGGTGTTTAAGCTAAGCAGGCAATTTGCAAGTATAATGAGTATATATCCCTTCCAAAGGGTGATTCAAAACATGTAAAGCATAGTTGATGATTTTGAGTAAATCATAAGGGTTTTCAAAATATAGAAGTAACTTAAAACAGTTGAAGCATGTATCTCCCCCAAAAGAGTTATTAAAACAAACATTAAAAGAGTAGGGGCCACGACTCACCTGGAGTGTATCTGACAAGATGGAATTATAAGATCAAGTAAGGCTTATGATCACGGAAACGTCCTCACTACGAGACCTGGATATGAGGGAAGTCTAAGATTCTGACTTACTACTAACAATGAGTGTGGAAGTGAGAAATCGTATAACGATTGGATGATATGAGTTGTGTGATATGCTTAAATATACTATTATCTTGACTCTTATGTCGATTGACTCCAAATATTAATTCCTCAAAATATGATGAAATGATATGCAAGTGAAATTAAATTTCTAATAAATAATGAAAATGAAATAATACATAACTAAAATGTATAAAATGCATATGAAGTGATGAAATAATGAAAAATGGAAAATGAAATAAGAATGTCAAGTATAAACATTAGGTCCTTGTTCTTTTCCAGATTTTACACTTTTTACCCTAACTGTGATTGCGTTACACCGTTAGTCCTTCGTTAAGTCCAATGTCCAATAATAGTCCAAAACTTGTCCATATGTCCATATAAGGCTTGAAGTTAATTCAATGGTCAATTTAAGTCCTCTATAAACTATTTTCACAGCTTCAGTCCACAAGTTTCTCAGTTTGGCAATTTCAGTCCTTCCAATTAGATCGCGTTACATTTTTAGTCCAAAGTGTAAATAATGGTGGTAAAAAGGTGGTGAGTTGTTCTATTGCTTATTTAAGTCCAATGCAACTTATTTTAACCGCTTATTTGGTCGTTTGCTTATTTTCCACATTAATGGGCCTTTAACGAGCCATAACTCTAAGCCCAATAATATTTTTAGTTCGTGGGTTTTTGGAGGGGTTTGGTATATCAAAAGTGTTTATTTTCATCATTTTATTTCACATATAAATGTGCCAAAAAAGCCAGCTTATTCGTAGCTTATAAAAACAGTGAAATGGGCTTTAAAGTCCATGTCGTTACTGTTAAGTGTTTTCAAAAACAGATTTTTGCCATTCACTTTGTTTACTTTTAAAGGTAAAAACATGAGTATCGTTACGAGTTGTCTAAATAAAAAGGGTAGCTAGTTATGTTGTTTAACAGGTCATGTAAAGATAACGTATGGTCATTAAGTTGGTTCGTGAGATATGGAGTTGTCTTCTAGGCGACTTGGACTGTTTTACATATTCAAAACACTTAGCATATTTTTAGTGTTCTCCAGTTTTTGTTTTATAGCGTACGTGTGATATATAAAGCTTGTACATGTTCGAATAATGCATGAAATGTTAACGTATGAATGGGTGTGTGGAGGTAACTGTCGAGACTCCCAAAAGAGAGTTCGACATGTACTGTGAGTTACAAAGAAAATATGCATCATGTCACCTTTATACGTTTTAGTGCAAACCAAAGAAGTGATGCATGAACTTTTTAACGTGCACTATAGTGTGTTTCTCATGACTCCTAGACCTTCCGCAAGGGAGGTAAGTCATGAGTTGGGTTCTATAACTCAACGTTGCATGTAAACACAAAATATATGCGTTCGAGTGCAAATATGAAACATGCATGGAGACGTGCAATATGAATTAGAGAGGATAAAAGAAGACTTACAACGTGGGTGTCGAATGGAGATACACGAACCAAAACAGTGCCTCGCTAGGCACTAAATATGTTTCTTCGTATTTCTTCTTTGCTCGACTGTTTCTAAATGTTTCTGGGTTTTTAGGGTATTTAGTGAGAGTGAAGTTAGTGGGAAATGAGCAGGGCAAGTGGCTAGAAATGGTAGAATATATAGAAAGATTTCACAAGTTTTTGTTGACTTTATCTCAATCATGGAGTGTCACTGTTGGATGACCAGTATTTAGAGTACAATACTAGCATGCTTTTGACTTTAAAATCATTAGGAGGTATGGGAGAGTTTGGTAGAACTTGTCTTTTGTTGTTGGAATGTATATATACACACGTTTTCTTTTTATTGAGTTTAAAAGTGAAGCCAACGAGCCACACTATTCCTCCTGCTGTCCTAACCTCTTTTTAAACATCATATATTGCTAACATGGTTATTAGGAAGTTATAGGAAAAATCGGGGAACGATTTGGTTGAGTTTTGGAATAGATACTCATTCGTATGATGCAAGAATGGGACGAAGTAAATGACTTTGGTTAATATAGTGATCATCGACATTTAGAATTGGGATTTTGCACAAACGTAGCTTGATGGGTGGTGATCGTTATGGTGTAAAAATATTCGAGGGTTGCATTTAATATTCGAGAGTACGAGGCGCGTTTTGGAGGTGGCTGCATGTCGAATTCCTATGAAAAATGAAAAGAAGGTAGGGGCTTGGTGTTGGGCTGTAACCGTATAAGGTGGGATGGGGATGGGCTGGATAAATGGGGCAGCCCATTTGGCTAGTAGGGGAATTAGAGAAAACAAATGTAATTAGTGAAAATTAAGTGGTATTTAGTGTATGAAATTTATTTGTACTCTTCATAATTGGCGAAATTTAGGTTTAGTGGAAATGGAGTTTTGTGCATTTATTAGATCTTGTGAAATCGTTATGTCTCGAGGTATGTGTCGGGAACAAATGTCGTTGTTTGGTAAATGTTGTGATATCGTGACGTGGTAGGAATAGTAATAGAAGAAAATTTTAAATTTCCCCGTAAAAATGGGAATCAATAGACAGTAAGTTGAGATTACTATTAATTAACGAGTATGATCACAATGGATTTTTTACGGTATCTTACACATAAAACTCGAGAATGAGCCTAGGGATGATTGGCTCATCTATGTTTAGGAGTGCATCAAATTGAATGACAGTCATTAGTTCACGGATGTTTGTTTCTTCTAAGAATGATGAATCTACAGTTCTACCTTCATGAACGTACCGACTTTCTAAAGCTTTAAAAATTTTGACTTGAGATTCTGAGAGTCCCTTTGTTTGATGATGTTTGGGTAGGTAGTTGGTGGTCTTTTTGTGATCATAGTTAGTAGCGGGATGCATGGTTTTCCTAGACATACAATTAAAGTTAGAATCACAT
The DNA here is from genome assembly GCA_021014915.2 of Artemisia tridentata subsp. tridentata. NCBI lineage: Eukaryota > Viridiplantae > Streptophyta > Magnoliopsida > Asterales > Asteraceae > Artemisia > Artemisia tridentata. The sequence continues at coordinate 50,184,956 of CP139508.1, forward strand.
AATATATACATATGTGTCTGAATGAGAATAATGTGGAGTATGATTATCTCGACTCTTTTGAAGCAAAGATTTTTGTAGTAAAATATGAGATAATCCAAACACTCCTGATCCGAAAATACATATGGATTATAACGTTTTTGATTTTGTATGAACAATGATTGAAAGGAGTTTTTCCTAGTTGTGAAAAAGTAATCTTAATGGAGTATTAATTGAAAACATGATTTGATAGTTATTTTTGAAGTGCCTCATTATTTTTGATAATCCCTAATTTAATTTAGTGCAACCTATATGAATTCTAGACACAAATAAGAGATTGAGATGGATTAGGATACTTACAATGATCGATTAGGTATGAGTTAATTGTGGCGAATGAAATTTTTGAGTTTTGGGATGATAAGGGTCGTCAACAAATTGGTTTTTATGTGGTTAGTGAGTGTAATCAGTAAAAAGTGTCTGTTTATTGAGAATTAGTCTCAGCAAAGCACGGATCCGGCGGATCCCAAAACAAGGGTTCCGCCCTTGTTATCGATTGGATCCGCAGGATCAGAATATATGTTTGTTTATTTCCGTTTTTGGTTGGACTAAGATTTGAACAATTGTTTTAACTACTTTCTAGGTTTCAATAAACCATAGATAGAAGTAGGATTCTTTCTTGAGGTATTTGTGAGAGGATTATCAATGTTATCTTTTGAGAAACTTTCTCAATTCGAGATGTTTTATCATCTAAACATTGTTTAATACGGAAATGATGATGGAAAGCTAAACTTTTGCTGGGATGAACAGTTGCAATGATGTTGCAACAGAGAAAAAAGTTATGGAGGTCAATAATATAGACCACGAGAATTTTCTCCACACTTTGCCTTAAAGTAGCAAGGACTGTTTGTTTCTTAGTAAATCATGATGTGATACAATGTCTCACATTAGTACACATATTATTTGAACTATTCCTATATCTCTAATTACCGGGAAGATCATATATTATGGTTTCTACACCTGTTCCTTTGGGATGTCTCTTAAGTTCCTAAATGTTTGATGGTTTCAAGTTGGAATCATCTTGAAAGTGTAGACGTATATAATATTTGGAGTAATAGCTATGGGATAGAGTATTCTATCTAATGCATCTCTATGTTTAGGGTCATCTTATGAATTTACTATCTTTATCCTTGGTGAGTCTGGTTTAGGAGAACGTGAGTGTTTTTCAAATGGTTTCCAGTCTAAATTTTCTTATGCATATTTGTGATATATTCAAATTGGTTGAAAATATCCTTTTTCCTAATTGTTAACTTTTTGAAGATCTTAGATGAAGTTTATCTACTTATTTCAAGACTTGTTATGCATGATTTTGAGAAGTCATGCCATATCTTGACAAGTTGATTTGGAGACGATGTCATCCTAATAGTACATGATCCTACTTAGTAATGAGTGTTCTCTACTAGGTTAGTTGTGTACTTGATCATTCCAAACTTTTGATGCTTGCTTAAGTTTGTGATCACGGCAATGCCGAGAGAATATGCTATATCCTATTTTATTGGCATAATCTAAGTATTGATGCTATATTGTTGAGATATAATCCAAGTTAAAACAATACTTGTCTTTAGGTGTTTTAATCTAATTTTATGTCATAAAGATTTAAGAACCTTTTCCTACTCATCATGCTAATTTTCAAATACTATATTAAAGATGTGGTACTAATAACTTATATTAAGTGAGTATGAAATCTGAATTATCTATGAGAGCAATTATCATGAGGAGTTATGAGGAACCGTACCTTTTTCCAATGATTGTTTCTAAGAATACTATTGAACAAAATGCAACCTCCGTTGGACACTTTGTGGATTGAGAAGATACATTTGTTTTCAGCAATGTATCTTGAAGTTCCATTCATCCATTCATTTGGATCTAATCATTTCTTTCAAGCATACCTAATGAAAGCTCAAGTATTTGGTCCCCAATATCTCATGGGTCCTTTTGGGTTAATCAAAATATTACCAAGGTTCACTAATATCTTGGAGGTAGTCAAATGGGATTTGTTCACTAAGCATTGTTCCTTTATATAATGAAGTATCTACTGTCGTTTTAACTTCATTCTTATCTTTTCTTCTAATTGAATTAGTGTTGGGCTCTCTAGATATCTTAACAGGTTCAATACTATTTAAGTTTTGATTTTTCTGTACTGTACCTACGGATCCTTTGGTTATACCGCGCGGATCCAAAGTTTTGGATCCGTGGGATCCGTGGGTCACTGACTCAGTTGGTGTAGTCTTATTTTCTTTTGTCATTTGAATCTGAAAATCATTTAAGTGACCATTTTTCATGAAATCTGGCTTGAAACTACCATAAGATATTTTTAGTAACCTCATTGTATCATTTGTACAGTTTATGTGCTTATCGAATCTTTTAAAAACGAAGTTTTGTTTTATAAGACTCTCTTGGGTAAGCTTTAGTATTTCTAATTCATGTTTTAGTTCTTGACATAAGACACATGTTTTAGTACTTCTATCTTTTTCTAATCCTATGACTTTTTTTTTTAACTGATGAATTTTATTTTCTAAAAATTCCTTTTTGGTTTTTAAGAACTTATTTTTACTTATGATTATTAGAATGATTTTACATAATTTGTTATATTCTATATCTAACGTGTTATCATTTATGAAAGAGTGTGACGAGTCAGAAAGTACATCTTCTGTGTCATTGGTCATGAGAGCAACTTCATTGATCTTTGGTTTGTTGTTATTATCTATACAATCTCTATTATTGAATCCTTTTTGAGATTTGTTCTTTGGAGGCTTTGGACAATCTCTTATCAGGTGACTAAAATTCCTGCATCTAAAACACTTCCTACGGTTCTTTGACTTCACATAAGTTTCAAAGTGATTTTTCCAGTATATAAAATTGTTTGGTTCAAAAAGTGATGGTCTTTGCATAGATTGCCCTTCTTTAAAGTTTTCAAAATCCATGGATCGTTTTAAGTTTTAAAATACAATATATTTTAAAAATCTTAAGTAACGTAGCTCTTGATGCCAATTGTGGAAAACTAGAAGGGGGGGTTGAATAGTTTTACCGTTTAAAATTAATTTAAACCGTTTTGTAACTTATGTGAATTCAATGAAACTATGCACACAAAAATAATCAAACAATATATCCAAGAAGTAAAGAGAGAAATGATCAAACCACATAACACGGATGTTTATAGTGGTTCGGCTACAAGGACTCTTTTCCTTGCCCTACTCCACTTTCCCAAGCCTTTAACTCGAGAGTTATCCTTCACTAAGAAACAAACTCCCTTCTAGGTGGAGAAAACCTTTACACGTTGCTTACTTCTTTTTTCGGTACAAAGCTAAACACCGGGTTCTATGTCAAGGCAGAACCAACCTAACGTCGCCTATACAATTACCGACACTAAGCTAGATGTCGAGTTCTTTACAAGGGTACAACCACTCCCGTTTGGTTCTTTCACAAGGGTACAACCACTCCCTACACTCTTTGTGTTTTGAGGACTAAAACACTAACCACACTCACTGAGATAAATGATACAATAATGATGTGTGAACTACAACTATATCACATAGTAACTATGCCAAAGGTTTTACACGTCTGTGTTGAACCTTGATGCTTAATCTCCTTTGCTACAAAAGGAAAGATCAATGAAATGAATTAATGATAAATGTTAGATGATATGTAAATGAATGAGTATGAATGTTAGGCTATATGAGTGATGGTGTGTCCAAATGATCAGCTTGCTATTTATAGGCAAGCTGGTGAACAGCCGGCGGATCCGGCAGATCCCACAAAAGGGATCCGTCTTTGTTGTTGTTTGGTTCCGCCAAATGACAGCTAAGAGATTTTTCAAATCTCTCCAAATCTTCTACAATCTTTCCATATCTTTGTGTTGTCATATCAAGATATTCCAAAGTCAACTATCTTGCTTGAAGATCTAACAAAGATATCTATGTATGATGCATGCCATGATGTCATTGTATCATTTAAAAAATAAAGTTTTCTTTTAAGGAAATAAACTAGTAGATGTGTAAAATGTAATTCTAAGTAATCTTGTGAAATGTAAAATGTGTTTTAAAGAGACTTTAGCTAGTATTTATAATTTGCTAAAAGATATACTTTGTAATTGTCATTAACAAAACTAAGTAAAGATCGTAAAATATAAATAACGTTTTTGAGACGATATTTGTATTAACAACATGTACAATAGTTAGTTATATGTTAGTTTGGTCGGTTATAAGCAGTTAATATAGTTATGAGAGTTACATATGAAGGGTTGTGCCCATTGGGTCATTTTGAACCATCACAATCATTCATTTGATGCCTGTTCATAAACTATAGTGTAAATTACATGGTTGGTCCCTGTGGTTTGTCCAAAATAACAACTTTCGTCCCTCGAAGTTTAAAGTTGCATGGTTGGTCCCTAAGTAGGTAAACAAATAACACCACGGATCCCTTGGTTTAACTGGTGTTAACTAGGTTAGTTAAAATTTACAGGTTAGCCCCCTTTGGTTAAATAGCGCTACATCGTTAATCCTTTTAGAGTAAATTACATGGTTGGTCCCTGTGGTTTGTAAATTACTTAACGGTTGTTATAATTTACTTAACGGCTGTTATAATTTACGTTTTCGCCCATTTTCTTTCATTTTCATACGTTTTTGTCCTTTTTTTTCACGTTTTTCGCCCGTTTTTGCCCAATTTTTTTAAGTTTTCGTCCTTTTTTTTGTCCCTTTTTTACGTTTTCGCCCGTTTTTGTCCCTTTTTTTTACATTTTCGCCCGTTTTTTCCGATTTTTTATGTTTTCGCCCGTTTTTGTCCCTTTTTTTTTACGTTTTCGCCCGTTTTTTCATATTTTTTATGTTTTCGCCCGTTTTTGTCCTTTTTTTTTACGTTTTCTCCTGTTTTTGTCTATTTTTTTACGTTTTGGCCCCTTTTTGTCCATTTTTTTACGTTTTCGCCCGTTTTTTCCGTTTTTTTATAATTTCGCCCGTTTTTGTCCTTTTTTTTTACGTTTTTGTCCATTTTTTTACTTTTTCGTCCGTTTTTGTCCATTTTTTTACGTTTTCGCCCGTTTTCTTACATTTTCGCCTGTTTTTGTCAATTTTTTTCGTTTTTGTCCTTTTTTTTATGTTTTCTCCTGTTTTTGTCCCTTTTTTTACGTTTTGGCCCGTTTTTGTCCTTTTTTTTACGTTTTCGCCCGTTTTTTCCGTTTTTTTATGTTTTCGCCCGTTTTTGTCCTTTTTTTTTACGTTTTCGCCCGTTTTTGTCCATTTTTTTACGTTTTCGTCCGTTTTTGTCCATTTTTTTATGTTTTCGCTCGTTTTCTTACATTTTCGCCTGTTTTTGTCATAAAAAAAGGACAAAAACGGGCAAAACATAAAAAAAAGGACAAAAACGGGCCAAAACGTAAAAAAAATGGACAAAAACGGGCGAAAACGAAAAAAAATGACAAAAACAGGCGAAAATGTAAGAAAACGGCGAAAAGTAAAAAAAGGGACAAAAACGGGCGAAAACGTAAAAACAAAAAAAAACGAAACAAAAAACGAACAAAAAAGGGCGAAAACATAAAAAAAGGGAAAAAAAAACGGGCGAAAACGTAAAAAAAATTGACAAAAACGGGTCAAAACGTAAAAAAAAAGGACAAAAACAGGAGAAAACGTAAAAAAAAGGACAAAAACGGGCGGAAAACGAAAAAAAAATGACAAAAACAGGCGAAAATGTAAGAAAACGGGCGAAAACATAAAAAAATGGACATAAACGGGAGGGAAAAACGTAAAAAAAACGGACAAAAACGGGCGAAAACATAAAAAAAACGGGCGAAAACGTAAAAAAAATGGACAAAAACGGGCAAAACGTAAAAAAAGGGACAAAAACAGGAGAAAATGTAAAAAAAAGGGACAAAAACGGGCGAAAACGAAAAAAAATGACAAAAACAGGCGAAAATGTAAGAAAACGGGCGAAAACGTAAAAAAATGGACAAAAACGGGCGAAAACGTAAAAAAAAAAACGGACAAAAACGGGCGAAAACATAAAAAATAGGAAAAAACGGGCGAAAACGTAAAAAAAAAGGGACAAAAACGGGCGAAAAACGTAAAAAATGGACAAAAAAGGACGAAAACTTAAAAAAATTGGAAAAAACGGGCGAAAACGTAAAAAAAAAACGGACAAAAACGTATGAAAATGAAAGAAAATGGGCGAAAACGTAAATTATAACAGTCGTTAAGTAAATTATAACAGCCGTTAAGTAATTTACAAACCACAGGGACCAACCATGTAATTTACTCTAAAAGGATTAACGATGCAGCGCTATTTAACCAAAGGGGGCTAACCTGTAAATTTTAACTAACCTAGTTAACACCAGTTAAACCAAGGGATCCGTGGTGTTATTTGTTTACCTACTTAGGGACCAACCATGCAACTTTAAACTTCGAGGGACGAAAGTTGTTATTTTGGACAAACCACAGGGACCAACCATGTAATTTACTCTAAACTATATATATGCATTGTAAATGACAGTTATAATCAATCAGTAATAACTTTATTTCGTGTACTTATTTCCCTCCAAAACTCTATCTTCTGTTCATACCATTGCATATTATATCTCTGCACAATTTCATTCACTCTAATTCAGTTTCTGGACATAAGATAGAGTTTTGGAGGGAAATAAGTACACGAAATAAAGTTATTACTGATTGATTATAACTGTCATTTACAATGCATATATATAGTTTATGAACAGGCATCAAATGAATGATTGTGATGGTTCAAAATGACCCAATGGGCACAACCCTTCATATGTAACTGTCATAACTATATTAACTGCTTATAACCGACCAAACTAACATATAACTAACTATTGTACATGTCATCAATCCTAAACTAGAGTTCTATTCAACCTTATTGGTTGATTACATGGCTGCAAACAAATAGAAACATAATAATAATTGTCTGATATAAATTAAGAATTAAGAACAAGTTTGATCTTAAATCTTCAACAACAAATCCAATGAAAGGGTAGCTGGCACTTTATCAGCACATAAAAATCTGGCTGTTTTATCATTGTTGATAGAGGCTTACTGATTGATATGTCCAGGTTGTAAACATGAAGATACATGCAGTAGAGGAAGGAGATATATATGTCATCTATGGAAGTTGTTTGGTATAGTTCGTGATGGGGTTACTGTTTATGAAAATAAGTTTATCTATGAGAAGTTGTAATCACGGGAACTCTACCATAATAGTGATTACAAGTCATTTTGATTAGTCGACTTTTAACTATATATTTATGGCTTTGGTTTGTTCATATTTGACTTATAATAGCAATTATGTTATTTTTGTTTGGTTACATTTGAGTAGTAAGATCACATTATTTATGCATATGTAATTTATTTTCACTTGGATGCGTGTGTATTGCTTATCAAAATCGAAACTAGAGCAATGCTGTTTATTTAGGAGTTTGTAAGTGCACCTGCTTGGCTGCTTAGTAGAAACAACTAATTATGTTTTACTTACGCACCTTGAATGAAACCATATATATAGTATATTTAAATTGATGTTTTTGCTAACCATAACCGTTAGAACTATGATTAAGGTTAACTTAATAGCAATCTTGTGGCTTACTCAGTGACTCACTCCTTTGGATGACTTGTGATATGATGTTGGCAAAGGTTGTTTTGTTTACTTCATGATAACTCTACGTGCTACAGGCCACTTGATGATATTATTGTATCTTTTTCCACAACCTTGTCAATGTATATAATATGGAGATGATGAAGCAAAATGCCTATAATGCACACAGAAATAAATAGGCTAAGAACTGGGCCAAGAGACAAGCTCATTTTTCTTTCACATGCACCATTGAAATGTACATAAAAAACACTTGGGTTACGTAATTAGGTATAGGGGTGCAAACGAGCCAAGCTTTTTTCAAGCAACTCGAGCTCGAGTTCAAGCTCGACTCGATCGAGCTGAGCTTTTATCGAGCTCAAGCCTGATAAACTGGCTCGAAACATATAATGAGTCGAGCTCGAGCTTTTGATAGCTCAGCTTGAGCGGTTATCGAGCTTTTCGAGCCTTAGTATAGATATATTTTCATATTATCTTTAAATATATAAATAAGGGTTGATTTGAATATTAACCTAATTATAATGACAAAATCCATAAATGATAAAATATTATATTATAAACGTACCCTTTAAACCCTAATATTGGTCTTGGTTATGATAATTTTAATGTTGATTTTATTACTCTTAAAAATATCTAATTTGGTTTTCAAACAGTTAAGTATTTCTCTTCCAGTTTGTGATTCGAGATCATGTACAAGTTCTGTGTGAAGACTATATTTTTTTATGACAACTGCAATTTGCAATTCGCTTTGACAAAGAATGGTGTATCTGCTATTTTGCTCGAGCTCAGTTCAGCTGCAAATACCAGTTAGCACAGATTCGAGCTTTTCATATATATAATTTCGAGATGTTCAAGCTAAGCTCAAGCTTTGCTCAAATCATACTCGAGCCGAGCTCAAGCTTGGATGGTTAAAGCTTGACGAGCAATCGAGCCAAGCTCGAGCCAACCTTTGATTTTTCGAGCCGAGCTCAAGCCTTGTTGAGCTCGGGCTTGGCTCGGCTCGATTACACACGTACTTAGGTGTACGTCTTTTCACCTTCCGTCGTTTGTGCATTCATTATTCTCTCAAGCTCCACTTGCAACGTATCGCTTGGCACCTAGACATCTTTCATCTTCACATGAAACACATCATTATTATAAGATCATGGGATGAAGGTACACAAACGTTTCTTGATCCGTGTTATTAGAGAAACAGTTTGGTGCCGTGTTTTTAGTCCATTGATGCCATCGTATGGTTTGATCTACGGTTTCTTGATCAACAACTTTTATTGTAAAAAAAATAGTGGCAAAATGCATTGTATTCATGTTATTGAATGAACAAATTAAAGCAAGTCTCCATTGAGATACTTGTTACTAAATTCAGGGTTCATTTAGTTAGTTCATGAAGTCAAATCTTGTTATTCACATTCCCATAATGACATATTTTTGGCTATGTGTTTTATCGTGTTCATAAGACGTAAAGAAATCATTTTGTATTCTCAAATTTGAAAGAGTTGTTTCTTCTTTTATGTTGTCAGGCTAAGAAATGCTGTTGGATAAAAACATAGAATACATTTCTCACTACAATTGTTAGGGTTCACTTCAAGATTATAATCGAAGTGGATTGGGATCATCTAGTCCGATAAAACAACAAATAAAAACAAAAAGCTAGACCAAACCAAGACAAAATTTAGACCACACATATATGGTCTGCCACTGGAGTGCACCAAGGCGACCGGCCCATTGGGACCTCTTTTTTTTGCTCTTGTATTACACCGACTAGTACATAAGATCAGAGACAGTTGCAACCTTCTCCTTCATACTTGGTATCTTGATGATGGGACTGTTATTGGAGACTCAGAAGAGGTGGCCAGGGCGTTAGACATTATAAGAATAAGTGGTCCAGGTTTGGGTCTTGAACTTAATATCAAGAAAACAGAGATATTTTGGCCCTCGTGTAATGGTGTAAAGCTTCGTGAGGGTTTATTTCCCGTCGATATTCGGAGGCCGTCATTGGGTGTAAAGCTTCTTGGGGGAGCTGTTAGTCGAGACGCTAATTTTATCAGTGGGTTGGCTATGAGGAGAGCCGCGAATGTTGTTGATTTGATGAGTCTTCTTCCACAGTTACATGACCCGCAGAGTGAGCTCCTTTTGCTTCGATCATGTATGGGTATTGCTAAACTCTTTTTTGGTTTAAGGACTTGTCAACCTGTACACATGGAGGATGCAACTTTGTTCTTTAACAAAGGATTGCGTGAGTCGATCAAGAACATAGTGGTTTGTGGAGGACCTTTCTTTGGAGACTTACAGTGGCGAATTTCTTCTTTGCCCATTCGATTGGGTGGTTTGGGTTTGTACTCGGCAAAAGTGGTTTCCTCTTATGCTTTTGTGGCATCGAGGGCCCAATCTTGGGTGCTACAAGACCACATCATACGTGATAGTGTGTAGCAAACTGCAAAATTTCCTATAATTAACGACGTTTAATTATATATTAATCTCCGTCACTATTTTTAATCACCATTTTTACGGGAAAAATTAAAATTTTTCTTATTATATTATCCTCACGAGATCACGTCATCACAAAAATCGCCGAATAACGAGACTAGTTCACAACGCGTATTACGGGATTTAATTATTTCACAAAACTTAATATTTCACTAATTACCATTAACACTAATTACACACTAATAACTAATTACATCCTACACTAATACAAACCAAACGGGCCTGAAATACGTCCAGCCCATCACCACCTTTTCATTCACTATACCAAGCCCACCCCTAGACCCACTCCTTTCTTTTGTGATTTTATGTAGAAACCGATCCCAAACCCCCTCCAAAACGACTCTCGTTCTCTCCAATACTAAACACGACATACCAATATTTTTGCACTACCTCATTCACCACCCACTAGACAATTCGTATGCCAAGTTCCAGAAATTTATGTCGAGATTTGATTAGCGTTTGAAGGCCAAAGTGCTCGTCCCATTTTAACCCAACTCGCTATACATAAAACATCAAATCTTAACCATTTTGACCCACACTTGTTCCTACGCCCTTCTAATGATCAAATTAGCATAATGTGATGATAAAAAGATAGTTAGGACAGCAAGTGGTGAATGTGGCTCGTTAAACCCATTTTACACCCATTCAAATATGTATTCGATACATATATACATTCCAAAAACAAAATATAGTGTTACCTACCCTCCAATATCTTTCCCAAGATCTTTAGTGTCAGTAATATATCTCCTATGTCCTCTAAACACTGGTCATCCAACAGTGGCAGCCAATGATAGACTTAGAAAGTCAAGAAAGTCAAGAAACGTGGGTGAACTATCCTATATTATACCCTATCCTACCACACTCTATCCTACCCTCATTTCAACTCATTTTCACTCACCAAGATACCTTAAAAGAGCAGGAGTCTTCTGTGACAACAAGGAAGCTTGTCGAGTGTTAAATATCTATACGTATAAGTGTATAACGAAGTGGGTCAAGGATTTCTTGTGTTTCGTTCCTCCTCTCACGTCTCTACCACCTTTAAAGGTGTTGTAAGTGTCTTTAAAACTCATCTCTACTCCATTGTGCACGTTAGTTAATCATTCATGCATCACTTATTATGTTACTCGAACGTATACATTTATTTCTAGTATTTTACGTGCGTCATTTGGTGTAACCCACCAAAAGGTGACGAGCCTTCATCCTAGAGGGCTTAGCAGTCATCTCACACACCACTCTCACGTTTAAGAGGTCATTTCATGCGTGATTCGAGCGTATATAATCCTTATGTTACACGTACAACTTAACTGGAAAACACTTAGAATTATTCTAAGTGTTTTGTACGCAAAAACAGTTCCAAGCCGCCTAATAAATCACCCCATAACTCACGATCTAGCTTAATGACCATGTCCTATCTTTATACAACCCAATAGACCTCCATACTAGCTACATTTTTCGTGTAAACATCTTGTAAAAATAATCGAGATACGACCCTTAAAAACAGCCCAAGCTAGTCGCAGAAACCATATTTGAAAACAACTAAAAACAACGAATGGGCTTTATAGCCCATTAAGCTGTTTATAAGCTGACTTTTGGAGCCTTTCAGTATAAAAATAAGATGTAAAAAGTGAACTTTTGAACTTACCCAACTCACTTCAAAGTGTACGAATTAAAACTTGTTAACGGGCTAGAGTTATGACTCGTTAAGGGCCCATTAGTGTGAAAAATAAGCTAATAACCAAATAAGCTATTAAAATAAGCTTCGTTAATATTAAATAAGCTTAAGAAAAACTTGCCAACTTTTTCCACATTTTTTTGCACATTTGGACTAAAAATGTAACGCAAATTCACCTAGGAGGACTAAAACTGCCAAGCGCTGAAAACAGGGACTGGAACAGTAAAAACAAAATCTTTAGGGTAGAAATTGATATATTATTGAACTCCAAGCTCAGTTTGTAATTTTGGACAAGTAGAGGACTATAAATGGAACATGTACTTGACGAAGGACTAACGGTGCAACGCAAACACAGTTAGGGTAAAAAGTGTAAAAACTGGAAAAGGACAAGGACCAACTGATTTTACTTGACATTCTTATTTTATCTTCCATTTTACGTCACCCTATCACGTCACGTGCATATTTGTATATTTCAGTTATTTAATATTTAACGTTCGTTATATATACATATAAAGAGTTTTTAACGATCTAACTTAACGTTTCGTTTCACCACTTTCGAGGAAAAGATATTATTGGTTTCAATGACATAAAAACAAGATAATATTATTAATAATATTATTTTTGAACTTGAGGCATTTTAAGCATATCACACTCACATCATCAATCAAATCGTTATACGATTTCCCATGTTCACACTCATTATTCGTTGTAAGTTAGAATCTTAGACTTCCTTTATATTCAGGTCTCGTGTTGAAGACGTTTCCGTAGTCGTTACCATAATCTTACTTGATTTCATAATTCCACCTTGTCAGATACGCTCAAGGTGAGTCGTAGCCCCTACTCTTTTAATACTTGTTTTATACTTTTGGGGAAGATACATGCTCAACTGTTTTCATTTACTTTTATACTCTAAACTTTCACGAATAGTCGTGAGTCATAGCCCCACTTTTACTCTTTTATTCATTTTATACTTTTGGGGGAGATACATGCTCAACTGTTTTCGTCTACTTTCATACTCTAAAAACTCACATGATTTACTCAGAATTATAACTCCTACTTACATGCTTTGATTTACTCTTTGGGAGAGATATATGCTCGTTTTACTTGCAAATTGCTTGCTTAGCTTAAACACTGAACTCAAATGATAGCATTCTCAAATTGCTTATTGTAACTTGATACTTGTTTTCACTATACACCTTCACATAACACCAGGAATATATACACCCCTTTTATATGTTAACTCCAAACTCCAATGGAAATATTTACTAGAACTAGAGCACACGTATTTTATGTACACCTTTTGAATTTATTGAAATAAATAACTTATGCGGTTACGTTGAATATCACTCAACGTAAGGCAAATGAATAATTTATGCGGTTACGTTGAATATCACTCAACGTAAGACAAATAAATAACTAATGCGGTTACGTTGAATATCACTCAACGTAAGGCAAATGAATAACTTATGTGGTTACGTTGAATATCACTCAACGTAAGACAAATAAATAACTTATGCGGTTACGTTGAATATCACTCAACGTAAGGCAAATGGATAACTTATGCGGTTACGTTGAATATCACTCAACGTAAGGCAAATGAATAACTTATGCGGTTACGTTGAATATCACTCAGCGTAAGGCAAATAAATCACTTATGCGGTTACGTTGAATATCACTCAACGTAAGGCAAATGAATAACTCACTACTTGTTTCATCACTATTATCACTTATTACAATATTCACCTCACCCTCGAAATTATTGAAAATAACTGTTTACCAGTACTTGTATTTATTTCAAATACACTGTTTACCACTTGAATTGATTGAAATAAATTGCTTTCCATTAAACTCTATGAACTCACCAACCTTTGTGTTGACACTTTTAAGCATGTTTATCTCAGGTAATTAACGGAGCAGGACAAGACACGGAGAGGGCATTTTATACTCTAATAATTTACGTGGTGTAAAGTTAAATATGTCATTCTTTTCAAAGTTATTATACCCTACCATGGGATTTTTAAATCAGATATTTCACCTTTGTAACAAAAATATTATTTTGAATGACATATAACTTTCAAAACGTCTCTTTCGAGCCGTTTTCTGTAATTATGACTTCGATCCTCACCGTAACACCCTAATTAGTCTTCCGCTGTTAACTCAAAATTAGGGGGTGTTACACAGTGGCATATGTGGTATGGATGTTGATTACGGTTCTGCTCTGGATTGTCTTCGTGATACAATTTCAAGCTTTGATTTTAGTGGTTTCACTAATAAGGACATTGTCCCCTCTAAAGCCCAACAAACACTGATGAGTGCCCTTTTTAGTGAAATGGTCAAGGATATAGAAGTTCACTTTGACATGACTGTGAGACAGAAAGCTGTTTTTGAGTGTCTACGTGCACCACATGCTCAGGATTTTCTACTAGCTATCCCCATAGACGGGCTAGGTCAACATATGTCACCGGTGGAATATCATACTATCCTTAAGTATCGCCTTATGATTCCATTATTTTCGGTTGATGGGATATACCTTGTTTGTCGCAAGGCATGTTTGGATTCCTTTGGGGAACATGCGGTTCATTGTAAAGAGCTCCCGGGCTTCAAGTACAGACATGATTTGTTAGAGACGTCCTTTTTTATGTATGTAGGCGTGCCGGGATCTCCGCAAAGAAAGAAGCGCCTGTGAACTTTTTGACGGACCCGTCGGATGGAAGATCTACATTGAGACCGGCTGACATTTTGGTTTTTGGATGGGTTGGGGGAAACATGCTTGTGTGGATCTGACCGGGGTTTCTCCTCTCGTGGGGTTGAGTAGTCGGGGTTTTACAGCTGGACATGCCGCTTTGAAAGCCGCCTTGTGCAAAGTGACAAAACACGAGAAAGCATGCATTGAAAATCAACACATGTTTATTCCTTTCGCGTTTGATACATTTGGTTTCCTTGCACCTGAGGCGGTGGAACTACTCAACAGAGTCCAACGAGTTATGAACAGTAATGTTATGACACATAGATCCACGAATGTAGTTTTCAAAAGAGTTAGTTTTGCAATCCAAAAAGGGCTAGCGGCGCAGCTTGTTGCCCGTTTGACTTCAACCACTATGTAAATTTTATTTTGATGAATTTATAACCATGTAAGTTTTTTTCTAAAAAATTATATTTAGTTTTTCAACAACACCCCAATGAAAGATATTTTGGAAAAGTTAGGGAACCGATATCCACAACATCTTCATTGATGAGCGTTTTTGAATGAGTAAAAACAATTTGCTGTAACCTTGAGGGTCTTAATAATAAAGCTCTCAAAAAATGGCTCTCCCACCAATGTGGGATACGATTCACTTTCCATTTCATCTGTTACTTCAAATGTCTCTCATTCACATCAACATGATTTTGGGACTTATTTTAGCTTGTTCCAAAATAAGTCATGTATACCATATACATATAAGGATTAAATCAGCGTCCAAAGTTAGTGAAAAAAAGTCACTTTTCTCAACTAAGTCATGTATTGTTAGTTATGAAAAAGTCTACATGAACAGCAATAAGGTAAAAAATACATACTTATATAAAACATCTCATACAACATTTATAGTTATTTGTATCTCTAAATTTGCTTACTAGCTCTACATGCTACAAATAAGTTGGCCATCACCCTTGTCAAGATATATAAAATGAGATGATGAAATACCTACTTGCTCGCTATTACGTTTTCAAAATGACTCAAACAGAGCGAAAAGCTCAACGAGTTAAAGACAAACTCGAAAGGCACATGTTTGAAACTCATGCAATATGTTTACTCCAACTCTACGAATAGGCTTGGCCCAAGGCCCAATGAGCTAAATAATTTCACAATCTTTAAATGTGACAATATGAGCATAATTCCTTATAGCTATGATAAGCTATAATTTTTACCACTTTTTACAATTTGGACACAATTTACCCATTTGACATGTTAGTGTTATGACATTATTAGATGGTGTATGGGAAGTGGAAATGCCTATTAAATTTCATTTACTTATCTGCTTATTGTTAAGCAAAAAAATAATTTCTCTGCAGTTGTGAGTGTTTTGAAAGAAAGTGTTTATTTGCTTAGATAAACACTTAAAATGTGTTTGGCTTAACAACCCATATTTACTTTTCCACAAACGTGTAAGACTGGATTAGCTTTTCATGTCGACATATGTTACTGTTAAGTGTTAAACTTTTATAAAGTGTTAAAGTCATTAAGTAGTAATCAACTACTCTATTCAGCCAATATATGTTACTTTTGAGTGTTAACTTTTTTAAACACAAACATATGTTACTGTTAAGTGTTAAACTTTTAAAAAGTGTTTAAAGTCATCAAGTAGTAATCAACTACTCTATTCAGCCAATATATGTTACTGTTGAGTGTTAACATTTAAAAAGCGTTTCGGTCACTAAATAGCAATCTACTTTTTTCAAAGTTTTGTTTGGCTCATAACTAAAAAGTGTCTCGTTACAAACTTTAAAAAGTGTTTCGGTGTGCGCATTTGGGTGACACGACATATAAAATAATGTGACACACGCAAGATTTTGGAGTATGACACGTTATCAAAATGTATATATTTGAACATTTAATGAAAGTTTGTAACATTTATGAGACATGTATAATCTACGTTCTTAAATGAGTGTTATTATTATTTTTTTTTTTTTTTAATGTTCTTATTTAGTGTCATAAACCCTTATAAAAATATCCCTATTGTATAAGGATATAAATTTCAAATGGTGTAACATCTTTATAATCAATTAACTTTGTTTTTTAAGCACACTTAAAAAAAAAAAAAAAAAAAAAAAAAAAAAAAAAAAAAAGGTCGTTTGTATCGCTTAATGGATAAGGATACCGTTTTCGACCCTTCTCTCACTATCCCTGAATATACACCATTAACGAGAGTTGCACTCTTGAGCTAGAAAACTAAAAACATTACCACTATCCTTAGCGATGGTTTAACCCAAATTACCAATGAAACGGAAAATAAAATATCAGTAAATTAAATCACATGTCACACCGAGTATTTTATTCATTTAAAGATATTAAACGTCAGATTCGATACTATAAAAATAAAAATACCTAAACGTTATCTAACCAACCTGCGTAAACTCATGTTTAAAGTTTAAACACAAAAAGTAGGAACTTTCTATATCAAAATAAGAATCTTGATAACAAACATTTTGTGGTTTAACTGATTGTACGTTTATTTAAAACGATCCATATCCTGTCACATGACAAGATTCTCGTAGAAAATATAATATATAGTCGATGAACATGCTATTTAGAATCTGCTAACAAAAAATGAACACAAGTTTAAGGCAAGCTAAACGCAAAGCTTAAATGAATAAATAATCAGACAATAAATAATTGTAGACTTTATGCTAAAAGTTGAACAATCATTCTTCCTGATGAGTCGGTTCATTAGGTAAGGTGGAAATTTTCGGTTTTAATGGAATACATCTGTATCATAAACTTGGTCTAGATTAATTTGTGACATATTCTATTTGTCTAGCTTAAATGTCACTCTACATTATTTACGTAAGCAAATCCAACCTAATACATTATGTTTGGGAACTAATTATTTGATCCTAAGATTTTCATAATAAGATTAGTTTCTAAAAGTTGATAACTGGCAACCTAAACCGAGTTTACACGTCCATCTTAAGAACAAAAAATAAAATATAATGTTGAAGCTAACTCGCCACTATAATTATGAATGTGTCTGTTAACTTTGAGAAACGTAATCTCGCAAAATATTTTCACTTGAAATCAGCCGGCTTGCATGCATAAATACTGACCCTAAAGTTACATCTTCTGATTTTGTAGGTTTGGTTTGAACATTTTAAGAGCATCTCCAATGCAATATGTGTGATCAAAATTTTTACGCAGTGTTAACCTTATGCTCCAAATGTTAAAAACTTTTACATTAACCTCAACGGCCCAACCTATTTTTTCACTCACACAAACAATGTTTAAATATGTTGAGCAACACTAACCTTCTTTCAAACCATTTCCAACTCCCTATTAGAGATGCTCTAAGTCTTGGTGACTAGCTACACTTTTAAGGTTAAGAATTACTACCTCCGTCCCAAAATAAGTGTCTAGTTTGACTTTTTAGAGTATTTTTTGTTCAACTTTGACAATAAATACTTTTATTTGTGTTATATAATATTTAATGCAGAATATATGAATGAAATGAGTTTTAAATGTATTTTTATTGGTATAATTTTCATCAAGTATTATATAACACAACTAAAAATATTTAAGGTCAAAGTTAAACAACAAAGACTTCAAAAAGTCAAATCGGTCACATATTTTGGGACGTAGTGGGTATCTAATACAATATCTATATCTAATTATCCAACAATTATACTTTTATATAATAAAACAAAACCCCTAGTGGAGACTTTTACATTTCAAAAAAATCAAATCATACCTTATTAAGTAATAATCAAATTATTATTATTATTATTATTTTCTTAAATATTAAATAAGAAAAGCCTAAATACTTCTAAATTTATCCATATTCTACAAAAAAAAGAATGTAATTTGTAATCATTCAATAAAAATTTACAAAAATATATGTGTCAAAATATAAAAAATTAAAACTTGAAAACGGTGGAGTAAGTTTTTCAAAGATTTGGGCTGAAACTTAAAATTCAGTATCATTCCCACTAAATATTTGAAGTCCCAACATTCCCAAATTTCTCCTCCATCAATCAAACTCGATCTCTTATCATTCATTCACGCACAATCATTGACGCAAGAACATCTCCTCCAAATCTAATTAATATTAAAACCCACTACATTCGTAAATAACCCTAATTCAATACCTCAATCAAAGTACAATGGTTTTGAAGGTCATGTTATAATAATTAAAACCCGAAATTAAAAATAATAATTTATTTAAATGATTAGAAAAAACCCCGCACATGCGCGGGTATTATATCTAGTTATAATTAATTAGATAACCTAATAAGTAAAAAAATTATAGTAAATCAAGTTTTAAAACACAAAATATATTTGGGATGAAAGACCATGGTCAAACATTCTATACTCATTTGTTCTTCCCGCATGTCACGCCGCCAGTCAATCGTATTATTTGCCCCATGTGACCCATGGACCACAGCCCCTTTTTTACGACACCTCATTAAGGGACCAAAAACACAATAATAGACATTTATAGGGTGCATAATTGATTATTTAGAATACTTTTAAGGACTAAAATCAGAACTATTTAAAAGTTGTTAGATACTATTAGCCGGTACAAGTACAACTCATGTTAGCCGGCTCATTGGAGCCCCAGCCGATTATTTAACGTTTATAACTACTTTATATTTTAGGAGGGGATTAAGTCGTAGAATATCAATTTACTTTTCAAAATATACCATCTTGATGCATGTACTTTTTTTAAGTTGTACAATAGCAATGTACTTTCATAATTGTTTCAATTTGGTATGTGATGATAACGTGTCATACTCGAAAGTTTGACACGTGTCATCATTTATAACGTGACACATATCGTCACGTACCAAATTAGAACAATTATGAAAGTACATTACTATTCTACAACTTATAAAAAGTACACGTACCAAAACGGTATACTTGTACATTGTTATTCTACGACTTAATCCCTTTTAGGAGAGATTGATTGAGTTTCGGGACTCGTTTGGTTCGAACCCGAGGTAGTTTGTGTAATTGTAATCAGATTACATTACGTATATTATTTGTTTTGTAAAATGAAGG
The DNA here is from genome assembly GCA_021014915.2 of Artemisia tridentata subsp. tridentata. Classification (NCBI taxonomy): domain Eukaryota; kingdom Viridiplantae; phylum Streptophyta; class Magnoliopsida; order Asterales; family Asteraceae; genus Artemisia; species Artemisia tridentata. The sequence goes on from CP139508.1 coordinate 50,204,485, forward strand.
AAACTATAACTCAGATTACATTATGTTATGTTATTTGATTTGTTAAGTAACTACAATTCAATTCATTCACCCCTAAAAAGTATATTTTTAAGATTTTATCTTGATTACGTACATATTTGAAATTTGGACCGTTATAATTTTCCAAGCATGTGTATTTTCTGTATTTTATACAAGATTGTGTTAAACAAGTGGTAAGGGGCATTAATCATAAATTTAGGTTCGCTTGTGAGTCGTTGAGAGTGCGGGAAACGTGTGAAAGGAATTAAAGAGAATAAGGTGAAGACCCGAAGATCCGGTTCGTGTGTTGACTTGTGAGAGTGTGGTAAACGTTCCAAAATTAAAACGTGTTAACCAAAGGTTAAATGTCTACCCCACGAGCATACTAACTACATATGAGAACTCGAATCGAGCTCTTTTCAAGTGAGGGAAATGATGGAGATAAGATAGAAGAGTAAGCCGAGAAGTATGTGGTGCGTTTGGAACATGACAAATATGCCAAAACTTCGCTACGGCGTAACACTATGATCCTTGTTACACTGTAGAAGCCACGAATAAATAACAAATCGTTTTATGATTTGCTTCGACGTAACACGTAAAACTTTGTTACGCCATAGAGGCCGCGAATAGCAGATTTCCTTGGGTCAGTCTACCCATCATGAACGCGTCCCCAACCCTCCCCCTTACGTGAGTCTCATAGCAGATTTCCTTTTATTTATTTAGGACGTTTTTTAGGGATAATTATTGTTTATGAATGTTTTAAATTAGTTTTCTATTTTATTTACATTTCTTTTTGCACAATATATCTTCCCATATAAATATAAGGCTTTTTTTTCATTAATAAAATTATGTTTTGGAGTATTTACTCTTGTGAAGGTTTTATTCTCTAAAAGTTTTATTCTCGTTATCAACTTTTGAATTAGGGGTAATAAATTTCACTTTCACGTTCTGCTTCAACAAAGGTAACTACACGTATGGCTTCTTATCCCATTTTTATAACTGTCATGTAAATAGTGCGAACATAATGTATACCTTTTTTTCTGCATTATTTGTATTGTACAGCTTTTTATACATTTAAATATTTAACACTAGATGCATTCATGCATATCTAGTCATGTTTCGAGAAATAATCCGCACACATGTAACAAATCTCTAGATACGCCATTCCATGCAAAATGTAAATTGCCTTTCATGTATATGAACCTAAGACATATTGTTCTAACAAAAACTTAGGGCACTAGGAGTCGTTGAATTTATGGGGCATACCGTCAGTAACACCGTCGCCGGCATCAAATTTATGCCAAAAATTTATGGGAGACGGTATATCATACTTGTGGTGATGAATTTGCAATTTTGGGGGGCCCTCACTTCTTTTGACCGTTACATTAATTATCTTACCTGTCTTCTTCTTTTCCATAACAAAGGTCATCGTTGACGTATGTGTCCGAACGGCCTGTCTCTACTGGCCGTCCGGACGACATTCGGCCGTCCGGACATACCGAAAGGAACACGACTCATCCGACCAATATCACAGTGAGTAATAGGACAGGTGGCGTTTACCTTTTGACAGATGGCAGCTGCAGACACCGCCGCCGCCGCCCCAGGATTTACGGGATTATGTCGGGGACATGTCTCCTGAAAATCCGGCGCCGCCATTCCAGGTATCAAGGTCGAGTACTATAAATACTCGACTCATTTACTGCTCTCAACTAACATTTTTACCTGCATTAATTCCTCACTACGATTGATAGCCCTTTCGGAATACCAGATACTTACTCTCACACCGGAGGTGGGTCCTGGGATAACACCCGGGGCGAGCCTAACGTGTGCTGTTGTGTGCAGATATCCGGAAGACCCCAGACGATCGAGGTGATCAGCCCCAAGCCTACCGGAAGAACCCTAGTGGAGTTCAGCCGGCAGGCCCTCTTTATTTGTCTGAAGTGATTGCAAGAAATTGCTTCAACAAATTGGCGCCATCGGAGGTGGGTCGTGGGATAACACCCGGGGCGAGCCTAACGTGTGCTGTTGTGTGCAGATATCCGGAAGACCCCAGACGATCGAGGTGATCAGCCCCAAGCCTACCGGAAGAACCCTAGTGGAGTTCAGCCGGCAGGCCCTCTTTATTTGTCTGAAGTGATTGCAAGAAATTGCTTCAACAAATTGGCGCCATCCGTGGGACCTTTCGCTCGATCTACCTGAGATTAGGGATGACAGGTCCCCCACCAACGTTTGAAGCATTCAACACAACAGGTACAACACCCATCTTCACCCCTGTCCGAAACGCGGGAGGAGCCGGAGGATCTGGAGGAGACCAACATCCTCCGGACGCCCAAGCCCTGATTGAAGGTCATCTTTCGGCATTAAAAGAATTGTTCAAACAACCGGGCAATCGCAACTTAGTAAACCCCAGAATGCTGAGACTTGGCGACGGGTATGAGAGTTCGGAAGAGGAGGAAGTGGAAGTATCGCCCTACGGAAAGGGAAAAAAGGCAGATGATGGTCACGGGAAAGGGAAAAAAGCAAGTGACGGCCACGAAAAGGAGAAAATGACAGACGACGATTTGAGCAAACCATTCAAAGAAATGATAAAATGCCCGTTCACAAAAAGAATCATAGAGTTCTCGTCCCCCAAACACAAGATCCCAACGAACTTGAAACTATATCAAGGGACCACCGATCCGGATGACCACATCAATCGCTTCACCGGAGCAGGAAACCATGAGGAATGGCCCATGCCCGTGTGGTGTCGAATGTTCCAACAAACCCTGGACGGGAAAGCCCGAGGATGGTTTGATAAGCTCCCCACAGGGAGCATCGATAGTTGGGACGAACTCCAGAAAAGGTTTTTGAACAGGTTTAGCATGCTGAGAATAAGCACCAAGGACCTAACAGAGATCAATAAGATTCACCGAAAGGCGAACGAGAGCCTTTCAGATTTTAAGGAAAGATGGATATGTGAGGCCAACCACTTCCCGGACGCCCCGGAGATCATGCAAATCGGGTCATTTCTGAATGGTCATCATTGCCCTGAGCTAGCCAAAAAATTTTCGGATAAGATCCCTAAAACCGTGGATGAAATGTTGGAAAGGATCGACGATTTTGTTCGTTCCGAGGAGGCATTCCGAGCAACCGAGCTGCCAAAGGGAGAGAGAACGGAGCCTCGGCCTAACCCATACCACAACAGGAACGACTACCAGCCAAAGCCTCCTGTTGGAGATTTACGCCGGAATAACCCCAGGGTCGGGTTCAAAGGGCGAAGGAACGATTATTACGCACCTTATGTCGCCCCAAGATACGGCAACGCTGGGAGGCCCGACCCCCGCCGAAATGACATCCGTCGAAACGAAACAAGGCCGATAGATCTGGACGTCCTTACGAAGACACCCAAGGAAATATTGGCGACGGAACATCAGCTAAGATTACCGCAGCCTCCTCCGACAAAGGGAAAGCCACAGAAGGATTGTGAGGACAGGTACTGTGATTATCATGGGGAGAAAGGACACTTCACTGACGATTGCTGGGTACTCAGGGAGGAGCTAAAAACCGCGTTGAGCACGGGGAAGCTAGATCATTTGGTAAAAGACCTCAGGAGAGGAAAGAAAACTAATCAAGGAGGAAACTACCAAGGGAATAAAGGGAAAGTAATCAACATGATCCGAGGCCTTATGACCTCCCGGAAGCCGGAAGAAGTGGGAAAGGAAGAATGGATGAACGCTCCAATAAGCTTTCCGTCCATTCCTCCGGAGAAAATGTCGGACGAACCACTGATAATCAAGGTTGAAACGGAAGGGAAAGAAATCCGCAAGGTCTATGTTGACCCTGGTGCATCAATGGAAGTAATATATGGGCATCAATTTGAGCGCCTGAACCATGCGGTGAAAGCACGGTTGAAAAAGGTTGACACAACCTTGGCCGGGTTCACCGGAAAACCCATTAGGCCGAGGGGGGTGATTGACTTAGAGATCCGTTTCGGGGGGCAGGGTCTATCCCGGACAATCAGTTTGGAGTTTGCCGTGATCGACTCACCTTCCCCCTACAATGTCATACTGGGACGCATCGGTTTAAGGAAGTTGCGAGCCGTACCTTCAACCATTCATTCGATGGTCAAGTTCCCGACACAGGGCGGCATAGCGACATTGGTCACTCAGTCGAGGACACGAGGGCATCAAGGTGCTAGGGAGAAGCCCATCACCGAAATAAAAGAGGCCAAGGAAAGAAATTATCCGTTGGGAGAAGTAGGAGGGGACAAGCCGTATGAACGAAAGAAGGAACCCGGGATTGGAAGGAAGGACGGGAGAAAGCTGAATCAGTCGGATGATCAAAGAAACCCCAGCATACCGACCAAGACGCAAATAATGGCTCAGGTAATCGTCAGTACGAAATAACCATTGAAATACCTTACTATTCTATTCTATTACTGTAACAATGTGCGAACTAACGGAAGGAATGCAAATACCTTCATAACTTAAGACAGGCAATTTTACATGGCGGGAGAGCAAGGCCTACGGAAACACGATCCGACAGAAGCATTAGAAGCTTGCCAAATAAGAGAACACCAGTCGAACAGGGATAGGCCGAAGGACACCACAAGCAAGGAATTGATTGTAAAACGCGTCCATGTAAATGGGGCTTAATATATTTTATGTAACACCCGAAAGGGTTTGATGTTAGTGATTTAATGAAACATAGCTACCCTGCCATAGAAGGGGGCAATTTTCTCTCAATATATCTCTGAAATATTTATGATATCCCAAAAAGGCTCGGTATTGACTGTTTTTAATGACGAATGCAGTTACCCCACCATGGGAGGGAGGCAATGTCCCTGCGGAACATCACTTGAATATTTATGTGAGGTCCCACATGTATAGCGATTGCAAGATAGCCCGAACATAAGTTTAAGGTGACTCGTCCGGATGACTCGCGACATCCAGGCGTAGTCAATGTTCGAGGTTGGAATATCGGAACACAAGTTTAAAGTGACTCGTTCGGGTGACTCGCGACATCCGGGCGTAGTCAGTGTTCAAAGTTTGATTTTCTGGACATAATTGGAAAATGGCCCCCCCGAGAGGTTCACGCCCTCCGGGGAGTATGTGGTCAATGTCCAAAGATGGTTGATACCCAGAAAGGGGTTGCCATAATCCTGGCGGAAAGGCTGAACCACCTGTAAAATCGCGAACATAAGTAAAAAGTGATCCCTCCGAGGTTCGTGCCCTCCGGAGATTAGTGATCAATGTTCATTATTTTCTGGACATAATTAGAAAATGGCCCCCTCCGAGGTTCGCGCCCTCCGGGGAGTTTGTGGTCAATGTCCAAAGATGGTTGATACCCAAAAAAGGAAGGGGTTGCCATAATTCTGGCGGAAAGGCCGAGACGTTTACCACATTTTGAACACAAGTGAAAAACGATCCCTCCGGGAGGCTGGCCCCCTCCGGAGACTTTTGTGATCGATATTCATAAAGGTACCATACAACCAAACAAAATGTATAAACTTGCACTATCGGAACTATACAAACACAAAAATAATAACGAACGAATGTCACACGCCCGTAATCAAAAGAATGTACAAATGTACTTTCGGTGCCATACGAATGACAGAGATAACAACGGACAAACGACGCGATTCATAACACCGACGAATAGCGAAGAACAACTATTCGACAACATCCATTTCAAGGACCCAAATTGTCCCATTACAATCCACACATGTAGTCCACGCAAAAAAAAAAAAAAAAAAAAAAAAAAAAGAGAGAAGAATATTTTTTTTTTTAGGAAGGGAAAAAGGAGGAAGAAGGATAAGGCAAGCATTAATAAATCACAAGTTAAAAGAATCCGGCAGGATCGTTCAAAGGTCCAGTAGAACATCTCATCATACCAACCGAAAGGTCAATTCCACTAAATCCAGGTCACTCCGGAAGCAAGCAAGAGCAATAACATGAAACATAAAACATGGAGCATGCGAAACACAAAACAATCATAAATATATGCAAAGGAATAAGACACGCAAATTATTTGTCACAAGATTATTACAGTCATCCGGATGTATGTATATAAAAACAGAAAGAGAAAAATTGTTCTTGGCTCAAAGGCCTTACGACACAAGGTAAAGCAAATCATTCGGAAACTTAGGGGGCCGACCCGTCCTTTCCAACAGTTGGGCCCTCGACGGTAGTGGTCCCGGAAGTTGATCCCTCGGCGGCATTAACAATCGGAGCGCGGGGAGAAGCAGCCGGGTCGGGATCAGGGAAGATTTTCAGGATCTCATCAAGGGACTTAAGATAGGAACCGCTGATCTTCTTGATATAAGGATACTCGGCGGTAAACAACCCGTCAAATGCGGGGTTGAGTTTCTTCGCAGCATCCACATCCAGGTCTTCCGTTTTGGCCAAAATGGCGGCCACTTCTTCCGGCCCGCGGCCCTCAACCACACCTTCCATAAACCCGGACTGCGAGGACAAGCTGAAGGGCCCTGCCAAATGGTTCTTGTACTCATAGCTGCCCAACAGACGACGAACAACCTCCGGGAGAACCTCTTTAACAACCCTGAACCTTTCCCCTTCGGTGCGTCCCACCCGGGCAATCAGATCTTTCTTTTCTTCCCGAAGGGCCACGTTGTCCTTCACCTCGTCACTCAGGTTAACCTTAGCTCTTTCCAAATCAGCTTCCAAGGCGCTGATTCGTTCCGCTGCGGCCAACCTCTCATCCTCCACCAGCTTCTCCAACTCTTTCACTTGCCCCATCAACTCCGACTCTCTCACCAGGCAGGTGGAATGCTCAATCTTCAGTTGTTTGAGCTCTCCCCCGTTCTTTCCGAGGTTTCCACAATGCTGGTGGATTTGGTAAAGCTCGCTATGATCATGAAGGAGTTTCTCGAACCGAAGCAACAAGTCGGACTGAGCAACGGACCCCATACCCAAAAGTCTCCAGGCTCTCTGAACAGCCTCGACATCCCCCAAACTTTCCAAAAATGACTCTTCTTTCGGAGTCGGTAGGTTCAACAACAGTTCCCGGCAGACCTTCCAGCTATCCAAGCGGTCATCCTTACTCACCTTCCACATTGGCACATGCAAAGAGGCCGACTCACTTTCACCGGTTGCTTTATCCTTCCCGCGGTTAGGATCAGCAGCGGAAGAAGCCCCTACATTTCCGGAAAAAGAAGAAATAAATCAGTAAGTCAAGCAACAATTTCGGAGTAAATGCAAAGTTAGAAGGTCAATGTTTTATAAAGAAAAAGAGAGGAAAGACTTGCCAGCACCAGTTGCCTCCGACGTGAAGCACCCGCCGATACCCCCTTGGGTATCCGGCTGTTTTCTTCCGGCCGAAGCATCGGGTCCCTCCGGCTGTTTTCTTGCGCCCGTAGCACTCTCGCTTTCAGTGGGCTCTCGGAAAGTACCCCCACCGGACGCGTCACGGTGAAGGCGGACTCTAGTCCCCTGTGTTTGGGACTGAGGTATGGGGCGGACAACATCCTCACCCGGTTTCCTTTTTCGGGAACCCGAAACCTTTGGGTCAGACTTTTCGACTCTGGTCGTCTCGGCCGTCTGCTCAGGGATAACGGCTTGGGGAACGGCGGCAGTATGCGTTCCTTGGGATTGACTCTCTTGATGCTTACTCCCCTGGGTCAACGACACATCCTTCTTAACTTTGGGCTTCCTCAGGTATTGAGACATTATGATAGCTGCAAAAAACGGATGCAGGTGATGGTCAAAACGTTGCACGGGCGAAGGCCGAAACACAACTAAAATAATAAAAGGAGACAGACAAAGACCGTAAGGGCATAACCCTCCTCCCGATTCCCCTAGAAGTTGCCCACTAGTTGGGATACCCACAATCGAATGAGAGCCCTACGACGTGGGAAATTCAAACGACGCGAGGTCTATCGTTCCCCAAGCCATCCTATCGGCGTTCGAGGTAAAAGAACTGAAGGGTTTATATGGAAGCTACGAGGATAAACCTCGAAAAATGTTATATGGTGCATTCCTAACGACGCTAGGTATGCCTCTCTACGGTATTTCGTAATCCGTGACAACCCCATGCACAACCCTTTAACCCCATCGAAAGGCACGTGTCTCTAATTGGACCCCTGGAAAGCTCTCACAAGTAGAAGTGGGCAAAGCCGATGCGGTTTTGCCGGGGGAAAAAGGGATACAGCCAAACAACAAAATAAAGTTAAGACAGAGATGGTTCGAAACGTACCTTGGAAAGACGAAAGACTAGTATGAAAATGTAGGACAGATTGGCAAGAATCGTTCGGAAAATAATACCGGAAGGCGTCTCAGTTAAGATTATGGAATTACGGTAGTAAAAAACACACATCAGTGTCACTATTTATAGGAAGAACTCAGGATGTGGAATGTCACATTTGGCGAGACGCTGACGTGGCTGCAAATCTGCACACGCACTAAACACGCGCATACGTGTCAGTCCATCAACAATGACCTACATGGAACAACCGTAAAGTGACAGAATTATAAATAATAATAAAAGAGAGAGGCACACTCATAAAAACACTAGGGCGATACTTGGTAAAATCGGTATGATGTAAGACATGCTAGAATCTAACGGCATATCCTTCGGAAAAGGTCAAACGTGAACCCATAGTTTGTCAGCAATGTCGTACCATCGGCATAATCGCAGCGCCTACGCACAGAAGGGCAAGGCCCTCCGGATAAATTGAAAAAGGCACTCTGACCCGTCGGGTATACACAATGATTGCTCACCAAAAGAAATAAAAACGTACGCATAATATACATTATAAGCCAGAAGAGGATCGGGAACGATGCAATAATAACTTCCACACATCAAAGCCACGGCATATCAACACCAACTCTGTAAGGCACTTCGCCATCGGCCAAACTAAAAAAAAAACAAATGCAACAGTGATCCTAAAGACTTAGGCCGAAAAGCCACAAGGTAATCTCTGCAGTATTACGTCAATGCTTTATCAACAACGCAATACCGATATCACATGCATGTATCGGAAAGCGCAGGCTAAAACGCGAAGCAACTGTAAGGTATTATCTTAATCTTATGGGTGTATATGTTCGAACAAAATATGCCGAAAGGCACCAAAGGTATTACCTAAAAATTGCAGGTACCGAAAGGCGCACAGATATTGTATAAGTATTACATCATCGACCTTCAGCCGATAATGCAACACTGGGGAGGGACATGTTGACGTATGTGTCCGAACGGCCTGTCTCTACTGGCCGTCCGGACGACATTCGGCCGTCCGGACATACCGAAAGGAACACGACTCATCCGACCAATATCACAGTGAGTAATAGGACAGGTGGCGTTTACCTTTTGACAGATGGCAGCTGCAGACACCGCCGCCGCCGCCCCAGGATTTACGGGATTATGTCGGGGACATGTCTCCTGAAAATCCGGCGCCGCCATTCCAGGTATCAAGGTCGAGTACTATAAATACTCGACTCATTTACTGCTCTCAACTAACATTTTTACCTGCATTAATTCCTCACTACGATTGATAGCCCTTTCGGAATACCAGATACTTACTCTCACACCGGAGGTGGGTCCTGGGATAACACCCGGGGCGAGCCTAACGTGTGCTGTTGTGTGCAGATATCCGGAAGACCCCAGACGATCGAGGTGATCAGCCCCAAGCCTACCGGAAGAACCCTAGTGGAGTTCAGCCGGCAGGCCCTCTTTATTTGTCTGAAGTGATTGCAAGAAATTGCTTCAACAAAGGTCATCGAGACCCACCATATCCGCCGCTGCAGTCACCGGAAAGTGTAGGATAGGACATAATCGATATTGGCTGTCTATTCTTGAGAGTTGAGAGATTTGTAATAGATCGTTGTGTAAGTTTGGTGACATTAGGTTGAAAATTTTATTAGATTGAGAGTGTTTGTGTTAACAAAGAAGTGGGTTTGGATGATAGCATCATCCTTTTCGTTGTGTTTTTTTTGTTTATTTGTGATATGTTCTGGGTTTTTTACTGAGATGGTGATATTTGCTTTGTGTGTTGACTGGATTTGGATTTGATGAGTGGATATGATAGATTGATTATTTTTGTTTAATTATAAAAAAGAAAAAAAATTTGGGAGGGATGAGAATTTATCGGGCGTTAGTGAATTAGATTGGGATGGATCAGAATTTATGAGAATGAGTTGGCTCAAGTTTATTGGCTGAATTTGAGAGGTATGATAAATTCTCCACACCCCACTCCTAGTGGCATAGTTTCATAAACATATGCTCCGACATGTATTACTAGTTATTTACAAATTGTAAAAGTACAAATTTCTACCTTTATCTACTTTGGTAATATAGCATGTCACATTGGAATTTGAATTCTATTAAAAGCTCTTTAAGACCAAATTAAAAAAAAAAAAAAAAAATGAAAAAGAAATAAAGAATCTTTAAAAAGGATAGGAAGTCATAGATATGGTGATGGTAGCATGTGAAAATGAAAAGATAAGCAACCAACCAACGAGGATGCTTGCCTGCCAGCCAACGATGCCAAATGGTGCATTTTTATCTTGCCTTTCAAAAGAAGCCATACACCTCTATTTTGGTACCTTGATTCTTTCATACAAACTTTACTTATTTTCTTTTTTGCTTTCAATTGCTTTATGTTAGACTTTACTTATTTTCTTTTTTGAAAAATGATATATGCATGGTCTTAAAATAAAACTTCGAACAATGTTAAAAGAACAATACAAAACAATTGAAGATCCCTATTTGAAGGAGTGATGTGCATTTGACTAGGGATATAAAATATAAAAATATGCACGCTATATTTGACATATTTTCGAATGAAGTTCATGATTTTTGGTTGTAGCTACCTTATAAGGCTCATCGAAATTGTGACCCAACCTTGGGTCAGTCTACCCATCATGAACGCGTCTCCAACCCTCCCCCTTACGTGAGTCTCATATTTCGGTTTGTATTAAAATAGTAGTCATTGTCATCGGTATAACCGTTTGCTTCAAATATGATTCAAGATTTCAATCAAACTCTAAAACACTTCTTGAATGAGGATTTAATGTGTTCTCGTGACTAAATTAAACTTTTCCATTTTGTTGCGACAATTTGAGAAGAAGTATTGGATTGTTGCGATCATACTTCTTGTTTGATGTTTCACATGTCAGGTAACATCAATATTACGTTGCATGTGACGTAAGTCGTATATCTATGGCAACATCTTGTTTTCTCTTACACTTATGACAAGTCGGGTAGCGTTTGAGAAAAGAATCATTAGCAGTAAGCAGTATCAGTAATCATTGGCTGTTAGTAGTAGTAGTTTTAGTCTATAAAAAATGTTTGGTGACGTAACCGTTGGTGTAATCATAACGTATAAAACATGTCTTAAATGCTCAATGGTCGTAAATACTACTTTATCATGTGTTGAAAAACGAAAATTACGAAAAAATAGATAAAACTATTTTATGTTTGTCAAACGAACAATAAAGATCACAACGCCTACCGCTCTTAAATACTTCACGTTAAATAAACCCAAAGATCGGATATGAAATAATCTTAATCCTAATCATGTTGATCCTTTAAGATAAATCTCATAATCAAGCTGAAAAGAGAAACAACCCTTTATTCAATTTGACTTTACTTTATTAACACAAAATTCCATGAATAGGTAAACTATAAGCCGGTGAAAACATGTAAACGCAAAATGCGGTTATGGACCCATACGATCATAACGTTTCATCAATACAATTATTACAAAAAGGATTAAATCAATTCTATTAAAGATAAACCTAATGGAGCATTATAGTTGCCTTGTTGGCATTATAATTATTTCAACACAAATTGAGCTAATAGCTTTTTCGGAAGAGCAATGATAAACTAACAAAAATAATTTAAAAAAAAAAATTCACACAATAACCTAACAATTAAAGAGAAATTATAATACAATATGATTAGACCACAACACTTGTTAAATCATTGTATGAATAATATTTTGTAAACTATTTCTGTTTGTAGCATTTATCTTTTCGAAAATTGATTTGAGTTCGATTTTACCTTTATTATTGTGGTAGCTAAACATCATTCGAGCTGACCTTCGGTTAATAGTCCATAGTCACTTACTTCATCCGTCACGTATTAATTGTTTACGTCTATTAGGTTAGTTTCAAATTAATAGTTTATTATTAAATATAAACAGAAAAGTTTGATCGAGTTTAATATACTATTTTTGTTAAAAATTATTATTACAAGCTTTCGAGAAAGAACTACTGTATTAATTAATTAGCTAAAGTGTCATTTTATTAAAAAAAACACCTTAAACGGTTATTTTTTGTTAGAGATAATTATTTTTAATTTCTTTAACCTATTTAATTATTTTTGAAAGAAATTTAAAAATTAATTAGAAAAAGCAAAAAACCTTATGTGGGCCATACCATATTTCTTTGTACAACCTGGGTTTTTGCATTCATACCACTCCCCTCCATGTGCTTATCAAACCAAATCCACTTTTTCTCATTACAAAAAAACAATTAAATTCCCACAGCATATTTACACTTTTTACCCCTCTACTTCACTCTCCCTTAATTCCACCGGAATATTCCTTTTTCCGGCCACTTTTTCACGCACATTACCACTTCTTAACCTCACAATTTCAATAAATATCAAAAGGGTTTGTATAAAATCCAAAAGGGTATCCTAAAACCAAAAATTTACAAATCTTGAATACTTTTCACACACATTAGTATGTGTTAGTCTCACAGTTTTTAAAGATTTCAAAAGGGTTTGTTTAGAATCCAAAAGGGTATCTTAAAAACCAATCTTTTTTCAAATTTGATACAATCTTGATTAGTTTTTATAAATCTTGTTACACACATTAGTGTGTGTTTTTGTATAAATATCAAAAGGGTGTTATAAAAACCAATTTTTATAAAATTTTATAAAGTTTTGGTTTAGATTTGATAAATCTTGATTATGTCATCACCACCGCCGGTGACATCTCCGGCACCGGCAGCTCCGGTGACACCTGCCACACCACCACCAGCAGCCGCCACCTCACCACCACCAGCGCCACCGCCAACCACCACTCCACCACCAGCAGACACTTCTCCTCCACCAGCTCCGGTGACACCTGCGCCGGCAAATGCACCTCCGGGGATATCACCACCAGCGCCACCACCCTCAACCACCACCCCTCCTTCACCTCCAGCACCACCCACATCAAGAAACAGTCCTCCGACACCTGCGGCAAGATCTCCGCCGTCTCCGGCAAGAAGTGGTGGTGGGTCTGGTGGTGGGTCCGGTGGTCCACCGGTGACGTCATCATCACAACCGGAGAGTTCATCATCGTCTGGGATATCAACTGGGGTGGTTGTTGGGATTGCTGTTGGTGGAGTTTTGATTCTTGTGGTTTTTAGTATTTTGTTTCTTTGCTGTAAGAAGAAAAGAAGAAGAAATGAAACTCCTGCTGGTTATTATGTTCCTCCACCCAAAGGTTAATAATTTTATAAATTTTATATATTTTTTCCATAATTTTATAAAATTTTGTGTGTTCTTAGATCTTGATTATAAGTTTTATGTAATTATATTCAGTTATTTGCATGAAATAAGCTGTCTTGGATAAGATGTTGGAATAAGCAGTCCTAAAGACTAGCGTCACTTGTTTATGATAATGTTTTAGGGGGTGATACAATGGATATGTAGTTTTTGAGGGTGTTTCGGATTGGTTTATGCAATTAAATTCATTTATTTGTATGTATAATAAGTTGTTTTGAACAAAACGTTTGAATCTATGCAGGTTTAGATGTTTAATAAGCAGTCTTAAAGAATAATGTTAAGAGTTTCAATAAAGTCTTTGTGTTCGTAGATCTTGATTATTAGTTTTTATTGTAATGTTGTAGGGGGTGAATGGGTGATGCAAGGGATTAGTGGTTTTGACTTTTGAGGGTGTTTCAGATTGGTTTATGTAATTATATTCACTTATTTGCATGTATAAGCTGTTTAGAATAAAGTGTAATTATTTTCATAATTTTATAAAATTTTGAAATAAGCTGTTTTGAATCATAGCAGTTATAAAGACTAACTTCATACGTTTATAAATCTTGTGCTCTTAGATCTTGATTGGTATCTTTATCATAACGTTAAAATAAATAAAATTATGGGGGTATTTAGATTGCTTGTTTGAATGGTTATATTTGATAGCGTGGATACAATGAATAAGCAGTTTTGAGGGTGTTTTGATTTTTTGTTAGAATTGTTTTTATCTGCTTATTTAGTGGTGATATTTATTTATGCATGTGAAATTAAGCTGTTTTGAGTAAATTGTTTGAAGCTAAGCATGTCTTAACAAAAATGTTTATTGTTTATTGCATTTGATACCGTTATGAGTGGTTTTAGGGTGTTTCATATTGCCTATAATACGCTGTTTGAATAAGACGAGTTTTTATAAGCAACCCCAAATGCTAAAATTTGTTATTCAGGTAAGGTCTAGATTGTTTAATTGTATTTGTTGGATTATTATAACTTTCATACGTTTTTGAATATGTACAGTTGATCCTTATGGTGGTGCACCGCAACAGCGGCAACAAAATACACAACCACCTTCTGATCATCTCGTTTCAATGCCACCATCGAAACCCACTCCACCGCCACCAACGTCGGCACGACCACCACATGCTGCTTCCGCTCAGCCTCCACCACCACCACCGCCGGCATTTAGCACTAGCGGTGGTTCAGGATCGAATTACTCAGGTGGGTCAACTCCGCTTCCACCACCTTCACCTGGGATGTCATTAGGATTCTCTAAAAGCACGTTCACGTATGAAGAATTAGCAATGGCCACTGATGGATTTTCGGAGGCTAATCTTCTTGGACAAGGCGGTTTTGGATACGTGCATAGAGGAGTGCTTCCAAATGGGAAAGAAGTGGCGGTTAAACAGTTGAAAACGGGTAGTGGACAAGGTGAACGTGAGTTCACGGCAGAAGTTGAGATTATCAGCCGTGTTCATCATAAACATCTTGTTTCGTTGGTCGGGTATTGCATGACTGGAGCTCAACGATTGCTGGTTTATGAGTTTGTTCCAAATAACACAATGGAGTTCCACTTGCATGGTAAGTTTTTACTTTTGTAACAAAACTGTTCATAATTATAGATAATTACTAAGAATTTAGTTTAACTGATCTTTTATCGATTAGAAATGGATCTCACACATTAGATTTTTACCATAATGATGTAGTTTACTGATATCCTGTTGCACCACAAAAATTGTTCAGATTATATACATGCATATCTTGGTCGATTTGGGTTGTGTTTGATCTTAAATGGGTCAAATTAAAAAATTTGCAAAAAGGCAGACGGGTACAAAGTTACCAAAAAGCTAAGTTTTATTCATACAACATCATAGATCGAGTTTTATTCAATGATGTAGATAAATTATGTAGCTCCTCTTGGTTTTTTAGTCATAGTTAACACGTTAATTAAGTCATAGTTAACACGTTAATTAACTATAAGAAAAACGTATGTGCAATGATGATACATTGAAACGCTTGTGTCATTTAAAATTTTAATACGTTGTCCTTAAAGTTATAACAATTTTTAGATAGATGCTTAACGCTTTAATGAATAAATAATTTATAAATAATTTCAGGAAAGAATCGTCCTGTTATGGAGTTTCCCACAAGATTGAGAATTGCACTCGGAGCTGCGAAAGGGCTAGCTTATCTCCACGAGGATTGTAAGCTTATTTTATTTTTCAAATACAAATAATGAGCAAAGTTTCATCATTCACAATAATTTAGTAGTCATTAACGTCTCATCTTTTGTGCAGGTCATCCTAAGATCATTCATCGGGATATTAAAGCTGCTAATATCCTTCTTGATTTCAACTTCGAAGCAAAGGTAGTCAGCTCTTAATTATGTTTGAGATGTCTTCTGTAAGTTTAAACCTTTACATTTCACGATACACTTAAATTCACAGGTTGCAGATTTTGGGCTTGCCAAGATTACTTCTGAGGTTGCCACTCATGTCTCAACCCGAGTGATGGGAACTTTTGGGTAATTTTTTTTTTTTGTCTAGAGTTCATATCGATTTAATGCTCTCTAATAGATGTTTATAAAATAACTTTTAACATGAAATCAACATGTATAGGTATTTAGCTCCAGAGTATGCTGCTTCAGGAAAGCTCACAGATAAATCAGACGTTTTCTCCTTTGGGGTCATGCTCTTAGAATTGATCACCGGACGCAGACCCGTAGATTCAGCTCAAACATTTATGGATGATAGTTTAGTGGATTGGGTAAGTTTACTTGTTTGTAAAGATAATTTTAATTAAAAATGTTTTGAAATTATTGTTGGAAGTCTGATTTTTGGCACGCGCGTTGTCAAGAATGCGTTTTTAGGAAAATGGACAACAGATGAGAACTTTTCAACAGAATTCGTTCACTGGTCGTATCTGAACCACAACCTATCCAGAATTCGTTTTAGTTACGAAAGTTTTTGTTTTTTTGTTGGGAATTTGTGTGTTTGGCCCAATTTTGATTGTTACCATAATTATCACTTAAAGATTTTCTGGACGGGTGCTTCTAGCGTATTACAGAGTATCTATAATCAAAAAGCTTCCAAACTTTTTGCTGGTTAATTTGCGGATTTATTGTGATTTTGTAATGCTAACATCTAATCAACTTGCAGGCAAGACCTTTGCTCACACGAGCTATGGATGATGGGAACTTTGATTCCATAGCCGATTCACGTCTACGTAAAGAATACAGCCACAGTGAAATGGCCCGAATGGTTTCTTGTGCAGCAGCCTGCGTTCGCCACTCAGCCAGACGCAGGCCCAGGATGAGTCAAGTGGTTCGAGCCTTAGAAGGAGACGTCTCACTCTCTGATCTAAATGAAGGTATCCGACCAGGACACAGCTCAGCCTATGGGTCCCACGGAAGCTCAGACTATGACACAGCACAGTACAATGACGACATGGTTAAGTTCAGGAAAATGGCTTTAGGTACACAGGAGTATGCTAGCAGTGAATATAGCCGACCCACAAGTGAATACGGGTTGTATCCATCTGGATCCAGCGAAGGACAAGATACTCATGAAATGGAAATGGAAATGGGCAAGTATAAAAGAGAGGGTCGGGGTTATAGTGACGGTTTTTGATGATAATACAGTCTGTGTATAAAGATTCTTGCTAATTCTTGATATTTTCTCTTGTATGTTACAGCAAAGATTGTGAGGAAATGGGTATGTTTTGCTGAATATTTTTAGTTACTAGTAGTATGATTTGTTGTGAGTTTGATTGTATTTAATTAATTGTTTCATTTTATTCTATACAACAGAAATTCTTTTATTTGAATAATTGATAGAAGGAGCCTTTGTTATCTTGTTGCTTGAATTTAAGTCACAAACAGTTGGCTTTATTGACAATAAATTAATGTAGCTATCAATTGAAGGAACAATTTATAACGGTTTAAAAGAGACCCACTACTTAATTAATTGGTTGGAAAATATTATTTCACAATTAAGGTAAAAGTAAATGTGAAGGGTATTGAATTATGCATTAACTAGTCTAATGAAGGCTTCCATTTTTGTTCATATCTTTATATAAAGAGTAAATTACACGGATGGTCCATGTGGTTTGTCGAAAATTTCACCTATCGTCCCTCAAACTTAAAAGTTGCATGTATCGTTCCTATCGCTGCCAAAGAATAACATGAATGGTCCCTTTGAGGGACAATAGGCGAAATTTTCGACAAACCAAAGAGTAACATGAATGGTCCTTTGAGGGACCATTCATGTTATTCTTTGGCAATGATAGGGACGATACATGCAACTTTTAAGTTTGAGGGACGATAGGTGAAATTTTCGACAAATCATAGGGACCATCCGTGTAATTTACTCTTATATAAAAGCATAAGAATGTAATTAGAATGCTTAACTTGAAAAACACACTGCAACCCTTAAATCTTATAAATTGCATGAGGATTTAATTTATAACAGCTTCTTCGTCGACTTCTTCATTTGTAGATAGCATATTGACGTCGTAGAGAGCACTTTGGCCGTGGTAGGGGCATGAAAGGGATGGGGCGAAAAATGTATACCAATCATTAATGTAAAACAAAATATGTTGTTCTTGTAAAATGTCAAAATAGAAAATACAAATTTTGTTAGATTTGTAACTTGAGTAAACCAGACTTATTTGTATATGTTTACTTGTTTAGTGATCTAGTAAATTTTGGAAAAGAATTCAGTTTATTGTTTTTCACATTGCTTTTATCGAAGTTGGTACGGATAAACACAAGTCCAAACTTAAATAACCCTTCTTTCAGGTGTTTCATAACACAAGGTCCATACTTGAAACTCATTGTATAATTTCATAACACAAGGTGCTGTTCCACATAAAACATTAAATTACGAGAAGAGTTATTTTACATATCAAACTTATCTTACATATCAAGTGACTCATCCCTACCATTCATTTAAATTGAAATTAATGGTTGAGATTAAAATCATTTTAATATTTCATATATTTTTTATAATTTAAATATCTTTTAAACCGTTAATCGTTAAGCGAAAATAATTACACCATCGCGACGAGTATTTAATTATCTTTCTATAGACGGACACTTTGATATACTTTTGACAAAAAAAAAAAAAACGTTCTTTTCACCTTTTTTTCTCGTTTTTTCGTTTTTTTTTTTTCATTATTGAAATTTACATGAAAAATCACATGTGATATTAGTGTTAAATCACATATGATATTAGTGTTAAATCACATATGATATGTAATATCACATGTGATATTAGTGTTAAATCACATATGATATGTAATATCACATGTGATATTAGTGTTAAATCACATATGAATTTTTCATGCAAATTTCAGTAACGAAAAAAAAGAAGTGAAAAACAAGAAAAAAATAATTTTGTCGAAAATATATCGAAGTGTCTATCTATAGAAAGATAATTAAATGATCGTCGTTACAGTATTTTTTTTTTCGCTTAACGATTAACGATTTGAAAGATATTAATATTTAAAAAAAATGACGAAAATGGGTTTTTTAAATTATTGGGATTAATCTCATATGCATCCATTAGATCAAATCTTTTATATAATAAAACAAAACCTCTATTGGGGACTTTTTCATTTCAAAAAAAGCAAATCATTCCTTATTTAGTAATAATTTAATTATTTTATTTTTTATTTTAAAATTTTTTAATAAAAAGAGCCTTAAATATTTCCTAATTTAACAAAAAGAAATTGTAAATTCGTTTTTAGGTGAAAAGTGAGTGAAAAATTATATGTGTCAAAAGTATGAAAAAATAAAACTTTAAAAAGGTGGGGTGAATCTACAATATCTTTAGGGGTTTAAACAAAAATTTTGAAAAACAAAACCTAATTTTACCAAAACAAAATCGCACTCACGTTTTTGAAAACTCAACCGATCATGGGTTATTCATGCTTATTCGTGGCTTCACAAAGGAGGTACAATATATTATTTTTAATTGGTGTTTGAGATTAGATTTTTACATTTGCTTATATAAAAGTTGTCTGTTAATCAATTCTTTTCACAAATTGATACCTTTTTTATGCAATTAATCATCAATCCCAGATGAATGATTGATCAATAAAGCAAAATAATGTCACAATTAGTGAAGAGGTATATCAATCTTTTTAAAAAGGTTAAGTTATTTTTGTTTTTTTGAATCGATCGCTCAAATAATCAAAAAAATGTGTTGTTGGTTTACTGTAAAGTTTACAGGTTTTTAGTATTTGTTATTCATAGGTGTTTTTTACAGGTTTTGCTGATGTGTATTTTTGGTTACAAATGCACAAGGTATGCTATCATTCAATAAAATATATATAGGATCTTTGATCAGCTTCTGCATTCAATTGGAAAATTCTGGAAGACCGAGACCATGATGAAGGTGATTGACTTTTATACTCGATGCAATTGATTAGCATCACACTATGATTATTCCTTTCTTGAGACACATGCAGGTATCTTTTATATAATAATGGAAACAGGTGCTGAAATTAACAATTCTACTTATTCGTTGTTGTTAAAGGATCTTCTGGTTGCTGGAAATTGGAGAAAGTACCTCGAGGTGACCTTCTTAAACTGTTATTGGTATTTACTAAAAATATTGAATGCAAAGTTCATTGCATTTAAATTTTTTTAGTTAACATCAATTTATTATTGTCGAACTTCAGCATGTAATGGAGTGGATGGAGGATTATGGAGTTCAGCCTTCATTTAAATGTGTCAAAGTATGCTTGCCTTTGCTTTCAGGAAATTGAGCATGAGGCATTAGAAATAAATATTTTGAAGCCTAAGGTATGTACCTGTAGAGAGTTGCATTTAATTGAGGCTTTATTATATAAAAGATTCATTCTATAGCTTTGCTCGATTAAGTGATTGTCTGCCACAATTTTCAACTTCATCAAGTGCCTAATATAATAAAGATCACCAAAATACACTTCAATATATAAGCATACACTCTAATTACGTGTATTCGGGAAGCCCCTCACTTGAAAATATAATTGAATTTACTTTTAGACTTCTTCATTTAATCGTGACTATTATCAATGATGTCAATAAATAAGTTATTTTACCCGTTAGAGATAAAACATAACCTGAATCGACCCATTAATAAGTAAATGACTAGATTTTCCCATCTCTACCTTTTTTTTCCATTTGGTTACTTAGGAGATTACTATAGTCTTATCTAGAGAAGGCAACACTCAAAGTGGCCGTTACTCTTCTTCTTTCTTTTTTGATACTATAGTTGATAAGTGTACTTTTAACTCATGCTTGACCTTTACTTGCATACAAAACAAAATGTATCTTCCATAATCGTTCGTGTCGATTGTACTTTTGAACTTGCAGAACTGCACGAATCTACAAAACAAGAGATATGTAGAGTGAAATTAATGATTATTTTATACTATTACCCGCCTTCCAATTTTTAAGTATATTGACCGCTTTGAATGTGATTGACGACAATAAGGTAGCAAGTACTAACTCTCTTATATGGTAAATTGGGATTAGGATTGGGATTAATCATTTCGTTGTAGCTTCTTATTTTTATTCAATTATCATATGTGCATGATGGCACAATTATAGGAGAGGAAAAGTTACTGCATGATTCGTTAATCTTGGAAAACCACGCATTTGTGGGATTCATTCAGGCATGGTCTTATTTTTATTCAAATATCATATGTGCATGATGGTAGAATTATAGGAGAGGAAAAGTTACTATCTGATTCGTTAATCTTGGAAAACCACGCATTTGTGGCATTCATTCAGGCATGGTCCATTATCTTCCTAATGATGCTAGAGATGCAAAGACAGGCGAGTTGCGTAGCCAGTCAAAAGGTTTGGGTTGAAACGGGTTGGACCAGGTTGAACCAAAACACTTATTTGCACATTTTTGTTGTTAATCATTAAGGAAATACATTATTACAAAAGCAATAATTATCTCAATAAAAGTCTCATTGTTTGTTAAAAAAACAATTTGGGAGGTTCTAATGTTGGTATATGTTAAAAATAAAGTTCTGGTGATTTATGACCAGTCAGGCAGTCATACCCATTCCACCTTTTAGCTATCTTCTATCATTCTTATCGACTGGCTTATGCAGGTTACCATTGGAAAATAATGTGGATATGTGGTTTCAGTTTTATTACGTGAAGATGGTGTGCAGTTTTGAAAACCCGTGGAGCCTTTGAGTACATCATATTTCACTTCCTTTTTTCGTTGAATATGTATTTTACTATTTCGAAATCGTGGTGATATTTCACACTCGCAGTTATGATGTATGATGCTATTATCCCTTGATCTATGTAGTCAACCATTTAGTGAGAAACATGATCCTTTTACATTTAGTGTAGCATATATGTTTATGTTATTTTCTTTCTATTGTGATTTTTTTTAATAGTAATAACGTATATGAAATTCATATATGCTATTTTTGTATTTGTTAGTATTATTATTAAGAAATTCATTCTCTTTAAAAATTTCTACTTGCGTCACTTATTCGTTGATTATATTACATAGAACTTAATCGCATGGATCAACTATCAAGGATAACCAAGTGGATCATTGAAGTATGGACTGCTTGACCTCCTGGGACTGCGTATATAGTCGGGTAATCTTAATAAGCAGTCACAAAAATGTATGCCATTAAGAAAATGAATGTAACACCCCAACCCGATAAGGGTAGAAGTATTACGTTATGGTGACATATCAAAGCAAACACAAACATATGACTAAATAATACAAAATGAATTTCAAAGGTTACAAAGGAAAGATTGAAAATACAAGGTTACAAAGGAAAAGTCAATAATAAATTCTAAGTCTACAATTGTAACTGCTTCTAGTCATCTCTAATCCAGACTAGCTATGAAAATAATGTCCTCTAAGTCCCTAGTGCTCTCCACTCATAACCCAGCTTCCATCTAAGACCTGCCGCAGGAAAAGAAATGCGGCTGAGCTTAAAAAGCTTAGTGAACAGATATATATACAACATAACATAACGGTAAATAAGCATAAGCAAACGAAGAAATAAGAATACAAAACGAAGAGCATAATCATGAAAGCCATACGAATTTAAAGAGAACTAAGAATTTAAGAATGCATGAGAACTGAACAAGAGATGAAACAAGGAAAGAAATGAAAATAAAGAAAGGTTCATATAAGGATGTGCCATAAGAACTCCATACATACATAATTCGTCAAATCATATCAAAACATAATAAGCATACGAAGAGGGGAGACCTCTAAGTAAATAAAATAAAAGTGTGAGAAGGAGTGCAAGGCACACACCACCTGGTCACCATAATCACATAAAACATAAAACCTAGGATGCATCCATACGCTCCCTAACATAAGTATGTATGTCAGTACTAGACTAAGCACACATAAGGTTGGCCAATAGTGATCGCGATAAAATACATAAACATAAGGGGGAACGCCGTAGATCTATCACACCTCTACGGGAGTGTCATGCCTAAGGTGCCATCAAAGACATGGTCCTGGTACCTCCAGAACTAGGTAAGCTCAGGAACGGATCTATCATAGCATACAACAAATAACAAACTAGCATGGCAAGAGAAACAAGATAGTAACTCAAATAAGCATGGCAAACACATAAGCATAGCATGGCAGAGACATTTAAAATAAATGTCAGAGTGAAAACAATAAGAATAACAATCAATCAATGGATGTCATGAGTCAATGAGGGAATCATGTCAGGCATAAGATCTCAAAGGTTCATAATCAAAGGTTCGAAATCAAATGGTTCATAGCAAGGTTCACTTCAAAGGTTTCTATCAAATGTTCATTTAAAGAAATCTTTTAATAATGGTTTTCATAAAAATGATCTTTAAAAACGGTTTCCATAAAGGTAGTCTTTAAAAGTAGTTTTCATAAAAGTTTAGTAAAATTTCATATAAAAGTGGTATCACATCGTTCATAAACATCACTTTAAAATTAGTCTTTCTCAAAAATTTTCATGATAAAATTTAGAAAGGTTTTCACATCCAGTTACAAAATCGAATGAACCTTCTAAGCATCAAGTGATTCGAATACTTATGTCATAGGGTCATAATGACGAATGTCAAATGGATCATGAAGAACGAATCAAAGTATAAGGGAACATAGCAATGGCTTAGGGAATCCTAATGAATCAAGATCAAGAATATCATGAGAACGAAAGCACCCTTACTGAAAAAGGGTAGAATATCTGTACCTTAGACCGCAAGTGAACACACAACTAGAAATGAAAAGATGAGAAGTAAACTCCATCTTCAGCGAATCTACAAGAATTTATGATCGTCTTATTAACAACTTATTTTAAATCAGATTACTTATTTTAGTCAACTTTCCATATTTAGTAACGTTCCAAAAACAGTATCTTTTCATATTCATGTTTAAAAGCAAATTAGGGTTTCTTATTACACGAGTCATTTTAATTGCTCATTTAGAGGGATTAACTCTATTTAGGGTTTCATACATTCAATTAGGTCATAATTTGGTTATATTTCCTAAATTAGTAGCTTTAGTGTCTAATTCATATAATTTAGGTTTCATATTATCATCATTCAATTATTAGGGTTATTATTGCAATTATGCCAAAGTTCAAGGTTGATATGATAATTATTCAAAACATAGGTTAAACACTTTTATGATGACCATATAGCTTAGTTAGGTTCTAAAAGTGAAGTATCATAGCTCATAAGTGTTCTAATTAATTAAACTACTTAAGTTCAACATTACAATAGAAATCAGACCCGACTTTTGCTAATTTTTAGAGTACCTTAACGACCTTATAAAATTCTACAATTTTTCCCAGATATACCTATATGTCTTAAGCACTTTAATTAATTTTTACAGATTTTATTGAGTAGCATAAGTATAAACTAAAAATCAACATTTACAGCATCTACCGGAATTGTATCTGCTGGAACACCCCAAAAGTATGCAATTAATTACCCTAGTTTAACATCTCATAAAAATCCACAAAAATTACACCAATTAACTTATATATCAAATATTATTCTGTAAAAATTTTAGGTCATAAATCGTTATAGATATTAAACTAAAAATTGCAAACCACAAGTGAATTTTCGTAACCCAAAACACAGTTTTGACACCCGATCTTGTAAAATAAAAAAGTGTGCCTTCCCAACCTCTAAAAATTACAAGGTTTGGTTTTCCAGAAAGCTCTTTTCTTAAATTTAGTTTTAGACTCCAGAAATACTCAAAACCACTTTACCATCATCAAGATCCAATCGAATTAAGTTGGCCAAAGTTTCTGGACAGAAACTAAGTTTTGTTATTTTATGCAGTCAATTTAGGTTTTATTTGTTCCAACGGTAATCTCTTGGTATAAAATGATTATGAATGACCCCAATACAGATTTAGGTCTAATATATGTTGTAATACCAAAAATTTCAAAACACGCAAAATAACCAAAATACCCCTGTAACTTGAAAATTTAATTAATAAGTGTTTAAAACGCCAAATAAATTCCAAACCTCTGGAAACGAGCTACATATGAAGTAAAATAATTTTGAGGCAACATTCTAACATTTTTGCATGTCCAAAAATTATTATTTCACACAAATACTTATACCTAAACCGAAAATTTTATATAGTTTATTTAATTGATATTTAAAATGATTATAAAAGAGATAATTGACAACTAAAATAGGAAATAAATTATGCATTCAAAAAGATCTGATTTTTTCAAGGGATTAGACCGAATCTCCAGCCATCCCTCCCCCTAATCTCGGTCAAATTTCATTTATTTAATTAATTCCCATTATTTTCCTCCCAAAACCCTAAAGTCGACACACCAAAATTCACACACACTCCATCCGATTTTCTGGAGATATTCTGGTATTTTTCTGGTGTACTTAAAAGCCTAGAGGACATGGGAAAAATAGTGCCAAGGTCGTGGGATAGCTTGTTCGACCGTGGGAAATTCTTGTTGTCGCGTATCCTAACCGAGAGGTGCAATTGTTCTACGCCTCATCCGATCACTCCAAGATCCATCTGGTATTTTTTGTTACACTCTATATATCGTATATACTCTGTATAAAATATGAAATACACCCCATGCACGTTAGAATCGATCGTAGTAATTATATGTAACAAAACGGGTATAAAATCACAAACCGGTTCATACGATTTTTCTGGGCTATGTATATAATTTATTTGAGTTTCCATACATGTTATAAGACTTTAGAAAAATGATAAATGATGTGATCAAAGCCTAGAACATCTTGGTCGAATTTTGTTTAAATCGGGTATAATATTGAAATCGGATAAAAATAACAAGAAGCATGGATCGAACGATTTAGGGTTTGTTTTGTGACCTTAAATCTGGTATAAATAAGATGTTTAATGATTTTAATGATTGAAAGGATTTGGATAATTTTGATTAGGGTTTGTGTGTTTTTGATTTAATATCGATCGGACGAAAATAAACTATAGGGTGCGAATTGTGAACAATAAAACTTATGGGTTATTTTTGTAATACACTATGAATCAGGGGTAAAATATATAAATTATGAGATGAGGGTATTTTGTGTAAAAATCGTAAGATAAGGGTTTATTTTGAAAACCGTATAAATTGAGAAGCCGAATTGTAATTATTAAAAGTAAAGGACTAATTTTGTAAATTCTGAAAATTTGAGGTTGGATTCGTAAACATTGATATAAAGGGTATAAAGTGTAATTTTGATCAATTGAAGGTTAGATGTGTAATTATGGATATATATTGGATCGAATTGTAATTAATTAAGTGTTTGAATTGAAATTAAATTTAATTAAGTAACTTGTTATATTTTCATTTTAAACCTTGAACTTTAGTTTATTTACATTTAAAACCCTAAAACTTGGAAAGTTGTCACAATTGACCTTAAACTTTTATAACTTGTTAAAAAAGACCCTATTGTCCATGATACTGATTTACTGATAACTTAACCTACTCTGAAATAATTGAATCTTGCTAAATATGGAAATCTGCTAATTATAGAAACCTGCTAAAAAGAGGAAAGTTGCTATTTCTGGAAAGTTACCTAAAAAGGAAAAGTTACTAAAAATAGAAAGCCGACTAAAATAAGTAATCTGAATTGAACAAGCTATTAATAAAACAGATCATGAATTCATGTAGATCCGCTGAAGATGGAGTTGCTTCCGACCTTGTTGTTCTGTTGTGTTTTCATTTGCGGTATAAGGTACAGATATTCTGAACCTTCTCACAGGTTTCTCATGATCTCTTTCATTTTTCTGATCTGTCAGTTTCTGTATTGATGCCATTGCTATGATCCCCTTTGTTATAATTTCTGATATGAACTTTGTTATGAAACTTGATTCTGAACCATCTGTTATAAACCCTTTGAAATATGAACTTGTTATAACACTCTGATTCTGACATGATATCTGACTCTGAAATTCCCTTGATACTTGACTCATCACCTTGTGACCTGCATATTCAAATCCTTGTATACCCTGAAGTTTCATTTGATAATATAACTGAATTGAAAACCTTCCTTAATGATATGAAAATGTTTTTGAACAGCTTTTGAGTACGATGTTATACCAATTTTGAATTGAAACTGCACTAAAGGTTTTATGAAAATTTCTTTTAAAGACTATCTGTATAAAAAGGTCTTACCAAACATCATTTTATGAAAGTCACTGAAAGATTATTTTAAATACAAGTTTAATATGAAACCTTTGAATTAAAATCTTTTCTATGAACCTATAAACCTTTTGATTATGAGCCTTTGATATGACCTATTGAACCTCGATTTGAACCTTATTCTAAACCTGGTTATAAACTCTTGTTTTGAAACTTAATTTAAACTTTGATATAAGCATTAATCTGGTATACTATTTCTGAACCTGGACTTGAACATTGTTATAAACTCTGATATAAACCTATCTGATTTCTGAACCTCTGATATACACTTCTGAAACATTTGACATGGACCATTATGCTATGAACCTTCTGATATAATACTCTGATTTCTGACCTGATATTTGACCATGACCCACAGTTTGAGACCCGAGCCAATCACTAGGCATGAGGGTTTTGATGCGTGGTTTTGCGACCTTACAACAGGTTTTACCTCTCGAGGGATCTCAAGAGGCTTGCAATCCCCACCAGGCAGTGTACCTGACCGATGTAGTATAGTGTAGTGGCAAGTACCGGGGGATTGATCGTTCTCTAGGGGAATAGTGTCGTTAGGATTGAAAAACTATTCTAATAGGTCTAAGGGTGAGGGAAGATTCTTTTTGTATTTTTATATTTTTTTATAAAAGCAAGTAAAATCTCGGGTTTGAAGGAGTGGGCGGAATTAGTTGCTAGTCAACTAACCCAAATAACTACAATAGCAAATAAAATAAAATAACTGAAAATAAAAAGGTTGTGGAACTTATATGGGGAGAAATGTGTTTACTTAGATTTCCTTACTCCCTAACTATCTTTTACCGGTTGATTAGTGTGTATTAATTGCGTGGATGACGGGTGTATTCCTTAATACCAATCGTGGGGTGGCGTACGTACTTCCCCAACTCTACAAGCTCCTACTTCACTCCTATGTCGAGCCGGCTAAGAAGCTCCTAACATGGGATCACTAGAATTCGCTCATACATTAAATACAACCATAAAAACCTTGGTACGCATTGGTTCATGTTTCTTAAGACGTTCAAGCAAGTTACCGTATAGGAGGTTAGCCAGTTTTCTTAAGCCTAACATCGATAAACAATCATCCAATACAATTAATAACACACCAACAACTAATAATCAATAGTTAGGTTTCATTAGATCTAAGCAAACACAAGATAAATCTAGCCTAGCATGTTAAATAAAAGACAAGAACAAGATATAATCAAACAACACATAGACATATTGAATGATTAATTGATTACTTATCTTCAATTGAACATGGGAGATCCAAGGGTATAAAACCCTTAAAAATGGCAGAAAAATCGTCTTAGGGTTTCTCCTCACAAAGTTGCACACTAATGACTAAAAATTATGAAAATATATATAGGAAATCAGATCTGACGGCGTCACGTTATAGAGCTTGACGCCGTCACCTCGCCGCGGTTAGGGTTTCTTGATGGCCTTCTTGACGCCGTCCCTTTTTAATCCTCCAAAATCCTCTTTGGCGCGTCAAGGTTAAGGGTGACGCCGTCACTCTTTAATCCTGATGGCCATCTCTCTTTGTCTTAGCACGAGACGGCCTTGATCACCTTAAAGGGTGACGCCGTCAGACTTTCTTTGTAAAACTTTCTGGCGCGTCACGTGTATTTGTCATATCCACCTCTTTTGCCAAGCCGTGACGCCGTCAGGAGCAATCCTTGACGCCGTAACGTGTACTTTTCCAGCAGCTTTGGCATTTTTTCGAATTCTTCACTTTTATGCTCCAAAAACGTCCAAAATGCTTCCTTTTTCAGATTTCTTCTCCAAAGTACCTAAAATGACAAAAGGAACGATTTAGGGAAATATTTGATCAAATAAATACGATTTAGGGCTTAAATGACCCCCTAAAAGCGGTACACTTTTCGCTTCATCAAATACCCTTACACTTGAGATTTGCTTGTCCTCAAGCAAATGCGCTTTTATTCTAATCAAAATACAAGTTAGGGGTCATTTAACGCTAATGTAAAAGTAATTACAACAAATAGTCGTTCCACTTTAATCATAATAAACACGGAGATTACAGACTAGCACCTCACAAGTAGTGTTTAGATACTCACATCTCTCAGGTGTCATAAAAGTATATCTCATAAATGAAAACGGATAATATCTCTCACTACCTGTCATAGCAAATAGATTACCATAGGCTTGGGAAAGGATCGAAAACCTCCTCCACTAGGCGTAAGCACCTAAGATAAACTATCAAAGAGGGCTTTTAAACGGGTTATAACGTTAGGTGTAGGGATATGATAAACACAATTTTGTTGGATAAAGGATATTTTACTGGTGGCGAGTTAAAGATCTTGATTAATTACATGTACAATATGGCGTTGCTAAGCCAAGACTAGACTCGACTTAAGCTAATGAAAAAAAAATAACAAAAAGATAAAATAAACATAAAATGAAACGGGATGGTAGTCCGTATGTTTTTTCTACTTTTTTTTTTTTTTTTTTTTTTTTTTTTTTTTTTGCATACACTCTTGCCCTACCATCCAACATAATACATCGCAGGGGGGTTGTATCCCCCTTACACTTGAACTTTTACATAACTTTACAATTAACTATTCTAATGACTCGAATTAAGATAATCGAAACACTTGGAGTACTTTTTTTAAAATATTAAGCACATATGGGGGTAATAATGTTGTTCTTCCCCATTACTCCATTACACTAGTACTTTACCCATGAGTCCCAATCGTCCCAAAACAATATGTACAAGGATATGACTCGACTTAGCAACCATGTAATCAATTAGATAATTAACTTGGGGTTTAAACAAATGTTGTCACAATAATGCACTAAAAATGAGTGCATACAAGGTAGGCTAAGGTGATTTGGGTATACATTTAAGTGGGGTGTAAACAAATTCTTCCTTTAAGTAAAATGCTTAAAGTCAGAAACGAAAAGATAGGCTCTGAGGGGTGTGCTAGGGGTATCGTGTACTAAAAATGAGTACAACGCAAAGGGTGTGGGAGAATTACTTGACCAATGTAGCCAATGTAATTATAACAAAAACACAGGTGTAAAACAATGGGTTAATCCTAATGCCTCTTATCATGTAGTAAATCTAACTACACGAATGTAGTCTCAATTGTGGCCTCGGAATGGTCCTAACGCAAGTTCTAGAATCTAAGTGCTACCGGTACACACATCATAGCATAAATGCTTTTCCTACCAATTCTAGGGGCGAACCTCACATATTTGGGGGTGGAAAATTTTTTAGTGGTACGGTTTTGTGCTAGTCATATAATTCCTATCCATGAGACGCTCATTAAGACCAAAGTTTCACTCCTAAATGTTGTAAAAAAATTTAAATTTGGCACTAAAATTGCCTTAACAGGTATTTATCTCAGTTTTATTACACATCTACCATTAAACAAACTAAAATCAAGCGTAATTGCATTCTCTAAAGTATCGTACTTTACCCCCCCTTACACTTAAGATGAACATTGTCCCCAATGTTCAAATAACAAGATGTAAAAGTAAACAAGGTAAAAGAATGAAATCAAATACTCCCCTGATTCGTTCGGTGGATAAAGAGGTAACATGGTTAGATCTTCTTTCAAGGTAATGTTGAAGTTTCAAGACTAAGGCGGCGCCAAAAGCTAGATTCCACATACATCTCCTTGTCCAAAATAACCTGTTAAACCTGAGAAAACAAACACGAAAACCTGCATAACATCGGCGGGATAAATCTGTATAAGGATATAATGCTTGTGGAATGATTATTTTGCAGATTCCTGGAGTTTATAAGTTAGAGATTTAATAAAAACTTTTTATGATTCCGGTAGAAAAACAAAACTTTCAAAAATTTCAGAAAATTAAAACTTGACGCCGTCAGACTGGGGTCTGACGCCGTCAGAAATGATCTGACAGAATTCTCATGTTAAGTTTCCGAAAAATTTCTTAAAAAACCTATACCTTACTTCCTGGAATTCCTGCAAAATATCATTATGACTCGATACAAGCATTTGACTCAAACAATTACTAATATGTATGCTAATTTAATATTGTTATGATTCATGCTCATTTGTTCTAATAAACCGATTTGGATTTCCCTTACACTTATCTTTTGCAAAATACCTTTATATGTAGTTAAGACGAAGTTAAAAACAAGATAAAGCATTTTCACAATTTAGTTTCGAACATGAATTAATAAAAATAAAAATTAAACATACATACGGAAGCAAATAAAATCAAACAAGCAAATAAATAAATACACAAAGCAAATAAAGCTTGGGTTGCCTCCCAATAAGCACTTGTTTTTGTTCGAGTCACGAGCCTGACTCTACCCTTATTTAACGGATAAAGGAGAGGTTTTTCCTACACTTAGGATTAAGTGCGGGTGATAGTAGCGATACACACCATCTCGGTGGAAGTATGCCGCGTGAGGAAAGAGTGGTGGATGAATTATATACTCAAAGGGGTGTGCTCCTTTCATCATAACCTTACCTAGTTCACTTTGGTCAATGGGTGAATTAAAGTTTTCTCCTAAAAAGGGATCATCTTCTATCAACTTCGAGAAATTCCTAGTTGGGAATCCATCTTGATCTAATAAACCCGGTTTAAACCCATAATGTTTCTTGTGATCAATCATGAATGGGTGATGTAAGTATGTAAGGTCACGGTTCACTCCTATATTAGCTTCCACTCCACATGGCCTAGAGTCTACTACCTTAATCTTAACATTACCCGGACTACATGGTTTGATGGGTGGATCGGGACCTTTTTCAATTCCTAAATTCACATCTAAGGATGGAAGATTAGGTAACGGTTTTGGTTGAGGCTCCGGTTCATCAAAACTAGGAACTTCCATATAACTAAAAGAAATGTTATGACTACAAGTATTCAAACCTATATCCTCTAGTTGTGTTTGGTCCAAGGGTTCTACCTCTATTGGGGTTCCTATAGTCTCTTCTACTTCTTCTGGGTAAGTCACGGGTGGTGTGTGTGCCTCAAATGATGGTAGGACTTGTGGGGTACTTGGTGGGCTTATGTTACTTACCTCATCATTCCTTGTGTCAAGATCACCTATATCCTCATCATGTGTTTTAGTAGAATCTAACCCTAACATTTTCCCTAGTATCTCAAGTGCTTCTCTAGGCATCTCAACTTCTATATCCGAATCATAAGGATCATCCTCAATATTCTGACTGCTATATTTAAATTGCCCAAAAGATTCATCATGTGTTTCTTGAGATTCATCGTCATCAATCATAAAACCTAGGTCTTTTTGATCAATGTGATCATGCTCGGCTAGATCCTCCATCACATCAAGATCACCTAAGTGTTCACCCTGTATTATGGTAGTGCCTAACCATGACATGCAGCTAGGTGGCTCAACTCTAACCGTCTCAGAATCTTGGTTTGATTCTAAGTCCATGTTCTTAGAAACTAGGTCTCTTTGCTCATACGAATCCACCAATTCGTTCCACTTATGGGTCATGGTTAGGAAGCTTTCCTCAAAATTCATCCAAAGGGCCTGACTAAAAGGAATTGATCCAGATAATGCTCGTCTAATAGAAATCTCACATGCATAGAATTCATTAAACCCATCTAACCTTACCCCTAACTCCTTTTGGAAATCACAAAGATCACACAAAAATTCATAGGAATGATAGGAAACAAATCTATTGGTGAAATATAATTGTTCCTCTATTGTCAATGATCTAAATGGAATTTCATCCATCATAGTGACAAATGAAAATGGTTTTACAAACAAAGGGCACAAAGAAAAAGATAGACTACAAGAAATCCTAGAAAAATAAAATAAAAATCTCACTAGAAAGGAATCTAGTGAGTAGACCTAATAAAATAAAAATTTAACCTAAACAATAACTATTCCCCGGCAGCGGCGCCAAAAACTTGATGCGTGTTTTTGCGACCTTACAACAGGTTTTACCTCTCGAGGGATCTCAAGAGGCTTGCAATCCCCACCAGGCAGTGTACCTGACCGATGTAGTATAGTGTAGTGGCAAGTACCGGGGGATTGATCGTTCTCTAGGGGAATAGTGTCGTTAGGATTGAAAAACTATTCTAATAGGTCTAAGGGTGAGGGAAGATTCTTTTTGTATTTTTATATTTTTTTATAAAAGCAAGTAAAATCTCGGGTTTGAAGGAGTGGGCGGAATTAGTTGCTAGTCAACTAACCCAAATAACTACAATAGCAAATAAAATAAAATAACTGAAAATAAAAAGGTTGTGGAACTTATATGGGGAGAAATGTGTTTACTTAGATTTCCTTACTCCCTAACTATCTTTTACCGGTTGATTAGTGTGTATTAATTGCGTGGATGACGGGTGTATTCCTTAATACCAATCGTGGGGTGGCGTACGTACTTCCCCGACTCTACAAGCTCCTACTTCACTCCTATGTCGAGCCGGCTAAGAAGCTCCTAACATGGGATCACTAGAATTCGCTCATGCATTAAATACAACCATAAAAACCTTGGTACGCATTGGTTCATGTTTCTTAAGACGTTCAAGCAAGTTACCGTATAGGAGGTTAGCCAGTTTTCTTAAGCCTAACATCGATAAACAATCATCCAATACAATTAATAACACACCTACAACTAATAATCAATAGTTAGGTTTCATTAGATCTAAGCAAACACAAGATAAATCTAGCCTAGCATGTTAAATAAAAGATAAGAACAAGATATAATCAAACAACACATAGACATATTGAATGATTAATTGATTACTTATCTTCAATTGAACATGGGAGATCCAAGGGTATGAAACCCTTAAAAATGGCAGAAAAATCGTCTTAGGGTTTCTCCTCACAAAGTTGCACACTAATGACTAAAAATTATGAAAATATATATAGGAAATCAGATCTGACGGCGTCACGTTATAGAGCTTGACGCCGTCACCTCGCCGCGGTTAGGGTTTCTTGATGGCCTTCTTGACGCCGTCCCTTTTTAATCCTCCAAAATCCTCTCTGGCGCGTCAAGGGTTGACGCAGTCAAGGTTAAGGGTGACGCCGTCACTCTTTAATCCTGATGGCCATCTCTCTTTGTCTTAGCACGAGACGGCCTTGATCACCTTAAAGGGTGACGCCGTCAGACTTTCTTTGTAAAACTTCTGGCGCGTCACGTGTATTTGTCATATCCACCTCTTTTGCCAAGCCGTGACGCCGTCAGGAGCAATCCTTGACGCCGTCACGTGTACTTTTCAGCAGCTTTGGCATTTTGTCGAATTCTTCACTTTTATGCTCCAAAAACGTCCAAAATGTTTTCTTTTTCAGATTTCTTCTCCAAAGTACCTAAAATGACAAAAGGAACGATTTAGGGCAATATTTGATCAAATAAATACGATTTAGGGCTTAAATGACCCCCTAAAAGCGGTACATTTTTTGCTTCATCAGGTTTCATGTCCATGTCATTGATGCACCGATGGCATGACTCTAGGGCAGGAGAGTGATGACCTGTCATGTCCCTGACTTTATTTTATCTGGTGTGTATTGGTAGACTCTGGTCACCTGGGGCGTATGGATGCATCCTAGATCTGATCTGATTTCTGTTATCTGTATCTGTTTATCTGTTATATATATCTGGTGACTGATGGTGTGTGCGATACACGTCTTTCACATATCTGGGAGCTAGCTACTCCATTTGATACATGAGGACACCCCTCATATTATCTGGTTACTGAGAGGACTCCCCTCTGCATGATTGATTGACATGGTTACATTATATATATATATATATATATATATATATATATATATATATATATATATATATATATATATATATAATCTGTTTCTGGGCTCGTGGTGGATTACTGTTTTCCTTTACCATATACATTTACTTACCTTTGACCCTTATTATATCTTGCACTGTTTCCCTTTACCTTTATCTATTTATTATTCCCTATCCCTTTATCCTTACTCCTTGGTTTATCCTTTAACTTTGATTATATCTGCATGACCTATATTTCTGACACTCTGTGCTATTCTTTATTACTGCTATGTTACCGTTATATCTGTTCACTGGGCTCTCGTAGCTCAGCCGCATTTCTTTTCCTGCGTCAGGTTTTAGTAGGAAGCTGGGTATGAGTGAAGAGTACCATTGGACTTAGAAGACTATACTGTGATAGATATTTTGTTATAGAGATGACTAGAAGGATTTATATTTTCAGACTTAGTATTTATTCCTTTGTAATTTTGTATTTCCTTGAAATTTCTTTGTAACCTCTGTATTCTTTTGTATTATTGAAGATGTATGCTTGTGTATGTTTCTGATATGTCACCATCATTGTGACACTTCTACCCTTGTCGGGTTGGGGTGTTACAATTTATGGTATCAGAGAAACAGGCTGCGACTCATAATACATTTACCCTTGGCCTGTGAGTTTTGAACCATTAGGCTTCCACTGTAAGAACGTAGGAGAGCACCTTGAGAACTACCTTTGGATTTCTTGATATGAACTTAAGTTTTGACTAGTGAGGAATGGGTAGACTATAAGGCGTTTGTTTAAGTATTTTGCTTCCGCATCACTCTGATTCGTGCTTTGCTTTGGATTTAAGTCTGTTAAGATCACTTTTGGAAAATTGCAAGCTTATGCTTTGCACTACCTAAGTTTTGAACCTAAATAAATCTGGAAGGCATTGAGAACTGCATAATATTGCCTGACACTATTTGATCCTTGTCTGCAGAGTCCGACTCTGACTTCTGATTCTTTTATTAATCATTTTGATACCTCTTTGAGCATTCTGAAAACCTCCTAGACAATGACGTACTTGAATACATTCTGTGAATTGTCTCTTGTCTTTTGATAAGCATCTATAAATTTTCTGACACCATTTGATTTCGTCTTACCCATCTATGTCCCTATGAGTAGTCTTGTGGTGTTTAACCACGAGTATAAGAATGTTTCCCTCTCATTTTGAACGATAAGATTTGCCTTATTGATCTGTCTTCCTTTGGACTGTTAACTCCGATTTTATTCTGATAAAGGATTGATTAATTGAACATCCAAAATATTGACAACTATCCTCCTATGTCTCACCTTTGGCGTTTGAAACAATTTTGAACTCCCTACCACGATTACCGATTGTTAAACTTTCTGCTATCGCTATTACTCTGGAGACTCGTGTGTTACTTTCGCGGTTATGAAGTTTTTCCTTAAACCCATTTCGTACACCCATGAATGAACCTCATCTTGAGAAATACTTGGCACCCGGAATTTTCTGAAACACGAATTCTGATTTAACCACCAAGTTTTCCATCGGAGTGTGAAGTAAGTTTGCTTAAGTGTATTTTCTTGGCGTATTTCAGTTTTGTTCGCGATAAAGAAGAATGATGACAGGAGATATGTATTGATTTCTGGAAGCTGAACCGTATTGCTATTTGGAACCCTTATTTCTCCACCCTGAAACGACTTTATATCTATTCAATTTCAGAGCACGAAGTTTCCTTCAGATGGAAATATGAATTGAGTTTATTCTTGAGATCGCTTTCCATATTTGTAACGACTGATATGACGGTTTGTGACGCTAATAGTATTAGCTAAAGCTCTGACTATTCTGTAAATTTGATAAATGAATGTTTTCTTGTGAGTACTTAGGCAAATGGTCATTGTATGACTTAATAGTACATTCGGAGACGAAGAAGAACATGAGAATCATTTTGCACTTTGTGAGAAATTTGGCGATCACTTGTGCATTCTGAGAGATTGATATCTGTTGAGACAACGGTCTTTCTTGATTTAGAATATCTCTTTAACTCCCGTAAATTTTGAAACTGTCACCGAATGGTCAAGACCGATAATAGAATGGAGAACTGAAATCTTTTGAACCTTGCATCAGAATTCTGAAAGACGTTTACAACTTGCGTTACCCTTGATAAATTTCGTGACCAGAGAGAAACAACTTAGTCTGATTTAGAACGGAGTTTTGGAAAGCTGAAATGGAAATTTGTTTCCATGCCTTCAGACGGAACAAATTTTGGAAAATTTCAGAAAGAGACTCGGTTATACTCCCTTGCAACACAGAAGGTTTTGCGTATGCATCAAGACAACTAGAAACGCATCAGAAGTATTACTTCACTACCTGACCTAGAGTTGACAACAGCGGTGACTACCCTGAAGAGTGAAGACATTCCTTACAAGACAGAAGTGTTGGCGATGCAGAAGAAAGATGGCGAATCTGGAGCTGATGAAGACGTACAGTCTTACTTCCCTACTCATCTTGGTTGTACTAAGATGAATTGAGAGTGGAAGCAGACTGGATGATGAAGAAACTTAAAAGTCGTGCCAGAAATTCACATTCCAAGAAGAACTGCAGGAGGCGTGATGAACCAGATGGCTTTGCTTCACTTCCAGATTGATGGAAAAACGAAGACATATTAACCGGACTTGAAGAGATTAGATGTTTTGAATGAACGGATTTCTGAAACAGACCTTTTATGTTTGGAAGAATTGATTCTGTGAAGACCGAAGTTATTGACGATTAGTTTTCATTTCCATTGACTCCCTTAAGCTTCGTTATATCGTGATAAGATCCTCTAATGATTTAAGTTCCCTAGAAGCATTTCAGTTCTGTGTTTATTTTCATATGTTCGATGATGGCTTGTTCTGAGGAAATTTGGCAAATTGTGGAAAATCTGATGCTTGTGATGGCATACTTTATTTTGCTAGGCAATCTGGAAATCCCGATACTCTTGCAAATAGTCTTATTTCCTTCTTGACTATGACATTGATTTTGTTGACTCTGAGGTTGTAGAAGTACTAGGTGGATTAAGATAGGTTGTTATAATCACGACTCGAGATAAAGTATGATCATCATGAAGGCATAATTAAGTGGTGCTAGTATTATGACGCCTGATCAACGTGATAATACTTACACCATATAACGTGCACTCATTGTGGTCATAGGATATCTTGGGGGAGTACCTAAGAAGTTTAGAATCTGTTCTCCGTTGGAATATTCGTGATTAGCGAGACATTAGGTTCATTCTACCTATGCGTACCCTCTGTTTTCGTTCATTAGATAGCTGGATGAGTTTTGACTCTCGTTTTTCATTATGTTGACCTCAGTTATAAACCTTGAACTCCTTGTAGAACTCTCTACTGATAATGCAGTTAATCTGATTTGAAATTCTGTTCAAGCTCTTCAGAAGATTCACCTACCATCCATTTTATATTGTATGGTTCTTTTGATCCGAATCAACCCAATTTGTCTTTTTCTGAGGAATTTGAACCCACCTTGTTTTGATTGAGTCATGAGAAACTATTTGGTCTGAAGATCCTTTTGGAAGAACTTCCCCGGGCGTGAGAATGTTTGTGACGATCTTTTGCGATTTGCCACGACTTCGTCTAACTTTGCGACTTCAAATTTCGAGGAAGAAAATTTTCTTTTAGAGGGGAAGAAGTTGTAATACCCGAAATTTCAAAACATGCAAAATGACCAAAATACCCCTGTAACTTGAAAATTTAATTAATAAGTGTTTAAAACGCCAAATAAATCCCAAACCTCTGGAAACGAGCTACATATGAAGTAAAATAATTTTGAGGCAACATTCTAACATTTTTGCATGTCCAAAAATTATTATTGCACACAAATACTTATACCTAAACCGAAAATTTTATATAGTTTATTTAATTGATATTTAAATGATTATAAAAGAGATAATTGACAACTAAAATAGGAAATAAATTATGCATTCAAAAAGATCTGATTTTGTCAAGGGATTAGACCGAATCTCCAGCCATCCCTCCCCCTAATCTCGGTCAAATTTCATTTATTTAATTAATTCCCATTATTTTCCTCCCAAAACCCTAAAGTCGACACACCAAAATTCACACACACTCCATCCGATTTTCTGGAGATATTCTGGTATTTTTCTGGTGTTCTTAAAAGCCTAGAGGACATGGGAAAAATAGTGCCAAGGTCGTGGGATAGCTTGTTCGACCGTGGGAAATTCTTGTTGTCGCGTATCCTAACCGAGAGGTGCAATTGTTCTACGCCTCATCCGATCACTCCAAGATCCATCTGGTATTTTTTGTTACACTCTATATATCGTATATACTCTGTATAAAATATGAAATACACCCCATGCACGTTAGAATCGATCGTAGTAATTATATGTAACAAAACGGGTATAAAATCACAAACCGGTTCATACGATTTTTCTGGGCTATGTATATAATTTATTTGAGTTTCCATACATGTTATAAGACTTTAGAAAAATGATAAATGATGTGATCAAAGCCTAGAACATCTTGGTCGAATTTTGTTTAAATCAGGTATAATATTGAAATCGGATAAAAATAACAAGAAGCATGGATCGAACGATTTAGGGTTTGTTTTGTGACCTTAAATCTGGTATAAATAAGATGTTTAATGATTTTAATGATTGAAAGGATTTGGACAATTTTGATTAGGGTTTGTGTGTTTTTGATTTAATATCGATCGGACGAAAATAAACTATAGGGTGCGAATTGTGAACAATAAAACTTATGGGTTATTTTTGTAATACACTATGAATCAGGGGTAAAATATATAAATTATGAGATGAGGGTATTTTGTGTAAAAATCGTAAGATAAGGGTTTATTTTGAAAACCGTATAAATTGAGAAGCCGAATTGTAATTATTAAAAGTAAAGGACTAATTTTGTAAATTCTGAAAATTTGAGGTTGGATTCGTAAACATTGATATAAAGGGTATAAAGTGTAATTTTGATCAATTGAAGGTTAGATGTGTAATTATGGATATATAT
Source organism: Artemisia tridentata subsp. tridentata (assembly GCA_021014915.2). Taxonomy (NCBI): domain Eukaryota; kingdom Viridiplantae; phylum Streptophyta; class Magnoliopsida; order Asterales; family Asteraceae; genus Artemisia; species Artemisia tridentata. The sequence continues at coordinate 50,244,364 of CP139508.1, forward strand.
TGGATCGAATTGTAATTAATTAAGTGTTTGAATTGAAATTAAATTTAATTAAGTAACTTGTTATATTTTCATTTTAAACCTTGCACTTTAGTTTATTTACATTTAAAACCCTAAAACTTGGAAAGACCCTATTGTCACATAATACTGATTTACTGATAACTTAACCTACTCTGAAATAATTGAATCTTGCTAAATATGGAAATCTGCTAATTATAGAAACCTGCTAAAAAGAGGAAAGTTGCTATTTCTGGAAAGTTACCTAAAAAGGAAAAGTTACTAAAAATAGAAAGCCGACTGAAATAAGTAATCTGAATTGAACAAGCTATTAATAAAACAGATCATGAATTCATGTAGATCCGCTGAAGATGGAGTTGCTTCCGACCTTGTTGTTCTGTTGTGTTTTCATTTGCGGTATAAGGTACATATATTCTGAACCTTCTCACAGGTTTCTCATGATCTCGTTCATTTTTCTGATCTGTCAGTTTCTGTATTGATGCCATTTCTATGATCCCCTTTACTTTGAACCTTTCATATGATCCCCTTTGTTATAATTCCGGATATGAACTTTGTTATGAAACTTGATTCTGAACCATCTGTTATAAACCCTTTGAAATATGAACTTGTTATAACACTCTGATTCTGACATGATATCTGACTCTGAAATTTCCTTGATACTTGACTCATCACCTTGTGACCTGCATATTCAAATCCTTGTATACCCTAAAGTTTCATTTGATAATATAACTGAATTGAAAACCTTCCTTAATGATATGAAAATGTTTTTGAACAGCTTTTGAGTACGATGTTATACCAATTTTGAATTGAAACTGCACTAAAGGTTTTATGAAAATTTCTTTTAAAGACTATCTGTATAAAAAGGTCTTACCAAACATCATTTTATGAAAGTCACTGAAAGATTATTTTAAATACAAGTTTAATATGAAACCTTTGAATTAAAATCTTTTCTATGAACCTATAAACCTTTTGATTATGAGCCTTTGATATGACCTATTGAACCTCGATTTGAACCTTATTCTAAACCTGGTTATAATCTCTTGTTTTGAAACTTAATTTGAACTTTGATATAAGCATTAATCTGGTATACTATTTCTGAACCTGGACTTGAACATTGTTATAAACTCTGATATAAACCTATCTGATTTCTGAACCTCTGATATACACTTCTGAAACATTTGACATGGACCATTATGCTATGAACCTTCTGATATAATACTCTGATTTCTGACCTGATATTTGACCATGACCCACAGTTTGAGACCCGAGCCAATCACTAGGCATGAGGGTTTCATGTCCATGTCATTGATGCACCGATGGCATGACTCTAGGGCAGGAGAGTGATGACCTGTCCCGTCCCTGACTTTATTTTATCTGGTGTGTATTGGTAGACTCTGGCCACCTGGGGCGTATGGATGCATCCTAGATCTGATCTGATTTCTGTTATCTGTATCTGTTTATCTGTTATATATATCTGGTGACTGATGGTGTGTGCGATACACGTCTTTCACATATCTGGGAGCTAGCTACTCCATTTGATACATGAGGACACCCCTCATATTATCTGGTTACTGAGAGGACTCCCCTCTGCATGATTGATTGACATGGTTACATTATATATATATATATATATATATATATATATATATATATATATATATATATATATATATGTATATATATATATATATATATATATATATATATATATATATATATATATTATATATATATATATATATATCTGTTTCTGGGCTCGTGGTGGATTACTGTTTTCCTTTACCATATACATTTACTTACCTTTGACCCTTATTATATCTTGCACTGTTTCCCTTTACCTTTATCTATTTATTATTCCCTATCCCTTTATCCTTACTCCTTGGTTTATCCTTTAACTCTGATTATATCTGCATGACCTATATTTCTGACACTCTGTGCTATTCTTTATTACTGTTTTGTTACCGTTAAATCTCTTCACTGGGCTCTCGTAGCTCAGCCGCATTTCTTTTCCTGCGGCAGGTTTTAGTAGGAAGCTGGGTATGAGTGGAGAGTACCTTTGGACTTAGAAGACTATACTGTGATAGATATTTTGTTATAGAGATGACTAGAAGGATTTATATTTTCAGACTTAGTATTTATTCCTTTGTAATTTTGTATTTCCTTGAAATTTCTTTGTAACCTTTGTATTCTTTTGTATTATTGAAGATGTATGCTTGTGTATGTTTCTGATATGTCACCATCATTGTGACACTTCTACCCTTGTCGGGTTGGGGTGTTACATATGTGGTATCAACATGTGCAAACAAATCGAATCAAACATAACTTAGTTGGGTCGATTAGATAGGGTTTCAATTCATGATTTTATGTAGGTATATGAGTTATGATTTTATGTAACCTTCTATGATTTCATGTGTAGAACGAGATCAATACAACAACTAAGAATCAAACAAACAAAGTGGAATCGAACAAGGAATGATATTGGTTACCCTTCCATATCATTAGAGTCCAGAATTTTACCTTCCCAATTATCCATTATATTTCTAGTTACCGATTTGCGATTGTAGCGTGATCAAAATAGGAGGAAGAACACAGATGGATCGAACCAGAAAATCCCAGCCACAATTTCTCACCAACACTCCCTTCGAATGGCTTTTAAACCCACGACCACTTACTACCCTTCGAACCAAGAACAACCCACGTCCAACTCTACTTTGAAGCTACACAAAACCTTCTTTGGCTGCTGCAACAGATCGACAGGAGAGGGAGAAGCAAAGGCAGCCGGTATTTTTGATTTGGAAGAGTTTAGGGTTTTTAATTTTCGGTGTGTATTGTTTTTAAACAAACCGTAAGTTTTGATTTGGGCTAAACAAGGTATGGATCATATTTTATGGGCTTGTGATCATATCAATATTAATGCATGATTTTCTCCTCTATTTACTTGGGCCAAAAATTGGTTCTTGATCAAATAAGATGTCGCCTATAATAGGCTTGATTTAGAGAACGTTGTTTTGTGATCTTAATTTATAATACAAAGTTTTAGCTGCTAAATTTTATTAGTTAATTTAGGATATCAATTATCTTAGCTTAAGTTCAAATAATACTCACTTGTATGATTTTATGAATTCTTAAAATTTCAAAATTAGAGGGTATTTTGGTCATTTCAGATTACGTAAATTTTAGGGTTTTACAATGAAAGTAACCCAACCAAAAAGCATTAAAGTGGACTATTCTTAATTTCTCCACAAATATTATGCTACACACCAGCCTTCACTTGCATCTAATGAACCACTATATTCTTTAGATTTGAGTATAGTACTATGTTATAATGTCAGCTAAATTAATTTAGTCTGAGTATCCTCTGGAACTTCTTAGCTTTGAATCATTTCCAATGGATCAGAATCTTGTCAAGGAAATACTATGAATCTAACCTATTAGTCTCGGATTATGATTCTGAAACTGCTAAGTGATGTGCGGCTCTATAATATGCGATACAATAGTGGCAGAGGCCGGTGGTGGTGGTATTTTACTGGGATCATAGGGCAAATTTAAACTCAGTGTGTGCATCCATTACAGGTACAAAATAGGTGGCCGGGCAGGTGGGTAGTTTATTAAGATGGTAAATACTAGGATGAACGAAAACAGGTTGCGTGGCCTTAGAGCAGCATTTGCTATGCCAATTTTTTTTTTAATAAATTTTACACACAATAAATATATTGGAAATTATGAGAGAAAAGTTGCTAATAAGATCCAAGTCAACTAATTAAATTATCTAATGATTTTTTGTTGAAGCGATACCCCACAACAATATTGGATGAAGCTCATGAAAGCAGATTACCAATATGATTACTTGTGATTAAATCATTAGAATGTGATATACTGTTCCAGGTAAATTCATAAACTAATTTCACTACTCACTGTTTTGAACGTTATTGGAGTATTTGGACTAATCGACTATATATATCTTTAGAAATTTTCTTTAGAAATTTTCATCAATGTAATTGATGATTTGTTCATGTAATCTATTTACTACGTATATAGTTTCATGGGTCGTAATTACTACCTCTACTTGATCATGTTTTTTGTGGGTTTTGTAGGTACCTGCTTGAACAATTTCTGCCTCACAAAATATCAATGAGTGTTGTTTTTACTGGATAAGGTGGCATGTCAATTCGGGTTGATTTAATGTAAATATTTTTCAAAGTTTCCGATATGTTGTGTATTTTAATTAAAATAAATATAATTAATGTTTTTTTTATTCAAATGAAATTAAAGAAGACCCTTTTATGATTATTATGATCTATTTATAATTATATTTAAAATATCGAATTTGAGTGATTCAAATTTCTGAGTAAAGAATAGCCAAAAAGCTACTACTTTCGTATTTTAAGTTTTGCAAAATTTGGCGTTTAAACTAGACAAAATTAGAGCCAAAAATGCTAAAAATTTCAAGAAAATCAACACCCACTTAAAAAGTTGAAAAAAAAGTTACGATTCATATATTATAATGCATACCAAATTAAAGAGAATTACATTTTAAAAATTATGGTGAAATCGGGTTTTCATAAAAGTTTGTCGTTTGAAAGTTATTAACATTTGAAGTTTTGGGGTGTAATAAAAAACGGGTTAATAGGACCAAAATGCCCCAAACCGAAATTAATAAGAAAAAATGGAGGGAGTGTGTGGGGGACACGTGGCACTAGATGATAGCTTTTCTAGACTTTTTAAACTTTTTCCCTTTTCAAGGGATCGCAACTCTATAAACTTAACACATAGCACTTTGACTCTTCATTCATATAAGAGTAAATTACACCGTTCTTCCCTATGGTTTGCTCCAAATCACTACCATAGTCATTGATTTATTTTTATTTTTTTGCTTTTTTCCTCCTTGTGGTTTTAATTTTGCACCCCAGCCATCCTTATCACTAACTGGGGTTGTATTCCTTTGGTTAAACCCCACCCACTCAAGGGTAATTTGGTCTTTTCTTGTGGACCTCGTTTTTGATAATAAAAAAAAACTGAGACTTTACATTACCAAGTCTCACATTTTTCAAAACACATACACACTTTTCAAATCACTCCACACACACACTTTTGAATATCAAATCCAAACGAATTTTTTTCAAGGATGGTTAATTGTTCATGTGGAAGACGAGCAATGATCTGGACAACATGGACTAACATAAATCCTGGTCGCCGCTTCTATTCTTGTCCCATAAAGGTAATTGCAGAATTATTAATTAGGGTTTTTATAGTGTTTAAGTGTTAAACTTTTATTTGTTGTTATAAATAGGATTCTAACTGCCCATTAATTGGGTAGATCCTCCAGTGTGCCCATGTTCAGTTGCAATTATGCCTGGTCTATTGAGGGAAAGAAATAATCTTGAAGCCAATTTGAGGCAAGCTGAACAAGATCGTGCAAGGCTTAGATGTTATTTGTATCTGACTTGGATTGTAGTTGTGGTCATTTTCTTGGTCAATATGTCGACCTAATAGTTTAAGAATGTTTAAGTTGGTTTATGCTAAAGAACTATGTACTAGCACTTGGTTTGCAGTTGTGTTTTGTAAAACTTAGTTCTATCAATGAAAATGTACCTTTTGAATGCATTTGTTTGCATTTCTAGTTTGCAATTATAGATGTATTGCAAGACTTTTATAGTCAAACAAAAAATGGGTCAGTGAATGTGTGTTTGGATAAAGGAACCATTTCCATTGTTTGACTTATAAAGTCAAACATTTATAAATGGCAAATATTGCAAGACAAAATCAGGTAATGACCATTTACATGACCAAGTTTGCAGGCAAAAAATGCAAGACAAAACATACCCAAAAGACTTTTACAGTCAAATATTGCAAGACACAAACAATTATTTGGCAGTCAAAATGAAATTCAAACATTTATAAAGTCAAACATTTATAAAGTATCCACAACATGAAATTCAAACATTTAAAAGTCAAACTGCAACATTCAAAAGTACCCATTTTTTTCATTCAAAAGTACCAAAATAGGCCACATATGACCATAGTTTTCAGTTGCATACTAACTGCAACACTTAAGGTATCAACTGCAAGTCTAATAAGTACCAACAGAACATCAAGTTTTACATGACCAAGTGTAACAAAATGAAAGCATGATTAAACATTAACTAGCCTAACATAAGCTTTTCTCCTTTTGACTACTTATTTGCTGCAACAGGTCTGCTACTAGGCTGAGATGAATCTTGAGTTGCTTTCCCTTTATTTTTTGCTACAACTGTCTTCATTTTAGTTGTAGCAGCATCTGCACCACTTGTAGTACCTTTTGCCCCACTTGCAGCCTTCTTCCCTTTTTTTGCATTGGCACCACTTGCATCAGCTTCTGCACCACCACCTGCACTCTTCTTTGCTTTCTTAGCAACACCAGTTCCACGACCTGTGCAGCTTCTCTTGTTGTGACTTAGACCCTTGCACAAGACACATCTAACTGTCTAATTTCTTCTTGACAGCTTACCATTCTTGACCAATGGAATGTCCTCACTAGCTGATTTCTTCCTTTTTTTTGTGGCCTGCCCACTTGTGGGTGATAATTTGGAGGAATGATGGTGGTGGGAATGTTGGACTTGGGCCACATGATTTTCTCTCTAATTGGATTGATATGGTGACTATAAACTTGTCTCCAAGTATCAAGCATGTAATAAGGGTGGACCCAACTCTCTGGTAACCCAACATCTATTCTATTAGCTGTCATATTCCAAATGCTTGCTACATCATGTTTGCATGGCAGTCCAGTCAATTCCCATTTTCTACAAGTACATGTTCTATGAACCACATCCACAACACAATGATCATTCCATGGACCTGTTACCCCATATAGATTACCCCCATTTCATGTAGCTATGTATTCACTAGCCTCTTGTTTGATCACATTGAACAGTTTAGTAGAAGTGGGTGTTAATGGACCATCAGTTTTATCTATAATGCCCAAAACAATCACAATTCTCTTCATGAGGTATTCCCTTACATATTATAGTGTGCTTATAATTGGTCTGTCCCTACCATATAATAGTTGACCATTAAGAACTTCACACATGTTGTTTAAAAGCATGTTTATTTTAGGTCTCCCTGTTTAAAACATATTACAGTTAAGTGACTATATAACAAACATAGTAAATGAAGCAAATTGGTTTGTTATTTACCTGAAAAGTGAGATCTTGCCCAATGCTTTGGATTTATCTTAGCCAACCAGTCATGACAGTCTTTATTGAAGGCCTTCAATTCTTCTATAGCTCTTTGGAAGTGTGGGATTGTCAAAGCTGTTGCACATTTCTACAATAAATCTTTGTATGCTGTCTGTAACACCCCCAATTCAATGATGCAACGGAATTCAAACTGGGTGTTACTCGATGGCACAACAGTCATAATAATAGAAAAAGATCTCTAACTGAGTCATTTTTAAAAAGGAATTATCATTCAAATTAATATATCAGAGTTTACAAAATAGGTCCCAAAAGGTTCCATGTTTACAAAGTAAATCAATATAAAGTCTTTTGATGTCTTTTTGAATGATAAAGTAAGTTATAGCCTTCTTGATTGAGTCCGTGCCCCTCCGTGCCATCCTTGATCATTATGCACCTGAAATACATGCTTAAACTGTCAACACAAAGGTTGAGTGATATTCATAGAGTTTGTTATATAGTTGAACATAATATGTTGGTAGTGTGAGTTAATTAGACTCATACTCATGGTTGGAAAACAAAATGGTTATTATTCACTAATCTCATGTAACCAATACGTTAACGTGTGCCAATATCGATCGGCTGATTGCCTCTGTAGGTACTTTGCCAACATACCTAAGACTCAAATAGAGTGCGTTTGATTACCGGACCGGGTCAATACAAACGGAATTCGTCAATCCCAATAGGCCTATTCACAATATTCGCGCTCACTATCCTAGTGATTAAATGGTTCATGATATGGGGACTTTGATTGGCAATGATGGTACTTAGTGATAATAAAACAATCAGATAGAATACAATTTCAAAGCATTGTGTTCGGTTAAAATAGCATGTATTTCCCCCAAGGGTTTGTAAAACAATTAAGTAATAGAAAGTGGGGCTATGAACTCACCGTGAGTTGGATGGTGTTTTAGTGCTTCAATGAGTTCGATGGATAAGTCGGGAAACCTCTAAGTGCAACCTACAATAGAACGTTGCGACTTAGGTTTGGAATAAAGTCTAAGAATACAAAGATGTACATGTATATGTCTTGCATATGGTTTATGAAACACGTTTTGTTTGTATATCTCGTACTATTGTTCGGGCCATCATAATTCAGAGGTCATGCAGTAAACGTTCGAGGAGCTAGGACACTTTAATTCGTAAATCCAGCAACTCGTCGATCCGTTTACCCAAATGAAACCCCTCACATGAAGCTCCCTACTAACATAGTATTTAATATGTGAAACATATATTTTGCTTACTTGATTATATGACATATTAAGAGTTTATAAAGGGTTAATACATACAAATGTCACTCAAGTTTCCCAAAATTTTGAAAAAAGTCACTATACTTTTTTTTTTTTGAATTAGGTTACCCATGTATACGGGTTTGTTGAATTAGGTTACTTACGTCGACATTTGTTAGATTTTAAGTTTAAAACGGTCCTTGTCGTTAGTCGGGCGTCACGGAATTAGTCCCTAGACCACTATTTCGGTTAGTTTGACCGTTTTTCGTTACGAAATTAGTCCCTAGACCTCTATATCGGTTAGTTTGACCGTTTGTCGTCATGGAATTAGTCCCTAGACAACTATTTCGGTTAGTTTGACCGTTTTTCTTACGTTTTCGTTAGTTTTCTTATGTTTTCATACGTTTTCGCTTATTTTCTTAACTTTTCACACATTAACCGACCTTTTTCGAAATTAATTTTTTTAGAAAAATTATTTTTTTCGAAATTAATTTTTTTTCGAAAAAATATTTTTTTTTTCGAAAATAAATTTTTTTCGAAATTAATTTTTTTTTGGAAATTAAATTTTTAGAAAAACTAATTTTTTTAAATTAATTTTTTTTCGAAATTAAATTTTTAGAAAAACTAATTTTTTTCGAAATTAAAATTTTTTTTCGAAATTAAATTTTTAGAAAAACTAATTTTTTTCGAAATTAAATTTATTTTTTCGAAATTAAATTAATTTCGAAAAAAAAATTAATTTGAAAAAAATTAGATTTTCTAAAAATTTAATTTCGAAAAAAAATAGTTTTTCTAAAAATTTAATTTCAAAAAAAATTTAATTTCGAAAAAAATTAGTTTTTCTAAAAATTTAATTTCGAAAAAAAAATTTAATTTCAAAAAAAAATTAATTTCGAAAAAAAATTAATTTCGAAAAAATATTAATTTCGAAAAAAAATTAATTTCGAAAAATTAATGTGTGAAAAGTTAAGAAAATAAGCGAAAGCGTATGAAAACATAAGAAAACTAACGAAAACATAAGAAAAACGGTCAAACTAACCGAAATAGTTGTCTAGGGACTAATTTTGTGACGACAAACGGTGAAACTAACCGATATAGAGGTCTAGGGACTGATTTCGTAACGAAAAATGGTCAAACTAACCGAAATAGTGGTCTAGGGACTAATTTCGCGACGCCGACTAACGACAAGGACTGGTTTTGTAACATTTTTCAACCAAAATTCAACAAAGTAACCTAATTCAACAAACCCGTATACATGGGTAACCTAATTCAAACAAAAAAAAGTATAGTGATTTTTTTCAAAATTTTGGGAAACTTGAGTGACATTTGTATGCACTAAATAATCAAATAAAAGTTCATAAGTATTTAAGGTTCATAAATACTTACCTTAATATAGAATGCTTGAGTATTATAGAAAAGGGAATATAAGCGGAGCTTCGACGTAGAATTTTAATCTTCGTAAACCCGAGGCTACTTGAAGATTATAACGACGTCTTTTTGGAAACCCGAAGTGATTTGAAGATAATAACAAGTCTTTTTGGTGACTTGAAATTATTTGAAGATTATAACGTCTCTTTCTTGAAAACTTGAAGAAAATAAGATCAAATGCTAGCTTTTCTCAAAAACACATGAACTTTCTTACAAAATATAAGAGAAGTGTCTTTGGTTTGAGGACTTTAAGGTTATAAGAAGGTGTGGTGCAAGTTTTTCTATGTGTTTTAGCTTGGTATTTATAGAAAAAATTTATGATAGTTTTGTAAATATAATTTTACACTTGTAAACATCTTACGAATCAATGGCTAGGATCAAGCCACATGCCATTGGTTCCATCCTTGATAAGCTTCATGAAGCTTTCATGAGAAGCTTGATAAGTTTCTTGCATTAGCTTGCTTTTACGGAGTGAGTTTTGGTCCCGGTAATTACTAACGGTAAGTATTTAAATCACGAAACGCAAAACCTGGTATCGTAAAAATACGAAACTTGTAGAAATTATTAAAATCATCAATATACTCATTATTATCTTATAAAAATGAGTGATAAGTTTAATGGGTCGCGAAAACGCTGATAACACTGGAAACGTAGGTTTAAAACGCGTAAAACGTAAAACGTACGAAAGTTGCGTAAAACTGAGAAAAGTAAAATGTAACTTTTCTAATATGACGATAATGAATTAAAATGACCTATAATGTCTAGACTAGGCTCAGTCTAGTGTCGGTTGGTGTTAAATGTTCTTTAGACATAAAACTGGAAACCTAAAAATCAAGGAATGATTTATAAAATCAAAGAATGATTTTATGGTCAATGGAGGAGGGAAAATATATTGACTTTTCCAATAATATGAAAGCTTCTAAACGCCTTAGAAAATATGGTGCAGGTATAGGCTAAGGTTGCGGATAAGTAAAAGTGCTTAAAACGCAAGTTTAGTTCTATAAGACACAGGGTCTATTTGGTAATATTTTGACTTAATATCAAAAATTCCCTAATTGATTGTGAGTGTTCTAAACATTAATCTGATGCGAGGAAAATTGGCGCAGTTGGTTTTCGTTATGCGCAGGATGTTTAAACGATGTTTAAACCAAACGTATAAATTTTTAATAACTTTTGCGAAAATGATCCGATGAGCGTCAAACTTTTATTTTGTCATGGAAATAATTTATCTTACGAGAATATGAAATAAAAATTTCGGGAATGAATAGTAAAAATTTCGGGAATAGAAATTAACCTAAAATGCGAATTGTTACACTGTCCCAGACCATTTCAGCTTCATGTTTTCATGTATATGCCTAAGGCAATACCTATGCCCAGCTGCTGGAAACAAGTCTGCAATTGCTAGTATGATACCCTGTTTCAAATTTCAAAACAAACAAGTCTGCAATTGCTGGTATGATACCCTGTTTTCATGTATATGCCTAAGGCAATACTTAAAGGTATCATTTGAAGTGAACTAAGATTGCATTTCAGTATCCCCCATGATTGCAGCATTCTATTTGTCAAAGTTAGTCATGTTTATCTCTACTTCATCAACTAACCTATCACCCCATGTTCCCATCATCCCCCATGTTTTCATCATCATTTACAGCCTCCCCTTTACCCTTACCAACACATGAGGGTACCTTGCTACTTGTAGCACCAATATGCGAACTATCTAACCCATAAAAAGGATCAAAATCTTCTACACCAAGAAATGGCTCAGAAGCCATGTAAAAGTCATCAACAAAATCAGTTTGACATTGGATTGTGGTATTAGGCTGACTAGTTTCACCAGTTTTATTCCTAACCCTGGTTTCACCATGTTCTATGTAAACCTCAATCATTTTATTACCAAGCCTAACATACTCAGTCAATTTCCTAACATCATCATCGTTGCCTAAAGGATATAGCCCATTGTCTAAAGTCATTTCAGGTATAAGGAAGCTGTAATACAACATTGTCTTACTAGAGAACCCTATCTTCTTAACCATCATTAAGCTCATGGAGTGAAAATAGATCAATATCCACGTGATCAAAATAAGCAAAATCACCATTTTAATAACTCCTACCAGATGCATGCCTAAAGAACCCAGCATAATGAATCTTCAAAGAAAATAGAGTACCTTGGTTCGTTGCACAAATAATTAGACAAAAAAAAAACAAATTAGGGTTTAGACTAAAAATATCATAATTAGGGTGTTTAGCGTAAATTCAAGATTAACATGTTACAAATCACAAGACATTGAAAAAAAATTAATTAAACTTAGAAAAAAAAATTAACAATGTATCATACCGTAAGCATCATAAACATCAACATCGTCTTTTGATTCACACAATGACCACATTGGTGTTGAGTATAACATTGGATTTACCAAGTCAAATTAGGGTTTTTTTGTGGAAGATGAAAAGATTTGGGGATTAGATGAGAGGGAAACAAAGAAAGTACTGGTTTGGTGCAAATGATTTAACCAGACATTTATTAACTCTGTTTTTTATTATCAAAAACGAGGGAAAGATGAAAAGACCAAATTACCCTTGAGTGGGTGGGGTTTAGCTAAAGAATACAACCCCAGTTAGTGATAAGGATGGCTGGGGTGCAAAATTAAAACCACAAGGAGGAAAAAAGCAAAAAAAATAAAAAAATAATAATAATTATAATAATAATAAAAAATAAAAAAATCAGGGATTATGGTAGTGATTTGGAGCAAACCATAGGGACGAACGGTGCAATTTACTCTTTATATAAATTCACACTTTGTTTAACACTTTAGCTAATGACATATACAAACTTAATACATAGCACGTTGGCACTTTGTTTACATAACTTCACACCTATTTAGCACTTTGGCTAATCACATATACAAACTTAATACATAGCACTTTGTCACTTCAGTTTCTATAACTTCACACTTTCACATTCTTTATCACTTCGCCAATTCACACATCATATAATATATTAAAAATAGCTTAATCACAACATACTATTCATATTAACTTTACACTTCACTAATACACACCACTTTAAGCTTTACACGTTTCATAATGCATTCCACTTAGCTTCTATCTTATACAACATTCACCTCATTCTAACAAATCTAACTTACACATATATCGTCATTAGCACATGACTATTTATCTGATAGAAACTGATACGCCCCTAGACTATAATATTTATATTATTATAGTTATCATCAGTATTTTATTAGTTAGATAAGTATAATCGCTATTTATTTTGTAGATACTGTTTATTTAAAGTAAAGATTATATCTTGTTCTACAAAATTAGTATTATGGCGTCTTTTATTATAAATAGGGCATTAGGGTTGTAATTCTCATTATGTTGAATAATATGAATTAATGATTTGGTTATCAATATCGGGGGGTTGGTTTATCTCATTAATATAAACCATCGGGGGGTCGGTTTATCCCATCAATATAAACTATCTATCTTGTTTATTTTCTTCTTGTTATTTTATTATCGATCCGGTTCATATCAATTGGTATCAAAGCTGATCGATTCTAGGGTTTCACAAAAAAAAAAAAAAAAAAAAAAAAAATCGATCCTTTAAAAAAAAGTTACTGTTCATCGATTTTTACTGTTCATCGATTTTTATTCGAATATTTTAGGTGGATGACAAACAGAAAAGTTGCAGACATTGACGCTGACCTTGAAGGTTTCAAAACCGATGTTGGAACCAAGTTTCAGAGTTTAGAAGACAAGTTTAGTTCTGGGTTAGCTGATTTGAGGGCTGAATTGAAGGCTAATGCAGCTAGACAAAAAGCTGAATTAGATAAACGCCATGAGCAATCAGTGAAACTACTCACAACTTTGGAGGCTCAGAATTCCCCAGCTAAGTCAATTCCATCTGTAGAGTTTGCAAGGTTTGCATAACATACTGATGCATTCAAACAACCTACTGGTGCCTTCAAGCTGGTAACAAATAAATCCGGGGTAAGGTATGATGATTTGGGTTTGCCATATCCAGACGATAGAGAAAATCCAGAGAGTTCTGTTCACAAGAACAAGGGAGGAGGAAAAACAGTTAGATTCGGAGAGCATGGTTCTAATTTTGACAATAACTCGAATGAAATCCCAGAGTTTGACAATGATAAAGATAACCAAGTGGATGGGACAGGGCCAAGGTTTTATGGGAATAGAGAACGCAATTACAATTATGAAAACCGGATGAGAAAGTTGAAGATGCCCGTGTTTGAAGGCGAAGATGCATATGGATGGATATACAGAGTTGAGCGTTATTTTGAAATTCAAGGCATTCCACCACAGGAGCAATTACTAGCTGCTGCAGTTTGTATGGAAGGTGAGGCTTTGTCTTGGTATCGTTGGAGTGAGGGTCAAAATCCGTTCTATTCGTGGGATGGATTTAAAAGGCGTTTTGTTAGGAAATTAAGCTATAGCAGTTAGTACGGTTGAAAAGAAAGTTAGTACTGCTGAAGAGTTTTGAAGACATAAGTAGTTCGTACTGTTTGTATGAAGAAGTTAGTACGGTTTAAGTTTTTGTGTAAGATAATTATAGAAAAGATATTGTGTATATCTTATACGATTAGGTTGATAGTTATCTTGTAAAGGAATCCTTAGTCTATAAAAGGATTGCCTAGGTTAAAGTTTTGGTACGAATGTTTTGTTAAGATTCAAGGTTGTAAACCTCAGTGATAGGAAATCACTCGTATTATTCATTAATAATATTGAATCGTTAAAGTTGAAGTATATTGTGTTCCTTGTTCATTCATTGTTGATTCGTTAATACAAAACACAAACAAACAAATCTTCTAAGTGCTAGCTAGTAAATTCCGCGTGCTAGACTAGACATCATTCAAAGTATACATCTAACACAAGGAGTGTGTGTAGATCCGGTCAAGTGGTATCAGAGACAGGTTACTGATACTTTGGTTTAGAAGATCCAGACGAATTTGTTTAAGAAGAAGATGGACATGGAGACAACAACAAGTCATACTAATATTGCTGCTAAGCTTCCAATGCTTAAACCCAATGAGTTCGATATGTGGCGATTAAGAATTGAGCAGTTCTTCCAAGTTCAAGATTATACTCTCTGGGAGATTATTGAGGATGGGAATTCGTTCAAACCTACAACTACAACAACCGTTGTTGAGGGTGTCACTGAAACTAAGTTGCAAACTAAGCCAACCACTACTGAAGAGAAGGCACAGCACAAGAATGATGTTAAGGCGAGAAGTTTGCTTCTGATGACTATTCCCAATGATCAGTTGTTGAATTTTAGCAAGTTTAAGTGTGCTAAAACCCTTTTTGAAGCTATTGTTGCAAGATATGGTGGGAACGAAGCCACCAAGAAAACTCAGAAGACCCTTCTCAAGCAACAGTTTGAGAATATTTCAGCAACAAGCAACGAGTCACTAGATCATATATTTAATAGACTTTAAAAACTAGTAAGTCAATTGGCTGTTCTAGGAATTGAGATGCCTCAGGAAGATCTCAACTCCAAATTTCTGAGGAGTCTACCAGCTGAATGGGCTATGCATGTGGTTGTATGGAAAAACAAGCCTGATATAGATTCCATGAGCTTAATGTATCTCTATAGCAACTTCAAGATAGTTGAACATGATATTAAGAAGTCTGCTGGATCAAGCTCAAGCTCAAGCTCAGGGAATTTGGCCTTTGTATCAACTCCCAGTACCTCAAGTCCAGATGAAGAATTTCAAGTGACTGGAGCAGGTGGTACTGCTAGTTCCAATATTGGTACTGCTAGCACTTCAAGCAGTACTAATGGACTCTTGGATGAGAATACTTATTGTGCTTTCTTGACTACTCAGCACAATGGAAGTATGTTGACTCATTCAGATCTTCAAGAGATTGATGAAGATGATATTGAAGAGATGGATATCAAGTGGCAGCTCTCTCTTCTCAGCTTGAGAGCTAAGAGATTTTTGAAGAAGACTGGCAAGAAGATTGTCATAAACAGCAATGATGTTGCAGGGTATGACAAGTCCAAGATTGAGTGTTTCAATTGCCACAAGAAATGTCATTATTCAAGGGAGTGCAGATTGCCAAGACAACAAGATGGAAAGAACAGAGGATATGGAAGCAAGTCAAGGGTTGTGGAGGTTACTGATTCAAGCTCAAAAGCCATGGTTGCCATTGATGGCTTAGGGTTTGACTGGAGCTACATTGCAGAGGAGGAAGCAGAAGCATCTACAGAGATTGCTCTCATGGCATTTTCAGACTCTGAGGTACAAGTTTCTAAATGTTCTAAATCTTGTGAAGCTTTAAAAGATCTAGAAACTCTTAAGAAAAGATATGAGGATCAGAGAAAAGAGCTAACTCAAACTTCTTTTAACTTAGCAAATCATAAGAGGGCTTTAGCTGTGTTAGAAGAACAAATTGTTCATTATAAAAGTAATGAGTCAAAGTTTTCTGATGATATGATTATTGTTAAGAGAGACTTAATGTTTAGAGAGAATGAAATTAGTGCGTTGAAACATGAGATAGAACAGGTTAAGAAAGCAAAGGAGAACATTCAAATGACTCACACTAGAATTTGCAACTCAGGGTGTTAGTAAGATTGTTGAGTGTCAGATCCTCAATAAAGCTAAGTCAGGCCTAGGTTATAAGTCAGTTCCACCTCCCTATAGAGGAATTCCAACACCCCCAGGCATAGACTTAGAACACACAGGACTACCTGAATTTCAACTACCTGAGCTTAAATATGGTCCTCAACCTAAAGAGAATGTAGTTGATAAACCTGCTTATGAAAGTGCAAGTGATTCCTAATTTTCTGAGGATAAGGTGTCCTCAGCTAAGGACTCAGATGCTCCAACCATTGAGGAATGGACTTCTGATGATGAGGATGATCAGGCTATGGTTAAGCCTGTTAGTGTTAAAGTGGAGGAACCAAAAGTTCCAAAGATGGTTAAACCTGAGACTGTTAGGCCTAGATCAAATGCCAAACCTTTTAGACCAACAGTTAGGTATGCAGAAATGTATAGAACCACAAACAAGCCAAGAGATAACCAAAGGAATTGGAATGACCTCAAATCTCACCAATTAAGGGATGATTTTGTCTGCTATAGGAAAGCTTGTTACTCGTGTGGTAGTTTTGATCATCTTGCAGATTTTTGTGATAAATGGTTGAGTGGATATTCAAACCATAGGTTGAGCATAGCAAGACTTCAAACTCTTCCTAGGAATGATAGAATGATACCCAGATCAGTTGTAACACCCCAACCCGACAAGGGCAAAGATGTCACAAATACATGGTTTCATATCAGATACAAGCATTCAAGAAATAAAATAGCGGAAGCCTTAACATTAAAATCCAAAAGAAAATAAGTCAACACGACTTATATCAAGTGTAAGGCAGAAGTAATTGAAGTACAAAATATAATCCAAGATGCCCAAACAATGGCATAACAGAAATAATATCCAAATGGTCACACTAGAATGACAAGGTCTAAACTTCACACAAGTTGCTCTCATCCCAAGCCAAACCCAGCTCCTAGCTTAAATGTACCTGCCGCAGGAAAAGAATTGCGGCTGAGCTACGAGAGCTCAGTGAACAGATATAACAGAAACAAGCAATAATACAGAATAATGAATAAGAAAAGAAATACGAACCAGTCAGAAATAATGTGCAAGTATAATGTAACAGTAATGAAAGATAAGCGATGCAAGGTCATGCAAATGTGTCAAGGGTTTAGCAGGTAAGTAGTACAGGTAAAGTATAAGGGTAACAGAAATCCACTACGAGCCCAGAAAACAGAAATCATATCATGTCCAGTAATCAGGGTGTACGGAGGGGAGACCTCGGTACCAAATACAGGGTGAGGGGTTACCTCTCAGGGTTGGAGTTGCAAGCTCCCAGGGGTTGTGAAAGACGTGCATCGCACACACCATCAGTCACCAGAGATAACAAGTCATATATCATATACAGAAAACAGAGACAAGTCTAGGATGCATCCATACGCCCCAGGTGGCCAGAGTCTACCAATACACACCATATAATCAAGTCAGGGACGGGATAGGACATCTCTCTCCTACCCTAGAGTCAAGTCATCGGTGCATCAATGACAAGGACATGAACACCTCATGCCTGGTGGGTGGCTCGTAATATCAAACTGTGGGTCAAGGTTAAGTATCAAGTATCAAGTGTCAGGTGTCAAGTATCAGGTGTCAAGTATCAAGTCAGAAGGTTCATATCAGAGGGTTCAATATCAGGAGGTTCAATATCAGGAGGTCAATATCAGGAAGGTCAATGTCAGGAGGTCAATATCAGGAGGTCAATGTCAGGAAGGTCAATGGTTCACAATAAAGTTCACTTTAAAAGTTTACTATTAAAAGGCCATTTTATAGATGTCAAAATAATCCTTAAGTACTGGTCTCCATAAAATAACTTTTAAACGGTTTCCATAAAGAAGGTCTTTTCAAAAGGTCTCTATAAAGATCGTCTTCAAAATAGTTTCTTGAAACATTTTCATAATTAATTAAAAAGATTTTCTCGTCTAGTTATAACATCAAAAATATCAAGGTTCAAGTCAAGGTTTTATGGCAGGGTTCATATCAAGGTTCATGGCAAGGTTCAGAACAAGGTATAAATCAAAGATCAAGGCAAGGGTTCAAACAAAAGGTCCAAGAGTAAGTACGCAGATCAAGGTTCACAATACAAGGGATACAGAGCAATGGTTCAGGAAATCTTAAACGAATCTAATCAATCAAGAGAACGAAGGCCCTTTACTGAAAAGGGCAGAATATCCGTACCTTATTCCAATGCAAGCAAGAATACAAAAGTAGCAAAGACTGACAGAAATCAAACACTCCCTCCTCGAACCTAAGGAGTAGAAGACAGAAATACGAAAGGGTTTAAGTTATCTTCTCATTATAAGTGACTTTATGTTTTTAGCAGGTTTCCAGAATTAGTAAGTTTCCATACTTAGCAAGATTCAAGTGATATAATTCAAGTTAAGTCATTAATGTAGGCTTATTATGGAAGTCATGATCATTTGACAAGTTATACAAGTTCAGGGTTAATTATGACAAGCTTTCATAGTTCAGGGTTATAAATGTAAATTTGCCAAAGTTCAAGGTTACAATAGAAATATTATAATTTACCATTCAAATACTTAATTTTCCAGAATTTCACGTTTAGCCTTCAAGTTTCAAATATTTACAAGTTACACCCTTTTAGTTAATTATTTTACAAATTAAACCTTATATTTATGTAAATTACAATTTAACCCTATAATATCCATATTTACCAACCAAGCATATTATTTTACCAAAATTCAGAATGTCACATCCGAGTTTACATTTAGTACGAAACAGCCCCTCATATTTCAGATTTTACACAAATGGTCCCTTAAGTTTACAAAACTTATTCATTAAATCATAATTCCATAATAATTACACAATAGGCCCATAAATACTCAAAATTACCCAAAACACTCTTAACATTATTATTTACTCAAAATAACTTCAAGTTTCCAAAATTTACCCTTTTAGTCCCTCAAGTTATCAAAGTTACATATTAAGCCCTTTAATTTACCATTTCAACCTTTAATTATTAATAATTACATATTAAGCCATTAAATTACCAAAATTACACATAACCCCCTGAATATAATTTATTACTCAATTCGACCCTAACTTTCCAGAAATTACATATTTAGTCCCTTTATTCTAATTATTTTCAATTCGACACAAATATTACAATTAAATCATTATCTCGCCAAAATTATAAATAAGATCCTCATGTTATAATTTTTACATATTCTCCCAGGTCTATAAAATATTACAAAAATATCCCACAAGTTTTAATAATTACAAAACACCCCCTTAACAAATTATTTATCCAATCGGTTTACAAAATACTTTATCAAAAACAAACCCTAATCATCCCAATCAATGAGAAATCATTGAATCATCATTATTCATCATTTAATTCCATATTTCATCACACAAGAACCCTAGATCGATCGGTATTATTATTTTCCATGATTTCTCTTTTTTGTTCTAAAATCCGATTATAACCATAAATCCATAAATCACGATTTCGACTCAAACAATTCGAATGACTATTTTTCTCATGTTATATGATGATTATAGAAGCCACAAAAATTAATAACCTGGTCCAGAAAAATCGCATACATGATTTATAGATTTAATTCGATTTTAGGGTTTCAAAACACATAATTTCCATACGATCAATATATGGTGCATGGTTCGATTTCAATAATTTTTACATGTTATATATGATTAGGATAAGGCTATAAAAATACCAGAAAAATTATAAATCAAGGGATTCACACGCTATGGATTTTTGTTGCTCGGTTAGGGTTTTTCGACCCAATTAATTCACCACGACCAAACGATCAGCTCCAGGACCTTGTTGCTATTTTTCCCACCTTCTTGGAACTATGAAGAACTCCAGAAAATTGCCTCTTTGCTTCAGAAAATTCGGATGTGGTGTGTGGGATTTTTTTGAGAGTGGCGGCTAAAAGAAATTAGGGTTTAAAGGGTGAATAAAATTATAGAATGATATAAATGTGATAGACCGAGCATTTGGGGGGGGGGGGAAAGGCTGGAAAAACATGTGAACATATTGGCCCATTAATGTTGAATAATTTCCTTACTTAATTTTGCATTTAAAAGTGTAAATTTTATTTATAAAGTTTAATTAATAAACATAATAATATATACAATATTTATTCGGTTCATAGAGGTTATTTTGGTCATTTCACAACTTGTATAAATATTAATCGAAGTCGTCAAAATTATTTTGTATCATATCTTGTTCGTTTCCAGAAGTTTGGGATCGATTCGAAACTTTAATTAAGCTTTAATTAAATTTTAAAGTTTTCAGGGGCATTTTGGTAATTTTAACATGTTTCAGATTTTCGGGTTTTACATCAGTTCTATTAAAGTCTGACCAAAGATCAATTCAAACTGCTAGACCAGTAGTTCAGCCTGTCAGACCAATTAGACCTATTCACTCAAGGCCAACAGTTCAAGGTGCAAAAATGTTTTCTAAATCAGCACCAACAACTGTTAAAAGACCATTTCAAAATAGACAAGTTGTGAAAAACCAAGTTTGGAAACCCAAGGTAACAACTACCAAGCCAGCAGTTCCAACTGCTAGCAAAGTAATTGGTACTGGTGTTAATAAAAACACTACTAAGGGAAATATGGGTACTGGAGTGAATGCATCAGCATGTTGAGTTTGGAGACCCATTAAACCCAATGGTGCTAAAATTGTTTTGAAAAAAATGAATTATGTTGATGCAAGAGGAAATCCTAAGTCTGTTTTGGCTTGGGTACCACAAGGAAATTATTTTTTCTTGTTATGTGCAATGTTAGTCATATGCTTGTATCTTGTTTCTTTGTTTTTGGACTAACACTTGCAGGTTTTTGGATGATAAGCACCAAGAAATTAAATGCTTTATGTTTTGGACTATATGGTGATTTGAAGCTGAGTGTGTGATCTTTGCACATAAAAAATGGTAATTGGTTCACCATGTCTAACCCACATAAGAACCAACTAGTCCAGAGCAAACGGTATCTGGTAAAGACTAATCAAATCCGTTGATGGTTGACAATTTACCAAAAAATTGTATGGTTATCAGCTCACCATATCTAACTGTGAAGAGTTGGCTAGTCCAAAGCAAACAGCTATTGGTAAAGACATATCAAATCCGTTGATAGCTGATAGTTTGCTAAAAACTATGTTTGAGCCATGGTATTTTAAAATCCTTTTCAATAAGTTCATACGGCTCAACAAAAATTTTCCAACAGTTGGTACGGTTAGTACAAAGTTAGTACGGCTCAACTAGCCGTTGTAAAAATCTGTCAGTAATTAATTTTATAGCCGTTGGGGTAAAACCGTTATTCTTAAGGTACTTATAGGGATTTTTCTAGAAGTTAATTATCTTTTTACCATAAATTTATTTATTCTATTTCTAAAGATAATTTATCTCATATGCTTATTTCGCAAAACCCTAAACAGTACCTATTAACTCCAAAAGGCTACATAAAACCTCAATTCCCCTTTAAACGATCATCTTATTGCTATAATCTTTCATTATTCATCACTAAAAATGGCTGGATTGGAATTTGTTAAGCGTCACAATCAGGTTGCGTTTCTTGAGAAAACAGAGGAGGGAGATGGACCAAAATTTTATGAGATTGTGGACTTTCTAAACCACTCTCACATAAGGTATGCTCTAACTGTTTCTCCTACTCTTTATGTCTCGCACATCACACAGTTCTGGCAGAATGCTACTGTCTTGACTAGTGAAGATGGGGACTTAGAAATTCATTCTGAAGTGGATGGTGTATCTTTTGTTGTTACCGAGTCTATACTTAGGAGACATCTTAAATTAAAAGACTCAGATGGTATCAATACTATGCACAACACTGAAATATGGCAAGAACTTACCAAAATGGGGTATGATACATCCGAACATAAATTAAATTTTCAAAAAGGATGTTTCTCACCTCAATGGAGATTTTTGATACATACCCTTTTACATTGTTTAAGTCCTAAAAAGACTGCTTGGGAGCAGTTCAGTAGCAATATTGCTATTGCTCTCATTTGTTTGTCTACAAACAAGGTTTTTAACTTTTCAAATTTTATTTTTGAGGGTATGGCATCTAATGTAAACAGCAAAACCAAGTTTCTAATGTATCCAAGGTTTGTTCAAACACTTTTGAATAAAAAGACATACCTGCTTACAAAACCAACAGAAATTTTTGCTACTCCTAGCCTTCAATCAAAAGTTTTTCAAAACATGGCTATGGCTACTAGACTTTTTCAAGGGGAACCAGTTCCATTGTTTCCTCAAATGCTTCAAACTGAGTTGGGTGAAGGGTCAACAGTTCCAACTCATCCCCATCACACATCCACTCACGTACTTGAAAGAACCCAATCATCTCAATTTCACATCACTTATAGGAGAAGGGAAACACCTAGAGTGATTCCTAGATCCTTTCCCCATGATTCACCTCTCCTAGCAGGTAACACAGCTAGACGTGATGAGGGTAGCTCTAACCAAAATGCATTGATGGAATTATGTACCAAGCTAGTTGCCAAAGTTGATAGTTTGGAGACAGATCTTACAAGCACCAAGGAGGAGCTCAAAGCCCACAAGAAGAATTCTACTAAAATTTTTACCAGGTTATCTTTAAAGGTGAAAAAGCTGAAAGATAAACTCAAGCAGAAAAGGGCAAGAATGGTATTGGATGATGATTCTTCTAGTGATGACTCAGATGATTCAGATGATGCTGATGGTGGAAATTCTTCCAAACAGGGGAGGAAATTTGGTAAAGACAAGGATGGATCAAGTTCTCAGGGGAGGCAAAATGAAGAAGAAGAAGAAAGATTTGATATGGGTTCTGGTAATGTAGATATGGAAGAAGAAGAACAGACACATGAAGCAGTTCAGACTGATACCCAAGAAGCTAAAAAAGTTCCAACTGCTGAGACAGAACGTGGAGCAGTTCCAACTGGTGACACTTCAGCTGAGCTAGTTTATGAAAGGAAAAGAGTAGACAAAGGTAAAAAGGCTATGACACAAGAAGAAGAGGAAGCAGCTCAAGAACTTGAAAGGCTCAAGACAACAAAACCGAAAACTCAAGCTCAGATAGATCATGATGCAGAAGTTGCATGGAAGATGATTGAAAAAGATTTAGCTGATGAACAAGCTCAGATAGCTCAAGATGCAGAATTAGTAAGGAAAATGGCTACTGATGATGAAAGGAACATAGCTGGTTTCATGGATAGAACAAGAACTGAAGATTTTGATCAAGAAGAGTTCAATGAGCAACTTCAATACTTGTTGGATTCTGATTGTATTATAAAAGCTCATGCTGTGATGATTCTTAAAGATCAGGAGTTAAATGAAGAAGAAAAGTCAGAGGAGCTCAAAGAATTTATCTTGAAGACAAACAGAGAAGCTACTTGGAGTGACTTAATGCACAGAATCAGAGAAAGGCAAAATTCAGGTTACAAGACAAAGTTGCCTACCAGGAAGGAAAAACTCAATTTCATGAAGCACTATTTGAAGAATCAAGCTAATTACAAGATGAGTGACTTTACTGGATGGACAGATGCTGAGATTGAAAGGAAATTCTTTGAAACATATGCAAGACTGAATACTCCAATCAGAAAGGACATGACAAGGAAAAAGAAAAGAGAACCAGAAGTTCTTGAATCTGATGCTGCAAAGAAACAAAAGTCTGAAGAAGAAGGATTAACCAATGAGAAGATCAAGAGCATGATGATGATTGTTCCAGAATCTTCATATATCAAACCTTTACAAGTAAAACATCCAATCATTGACTGGGAAGTTTTCACTGATGGAAGAATGAAAGGATGGAAGATAGTCAGACTTGGTGATATTTCTGAAAGGTACAAGTTGTTTGAAGATTTACTCAGAGGATTTGACAGAGAAGATCTTAATCAACTATGGAGCTTAGTAAAAGAAAGATTCAGAGATAAAGATCCTATTGAAGAAAAGACAAAGAATTATGGGTTCAGTTGAAAAGAATCTATGAACCTGATAGTGGAGAGTCAATGTGGAGGTTTGAAGCACAAGTTAAAGATGTGTATTGGTATTTGTTTGAATCGTGTGGAGTACATAGAGTTTCTACTCCAGATGTGGATACAATGAAGTGAACAAGGAGAGTAAGACAACAGAACTACATATTACAACGGTTACCAAAACCATAGATGAAGAAAAGAGTAAGGAAAGTTATACCAGTAGCGGGGAGGTGAAAAAAGAGGTGAAAGACAACGGTGATAAAGATCTTCATGTCACATATTCAGAAGTTGTTGATGGATATGGTGGGGAAAACCTACCACAAACTGACAATATACTTGAGGATTTGAAGGGAAAAGACACTGACACATGCATTGGAATTATGGAATCAGTAAACAACCAAGATATCAGGAAGACAACTTGGGCAGACTTGGAAGTTCGTGTTGGGTTTGATGTAAGGGCTTTTGAGGGACTTCATTGTGATCTAGGGAGGGGACAAAAAAAAAAGAACTTGGAATCCAGGGATCACTTACCATCGACTAGGAAGAAACTGGAATATCAATGGGTTGATTTCCATTCACGTGTTTCAACATTTTGAGCTTCTTGCTGACTGGCATGAGAAGATTGTGGTTCAAAGAAGAGTTTGGGATCCTGGGATTGATGAGGTTGCATTTTTAAGCAACACCTTGAGGACAAGGTGTTTTTGGGGCGGGAGTATTGATACGACCCTAGACTATAATATTTATATTATTATAGTTATCATCGTTATTTTATTAGTTAAATAAGTATAATCGCTATTTAATTAGTAGATACTGTTTATTTAAAGTAAGGATTATATCTTGTTCTACAAGATTAATATTATGGTGTCTTTTATTATAAATAGGGCATTAGGGTTGTAATTCTCATTATGTTGAATAATATGAATTATTGATTTGGTTATCAATATCGGGGGGTTGGTTTATCTCATTAATATAAACCATCGGAGGGTCGGTTTATCCCATCAATATAAACCATCTATCTTGTTTATTTTCTTCTTGTTATCTTATTATCGATCCAGTTCGTATCAGAAACCTAATAACTATTAGATCACCATCACTCATAGTCATTTAATAGTCTACTTTTCTCTATAACACATTCGTACACATAACTTTTAACTTTTAACTACTATCTCATGCAACACTTTTACAACAATAACAACATGTAAATATATCTTCACACTTAAAATGTCACTAACAATTATAAACATTCTCAATTATCGACTACTATGAGGTTATATCATAGCAATCAAGCTAATTAAATTAGAGGACCTAGTATTTACCTCATTGAACGGCTACAAGCTAAATACAACTCCATATCAAAGCTACATCGTCCCTAACAAAGGGACGCTCATACAATTAATACACTTATTTAAAAGTTAGGAAGAGGTTTCATGCCACTAAACTACATGTTTATGGTCCTAATATACTTAGGATACCTCAAAATAAGCTTAGTATGTCAAACTTGAACACAAAACACGACTTTACACAAAAATTCTGCACATGCTGTAAGCTTAAAAAAAAAGTTTTGGCATTTCAAAAACAAAAGATAACGTATATTTCTACGTCGACTTCTTCATCCATGGATAGCATATCGACGTCTTAGAGAACACATGGAAAATGTGGTTGCGGTGGGGGCGCGAAAGAGATGGTGGTGGGGCGAAGATATTATGTATATCAATCATTATTGTAAGGCTTTATCTAACTTGTGCCAAGCGAGTATGCCGTATTTTTCACCCAATTCATCATATCTTCACGAGACCCGAACACCTAAAATGAATACTATTGTGTTAGAATTTATCGAAAGAGTTTGAAAGTTAAAACATATAAATATAATTCTAAAAAATCACTTAATAATAAAAATCCAATAAAAATACATATGAGTAAACTGCAAAATACATCCCTGTGGTTTACACCTTTTGGCACTTTACATCCCTGTCAGAAACTATTGGCAATATACATCCCCCGTTAGGCAAACGTTTGCCACATTACATCCCTGAGTTGGATGGGCGTTATCTTTCTCCGTTAAGTGTTTGCATCGTTAGTCCTTCTGTTAAAATGTTTGCACCGTTAGTCCTATGGGTTAAGTCTATTTGCACCGTTAGTCCTTCGTTACGTTTTCGTCTAGTTTTTTACGTTTTCGTCCGGTTTTTTACGTTTTCGTCCGATTTTTTACGTTTTCGTCCGATTTTTTACGTTTTCGTCTGTTGTTTTACGTTTTCGTCCGATTTTTTACGTTTTCGTCCGATTTTTTACGTTTTCGTCTGTTTTTTTACGTTTTCGTCCGATTTTTTACGTTTTAGTCCGATTTTTTTCGTTTTTGTCTGATTTTTTACCTTTTCGTCTGTTTTTTTACGTTTTCGTATGTTTTTTTACGTTTTCATCTGCTTTTTTACGTTTTCGTTTGTTTTTTTTAAGTTTTCGTCTGATTTTTTACATTTTCGTCTGTTTTTTTAAGTTTTCATCCATTTTTTACGTTTTCGCCTGTTTTTTTACGTTTTCGTCCGATTTTTTATGATTTCGTCTGTTTTTTACGTTTTTGTTCGATTTTTTTCGTTTTCGTCCGATTTTTTTCGTTTTCGTCCATTTTTTTACGTTTTCGTCCAGTTTTTTACGTTTTCATCTGATTTTTTACGTTTTCGTCTGTTTTTTTTACGTTTTCATCTGATATTTTTCGTTTTTCATCGATTTTTTTCGTTTTCGTCCATTTTTTTACGTTTTCGTCTGTTTTTTTTACGTTTTCGTCCGATTTTTTACGTTTTCGTTTGTTTTTTTACGTTTTCGTCTGATTTTTTACATTTTCGTCTGTTTTTTTAAGTTTTCATCCATTTTTTACGTTTTCGTCTGTTTTTTTACGTTTTCGTCCGATTTTTTACGATTTCGTCTGTTTTTTACGTTTTTGTTCGATTTTTTCGTTTTCGTCCGATTTTTTTCATTTTCGTCCATTTTTTTTACGTTTTCGTCTGTTTTTTTACGTTTTCGTCTGATTTTTTACGTTTTCGTCCAATTTTTTACATTTTCGTAAAATAAAAACAGACGAAAACGTAAAAAAATCAGACGAAAACGAAAAAAATGGATGAAAACGTAAAAAAACAGACAAAAATGTAAAAAATCGGACGAAAACGTAAAAAAAACATACGAAAACTTAAAAAAATGGACGAAAACGTAAAAAATCCGACGAAAACGTAAAAAAACAGACGAAAAC
Organism: Artemisia tridentata subsp. tridentata; assembly: GCA_021014915.2. Classification (NCBI taxonomy): domain Eukaryota; kingdom Viridiplantae; phylum Streptophyta; class Magnoliopsida; order Asterales; family Asteraceae; genus Artemisia; species Artemisia tridentata. The sequence goes on from CP139508.1 coordinate 50,272,051, forward strand.
GTAAAAATATGGATGAAAACTTAAAAAAATAGACGAAAATGTAAAAAATCGGACGAAAACGTAAAAAAAACAGACGAAAACGTAAAAAAAACAGACGAAAACGTAAAAATATAGGATGAAAACTTAAAAAAACAGACGAAAATGTAAAAAATCGGACGAAAATGTAAAAAATCGGACGAAAACGTAAAAAAACAGACGAAAACGTAAAAAATGGATGAAAACGTAAAAAAACAGACGAAAAGGTAAAAAATCGGACGAAAACGAAAAAAATCGGACTAAAACGTAAAAAATCGGACGAAAACGTAAAAAAACAGACGAAAATGTAAAAAATCGGACGAAAACGTAAAAAATCAGACAAAAACGTAAAAAAACAGACAAAAACGTAAAAAATCGGACGAAAACGTAAAAAATCGGACGAAAACGTAAAAAACTAGATGAAAACGTAACGAAGGACTAACGGTGCAAATAGACTTAACACATAGGACTAACGGTGCAAACATTTTAACAGAAGGAGTAACGATGCAAACACTTAACGGAGAAAGATAACGCCCATCCAACTCAGGGATGTAATGTGGCAAACGTTTGCCTAACGGGGGATGTATATTGCCAATAGTTTCTGACAGGGATGTAAAGTGCCAAAAGGTGTAAACCACAGGGATGTATTTTGCAGTTTACTCTAATAAAAATCCAATAAAAATACATATGAATATAATGATACCTGATCAGTGAAAAATTCTGGTGTAGTCATAATAAATTCGTTAGCTTCCATTGAATGATTTTCGTAACAAGCAAAAAATGCTCCTGCAATAAAATATAAATAACAGTTAGATCGATATACGATAACAATAATACGGAGTAGTTATAAATACTACTACTAATAAAAAAATCTCATAATATGTAAACTACGGAGTAGTTATAAATATATATAAAAAAAGAAAAAAAAAAAGAATCCATCAGTAGTACTCAAATACGCCCCTCTCCCTCTTTTCTCTCCTCTCTCTCCCTTCATTTCTTATAAAACCGTAAACTTAAAAATGCCGCCGTCACCATTAAACCGCCACCATCGAGTCACACCGCCACTCCCACAACAAAAACACCACCAAACCCACACCGATTCACAACCTTATGTGGTTACTGTAAGTGGCGGCGGCCGGAGGTGGTCGAGGTCGAGACCGGAGGTGGTGGATAATGGCGGCCGTTTTCAGTAAGTATAGATACATATATGAAAATATGTATATATATATATATATATATATATATATATATATATATATATATATATATATATATATATATATATATATATATATATATATATATATAGTGTTGTATTCTATGCAGTACCAATATTAGATACAGTACTTTACAGTACTTTTTTAGACCAATATAAACCGTTAGATTACTTAATTAATGGATGAGATCACTTGTGCCATAAATGTAATTAACTAAAAGATCAAGCCATTATTTATAAAGATGGAAGGGTACTATAGACCTTTCACAAACACATTTATCCCTTGAAAAAAAAATACCGGTCACATAATTTTATTAGATCCAATATTATAGGGCATCTCGATCATTCATATCCCTAACCACCCACAATATTCTCTTTCCCACAACCATACATCTGCCGCCCCTCTCCCTCCTCTCTCAACACCATAAGATGCAACTAACCATCACCGGAATAAAAAATGAATGCCATTTTAAAAGCGGCGGTTGACTGGCCATGGCAGAACGACGCCGCTGGCCTTGCTACCGTAACTTTTTCACATCCTCTTGACGTCGTTCGTTCCAGATTCAAGGTAACAATTCCATATTAATCGCCGGAAATAAACAAGAACTGTTGGTGATGGGGCGCACGTGGTGGCCGCCGGAGATGGCAGAGCGTTTGTATACAAGGAAGAAGAACACCTCTTATCGATTTATAGCGACTTAACTAGAAAAGGTCTGATTCTTTACCTTAGATTGAAAACTAAACTGTCATTAATAGAAAAAGAAGAATAAACAAGAAATAAGACAAGAAGGTTCGTGTCAACGAAAGACACTGGCATACTTAATGGTGGCCGGAGATCAATAGTTTATTAACAAATACTCCGTATATGTTTTTAAGATAGTTAATAAGTGTGAAGTGATGCGTGAGAGAATAGACTAAGTAAAACATGATTGTAGGTATAACTTTTGTTAGCTGTCATCAACAACAAAGTACTTTACTTTCTTATTGATATTTCTTTTGTCACAATAAGTCAATAATATATATTTTTTTTTAAAATGATGTATCTACGTAACTTATGTTTTTACATATCTTTTAATAATCTGTGATGTGAACTTATCAAAAGATCATACAGTGGGTCAGTGTTTTACTTATTTGATTATATGTTTTACCACCAAGTAAAATTGATTTGATTGCAAAAAGTATGGAAATTATCTAGTTATGTTTAAAAAATTACTTGAGATAACTATAATAATTATGTATGTTTCCCTCAATATGCAGTTAAAGCAAGATCAGGTGCCTACAATAAATGTGCAACGTGCACATATGTTTTTGGAAAGCCTGCATATATGTTCTAATAAATTTGACCAGAAAGCGCAACGTGGACACCGCAAACATACATGTTTTTGGAAGGCGTGCACATATGTTCTAATATGTTTGATGAGAAAGCCCCGCGTGCACATACATTTTTGGAAGCGTGCACATATGTTCTAATGAATTTGATGAGAAAGTGAAGAGTGCACACATGTTTTTAAACGGCGTCCACATTTATATTTAACAAGATACTTGTACATGTATTGTATTTTATTTGACATTGAATTTTGTGCATACTATTTATGTTATTGGTTTGTTATTTAATTTTTAGAGGTTACATGTATATGTTTTTGTTTTTGGTCACAAATATCAAAGATCAAAGAATGTATACTAGAAACATATGTGCAATTTTCATTTTAAGCAAAATAAGTTTGACATCGAAACAGTTAAACGCAAGGAATATATGTAAGTATACTATAT